>CM042224.1:3976590-4576590 GCA_023566465.1 Cottus gobio | reverse complement strand
ATCTTGGTGATTATGAGTTATGAGTTTGCTGAATTGGGTTAGGGTTGAGTTTGCTGTGTGTGTGTGTGTGTGTGTGTGTGTGTGTACTTGAGTTTCCGCCTGTTGACGGTGTAATTGTAGCTCAATTGTAGCCGCTTTTATGTGTTTAGCAATATAATGATAGAAAATGAGAAATATCTCAGGTAATACTTCAAAATACAGTTTGTAATGTTTTCACATTCAAGGAATTTTCCTTGGCGGGAGGTGCATAACGTTTAACAATAAACATTTAACAATAAACGGAGTGCAATAAATGGGAGCATAAATTAATATTTACAATATTTTTTGTCAATTATTGTTTTAGAACAAATAAGATTGCAGTAAACGTCCTTGCTGAGGAAAAAGCAGCACATCACTCTTGGTTATTTATTATTATTTTAAGAAATAACATTTATTTTTTACAATCAACACTTGAAATGACACGGTAGTACAAAATGTTACTTTTTCATGAAATTTCTTTTTTAATGCTCATGTGTTATTCGAATTTAGAGCACACTTCACAGAGTTATGAGCCCTATGTTGAAGTTGCCACGACAACAACTGCGGCTCACTGGTTAGCAGATCTGACTTTCAATCAGAAGGTCGGTGGTTCAAACCCCGGCTCAGCCAGTCTGTGTTGTTGTGTCCTTGAGCAAAACACTTAATTTGGATTAAAAGCGTAAGCTAAATGAAATGTAATAATAATCAAAATCTGGGGGAACACAGGATTCAACATGTAAACATGATTTTTGGAGGCTGGTGAGATTATGGATTTTTATGTTTTGGGTCAATGGCGGCTGGTTCCTTCTGGTTCCAGAAAATGGAGATGGAGGCTTCGTGAAACGAAGTCTGAGTGGAAACGGCGTCTCCTTTTCAACTTCACTCTCGAGTGGAGGGCATGATGGTAGAGCAAGTCAAGAGCTCCTCATCCGTCTGAACATTTTTTTTTAATTGTACATTTCCTGCATAAGTAAGAGCAGTTAACTCATAATCAGGAGCCGGTGCTGAGCTCTGGCTCGGATCCAACCGAAGAAAAAAAACAACCCTGCTCTTAGCAGACAGATGTAATTAAAATCATCAGCCGCGCGACATGCCTCTATGATGCAAAACAGGGTCTCCACTAGCTGGTGAGTGACAACACTCACTGAATATAAATATATATATATATATCTATATATATATATATAGATATAGACTCGAGCCAAACATGTTCGACTACGTCTCGTGGTAATTCAGCGTGGTTGAAAATGTACTTTTACCTCCTCTGGTCTGGCGTCAATTGATATTAATTGGTGTTCTCTTTCAGAGTATTTCGGAAAAGTGCTTGTGATTCATTGCTTTATCGATTTTCTTTTTTTTACCTTTATTCAGGTAAGTTTCCCTGAGTGGAAGCCTCTCTTTTTAGCACCTTTTAGCGCCCCCGATCACATTTGCATACGCTCACACCGGGAAGTCCGAGCAGCTAGTTTTCAAAATGAATTTGTAGATTAGTCTAGAAATCAAATGAAATTCTCTCACTTGCTCTGTGACGAGGGTTTCAGGACCCGGAACGAGACCATTGCATGAATTTTGTAATGTTTGCATTATGCCCCGCCCCTTTGAACTGTAATGTCAGTGTGTGGGTTGCATTGTGTGCGTTTCAAATTGGAAACTTAAAATGCATCAGAAAATAATTTCTTTTTGGCATTAATAACGATTTTATAAAATTAGTATTCTGGTTTACAGCCAAACGTAGATGTTTGCCTATGTTCACTCTCCTGAGCTAATGTGAATCTAGTTTGTGACAGATGTTTTTCCTCTGCAGCATATGGAGATTCATAAACACATAGTGAAGCATATGATATTTAACCGATCTCCAAGCATGAAATCCCTAAAAGCATTGACAGTTTGACACTTGGATCCATCAGAAGAGCCCATTAATCCTCATTGTTTCCGCATGAATTGTCAGTATTTTACCGACTGACTGACCCCCGGGTTACATCCTTAGAGTTAATGGACTTTCCGCATTCAAAAACGTGTCTGTTATGTAACCGGTAATTTAATGTATGCATGCTGGGAGTTGTATTCTTTTTGTAATAAAAGTACACCTGTGAGGTTCACCGTAAATATATATTGCACATAGATTAATACAATGGCTTTACAGTAACACAACTTTGAGCACGGAGATTGGTTTTGTTATTTTAAAATCAAGATACTGTGGATGAGGGCTGGAAAACTTCCGTTATTTATTGTTGGCATTCATTTATTTATTCCAACTGAAAACAGTATAGCAATGAATAAATACTGGCGTTGAAGCGACTGCTGATTTTGTTTACGCTGTAGGTTTTATGTAGCGATGAGTTTTATTATTTTCATTATTAATTCCCGCCAGCAGCAGAAAGAGATTTTGGCTCAGTAGTAATTTTCCCTTTTTTAAGTCGGCGCTGTCAGAAAGATTTTGTTATCGAAATGGATTTCTTTCAGTCGGTTTGTGGCGTTGTTGTGGATCCCAACGTCCCTCATATAGACCGCTGAGGATCTGGCTCGGACTTCGTGGTCTGTGTAAGTGACAGAGGACCGAGGCCTGTAAGTCCAACACAGCAGCTCGTAGCCTCCATGCAGCCGACCCGGCTGGCAGCTAACTCCAGTGTCAACACAGCCGTGTCCTTGTTGCACGCTCAGCTGAGGTCGTCGTGTTTGACCTGTGAAACCTGCTTATTGGCCGAGAGTTACACGCACACATGGCGTCCCGGAGCTCTTTGCCGATGCCCAGAAATGTCCCGAGCACGGCAAAAGAAAAAAGAAAATGGCAAAATAAAGGCGGTGGTCTCTAAAGATACAGACACCACACACGTCTAGTGGGTCATAAGTGAGGATTGTGAAGGAAAGATTTTTAGAGATGGCCGGCTACTGTTCTACTGGCCACCAGGGGGCGACTCCTCTGGTTGTATAGAAGTCTATGCTTCATGTGTTAAAGCTGGATTCTCTCTACTGACCACTAGGGGGCGACTTCTCTGGTTGTATAGAAGTATATGCTTCATGTGGTAAAGCTGCATTCTCTCTACTGACCACCAGGGTCAATTCTGGTTGTATAGAAGTCTATGCTGCATGTGTTAAAGCTGTATTCTCTCTCCTGACCACCAGGGGGCAACTCTGGTTGTATAGAAGTCTATGCTTCATGTGTTAATGCTGCATTATCTCTCCTGACCACCAGGGGGTGACTCCTCTGGTTGTATAGAAGTCTATGCATCATGTGTTAAAGCTGGATTATCTCTATTGACCACCAGGGGGCGACTCCTCTGGTTGTATAGAAGTCTATGCTTCATGTGTTAACGCTGCATTCTCTCTACTAAATTATTGGTCCATTTAGAGTAAAATGGAGCATAAAGTTCTGCTTTAGGGCGGGGCTACAAGGTGATTGACAGGTTAGTTAAGTATGGCGTCACAACTCCACAGTCTAAATATGGTCACTTCCATTTCCTTTTTGCAGAAAAAACATATTCAAAAGAGATACATTTATAAAAGATATATTTAGATCTTTTTAGGCCTAAACCCTGTGCAGCTTTCTTTTCTTTTTGTGGTCATTTTCAGTTCTTGCAAAGAGGAACATTAGTGAAAAGCAGACATTTAGTACATCTCTAAAATATTTGAGTTTGGTAAACATTCCACAAACAATGGCCCTAAAAAATTGCATTCATTAAACCTCAGAAAGACTCAACAAAGGGAGAATATTCAACTTCATCAAATTGGTATTTACTGCAGGGCCGTAAAATAAATAAAACCAATTGCATTTTTAAAGTATTTCCTATCATACATTGTGTCCAACAGAAATTAAATAACAGTAAAAATTATTTGGTTTTCAACCTCATTGATTATAAAGAACAACAGATAAGAAAACTCAAGTCCCGGATAAGATCAGCAGAAAAATAATAATGGCCAATATAACTTTTAGAGAAACTAATCTTTGCATTAGCAGTTTTAATAAGGTACGATAGGCTACTTTGAGCTAGTTTTAGGAAGTTACAAATCATAATTCCATTATTTGATATTGCTATGAAAGCATCGCTTTCAAACAACTTTACCCGAGTTTCTTGCCAAAAAATACATTTTCCATGATAGCACATCATAACATTATCATTTTCCTTCATTTATATACTAATTATCACTGAATAGAGCAATAATTCATGGACCCTCCGTACATTAAGTGTGCGCTAAACTGCCTCATCAGAACGGTCTAATCCTTTTACATTAGTGATGGAGGCTCGGGACTTTTAGCATGCAGTAAGAGTGATCACATCACTCGGCGTTTGTAGAGCAGATGTGTGCAACAATTAAGTCTGAAGAAAAGGTTTCCTGAATCCCAGATCAACTTATTGCTGATTTATTGCTGTTTCTCTATGATCAACTAATGTATTCTTTGATTGCCACAAAGTGATCCTCCATCAATATCCTCATATAAAGTACTGGACCTTTTTATTTATGTGGGTATTTATTTGTGTGGAAATGTGCTCCACAGTCGTGGACCTGTTCCCTGAGCGCGTCTGATCCACCTCAGTGTGTGTTTGTGTGTGTGCGCTGGATTAGGATGGCTCAGGACAGATTAGTTAATTATAGACACCTGCTGTCTAAGCGTGGCGTGCGTTGTCAGGTGTTGCGGCATGAGGCCGGCTCGGCGCTGAGGGGAGGAGAAAGGCGAGGTGCGCCGTCGCGTGGACCAACGCTCGGCCATGTGCTCCCCGATTGCCTCTCCGGCCTTCCGCAAAATGGGAATGTTCACACAACTCGCCGGGAAGAAGTGGGACGTGCTCGGAAACACTTTCACCTGGCGGAAATTGCAAAAAAACTGCAGATGAAACGAGTCATTCCCGCAGCAACATTTTACAAGCCAGTCGGTATTCTGGTATTCCATGCTCCAGTAAATCCTGCACAGCAATCCTCCGATTCCCTACGTCAAAGGACAAAGTATAGGAACGCGGCGGAGCTGCCATTCCAGTGACTGAATAATAAGCCCGAATGCCTCCTCGCCATCGTGGCCGACCGACGAGAGCACGAGGAGTGTCGGAATGTTCAAGCGGCTCCGATGGCAATCATCTCGTCCACGTCGAGAAAAAAATGCCCCCCCGACATAACATTTAAGAATAAGTGCTGCCATGGCAACAGCGCACGTCGGGCTTCATGTCCGACGGCCGTGTCACACTGTGAAGCTAAAAGGAGCCTCGGGGAGGAGGAGGAGGCTCACAGCGAGGCCTCTGCAAAGACCGAGCAGCGCTGCAAATGCCTCCAAATCAAATCACGCTTTGGTGCTGGCCAAACACTCAGGGTCACACTATTATTACCAAACACGCAATTTATATAGAAAAATAAAAAAATCATGCAAAGTATATATTTCCGGGCGGAGCCTAAACATATGGGCCGAATGTGATCTTGGAAAATTACGCAATTCCGTTTGACAACGTTTTTTTTTTTTTTTTTTGATTAATATTTGCTCCTAAACCGACTGCTTGAGAAGACAATCTGGTCCCAACATGTCGTTTCACGACTCCAACTGCAGTCTCGCGTCTCAAGTTGCTAATTGGACCCCCCCCCCACACCCCTACGATAGCCAATGAGCTGCAAGAGTGCTCGACACTTTAAATAAGAAACCTGAGGAATGCGTTTCACTTCCATATCGATGAAGCATGAACCCATGCGAGATTACAAAATAATCACTCGCTTTGCGAGAGGCTTAGCCGTGGTGTTTGCCCACCAATCGTGGTAAATCGTTTTAAATGCTCCACGTGGCGGCACAGATGCACAGTACACACATTCGATCAGCCGTTATGAAGAGCGATACTTGACTCTGATGATTCATAATAGTTCGAGGGAAAACACGGTTTGTGCAGTATATATATATATATATATATATATATCCTAAACACAATTTGTGTTTTTAGTGAAGCGAGAACTGAACCCGGCTCTCAGCACTTCCTGTGACTCGATTCCACTGGACGTCCAAAGCACCGGAAAAAAACTTTGTCGCTGGAAGGAGAAGTAAACAAATAAAACCAAAGCAAAAAAAAAAGAAGTAGAAGAAGAAAAAAATAAAAAAGTAAGACAGCAACAAGGATTTTCACCCCCTTGCTAATCTCAGCAGGTTGACTCCACCCTCCCGCTCTGGGAGGCAGTTTACCTTTACGCACCACCCCGAGGCTGAATGATTCGGTGATTTGGGAATAGACGTCCAAACGCTGAGAAAGAAGTGATCTGCAGGAGCGACGAGGCCCATTCTGAAGGGATAAAAGACTTTTTGAATTTTCTATTTTATTTTGAAGGTTCTGACTGGATTTACCGATGCACGAGTCATGCCTCTATTTTTCCCACTGACGCGGATGGCTGTGCAGTAGCTCTCCACAAATACAATTTCGGTCCAAAGCAACATACGAAACAACTGGTAAGCGTTATGAGTGGCTCACAGTGATGTGGTAGTTCTGGGGGTCCAGCCTCTCTATGCAACAATACCATGTGCAGGTGCAACAACCGACATAATGGAAAACATCCGTCTAATCCTGTTATTGACATGTCGAAGCATGATGTTTTTCTGATTGATCTTGTCACAGCACATGCCCTCCGTCTTCTTCCTCCCATTCTTTGACCCTTTTGCATCCGCCCCACAAGCAGAGAAGTTGATACGCTGTATTTCGTGTGACTGTTTATGGAAATAGCGCCAAAAGAATGACCAACTTGCGTTTTGAAAAAAAATCAAATCAAATCTGCCCCTTATATTGCTAAGTCATGTTTGTTTTCTTGTTGTCGGTCTTAAAGGATTTGTCCAACGCTTTTGTTGGAACCTAAACAAATAACACGAAAGTTTGTTATTCAGATCGGTAATCTCCCGCTTAATGGTGGTCAGGCTGAGTGACACCTTGACTTTTCCTGGGAAGCCCCTTTTCTGTTGCATAACTCAATCACTTGTGTGCTGGAGGTGCTAATCTTCCCCTCTTTAGAAGGCTTAGGTCTCATTAATGCTGGAGCACAGTGTATCAGAAAGGTGTGATAGACTTGGCAGTTGCTCTGCCCTCACCTCATATGTTCCCTGTTCCCTTTCACTCATTAATATACCATATTATCAATATTCAATGTCATTGAATGTGGGAAGAAAGAGTACGTTAGGTTTCTTTCGTACCTATAATTACATTTTTGTCGACACCTCTGTGACTGTGTGTCGACCCTGAGAGGAAGTACCTTTTCACTCACCTCGCCACCTGGGAGTTTGCTGCCCAGCGTTAATATTCCAGGTGTTGAAGTCACGAAGGTCGAGAGTGTCCGAATGACACGGGCACACTCGCTGTTACATAACCGTGCACGTCTGTGCTCTGCGGAGGGTTTATCGGCTGCACAGGGGAAAGCTGATCTCTAAGTCAAAGAGGCTTTGCGGCGGACCACAACAAACCTGAGACACTTGTTGCTTCGCCTGAGATGATGAAGCAGCGAGATCGAAGGAGGGGCGGGCTCTCCGTCTGAAGTGAGCGTCTCTGAGCAGTGAAAGACCTGGAAACTCAGAGAAAAGCATGGAGCCAAATCACTGACCACATAACAAAGAAAACCCCATGTGTTTGCTTGTGATGGGAAAAACACATTTATATCTCAAATTATCATAAATGACTATGCATAGAAACCCAGCAGAAGCAGCAGAGGAGGGGGATACGGGTAACAGCTGGTGATTCGTTTTATTCAAATTGAGTAAAACTGGAATACATTGATTACAATGCGGATTATACACGGCCTCTTTATTGATTCTGTGCTAATTGTTTGGGAATGTCTGTCACTAATTGTAAAAGGCCATCTGCAAACTTTGCATGGCATTCAGGATGCAGAGCATTGTGTGCCCTCATCGAGTACTTCATGACACAAGGGAACACTTTTGTGTAGCAATATTGCACCTCAATGCCGACATCACTACCCTGTGTGATGCAGATTTGTCAAGGCTAACTCTACGGTTAGCCTGGTGAGGGTATTATGCACATGATCTCGCTACCAGGAGGGTATAATGCGTTGGAGAGTCACTGTTAACCCTCGAGATCCTCCCCCTATCTCTGCAGGCGCCCTGACCAACCAGCAGGAGTTGAAATCCCAGTGACAAGAATGTGATCCCTCACTGGCTTCCCACTGACAAACATTGCCAGAAGCCGCATTCTCTAAGCAATATCTGTGAAGTAAAGGTTGTCTCAGCAACAGCTGGCTGTGCATGAATCTTGTTCCATACTTAGTAATAACGGGACATTTCTACTCAAAGTTAGATCTCTAACTTATTATGAAGGAGGCTGAAAATAGAGACGGGGATGCACTAGAATTGTCTAATTAACACCAGCTCTTCTGCCTTCTTTGCCTCTTTCAGTGCCAATAAAATGCAGAAGCAAGTGGAGGTCAAGATGGACGGGAGCCACCTTGAGCCCATCGTGGAATCTCCTGACAGCATATGTAGCAGCATGTGTGATAAAATCATGAAGAACATGGTTCTCACGCTCACAATCTTGGGTAAGATGTTCGACTCCCGCTTCACGGAGCTTTCCCCAGCATGCTTTAAACAAAACGCACTTAGACAAACAAACACTGATAGAAGTTGAATTAGAGTAGGACGGAGTTTGAACATGGTTATTTGACCCCCCCACCAAAGAAAGCTCCTGTGAGACGGATGGCTTGCTAGTTAGCTCGGTGGCTTGTTTTCTGTAAGCAATGTAGCATCGCAGCTTGGTCGATTCCTCAAGCTAGCTCGCTAACCAGCCGTCGCACGTCTAGCTAGCTCGCTAACCAGCCGTCCACCAGCCAGCTAGCTAGCTCGCTAACCAGCCGTCCACCAGGATGCTAGCTCCCTAACCAGCCTTCCACCAGCTAGCTACCTGGCTAACCAGCCGTCCACCAGCTAGCTAGCTGGCTTGTTAAGTCCACCATGATTTAATGCTAACCTGGTTACAGAAAACAAGTCGGGCAAAGTCGTCCCTCATAGCGATGTGCTTTCCTACGCTAAGAGTGCGTAAATGGAGCATTAAGTTGTTCAAATTGACTCATTTGCTCTCTCTTTGCTTTGTGACGTCACTTGCACGTTTTAGTCGTTACTGCAAAACCTTCACCTCCGGTCAGTTTAGCTTACACAAAGGTTATCCCACTGCTTAAAAAATGGCCTCTGCTCTGACTGTCTTGCTACGTCGATTTGAATGAGAACGTCTGGTCTGCTCCTGTTTTTATTTCTATGTTTACACCAGTGGGAAATTAACTGTGGGAGGAACCTGGAGCCTCAGCAGAAAATCCACTTCCCAAAAACATACAAACTTCCCTCAGGAAGGCCCCGGTCTTCAAATCCAGGGCCCTACGTGAAGCCAATTAATTTTTTACAAAATACCGTTCCAATATGAACATGGTTCACAGCTTCTTGTTAAAAGCATTCTGATTATTCTCTGACGTCAGGAGCTGCTTTAATATTTCATTTGAACTGAACCGTCCTTGTGTGCTATTGTTCCCACTGTTTTTCAATTATTTTTTTATTCTACATTTATTGACGGATGTTCAGTGATTCAAGTTCTACTCTCTGTGTGACACTCAGATGACTCAGGTTGTATTGTTAATTAAAAAAAAAACTCTCATGAGCAAAAAAAAAAAGAATGTGAGCCTGTATTCGTCATGCAGACGTCCATATGTTCGCCTTCAGACACTTTCAGCGTGCAGGGTTAGCGTCTCTCCACGCTTTGTGATTGATTTGTGTTTTCTCACCGGCTCAGGTGTGTTTCTGGGCTCCATCGCTGGGATGCTGCTGCGGCACATATCGCCTCTCCCTCCCGACGTCGTTATGATCATCGCCTTCCCCGGAGAGATCCTAATGAGGATGCTGAAGATGCTTATTTTGCCTCTTGTTGTCTCCAGTCTGGTCACAGGTGGGCGAGTTGGTGCAGCGGCTGCTGCGAATGTTCTGCTCAATTTGCCGAAATGAGGTCGCAACGGTCGCAACTTGTTGCTGCCTGAGAGTTGCGTTGCAACAGGAGATATGAGAGAGTGGGCGTTTTTTTTTCTTCCAGGCATATTGTGTTTAAACAAGACCTGTTTGGAGGACGCATACTGATGTACACACTAAAAAAAACTATATTTAGTGAGAACATGAACATCATAACACTTTTAAAGATAAAACTCAGACCAAATCGCCAGGAAAATAAAATATATTTTATGTTTCTACAAACCGTGGATACGTTGAATGTCTGTGTTGTTTACATTTGGTCAGAGCAACTGACGTAATACAACAAATCACCACACAGAGCAAGGGACAGTATATTGTATATAATGAACATTTTATATAATAAATTATATAATAATAAGTAGTCCATAACAAGCCAGAAAGCCCTCGAAGGGCACTCCCCCCCGAGAAAAGCATAAATTCTGACTTTGCGTTTAACTTGTAACAACGCAATTAGTGAAAATTAAATACTACCGCCTTTATCCGATTTATTCTTAGGTTACGTTACATTGTTATCTTATTATTTTAACACAAACCATCTTTTTTTCTGAACCAAGTAGTTGTCGCCTAACTTTAACAAATCGTTTCACAATGGTTATCACATGTCATTATGCTTTTATTTTGAAATGTTTTATTCTTTTCTTTTTCGTGAAGAAACATAGACATTCAACGTATCCGCGGTTTTCAGAAATCTACAATGCTCACGTACTTTCTGACAAATGGGTTGACAGGATCTACTGATATGCAGTTATTAAATATTGATAATATTGCTACGTTTTGTTCCCTTTAAAATAGACATCTTTGGAAATTAAAGAGCACGTGGATGTCCTTCATTTGAACATTTAGTTACGTTTGTATGTTCTCTTAATGTGCATCTAGATCACAGTAGACCAGGTTGTGATATACGTTTTTGGAAAAAAAAGCGTCAAATCGCTTATAAAATACAGTTTTAACTTTGCTTTACAAACTTTTAGTTGTTTCTTGTTTCTGATGCACATGTGACAATTGGAAACATTGTCTACAGTAGGCCGCAGTGTGCAGACACATTTTGACAGTTCACACAACGTCTCTACGAACTCAATTACCCTCAGGACACAATTCATGTGCTGGAAACTCCGATTATTCATGTGCTGTGCACTTCCAGAAGTTGAGACAGTGGTACAATCACTTGCTGTCACATTGGAAAACAAATCCAATAGATCCGTCCTATTGTCCGTACAAATGTGAATTTAAAGTGTAGAAATGTTCTTCTGGTGCACTCTCGCAGCAGAGTTTCTGAGTCATCTCACTTTTGGAAGCAAGCCATGTGAATTTCTTTTTCTTTTTTGGGGGGGAACAGAATTAGTTTTTCCAATATCTTTGCACAATATGTCCTCACAGCGAGAACACTCACAGAATCCACACTTATCTAAATGAGGTGAGCCGTGTGTGTGTGGAGGATCCACAGTTCAAGTGCTGCAAGCTGGTCGGACTGGAAGCAGCAGTTTGGTGAATATCGACTTAATGGTGATGCTGAGTTTCAAATATTTTCAATGAAATCATTTGTGCTAAACAATTGGCATTTGTATATAATAGGGAACTACTTTCCCCTCGTGATTTACTTAATGAAATAGAAGAGAAAAGAAAACAAATGGGGGAATAAAAGCTATAAAATAAATACATCTAATCCTCTCGAGGTGTCATTTAGCTCTGTGATCCACAGCTTGGAGGAAACTTGCATTTAAAAAAAGAAAAAGTATACTATTAGCCCATAGTCTATTGTTGAGAAGCAAGTCAATTTACTAAATGCCTCAGATATTCCCAGTATAATCATTTTTTTGTCCTGGCTTTAGTGGGATTTTAAAATAAAATTTAAAGAAAAAGCATTATATTTCGGCTTTTGGGGCCTAGAGAAGAGACATCAATACATTTTCAAAATCGTACTTAATCACAATCTAATAAAGAGAAAAACACACTTACTTCATTTCCTTGTAATTTTCCTTATGCCAACAGGACTCGCGGGTTTGGACGCCAAATCCAGCGGCCGCCTGGGCACCAGGGCCATGGTGTACTACATGTCGACGACGGTGATCGCGGCTGTCCTGGGAGTGATCCTGGTGCTGCTCATCCATCCCGGTAACCCCAAGCTGAAGGCCAACCTCGGGCCGGGCAAGAAGAACGACGACGTGTCGAGCGTGGACGCTTTCTTCGATCTCATCCGAAATCTATTCCCGGAGAATTTGGTGCAGGCCTGCTTCCAGCAGGTAGGCGTCTCGACCGAAAGAGTCCAACCCAGCAGCGGAGCATCTGATTCACATGTCCTTTAACCCCTTTGTTCTTCTCTATGCGTTCTCTTTGTCCAGATACAAACAGTCATCACCAAAGTACAAGTGCCCACCAACAGAACCAAAGCGCCCCCGCAGTTCACCGTGAAACGGACGCTCCAGTTCAAGGGAGGGATGAACGTCCTCGGTAGGTGAAAAGTCAGAAAACGCAGAGCTGAGAAGTTGTTAAAGAAAACACAACTTTCCTTTTAAATTTTCAAGAACATAATAACTAGAGAACACAATAAGATAACACCCACCTGCACCAAAACAGATCTAAAAACAAAAACCTCCTCGCCAGGTCTAACAATGAATTCAATTGTCCTGTTTCAACACCTGTGAAACGTTATTTCACTTTTTATTTATTGCAAACACACGCCGAAAGAAATGTACATTTCTGTGCCCTGATTTGCCCTCGTTCCAGGCTATTTTCTTTAAGGCGAGTTTAATACAACATTGCTCTGTCCGTACAGGCTTGATTGGCTTCTTTGTCGCTTTTGGAGTGATAATGGGCAAAATGGGGGAAAAGGCCAAGCTGATGTTGGAGTTCTTCAACGTCCTCAATGAGATTGTCATGAGGCTCGTTGGCGCAATTATGTGGTGAGTGACTCTCCACTACAGGCATACTGACACCGCCACGCCATCCCTCCTCAATGCATTCAAAACCTGCAGATATAAAACATTAAAAAAAAATAAGTAATCCTTGTGTCTCTCTGAAGGTACTCCCCTTTGGGTATCGCCTGCCTCATCTGCGGAAAGATCATCTCCATCGCGGACTTGGAGATGGTCGCCAGGCAGCTGGGCATGTACATGGTCACTGTCATAGTGGGCCTGATCATCCACGGAGGCATCTTCCTACCTCTGATATATTTTGTGATAGTAAGAGAAAACCCCTTCACGTTCTTCATGGGGATATTCCAAGCTTGGGTCACGGCACTCGGAACGGCGTCCAGGTACGATGAGGGGATTTCTGCGCCTGCTTCTAATTCGCGGCTTATTCCGACCGTAGTGAGCGCCTCTCCATTTTTATGAATACTCACGGAGGCCGTGGTCTACATTCGTCTGTTTTATTTAACAACGTAACATGAATATTTTACCATAGTGCGACCCAGTCTGAGTAATTCCCAACAGACAGTCTATGACTTGCTGTAAAGTTCCTTATTTCTGCCAGAAAGTTAGTGCCGACTGCATTATCGGTTTCGTCTCCCGATCTCCAAACATTTCTTCAAGGTTCATACAGTCATGGAAAACCTGGAAAAGTCATGGAATTATAAAATGGTTATTTCCAGGCCTGGAAAAGTCCTTGAAAAAAATAAAATCCCCAAAGTTTAGTAAAAGTCATGTAAATGTGTTATATTCATGTGTTCATGTGGTTCATTTACGCTGAGTTTGAAATAATGAATATGCTTTTAAAAGAAAGACTCAAAATATAAGCAGGCACACGCTGAGTATATCTATAAATGTTTATTCTTTTAATCAAACTATTGTCTCTCATTCATTTGTGTCCTTTAAGGAATACTGTATGCTTTGGAATCCTCATTGTTAGTTTAAATACTATATTTTATCACTTTTTCATGGACACACCCAGATTTCACTAAATGTTTGGTCATGGGAATTTGGTTTAAAGTCCTGGAAATGGAAATCCATTGGTCACAATGTGTATGAACTTGGTTTCTTCGTCCTTTCATTTCGCCGCAGTGCCGGCACCTTGCCCGTCACGTTCCGCTGCTTGGAGGACAACCTGGGCATCGACAAGAGGGTGACGCGCTTCGTCCTCCCAGTCGGCGCCACCATCAACATGGACGGCACGGCGCTGTACGAGGCGGTGGCCGCCATCTTCATCGCCCAGATGAACGGGATCCACCTCGACTGGGGCCAGATCGTTACCGTCAGGTGAGAACGCGGCAAAGGGTTCGCATCTCGGCCTGAGAAATAATATTTCTGATTATAGTCCTTCCTCCATAAATACTGGCGAAGCTTTTGTGCAGTGTCAAATGATTTTCTTTTTTAAATACAGTAATTTTTGTAATTTTATTTCACATAAACAGAATGAAAACCATAATTTTGGAGTTTGCAAACCATTGTTCAATCATTCAATGAATTCAGTTGAGATAATTATCTTGATTATGGTCCGGCGCAGTGTTACTCATACACTTCCTCGTGCGTTTGGTGAGTCATTCCAAAAGTGTTTTAATTAGAAATAGAGTGTTTAAATGAGTGTGAATGTGCCTCCCTCCAGTATGACAGCCACGCTGGCCAGTGTTGGAGCGGCCAGTATCCCCAGTGCTGGACTGGTGACCATGCTTCTGATCCTCACGGCGGTGGGGCTGCCCACCGAGGACATCAGCCTCCTGGTCGCTGTCGACTGGCTGCTGTGAGTTCACCGGCGACGCCGAATGATGTTATTGAAAAACATAAAGACACTTGCAACCTGTTAACGCCTCAAAAAAATCGCCCAACAAGACCAAATTCACATTTTCTTTCTTCAGAATGTGCAACAAAACTATGACATTTGAGAAAATGAGAAACATTTCATGCTCAGCGGGTCTTTAAGAAATACCAGTTATCGATGGCAGCGTATTGTTATATTATTATTATTACATTACATTTAGCTTTTATCCAAAGCGACTTACATGATATACAGTAAACCGTAGATACAGCAACAGTGAGCAATTAGGGTTAAGTGTCTTGCTCAAGGACACAACGACATGGACTGGCTGAGCCGGGGTTTGAACCACTGACCCTCTGATTGAAAGACTGACTTGCTAACCACTGAGCCACAGGCCCCTATTATGCCTGGGCTGTGCATCGTGTTGATACTTATTTGAAGTTCATCAAACCTGAGTCTGTCTGGCTGCGGTGTCCCAGTCAGGATGATTAAACGTATTATGCATTATGCATTACAATGAGCAATGAGGCCCAAAAAGCTTAAAGACAAAACTTGCGGTCGTTCAGTAATTTTTTCATCATTTAAACAACCTTTTCGTCTCAATATTGGATTCTTCTGGAAGAGTTCGCCCCATATGACTACATTCTGTGAGTCAAGCAAACTGATTCAGGAAACGTATAAGTAATGTTTCATTGACTATATTGAACACATATTTCAATTGTATGCATCTATATTTAATTCAATTAATTTAATTAAACAGAGTTCTTGGGTTTTTTTGCGCGGGAAAAGTTTTTTCGACCCATCCACCCGCCGCCCGCCCTTCACTTTCATACCATAACTTTCTATATTATTCGCTCGATACACCGAATGCATAAACACAGACATTACATTTAGCTAACGCTTTTTATCCAAAGCAACCTACATGCTATGCAGTAGACCGTAGACACAGCAACGGTGAGTAATTAGGGTTAAGTGTCTTGCTCAAGGACACATCGACATGGACTAGCGGCGCCGGAGATCGAACCACCGATCCTCTGATTGAAAGACAGACCTGCTAGCCATAGTCACCCACATCCAGCGCATCTTTGGTTTGCGGGATCGCGCGATGACATCATTTTCCGTAATAAGATAAGCAGCATCATGCTTTGATTTGCTACGTGAGCACCTTTCCCTCCGCCCATGTGTTTCGTGGGTGTAAAAACTCTCGGGCTTTGATAACTTTTCTGCCGAGTCTTTAGTCTCTTCGTGCCCACTCATCCACTCGCTTCCATCTCTAACAGTGACTAACAACGACACAAAATACCAAAAAAAGTCACTTCTCCTTGCTCACTGCTGTTCTCCTTTTCTTTCATCAACTACCCCCACCCTCCCTGTTTCTACCCGTCCATCCTCAACTTGCAGGGATCGGTTCCGGACCTCCGTCAACGTGGTGGGCGACTCCTACGGCGCCGGCATCGTGTACCACCTCTCCAAGCACGAGCTGGACTCCTTCGACCAGCAGGCCCGGATGGAGGACTTTGAGATGGCGAAGACTCAAGCCTTCTTTGAGAATAACAGCAACCAGAACGTGTACGCGCACCACAACTCAATCTTGATAGACGACTGCAAGGTACATTTCACGTTAACGGACATAGAGACGTGCATGTAGAGACTCCTCCCCCAGCTCTGTGTCTGCCGTGTTCGTCTTTCTTTTCCTTTCCGTGTTTTTCTATGTGACTTCTTGTATCGGTGTATTTCTGTGTGTGTGTGTGTGTGTGTGAATAGAAAATGTCACATTCGGTGAAAACGCTAAATAAATATTTCTATATTTATTTATTCACCTGTTACTCATATGAAAAAGCAGTTTTTGTGGTACTGGGTTCAGCAAAAGCAAATACGTTCTTCTTTTTTTATATATTATAGATTTTAATCATCTTCAAAAACTCTGTTTTAATCTCATGAAGTGTTCAATTTGAAGCATCAACCATTTTCCAATGCGTTGTCTTGTACACAAGTTGTATTTGGATGTTGTATGTTTTGATTTTATTAAGAAATTGTTCTTTTTTTTTTCTTCTTCTCTTGTCTATTTAATTGGACATGTATTTATGGCAGCCCTGACCAAATTACACTTTTCATTCATTGACCATCTTTTTAAAAAGAGTATTTATTTTTGATTTTCTTCTGTAGCCAGTGGTATACATAAAGACTGCTGTTTCACCCAATGTTTCATCCAGAGTGATGCATACTTTTATGAAATGCCTATGAAAGTTAGTTTTTAGGAGAATTTCACTCATACGCTAGAACATTTGTCGATATTTTGTTGTCTGTGTGATGCAACTTTTGCATGCTGATTACTTTGATGACTGATTATTGTAATTCGGTTGGGCAGAGAATCCATAAAATACATGGCCAACTATGATCATCCACATTTTCATATATAACGTTTGTCACTGACGAACCACATTGACATGTAAGCAGCATCACTGTGATGACATGTGTTTCAATGCCGGGGGATTTCGAACAATAATTCAGACCCCCCGAGGCCAAAGGCCAGAATGTAAAGACGTACAATGGCTTCTCTGCTCCCAACCGCTGACGGTGCCTTGGCCCCCCACAGTTAGATGTTCTTGATAATTGCTTGCAGGTCACCAACGGCAAAATTGGCAACACGGCAGGGTTCTCCCTTGTTGAGGAGGGACCGTGGAAATGCGAGTAAAGCAGATCCAGACGCTGCCGCGCCTTACCCCCTGAATTCCCACAGCTTTAAACTTCCTGCCGACACGACTATAGAAATCAACAAAAAGAGAACAAAACAAAAAAAGACACAAAAAAAAAAGAAATCGCATAGAAAAAGCAAGCAGACCACGAGAACAAACAGTCGGACAGTCCTTTTCCTTCCTCTCTCAGTTACCCATCCGGGGAGCTACTGGAGCGTACTACAGGTGACTCCCCAACTTGTGTTAGATGTAATGAACTGGTGCATGTCGAGCGCTTCGTACAGAGCAAAACATCCCGCGGTCGACTCCGCTCAGGGCCTTACTCGGTGCCGCTGCCAGCTTCTTGTTCCGTCAACCGGAAAAAAAGACTTCTTCGACCTCGTGCAACAGCTCATTTTTCTTTTGTATTGAAGCATTTTCTCTTGTAGCTCGGAGGGGCGGCGGCGCGACACAGTGGACGATGTCCTTGTTTCCGCTTAACGCAAAGGACCAAAGTAAGAGAAAACGTCAACGTGGGTGTAAAGGACTCGGAACTGTCGCCGGAGGAGATCGGCCGATCGGAATCAGACAGACGGTGGTTTTGTTGCACTCCGAGACGCTCGGTCTTCTGTATGAAACGTCCGAGCGGGGCTCCAAATAACGCAAATCTGGGGGTTATGAAAGCAGAGCACGAGCAGAGCGCTTCGTGTGGCACCGGGATGTATGTGACGGTTACGCTGCGTTACCTTTTGACTGTTTGACTTATGGGATTACAGCGTGATGTCACACACATGGCCAAGCCTAAGCAGCCAAGCTTAGGGCTAAGAGTATAAGAGCTGGGGGGGTGTGGGGGTGACCTCTAAAAGTGGCAGCAAAAGCAGTACAGGATGTCTCGCAGGGAGCTTTAAAGCAGAAAATAGAGTACGTGAAGGGTGCCCTCACAGCTGTTTATTTATTGATTTATTACTTTTTGTATACATGTTCTGTGTGAGCAATGCACTACGTTTATGTTTTGCGGTCCAAGAAAAAAAAAAAAAAAAAGGTACGCCTGTGTGCTGGAATGTGCGTTTCTGAGAGCCAGAGGAAGATCAACGAGAGGAGAAGGGAGTCGGAAGGTTCAACGGGAGGAAACAAAGATGGCGGCTCTCAGCCGGCCGGTGCATTGCTGTGTGTTTTATGTCAAACTGTTTGATTTCTTTGCTACATGACAAACCTTGCCTTGACGACGTCAACTGCAGAGTGCAGTCAGTGTGATGACTAACTGTTCATTTCAATCGAATACGGGGGACTCATGGATTTTGAGGCTGTTTATTTTATTTGTTTTTTCCTTTAGATGAGTTGCGCCCCTCCCCGGCCGCTCGACTCCACTCCGAGCGACGGCGGGGAGGGGGCGGGGCCTCTCAGGGTGTCACTCAGATATCTCACCATGTAGTTTTTCCACACCGCAGATTTTAAACACAGAGAACGAGCTAGGATGAGCGGCGGTCAAAGTTGGGCAAGTGCACATTAAACTCTGCCTCCGGGCGCTCGCTCGAATCCGAGGCCGCGACAACAAAAGGTCTTCGGACGTTGGCTGATCAATGCACGTTTCGGAGTTTAACTCAGTGTCGCAGCGCTGTTCAAACGCAGGTGAAAACGGGCTCATTTATTTGGTCCCATTTCTTGTTTTTTGTAAGCGACAGCTTATATAATCATGTTTAAAGTGCCTCCTTGCACTTTGTGTATATACTCTCTTTAGATAAAGTGTATAAATCAAATGTATAGAATTTGGCATTTTATGCCATCAGGATTGTTTTTGCTATGCTAAAGGTTTCCATAACTATATGTATGCAACAATTTTAGTACGTCAATTTTTCCTTTTATGGGCCGCTAGTTGCCCGATAGTAAGTAATCTAAGTTCACAAACTGACAAACAAGGAATTAAATTTCTTTTTAAAAAGAAACCGCTCCATATGTTTGTCAGGGAGAGAAAACAATCACCCAATATTAGCAATTGTTATTGATTATTTAAGAGGTATGAGCACATTATTTTATTTTTTTTGCATGTGGAACATTGGTGTTGGCAGCTACAGCATGTCTACATGCGGTGACAGCTTTCTTCACAAATTAACACACAGATCTTTTAATTCATCACATCATTTTCCCATCTATTGCATTTCTTATTGGGCCTCGGTCCAAATATGGTTTCTTATTGGACCGGCCTCGAGTAGCAAGTGTTTTCCATGGACATGGGATTGTACAATCATTAGATAAAACATGTTTTCTATATTTCTTTTTGATTTCGTGCACATATCGGTGCAAGAATGTGTTCGACGCTTCCCTCGCACTACATGAACTCACAACGGAGCACAAGTGGTATTTGTCAAGCAAGTGGACTGAACGTGTGTAAATGTCTTAATACTCGCGTGTAAATATTAATGGAAACAAATAAATGTTTATTGATGAGCTGCCGTTGTGGGTTTTTTTGCCGACGGGGGCGTTCAGCGGCGTGAAGGTCAACAGAAGCCAACGAGTCGGTCATTGAGCATTTCTTTAATGAATGTGGAGGAACAACAGGACAGCTTAATATAAGTTACAATGCACAACAGACAGCAGTTGTGTAATTACAAAGGTTTTAAAATATTTATAATAAGGACAATTTACAAAATAAAAATTCACCATACTGGACATGTAATTGTCCATCCATTAACAGACTTGTAAGTTAAAAACAATATTTACAAAAAAAAACAATTAAGACTTGAAATAATGGGGCCTTTGTACAACTCACCCAACCAGTTTTGTATTTCTAATAAAAATGCATTAACCAGATTATTGTTGTCTCAAAGTAAAGATATAAGAGTTTTGGGGACTGGGCACAGAGCTTTTTGGTCAACAGCCCCAACCGGTTTTGTCCTGATGAAATCTGCGTCAAACAAAGGCTGTGTGGTTATGTGAAGAGTCTGAAGCCTCCAGAGGGTCACGCATCCGATCCTCAGTGAGACAAGTATTTCTCTGGAAGCTCTTCCAGGGGGATGACCGTGTACTCGGACCCGTGGCCGTTCTCCTTGGGTTTGTCTTTCTGCAGGAATGTCTTCATCTCCACCTCCCTCTGCTGGTTTGAGGAGTTAGTTTTTTCCACCAACATGGACGCCCGGGGCGGTCCATTCCACCTGCGCAGAAGAAAAAAAGGGAACCATGAGAATTCAATTCTACGCTCAAAAGAGTTATTGCAAAATATCTTTCGTCTCCGTCTGATCCTCTTACTTGTCTCTAGTGGCGATGGCGACGAAGATCATTACCAGGGCCGCAAGACCAACAATAAAACCAACGATGATCATCCATCCTGGAGATAAGGGGGAGTAGGAGTTAGCGAAATGGACTCAAGCCAGAAAATATGGTTTATTAAAAGCATTTTTTGTTGGGACTCACCTGCTGTACCTTCTGCTTTGATTTGATCTACTTTCCCGTTTGGTTCTGGAAAAAGAACGTTTGGTTCTGGAAAAAGAACGTTTGGTTCTGGAAAAAAAAAAGATAAAATGGTCCATAAGCAATCGATAAAGATGCTATGAAAGTGATTGTGAGCATCACTATAAGGGCAGGTATTGCATTGGATATTTACCATTAATCCTCCGTTGCTGATTAATCCTCCCAGTAGTGATGGGCTTGATAAGGACCTCCGCTTTCAATCCTTCTTCCCCTGATCCCGATTCGTCGCTTCCTGGAAACACCACCTGAACCTTTGGTCTGGTCGTGGAGGTAGGCGATGCGGAGGTAGGCGATGTGCTGGAGGTCGTACTGGAGCGTGTAGTAGTCGTGAAGTACGGGCCGAACATCTCCCCATCGCCGGACCCCGACCCAGAACCCTGGGTGCCCAGGAAGCCGAATGTGGTTTGCGAGGCCGAGATGCGCTCGGCGCTCGGCTGGGCTTCGTTCGGCACCGGGGTCAAGCTGGACGGAGGGCTTTGGGTGGCGTATGAAACTGAACTGGATTCGCCGGTTTCTTCTGGCATCATTGTGGAGGCGGAGCTCGGAGCATGTGAAGCAGTTGTGGCGCCAAACTGGAGCGACACGGCGGTCGTGGCCTCGTCGATGGTCTCAATCACGACGCCCTCGTTGGAGACGGCTGTCGGCAGCTGGGACGCCTGAACGGTTGAGTTTGTTGCGGACGATCCAGTTGTGCCTGAAGGGAGGGAAGCGTTTTCGACGATGAACCCGTCCGTCGCGGCCTCTCTGATGACTTCATCCTCAGCTTTGGCAGGGATCTGGGTCACATCTAGGACGAGAAGAAAAACAGGTCACGTTGAGGGTTTGCCTACCTGACCTGATCCGACCAAAGGAAAGTTACCAGGGCTTCTAAGTGCTTCGCCCCAGAACAATTATTGTATAAACTTGTTGAGCTCTTCTTTCATGGGGTGTGGTGGGAGACGTTAATGATTAACGCGAGTGACTAATCGGCTGCAAGTGGGCTAACACAAAGGTAGGCCGCCTCAAAAGCATTGAACAAAGCGCTGGTTGGACACACCCAGTGCAACAGGAAACCGTGATGCTTCTCTCTAGGTTGGCAGGAAGCCAGCATTAGGGGTCTTTGTACCAGAAGCGAGGGGGAAGCAAGAGTAATTAACAGGAAATGTTCTGTATTATAAATGTAAATATTCATTGTGTATTGCCAATTCTTTTTTTATATTTCATATCATACATTTGGTGCATCTTCAGGTTCTACTTGACTCTACAATACTGCACTCTTACTGCACTTTTGTCTGACAGCGGTAGCACCGACGTTGCTTTTCAGAATAAGATTTTACATGAAAAGATATTTCATCATCTTGCAAAACATAATGCAGAATAAACCAGTGGTTAGCGCCGGTGTCTGAGATTCAAAATCGAATCAGATGGTTAGATTGTAATTACTTTTCAGGGCCCGAAGAGGGAACATGATGCACATTTTAAAGAGCAAAGATGAGTGGTAAAAAAACTAAATGCTTTTCCTTTTCAGCTTCATTAATCACTTCATGACACCTCAGATTAATCCGGTGACCTCTTTGAGGGGCTCAACTCCCCAAACCTTTGGATCCACTGCCGAAGAAAATTATATATGTAAAGTAGTTAATACCAGCTACACACTTTTACCAGATACATCAGTAAAATGCTACTTACTGACAACAAAGTTAACAATCTAAATAAATGTAAAATGTGATTAGTCACAGGGACCATTTCTGCAGAAGTAATACTTTAAACACTTGTAATGGAGTATTTTCCATGTGGTTATTGGTACTAAAGTAAATAATCCCAGTACTTTGCACGTAAGGCCTTGAAAAATCACATTAAAGTAAAAAATAAAACAAGGGGATGAGACTGAAGAAATGGAAAGACACCTTCCACCCTCCCCTTCTGCCCCGTCATGTCCAGCTCCGGTGTTCCCTATATGAAGTTACCCATTTGCCCGAACTTGTGCGACAGCTTTTTGCTGATCTTCGGTTTCACCTTACTTCAGAAAACACTCGCATTAATGCACCTCCTGGAGTGGCTCAGGACATTTTCACAAAGATCTCCGTTGTCTAATCCCGGTCGGTGCCGGCGAAACCCGTGCACCGGCGATGAAATAGTACCCTGCAAGTCTTACAGAGATTTGGACCTGAAACATGAAGAGCATCTCAGGGAGGGAGCGAGGAGAACGCTGACTCACGGGGGTGAGGGTAAGGACACCGCTGGCATTATTGAAATGTCAGAGGTCTGTGGAGAAGAATTACTGCGTTTGTCAAATGGAAAAGCCAGAACTACGGCCTCAGTTGTCCTCAGGTGAGAGTAATTTAGCCAGAGAAGCGTATTCATGAAAAGGGAACATATGAGGAAAGAAGCATATAAATTAACTACCTGGATTTAGAGCGTATTCCTTTTTCACTTTAATCTTATAACCAAACCACGTGGCGCAAACTATCACATCACAGATTCACTGCTTTAAAATAGAAAGGAATATTAGAGCACTACTTACTATGAACAGGTGTCGAGTGGACCACAGTGAGAAGTCCAAGAATAAGCCCGAACAGAAGAGTCCTCATCTTCATGCCAGAAACGTGAGACGCAGCCATGGAGGGAAAGTCGTCGAGCTGAACGCTATTTGGTTCCCTGAACTGATAATGAAGCAGATGAATCATGAGTTTGCTTTTATAGCCTCAGCAGGCAGGTGGCACGTCAGTACAACGATGGCTGACGACACACAAGGGGAGGGGCGGCACACCTGTGGACACACCCTCTTCATCACACAAACACTTTCCCACGCTTTCTCTCCCTCGAACAAACGCTGACAAAAAACAGGAGATCCAGTTGTTCGGGAAGTTAATTGAGTTGTGCGGTACTGCTTGCTGAAGAGGATGAGCAACTGAAAGCCGGCATCCGATTCTCAAGAAATATTCCTGAATGAGCTCATTTAGGGCTTCAGTCCAGAACATTGCAGAATAAAATGTCTACAGACGAGCCGATGAGACAAAGTCTTACATTTACTGCACCTTAATGTTTATAGACGCCATAAAACAATACATGTATATTAACAAAAAATGCATACAAGACATCATATATATAAGTATAACAAAAAAAGATCAAGGACTGTAAAAAAAAAAGACCTTCAAGGAGAAATCTAACACACACATATTTTTATAATCAACACTGAGCTCAGGTGCATCCTATATTATTTGTATTAAATATATATATACACAAATTTAATAAATATAATTTTAATACATATATATATATATATATAAATGTAATATATATATATATAAAATATACATATAAATGTATATATTAAATTTGTTAACATTTTTATAAAGTATCTCACTAAAAAATGTCCAATATTAGAAAAGAAGAAGAACACAACACATTCCTGCCAATTTATGCATGCACAATCTTCCTTTTATAAGCAGCTTTTGAGTTATTAATTTTTTATATAATGAAGTTAAATGTAACAATGTAATTACCTGGTCCTAATGCATTACTAAAAAAAAAAAGGCCATGTCCAGTACTGGTGATGAATGGTAATGGACTTGTAGAGCGGTCTCTAGTCCTCGGACCACTTCAACACTACACGTCATTAACCCATTCACACCCATTCATACACTGAAGGTGCCGCCATCCGTCAGGGCCGGTCAGCCATTCACACGGCGACCGGACAACCTTCGGGAGCAATTTGGGGTTAAGTGTTTTACCCAGGCCCACGTCGACATGGCCTTACATGGGCTAAAAAAAAAACAATCAATCACCACATTGCGGTGCGAATGAATGAAGTTCAAGCAGCGGCTCAATTATGGAAAACACAGGAAACCACTCAGGGCACCTTGTGAAACAGCAGTCAGGAAGAAGGCCATTACATGGCCGACAGTTGGGGAAGAAATGCCTCGGAAAGATCTCAATTACAGCAGATAAGAAATGATGTGCAGTTCTGGGCAACAGCAGAACACGCCCTTGTTTCCACTCTCATCAGTTCCTTATTCCATCTTTCCTCATTCCCACGTCGTAGCAGACAGTTTTCCACAGATAGTCATTGATCTGGTTTCTTTCATGAGATTTTAGAATTTTTTGTTCCCCCTCCTCACTCGGCTCAGTGTCAAGCTGCTGCAGGCAGCGTGCACTGTAAATAATGACTGTTGCTGTTATTTGACGGAAGTGGATGCGTCAAAGTGGCGCTTCGGCCCCGAGGCGATCTGGAGACAGTCGTCAGGATTTACTCAGCGGTGTGTGGGTGTGCACACCTGTCCGGTCTTGTACTCCACGCCCAGACGATGCGCGTTTGTTAATGTTGGGAATGGAAGTTGCACGGTGCATGACTACGTGAGGCTCGGACGCAAGCCGTGACTCCACGAGTGTGCAATAGTCGGCCTTTATTGGCGAGACACGGCTCGTGATTAACCATGAAAAGCTTTCTCACAGTGAGCAGGTAGGAGTCTAGGTAACGGAAGTAGGTCATGATGTTGAGAGAAGTTAAATCCTACGAGACAAACATAGGTCTTTTTTATTGTAATAGTTTGTTAACAAATTATCTTAATATAGGTCCAGAGAGACAAAGGGTTATATTATTATGTCTTATATAAACTATTGCCCTTTGAATATTTTACGATACAAAAAAAACATGCATTTTATTTATTTTTAATGGTAAAGGTAGCCAGGATTGGAATAACGTCAGTAGTTTGGGGAAGGGTGAGATTTATGAAGGCTAACTGGCTCTGCGTTTCATCACCCTGCAAACTTCACCGACTTCTCAACCAACATGAGGGTGATTCAACCACTACGGGATTCTCATTTTAAAAATATTCCTCTACCTTTTGAGATATTTAGACTTCGAGCAGTATTTCTCTTTGGTAGAGCATTTTTTTTTAAAAAGAAAATGTAGATGTGAAGCCGTGAACATTTGGCCCCTGGTGGAAGGCTTTTCCTCAGAATTACATTATGCATTTGAGAATGCTGAAAAGTGAAAAACCCTGAATTTTAAAGAAACAATAGTACCTGCTCAAAATATGCCTTTTCCAGAAGGCGCTGAATGCTTAGCCTGTAGTGCTTGACTGAACACAACTGTTTGGGCCCTCAGCGATACACCAACGACGAGTCACAACCAAGTCCCGGCTTCTCACGGTTAGAAACACTGGTGAAGTACTCTGGTTCAAGAGAAGAAGAAAAATAAAGATATAAATAAAACACCATACTGGGGCCAGTTTTACATGTGTGAACAGAGGGATAATATACACTTTTTTTCATACTAAGGACAAAGCAGGAAGCATACTAGGGAACAAATCACAGAACATACAAGGGAACAAAGCAGGAAGCATACAAGGGAACATAGCAGGAAGCATACAAGGGAACATAGCAGGAAGCATACAAGGGAACAGGACGCATACAAGGGAACAAAGCAGGAAGCATACAAGGGAACAAAGCAGGAAGCATACAAGGGAACAAAGCAGGAAGCATACAAGGGAACAAAGCAGGAATCATACAAGGGAACATAGCAAGAAGCATACAAGGGAACAAAGCAGGAAGCATACAAGGGAACAAAAAGCATACAAGGGAACAAAGCAGGAAGCATACAAGGGAACAAAGCAGGAAGCATACAAGGGAACAGGAAGCATACAAGGGAACAAAGCAGGAAGCATACAAGGGAACATAGCAGGAAGCATACAAGGGAACAGGAAGCATACAAGGGAACAAAGCAGGAATCATACAAGGGAACAAAGCAGGAATCATACAAGGGAACATAGCAAGAAGCATACAAGGGAACATAGCAAGAAGCATACAAGGGAACATAGCAAGAAGCATACAAGGGAACATAGCAAGAAGCATACAAGGGAACAAAGCAAGAAGCATACAAGGGAACAAAGCAGGAAGCATACAAGGGAACATAGCAGGAAGCATACAAGGGAACAAAGCATGAATCATACAAGGGAACAAAGCAGGAAGCATACAAGGGAACAAAGCATGAATCATACAAGGGAACAAAGCAAGAAGCATACAAGGGAACATAGCATGAATCATACAAGGGAACAAAGCATGAATCATACAAGGGAACAAAGCAGGAAGCATACAAGGGAACAAAGCATGAATCATACAAGGGAACAAAGCAAGAAGCATACAAGGGAACATAGCAAGAAGCATACAAGGGAACATAGCAAGAAGCATACAAGGGAACAAAGCAAGAAGCATACAAGGGAACAAAGCAGGAAGCATACAAGGGAACATAGCAGGAAGCATACAAGGGAACAAAGCATGAATCATACAAGGGAACAAAGCAGGAAGCATACAAGGGAACATAGCAGGAAGCATACAAGGGAACAAAGCATGAATCATACAAGGGAACAAAGCAGGAAGCATACAAGGGAACAAAGCATGAATCATACAAGGGAACAAAGCAGGAAGCCCGCAAGGGAACAAAGCAGGAGGCATACAAGGGAACATAGCAGGGAACAACGCAGGAAGCATACTAGGAAACATAGCTGGAACCATAGCAGGGAACATCGCAGGAAGCATACAAGGGAACATACCAGGAATAGCAGACGAACCAACAGAGACAGGGGAACACAGGGTTTAAATACACTGGGCAGGTGCAGGTGATTGGACACAGGAGGATTCAATCAGGGGCGGGGCAGACAATCAAAAAGGCGGGAAAACAAACAAAGACAGGAAGTGAAGAGAAGAGGGGCAGGGGAATTCAAAATGAAACAGGAAACAAACTAAATCTAAATCAACAGTGTGACAACTTATAGGTAAGGCCGGCAACCTGAGTCTGGGGCCCCCAACTAAAAGGGCCCCAAACAGCTATAGATGTATTATTATGTTTAAATATGAAACATATTCAATTATGTTACCTATCTTATTGCACCCCAAGAAAAGGGGCTCAAAAAGCACTTAAGAAATATGCAAGTCACATGTATACTGTGTATAATGTACTACATTCACTTGACAGATAAATGTTACAACGTAGAAGTTCAGGATTTGACAAAATATATAATAATTGAAATACAATGCATTTTTATTCATTAAACTATCCAGCATTGTTTTAGAATTGAAAGCTCCAGCGGGAAACGAAAATGTAAGTATATTGTCCTCATAACGCCCCTCTTTCACTCTGCACTTGAAGTAGTTGCACGCAGCACTTTTACTTTGCAGTTTTACTATTAGTAGTTGATAGTTTTACCTCAAAAAAGTTTTGTGTAGGCCTACTTTCTGCATTTACCACTGCCAATACCAACAATCCCATCAAGAGAACAACACGATGGAGCCCTGAAGCCCCGCCCCCGCAGCTTGAACAGAGCGCTGTTTGCTTGTTTATTCAAAGTTTGATATTGTCTGCAACAAATCCGACAAAAAGCACCCCCTCGGGCCCCCGGCAATAAGCTACACCGGCCGAATGGAACGTAGATGGGATGATATGCGAAGGACCAGCCCGGACAGACAGAGACGCTTTGCTTTATAGCAGATAGTCGAAAAACCGCACACCTGAGGGAAATCAAAGGGGGTCAATTTTAGTGTTCATATTTTTCCTAAGTGATAAACACGCGCGCACACACACACATAGTAACCCATCTCAGCATTACCCGATTTTCAGACTCTAAAACATGACACTGTGTTTCGGGTACAATCGAGAAAGCATGAATGGCTAAACGCTCGCGAAAGCAACAGAACACAACGGGGTATTTTAAGGGCAGGTCCTCTGGGCATGTGCAGGCCAATTAGCAGCCATTGTGAAATACTCCCTCCCTCCCACCCACCACCTCGCTGTTATCTCATGTTTCATGGCAGCAGCCATTGTTCCTGTCTCCAAAGTCCCTGCACTCTCTCTCTCTCTCTGCAGCTCTCACATCTATTACCACCATGAATAAGCAAAAGGAGCTCGTCAGCCTTTATCACCTCTATTCTGCCACGGACCAATATCCGCTTCAGCTCGCACATTTCTCCTTCGAATTCATAAAAACCACACAACGGCGGATATCATTGCGTCGCCCCAAAAAACGGCATTGTTTGCCGACTTTCCAATTTTGACCCATTTCAGTGAAATGTGAAAAAGGATTTATGAATTCAAACAGGGAGGAAGATAACGCAGTGTTTCAACTGACGGGGGAAACATATTACATTCGCTGGAAGTCTGGGAAGTTTGTGCGTCGCCTAATCTGAATGGAAAAAGCAGAAATGCATATTTGTAATTCAAGTCGCTGAAGTGATACGTTTTTTTTATTATTTGTTCACACAATGAAGGCATCATGGTAGAAAACATATACAATCATAGAGCTTAATAGATATGTTCACGGGCGGAGATAAGCCAAAGGGCTTGGACAAAGTCCTCCCCGATACACATCAAATCTATTTCATCGTAACATGAGAGTGCAAGTTTCATATCAGTGACTCAAACAGAGAAGACCTGCAGCCTCTCCTCTCCCCTGCAGCCTTTCTCCAGGAACCAAAATCAATGGTTTTGTCAGAAATCAGTTCCCGGTTCAGTGGAACGTATGAATTAAATGTTGGGACAGTGGTTACGTTACATTATGTGAAGAAAACTTGGACACTGGTGAGTAAATGACCTGCAAAACAAATGCAAGGGCGCACACAATAATAGTGTCAGATACAAAAAATGAAAAAAGTATTGTAAAAAAACAGCTGGATATATTTACAACAGTTTATGATATCACCATGGCAGAACATGAAACAATACATGACTTCAATAGGAGCCACTCCTTTTCAGTTGCAGATGAATTATGACCTACGAGTTAAGGAAACACACTTCCTGGGAAAGGCCAATTTAAACTGATGGAACATGACACACGTGTTTAAAATAGACCCACTACATTTCATAAAATGTCCACACAGGACAGGTTCCCCTTATTAAATACAAATTGTGCGACATGCATGTAGATTGTCGCCTTCTTTGGAAAACCTTGTCATGGTTTCATCTTGTTTAATTCAAAATAATTGTCTAGTTTTGAGTTCAAGCGGATTGTTGTGTTTGTAGATAATTTCTCTCAGTTGAAAAATAAAATTGGAATTTTCTCCGTGAGAAATGATACAAAAGTACAATATACCTTATCATTAATGTGGATTATTGTAATTCCAACTTTCTTTCCCTGGTTGATTATGTTGTAATTTTCATTTCCTGGTTGATAAATTGCAAAATGCAGCTGCCAGCAGGTCAATCAGATACCGTATCGTGTTCATTATGCATTCTAAAATGCTTGATTATTAGTTTGCTTAAATATTTTTTGTAATATTCTTTGTCGACCAGATGTTTTTTATGCCCGCTGTTAATTTTGAAAGTTTCTTTTGATGCAATTATATGTATAATGAATGTGTCTACAACGTTTCTTGGCACTCTACCTCAACATTGTTATGAAAATGAACAAAACCCAACGATGGCTCCAGAAGAGCAATAAAAAAAAAAGTTCAACTGCATCCAAGAAAACATTAAAATAATCAAATGTACACACAGAACAGCTCATCGAGGTGATCTGAAATACGGCAGTCATACTGGAGGGCCTGTTTCAACTCCTTCTCTATCGCCCTCGTTCAGCCTGGGTTTGCGGCGCTGCTGCCGTTGGAGAGCTTAATGACACTTCAATCTTCCTCTGATGAGAGGCAGATACTAACCGGCGTCTGCCAGACTGAAGATTGGCCAAAAATGGGAACTTCAACAGTGTACTTAGAGTAAACTATTCCCATGAGAAGCAGAACTTGGAGGCTTTTCATCGGAAAAACAAAGCCGAGCGGAAAGGACCGGTTCCACGGAAAAACTGTGATACCAAACAGGTAGCATGTTCAGACTGGAAGCATACGTCCTTTTGCATTCATCACTTGATTGGAATAAAACCGTCGTACATGGGTTGGCTACGCAGGACCAAAGCCATGTATGTTTGTTATCCAGCTCTTGGTTATCTTCATTTAAATGTCGAATCTGCATGCTGCACAGTGTATAATGAGAGCTACTGACAACCAACATAATGTCCGTGTGTGTGTGTGTGTGTGTGTTTGTGAGTCAACAGTTTTGACCCCAAAAAGTTTCGGCCCCAAAATGATTGGCTATAGATGGCGTGATGCGGGATAAAAAACAGAGTCAAACGTGTTGATATCGGTGGACAGCGATGCGGTATGTCGATGAAACGTGTGATGTTTTTTGGAATGAGGGATTTCTAAATGATGTTCGACATGACAGCATTACTGTGATCACAGTTTTTAAACTGGGATTTTAAAGTAAACAGCTGGCGGGGGGTGATGCGAAAAGCCCCAAAACAGCATGCCATCAAACCGAGCAGCGGAGGCTTAATAGGTCATAACACAGCATTGAACAGAGCTTAAATGTTGAGCACCGAGGACTCCATGGCCGCCATCCAAAAGACACTTTCGCTGTGCAGAGAGAGGCGACGTAGGATGGGTCATGTTTAACGACGTGGGCGGAGCTACAGGCGTAATTTGCATGTTGAAGATTTCTCCTGCAGCCCCGCCCACGTCATAAAAGATTCAAGATAAAAGATTAGACCTGATTAGAGATCAATGTTGTCGTTACTGCACACAGCGAGTGCCAGTGCAACAAAAAGGCAGTTTAGTATCATCAAAACCAGATGGTGCAAACAGCAGCAAAGTGCATGTTTAAAGATGAATGAATGTCCTGAATGAGCAATTAAAGCGGGGTAGTGAAGCATGTTGTATATAAATACACACACACACACTCACACACACACACACACACACACACACACACACACACACACACACACACACACACACACACACACACACAATGCAGTGGAGGAAAACACGTACAAGTACAAAAAGAAAACATTGTCACTTACTCTCATGGAATATGAGGCTCTTTATCCAACAGCTATTGTTACTTTGCCGTTTTTGAAATACAAAGGTTATAATAAAATATGATGTCTGTTACAGATTTAACTACACAAAAGTATGTAAGGCGGTTAAAAGCTACACTTCGACTACACAATTTGAGAAACTGCTTTCCAACTATTACAGTAACACTGACATTGGCCATACCTTAAGATGAATATGTTGTTTTAATACTAAACTTTTGATTTGTGACAGTATGTATATATAGTGTGGTCTGTTTCTTGCACTTTGGAGTAATTTGTCTAAAGGGCTTTCTGACAGACAGGGCTTTTAATAACCTAAACCATGATCTTTTTAGGTTTGTAGCTTAATCCCATTAATTAACCTGGGGCGTTTTCTACCTGAGAAGGCTTACTACTCATTTACACGCTTCACAATTAAAATATCATTTCACAACAAGACGTTGGCTCCATAACATACTACATTTTATTAAAAATTATGAAAAATAATATCATCCTAAGGCGCAAAAAGTTCGAGAAAGACAGACTTTTGGCCAAAGTGTCACATCCCGGATGCTGTACCGGACGTCGCACGTTGATGACGTAGCAATAGCAGCGGCGGCAGGAAAGTCAGCCGTTTGTTTTTTTGTCTTTCTGGGCGTCGCAGTTGTGTTTTCACCGCTGACGGACTTCACGACGTGAGTACGCAGAGAAGTCGTGTTGTTCGTGTCGTGTTTACTCGTCTTTCTAGAGGTCTGCGTGTTGGTGTCACGACGCAACGCGTCCGCGAAGTAGTTGAAATAAACCCGTTTTAAAAAGTTACGTCTCGAGGTACTGCTGAAGGCAGGTTAGCTACAGCTGCTGCAGGCGGGGCAACGGGAGCACACTTTATTTTGTATAGCCCAAAAACAAAAATCATAAATAACATGAATTATAAAGGGCCTTTATCAATCTGCACACATACGACATCCTCCGTCCCGGGACCTCACGTCGGTTTTCTCCCCCTAAAAAAAAAAAACCTTTTCAAGGGGAGAAAAAGGAAAGACACCTTGTGGATACTCTCCTCGGATGGATGTCACGTGACCTAGCAAAAATAAACAGTGGCTGTAGTAGACATGTACTTAACATGTTATCCCTCGGTCAACGACACAAGCTACACACGTTATATGTATTGTAAACAGCTGGAGACGTCACTGATAAAACCCACAGCGTGAACACAGAGAGACAATTGATCTCCATTTAATTGCATGACCTCTTTTGTTGCTATGCACATTTGCACATTTCAATATTTAGTGTCGCAGCGTTTCTCATGCAATATTATCTGTGATCAGTCATCATCTGATCCTGAGCTGTGGCATCAGTAAGTTAACTTAAAACTAAATGATTTTCCCTGCCAGTAAGTCTTGTTAAGCGTCTTCAACGCCTGTAATTTCAACTTGTTGGGGTTAAACATGAAACTATGCACTTTTTCTGTACATGTCAATGTCACATGACCCGTCTGGCGTTTGTCTACAACACAATTTAGATATAAATACTGGTTTTATTAATGATAAAGTTGCAGCAAGTTGTCTGATTATTGAGGTGAATGTTGTATACAGGGTTTGTACGGTCATGGAAAACTTGGAAAAGTCATGGCATTTTAAAATGGTTATTTCCAGGCCTGAAAAAAAATAATCCCAAAAGTCATGTAAATGTGTTATATTCATGTGTTCATGTGGTTCATTTACGCTGAGTTTGAAATAATGAATATTCTTTTAAAAGAAAGACTCAAAATATAAGCAGGCATACGCTGAGTATATCTATAAATGTTTATTCTTTTAATCAAACTATTGTCTCTCATTCATTTGTGTCCTTTAAGGAATACTGTATGCTTTGGAATCCTCATTGTTAGTTTAAATACTACATTTTATCACTTCTTCATGGACACACCCAGATTTCACTAAATGTTTGGTCATGGGAATTTGGTTTAAAGTCCTGGAAAAGTTATGGAAATCCATGTGTATGAACCCTGTGTATATAAATATGACTATTTTACTGGCCTAAGTTTGTTATTAAGACAAATATTCTGATAAACACAACTTGAACCAGAGCACCGCTTAATTCAATATGTGTTTTGTTGCAATAACAATTTGCATACTCTGTATGGCTCATCCCAGTTTAGTGTGCGTCCTATAATCTGAATCCGGAAACAGACTCATCGAGTCATGAGTCAAGCAAAAGAGTGGCTTCTCATTTGAACTGCGCTCCTTAGATCTAGTTGCCTGTATCTGTATGTATTCTATGTTATTTAATATATTATATACTTCTGGTGAATTGAATACTTTGCTCAACAGAAGTGAATTAATGAGGTATTAACATACAGGTTATCCTAATTGAGTTTTTGGGCAACTGCAACTAATCCATTTTTGTTGTTATCAATACATCTGCTTATCTTCTCGAGTAGGATTTAGAAAATAATGAAAAATGATGTGAAAAATGTTTCCAAAAGCCTGAGTCATTGTTCTGTCCGCCGAGTAGTCGAAAAGGCTAAGATGCTCAAAATCGTGCAGATGAAAGATTTGAAATGATTTAAAAAAACATAATGTGTAATTCTCTGCAAGGCTGTTCACTAGCTTTCCACTAGATTTCAACACAGAGGCTGTGGAAAATTCAAACATATCTTATTTGATTATGACAGTTAATGCATACATATGTATACAAGTGTATTGTATTTTTGCTTTATTTTTGTTATTTTTGTATTCAGGCATTTCAAATCTTTAAGTTGTCCTGTTCAAACCGACAACCTGATTACGACATAATGAATTTGCCTGTTTCCCACATGTTGCTATCTATGTCACAGTCAATTCCACACTTGTATTTACTGCTATCTTATTGGCGAAAATGCTATAGCTTTAAGGGTTTTCCATTGTGTAATCCTTTTTGTTTCTATAGAAATACAAATCAATAGTGGCATCTTGAGTTTTTGAGCAGCGCTGCCTATCTGCCCTTCCATCAAAGGAAAACGTGTCCTCTCCGTAACAGACGTGTGGGAGGACAGGGAAGGAGAGGAATTGTAAATCAGTTCTCTCCTATTCTTCCCAGCGTTATCTCAATAGTATCTGCTTCCAACAAGGAATAAATCAAAAAACAAGGAAGTGCGACGCCGACAGAACGCTGTCGCTGTGACTCGTTTGTCATCGCGTGACTCTAAATTCAACGCCACTGCTCCCGACAATGTGAATTGTCTCTTAATGTGGTCAATGTCTCGTTCCCTCACAGGAGATGTCGTCTTTGTGCGGCCCCAGCAGCAGCTGCCAAGACGCGGATCAAGGGGCCGCAGAGAAGCAGGTAAGCGTGACTCGACACGCGCTTTATTGTGAAAGGATGCTTTGGAGACGCACCCAGACTACCACAGGAGCGAAATGTGTTTCAGCAGCAGTAATCATAAGCATGCATTGGGTACGCTGAATAATCATATTAGATTAGATTCCACTTAATTGTCTTTGCAGGGATTACAGGTACTGAGACAACACAATACACACAGAAGGGCAAAAAGCAGTACAAGGGGCAAAGTAATGTAAATAGGAATACACAGAATAAACAGTAATATGTAGAATACATGCAGAATAAAGAGCAGAGAGATTGAACATGCCACGATATATACGGCCTATGCTAATATATTCAGTATGATCAGTGTGTGACGAATATGCCAAGATACAGTTGGCTGGCAAAATATCAAGTGAGGGAACATACACAGCATGATGATGATGAATATGCTGTATACAATAGAATATACAGCACGAATAGTAAGAATACGTATCGTATGGACAGCAGTATAGGTATGCATTGGCATGCGAGTGCATTTATAGGACAGGTGTATTTACAGTAGTGCGGCAGGAGGTATCCCTGTGATCGATGCAGAGTTCACCAAGGTGACAGGCGAGTGGGAAGAAGCTGAGTCCTGTGTCGCCTCCCGCCGGGCTGAAGGGCAAACGTCCCCGGCGGTGCTGGACGAGCCTCCGGATCCGAGGCGGAGCGGAGGCTCGTCCACGCTGGGAGAGAACGCTCGCGTTGTTTTGAGGCCGACTCACAAATACTTTACGGCTCCCTCGCCCGGTTTCTGGCACACAGCCTGTGAGCCCATTAATGAGAAGCTAGTGCATTTGTTTGGGACTATTTTCAGCTGTGGATTAATACACACATGGTGCTCATGGTTGAGTCCAAAGTGTGTGTGTGTGTGTGTTTTTGTCACCCAGAACAATGGTGTGGCCATTATATTTGAACTATCATGACACAAAGGAATACTCTGGCAATGAAGGATCGATTTGAAAAAAAAAAAAAAATATTATCTTTTCAATGGAATTAATTGACGATAAGGAACCTGTAGAATATTGAAATTCACAGTTTCCATCGGTTATAACAGCTTTCTGTTTTCATTACAGCTCATTTTCGGCAATGCCATCGACATTAAATGCACAGCTCTTTTTACATTGAACCGTTTGCATGTAAAGTTTAGCCGAACGCTAAACTCAACACGTTCTCTCGTCATCGCTTCAGAGACTTTGTAACTCTGACACGATACGATAAAGTAACACTTGTTTCCTCTGGCAAAATGCATAAATCAGTCAAATGACAGCATTTCAAGTAAAAGAGCCCCCCGCTTTGTGTCCGCTACAGGAGAAGGAGCATCCTCGCGTCCTCATCCCGGAGTTGTGCCGACTCTTCTACCAGCTCGGATGGGTGACGGGGACGGGCGGCGGCATCAGTCTCCGGCGAGGGTTCGTCACGATCATTTTCTCGAGGGGAAAAAATATTGCGAAGGATCATAAAAGAAACGCCCGCGTTTTCACTTCAAAAATAGTTTTTTCTGTTTGCATATCTTTGACAATCTTATAAATAAATAAAAAGAAATCTTTTTTTCTTGTGGAAAAGTGCCGCAAGGCTGATGTGAGGTTAGCACCGTCAGTTTTGACAGCGTGTGCAACTCCAGGGTGAAGACAGAAGGCCACACTTCCACCAGAAAGAGGCCGAATTCAAGCTGAAGGCTCTGACAGGCTATTACAAACATCTTTGAACTCTTGTTGTTTTTGGACGGCGGCTCCAAAGGAAGCGCCGCCCATCAGCAAATCCCTGTTTTAAAAAAAAAAAAAGGGGGGAACGGCAGACATTTATTTCAGCCAACAGGGGAACTTGACGAAACCCGACTTAGCTTCACTGACCGCCACTCGGGTAGAAAACACGTCGCAACTCCTAAAGGATCGACGGGAGATATTTCCTTTCATTGTTCAGTGATTATACCTTTTTAGATTTCCATGGATAATAAGCAGTTCTGCGCTCTCCGGGTATCCAAGTAAAATCATACATGTGTTATACTAAATGAGAACTGTTCAGATGCCTCCATTATGTGGACCCTGTGAACGCCGTCTATAAACCCGGTGCTTTAATTGTTCAGCTTTTGGAAGCTAAGAGCTACGAACTCGCGTTCACTCTCTCCGGATAAAAGAAAGTGAATAAATGGAAAATACGTTACGCAATCTAAACAAGCAGCAGTGTCGCTTTACAGAAGTCTGTATTTTTTATTTCCTGCCAGTACTGTGAAGTTTCTTCCTTTTTTTTTTTCTCGACACAGTTGCTTTGGGTTTGACTCAGAAAAGACTTGCAGCCTGAGGCGGCCTCGGCCAAACCTTGCACAACCAAAATCAATAGGATCCTCCTTTATTTGCTGTGTTTGTTGCTCAATAAAGAAGAGCACAATAGCTTTTTTTACCCCCCCGCCTCTACAATCTATGAGGAAACCTCAAGGCTCTCACCATTTAGGCAAAAAGATGACCATGAAAGACTGTGTTTAACACAGAGGCAACAAAAAGTGAAGAAATCGACTCCTTTTCATGCTTTTTTTAAATTCGCTTTTTATTTTCCATTAGGTGTTTTTTCGGTCCCGGCTGTTTTCCAAGTAAATAGAATGACGGGGACGGAGATAAATCATTTTCAGATAAGAGCTGAAGAAAAACGTGTTCTCCACGGACGGCTGGCAACGCTTCAGTGAAAGTTTCTGAAAGATGTCGCCGCGGCCGTTGGGTTTTCCTTTTTCTTTTTTTCACGCGTCGCTTTTCTTGAAAGCAGAAGTCACAGCAACCCGAGAAGAGTTGTTTTTATACCGCGCGGAGGCCACGCTGCTCCGTTACGTTATGACAAATTACCGACTTTCATTGTCCTCCTCCTCCCATCGATGTATAAATACATAACTGTGTTGTTTGTCGTGTGACTCACAGAGAGCAGATCTACATCGCGCCATCCGGCGTCCAGAAAGAGAGAATACAGGTAAGCGGGGGTCCTCGCCGCCCAGCTGCTCGGAACAAAACGATTCCATTGAGCAGCATTGCATGTGTGTGTGTGTTTTTTTTTGTTTTTTTTAAATGTGTGTGTTACGCAGCCGGACGACATGTTTGTGTGCGACGTGGAAGAGCGGGACATCAGCTGTCCGCCCCCCTGGAAGAACTTGAGGCGGAGCCAGTGCACGCCGCTTTTCATGAACGCCTATACCATGAGAGGTGAGTCGCCGGCGAGAGAGTCGGAAAACCTGCGCACCAGCGGTCGTCGTCATAATTAGCTCAATATAATTTTTTCTTTTTTAAGCCGGTGCACCCGTCGTATCACCCCGGAAGTCCGTTTTGCCACGGAAAGAAAGTGAAATCAATAACTGACTCCAACTGTTTTTCCTCGCGGTCTTCAACTGTACGTTACACACACCCTCTCCTCTAAAGACGCGGCTCCTGACATTCTTTTCATCGGATACGTTTCAATTCTACAAAGATGAAGGTCCGTTATGTGAAAGATTGCTTTTTTCACCAAATTCTGAAAAGAGGATCTAGTTTCATAAAGAAGCCGTTCAAGGTCCCAGTCACAGTATGCAGTTCTTTAACAGATACATTGTAATTTCTTTTTGAATGAAATACTATGATTTCTTTTTTTTATAACAAAACCCATCCTCTCTATCCTGGAATGGCACAGAGGGAGATTATTCAGTTATCAGTCAGATCATGTAAATTGCACCAACAGCTCAGTGCACCTTGATGTTTCACCGTCTGTGGGTGGTCGCATGCTTCGTCTTGTCTTATTGCACTTACACAACCACTCCAAAAACCTAAAAAAATCTGCCTTTCCCTTTTGCTAAAATACAGGAGCACAGGCAGTCATACACACCCACTCCAAGGCTGCTGTCATGGCAACACTGCTGTATCCTGGCAAAGAGTTCAGCATAACACACCAGGAGATGATCAAGGGGATCCGGAAAGGCACCTCGGGCACCAACTACCGGTACGCAAGACGCACGACGACGAATGAAAGTCCGGAGACGTCCCGAGCTTTTCCGTCTCCGAAGTGGACGCTCGTGAACCCGTCGTAGGAATCAGAGCGGCGAACTCGTCGTGCGTTTGGGCCGAACTCACCGCTTTGAATTGAAAAGTGTCGAAGAGGCCGTCGGACACGTCGCACTGAAAGACGGGACCCGGTTTGAGCTCCATGTTTGTTCTGACACACGATGGCAGTTTTCTTGGCGTTTTCCATTTTCCGCTGTGAAAATGTTCTTTCTATTTATTCGATTTATTATTGACCGCAAGGCTCCAGATTGACATTCCCGGAAAAATTATTTCAACCGTCCCAAAGTCAGTTTAAACGTAATTTAAAAAAATATATATTATCCTTTTATTCTGTTATTGCAATTCCTGCTTGTCATTTGCACACATTTGAGACACAATTCAAATGATTAGGAAATACACGCTTGGCCATAAGTGTTTTTTTTAAATGATGTATTACATGCTCCTTTTAGAGCTAGCGTTAAGGTTTCAACAGTTATGAATTATTCTCTAATACATATTGTACACTGCTGTGAGAACATCACCTTCAAACATGTATTTATTTAGGTTTCTTGCCAAGATTGACGTTTGACCTTCATCACGAGAGCGTAAAACTTTAGCTTCGCTGCTACCAATCTTTACGGGACGGAGCTCAAAATGCAACCTCCATTAACATTACATTACATTTATCTGAGGCTTTTATCCACAGTGACTTACATGATATATAGTACACCGTAGACACAGCAACGGTGAGCAATGAGGGTTAAGTGTCTTGCTCAAGGACACATCGACATGGTCTAGCGTAGCCGGCGATCGAACCACCGACCCTCTGATTGAAAGACGGACCTGCTAACCACTGAGCCACACTAGCTGTCAGTTACACGTGGCTGTGGCCCAACGGCTGCAGTCGCAAATCCAAAGAAGAAAGCCGATAATTAAGGGAGCCGCAGCTGAATGAGCATCCGGATTAGATCCTGATGAGCAGGTCGCGCCGCCTGCCGCCTCCGCCATCAGCGCTAAGTTGTCACGTAATTGAAAGCATTTTTGAGTGGTCGGAAGCCTAGAAAGGCGTAAAGACCTTTTTTTACCATTAACCGGTGCCTTTGCACCTCGAATGAGTCACACGGAGAGAACGCCAGTGCAGCCCTTCAAAGGCTTTTAGGGAAGAGAGCGTCTCTTTGTTGGCCGTGATCTCTTTGTAAAGAAATCTGCCCCGTCTTGCCCAACCTTTCTCAATAACCCTGATATAACAGGCTGAAACATGAGGATCGCCACCATCACAGGCCCGGTCGCTGCAATCTTTATTTATTTGTTTCCTTCTTCCCCATATTTGGTAAAAGCCAAAGAAGGAGCAAAATATTAACGAACCCAACGATTTGAGTGTGTGCTCGCACATGAGGAATATCTTATAAGAGGTTTAGATGCTTTCTTCTGGCTCCAGACTGGAAGGAGGCCTTTTGGATAACGGCAACGGTCAATATTTATTTTTTGTTTTGATTAATAGTTCAGTTTATGAAATGGCAGAAAAAGGGTGCGAGGCGACAACTTCGACTCGCTTGTTTTGTTCAAAGCCGACCGCCCAAAACCCAAAGAACCAAGGGTGTAGGTTTGCATGTGGTCCATAGGGACTAGTCACGACCAAAGTTTAGGTAAAACACAATTGTCCCCACCAATATTTTGTTAATTTAACCCTCTGGGCTCCGGAAAAACAGCAGATCAGGAAATGTTCATCGCGTGTCCATTTAAATGAGAGATCGCCGCGTAAAAGCCTCTTCCTGACTCCGCCTGTCCACAGGTACGACGACAGCCTGGTGGTGCCCATCGTGGAGAACACGCCAGAGGAGCGGGACTTGAAAGACCGCATGGCCCGGGCCATGGAGGAATACCCCGATTCGTGCGCCGTCCTCGTCCGCCGACACGGCGTCTACGTCTGGGGGGAGTCGTGGGAGAAGGCCAAGACCATGTGAGCGCTTACCTGCCGTCGCTATCGACCTCTTCCACCTTTTTGCCGCACGACTCAGAATACGCAGGCATATTTGTATTGAGGGCATGTGTTAAGCGAATAGAAATGGTGTTTTTTTTCTCCTGCAAAACACTGGTGAACCCTGCCGCTCTCCCCGTAGGTGTGAATGCTACGACTACCTGTTTGACATCGCCGTGCAGATGAAGCGGTGTGGACTGGACCCTTCAGCCCGCCCGACAGAAGAAAGGGGAATAGTTTGACATTCAGCGGTGCTTTTATTTTTTAATTTTTTTTAAAGAGACGTGTTGCAGAAAGGTCAGTGGCGTTCGATCGGGAGAGCGCGTTTGTAATCATTTTGTCTTTCACGCCGAGCCTGCTTTCAAATTTGATGAAATTTGATGGTGAGGGCAGATCCAGGGTCGCAAGAGATTGAATTTCTGTGATCCGTAAGCACCTGGAGACGCGCTTAAGAAAAAACACACACAAAAAAAAACACCGTGGGACAATTCGTGAATGAGCAGCCGGCAAATCAAGACACCTCGGGGGGGTTCAAATGCTTCCCTACTCAAGGTCTTGTGCATCTCAGCGGAGAGCAACGGTGACTAACTGGCTTTCGCTTCAATCAATAAAATGAACAATCCAACGCAAAAGTTATTTATTTTCTTTCTATCATGTTACTGCAGCGGGCTAAAAGGAGTCCTCTCTTTTTGAAAAAGAAAGTTTTTTTTTTTTAAAGTAAAAACAACAAACAAACATGTATTTCTCCTTCCCGGAGTGATACCTAATGTTTCTTTTTAAAAAGCTACAAATCATTTCAGAATATTCCAAGCAACATTTCGGTTTCAAAGAAAATATAATAAACAGACAAGTGGCTGGTCATCTCGCCAAAACACCTGTGGGTGGGATGGACCCTCGCTGGGTCCCGCATCCCAACGCAGCACGCCTCGGGGTCGTCCGCATACTCATTCCTCATGAAAGTCGGAGTTGTTGTTCTGTTAACAAGCTCCCTGTGCGGCCGCCATCCCTCTCCTCCACCACTACCGGCTCCAAACAGTGTGCTGTCAAATATGCTGCAGGCTTATTTGAATCTTAAAAAAAACCACCCCCCCACCCAAAAAAAAACAAGGACTCTTTTGTGCTGCGCTGGCGCTGCCAAGATTCCTCATCCTCTGATTAATGAGGATTTCTGGTAAACCCATTTGCACAAAAAAAAACAAAAAAAACAAATTGAACACCAGCCCATAGCATAAGAATGACTGCACGCTGAGCTTCACAACGCCAGTCTCGCTGTCTCCCCTCTTCAGTGGTTCTCAGGTTTTTTTAGCCTCGTGGTTCATGAATCGTCGCTTCAGGGATTTCAGGAACGATCTGTTAAAAAGATAACAAATGACTAAAGTCCTTAAAAGTATTACACGTTGTCAAAGTCAGGGCTGTGCACCCGAAACTAAATGTTATATATAATGCATGTTATTTATGCCGACATTGCATTTATATTGTTATGTATTACCTGTCAGCTAGCAAAGTTATGGAGTATACATATTCAGAACGGAATATGAAGCATAAGACGACTCTTTGCTACAAATATGTGGAACTCTGAGCGACGATGTGCAGGTGGTCACTTTGAAAAGAGCACCGGAGCAAAGAGGTGAACCATTGTTATACCTCAATACCTTTTTAATACCTTAAAAACAATGGCTTTTTTTAGGATTATCAAAATGCATTCAAATTATGAATTAAATTTCATTTATCTGAGGCTTTTATCCAAAGTGACTTACATGCTATACAGTAGACAGTAGACACAGCAACGGTGAGCAATTAGGGTTAAGTGTCTTGCTCAAGGACACATTGACATGGACTAGCGGAGCCGGGGATTGAACCACCGATCCTCTGATTGAAAGACAGACCTGCTAACCACTGAGCCACAGTGAATGAAACAAAATGACATTATTATTTATTTCTCTGAAGTATCAAACAAATATATTATATTGTATATATTTGACCAGTGTTGGAAGACTTAAGTAAAAGTACCAATATCACATTGTGAATATATTACTCTAAAACCTAGAAGTACAGAAGTAGTATCAGCAACATGTTCTGCAAAAACAATGGCTCATTTTAGTTATATAATATATATTAATTTGACTTTTGCATCAATACATATGTACCAGATGACTGTTAATGCTAATTTAAACTCAGCAGAGACCTTTAGTGTGAGCAATCAATACACAATAAGATGAAGAGTGGCCGTGATGAAGACGAAGGTGAGCAGGAGGGTCACATCGGATCGGCTCGCACTGAAACGACAGCGGCAACGAGATGGCGGTAAAAATCTTGAGTCTTCCCGACTGAACACTTCATATACAATCACACGGTAAACTCCTGTTTTTTTCATGTTAAATCCTTAATTGGTAAACTGCCAGAAGCACATAGTGAAATAAAGTACCTTAGTTCCCTCTGAAATGCAGAGGATTAGAAGTATAACGTGGCATAAAATGGAGCAGATGTATTATACAGGTTCCCCTTAGAGCTTTTTTTTTTTAACCTGTCTTAGAGCTATGGATTTTTTTTAAATGTTTCTAAAATAAGCCGTGCAAATGTTCCAGGAGGAAGGAGACGTATTTATAAGACCTCGAGGATACACGACATGCATTCGGGTGCACTGAATGTAATCTTTTGTTTGTAGAAAATTCTTCCGAGCACGTTTAAGGAGTAACTGCAGACTTAAGTGTTTTTCAAGCTGTAAAATACATGATGTGACTCATTTGGTGAAACACAACAATGCTGGTGTTAGTTTCTTACCACATTTATACAAATCTGCATTTTATGGTTGAAAATGGCTCAAGACATCCGCCCTTATTTTGGAAGGCCAATCATCTTACCCTCTAGTCTGACCCACCTCCGTGCCCACATCACCACCACCACCCTCATCCATCCCATCATCACCATCACCCCCATCTCCACCATCCATCCCATCACCATCCATCCCATCACCCCCATCATCACTATCACCACCATACATCCCATCACCATAATCCCCACCATCACCACCACCCACATGACCACCATCTTCACCATCACCATCTCCACCATCCATCCCATCACCCCCACGACCCCCATCATCACCATCACCCCCATCGCCACCATCCATCCCATCACCACAATCTCCACCATCACCACCACCCCCATGACCACCATCTCTACCATCACCGCCACCACCACCACCATCATCCATCCCATCACCCCCATCTCCACCATCCAACCCATCACCACAATCTCCACCATAACCATCATCTTCACCATCCATCCCATAACCCCATCTCCACCATCACCACCATCTTCACCACCATTACCCCCATCTTCACCATCACCTTACCAAAGGTAACCGTTAAATCCATCTACTTCTGTACTACATCGCTATTTTTCAATAGCTACATAAATATCCGTTTTTTTTATTGTATTGTATTTGTTTTCTTTCCCCTTTTGCTCTTCTATTTTGCTTTCAGCATTACATCTTATACACTTAACAAGTAAAACTCTATTATTCATATACGGCTATATTTTGATTCAATTGGGTTTTTCTTTGTCAGTGAACAATCAGCACAATAATATACTATCTTTATATCTCTGTGTAGCTGTCATCAGCTCTATTCATCTATTTATTCATTTATTTGCCAAGGCCGGTGCACATTGATCAACATTTCCGTTCCCTCCTCCGGCTGTCATATGTATTGACGCTCCGTCGAGGCTTCCCGTCACACAGGAGTGAGTGTAGTTTGATCTCTCAAACCCAACTTTTGCATTTTTCTAAATAACGCAGTGGGCGGACTTAACCTCAGCCCTCGAGGGGAAGCTCCACTTCCTGCCACTGCGTCTTCCAATGTAGTGACTTCCACAGAAACATCCAAGCGACCCTCGGTGCTACACCGACTTCCTGACAGAAGCTGCAACCCGGCGCCATGTTTTCTGCACCGTTTGGTCCTGAAAACGTGAACGCTCCACCCGGGTCTGTTTCCCGGGTGGACAATAAATCCCTGTTTTCGATCCTCTCCTCCTTCACCACGGCGGCCATTATCCGTCTTTTTTGTGGAGCGTTTGATCGTCACCAAAAAACTGTTATCTTCTCGCGCCTTTTCAATCATCAACTGAGGGACGGGTAGCGCTCAGCGGCTGCGGTGGCGCCGCTCGACCCGTAAATTATGTTGAAGTTGTGTTGGCGTGTTTGGCACCCACGTCTCATAAGGAAAAGGGAACACTCATTGCAGCGCCATATTTTTTACGATATTGATTAAAGTGTAAATGTGTTTATGATTTTTAGCTTCAGTAAAAGCCTTGTGACAGGCCAAATGGTGATATAAATTAATATTATTGATGTTCAGACACAAGCTGTGTGTGTGTCACAGCCGGTCACACATCCACCCCACAAAAACAAAAAAACAGTTTAAGCTCACTAATGTTTCTCAGGGTCAACATTTAAAAGATCCCTTTAGCATTTGCATATTTATTTTTTTTCCCTTTCTGACGTTGTACTATACTTTAGACCCCTAAAGAAATTATATATAAATATATATATATTTTTTTTACACAAGAAAACAATGCATTTTAAAGCCCTACATATATGAAGCAAGAAAAAAAATGGAAGCACTTGACCATGGCAACCTTTTTCTGGTGATTAACAGACAGCCCATTGACAACAAAGCACTACAGATTTTCTTTCCCATAAGCCTGCTCCTCACGGGGGGGAAGCGAGTGGGCAGCGACCACATTTGTGTAATTGACCGACACTCGTGTCAATCATGCCTGCGAGCACACCTCCCTTTATGCTTTTCAGCCAGCCGTTTATTTAAAATGATAAACATTGCAGCAGCACATTTGCATCTCAATGGAGGGTTGATTAGCTCGTCTCCCCAGTCACTGCATTACGCTCCAGCTATCTTCACGCCGACGTCTCCTTGCTGGCAACCACCAATGCAAAAAATAAACCCGGAGCCAGCTCACCGGCAGTAACCGCTTTCACACCGGGCTCACGCAGTCGCATTTTTAAAGGGGACGTATCCCGGGCTCAACTCTCTCACGTTCATACTTCATAACACGTTTCCATGCTTTTAATGTTCATGGAAACTCTTCATGTTTCCTCACACGGTCCGTCTGGATATACTTGGTTCCCCCTCTGGGGCTCGAGAATGCAGCGTTTTTAGAGGGTTTGCTCCGGTTGGGTTGCGAGTGCAGTTCCCGGGCGGCGGGCGGTGAGATGAGTCTCCGTGTGACATAAGGGATCTAAATCTGAAACCTTTTTGGCATCACATGCTTTCTGATCTTTGCTCGCATACATTTGGCTGCCTGGGGTGCCTATGACAACGCTGGAAAAAAAAAGAGGTATTTTCATGACGTACCCGTTTTAAAAATAATACTAAATCATAACCCTACCATAGCAGCTGTAGCAATATTGAGTTAAAATCGTTTAGGAGCACAAATAAAACCACGAGCAATCGGTATTCACGCAATACGTCTTCGCTAAATGTCACTGTGAAACATTTGATCAGTTTTTTCAGTAATCACCGAGTGCAGACACACACACGCACACACACTGTGCACTTAGGAATTACTGATTGTACAAATTAAATTCCACTCAAAGAAGGGTGATTCCTCTGTGGGAGCCACCAGGTTAAAGCCAAACTAAGTGAGGACTTCAGCTGCTGCTTCAGGTGGTCACGAGGCTTCGGCCTCTCCGTCAGGTTTCATTTCCTGAGCTGCACGCCACACGATCCAACAGATAACTGGCTAAATACGTTTAGTAAACCAGATAAATCAAGCTAAGTGGCTGTGGCGGATGTGGCTCGGACCTCAACGAACAAACGGGTTGGAGCGCACAGGTTTCTAGCCACAGTTTAACACAAACGAATGGTATACTGTTGCTCGTGTCCTCTGCATGTCTGCCAAACTGCAACGTGAATCAGCCTCCTCAGCAAACTTATCAGACCGGCAGCAGCTCTTTGCTTTGGGCCCTCTTCTTCCCTTAATCCTTTCGCCCGGGCCTCACTTTGTTTTGCTCTGACTTTGCTGATAGAGATGTAAAGAACATCAATCCCCTTCCCTGGAAAGCCTCTGTTTGCACCACAAAATGCAATTACTTTCCGTACTGTAGATATGCAAGTCAGCGGTCAAAAATAACCCAAAGGGTCTAGTGTGTCTTTTTCTTATGCATATCACATATTACTTCCTAAAAACACTTTAATAAAACACAATACAAATATATAAATTATATAATAATACAAAAAATGTATTAAATATTATATAAATTGTATATTTTATATGTAATATATATATATATATATATATATATATTATATATAAAATACATAATAAATCAAATATATATAATAAATATATATATATAATAAATAATATATATGTGTATATATATGTGTGTGTGTGTATATATATATATATATATATATGTGTGTGTGTGTGTATGTGTGTATATATATATATATACATACACACACAAATTAGTACATTGAAATACGAACATAAAAAAATATTTCATGTTTTAGGGTCAGGGGATATTCAATGAGAGGCATTTCTGCTTTCATTTTACCTTTTTAGAGAAATAATATAACAGCAAATAACTATTTGGGCTCCACGTCTGGAGCTTCAAGCGGGGACGGGGTACAAATCCCGGACTAGACGGGCCTTCTGTGTGGTGTTTGTATGTTCTACCCGTGGTAGCGTGGGTTCCCCTCCAGGTTCTTCGCCGGGTTCTCAGGCCAAAGACATTCAGCTCAGGTTAATTGATTACTCTAAATTGACCGTATAGGTGTGAATGTGATCATGAAGGGTTCTCTGAAGTCTGGCGGCCTGTCCAGGGTGTACGTCGTGGAAACTTAGTGCCCACCCTCCAGTCCCCATCCTCTGGTTCCCCCCCTCTCCAGACCACCTGGTTTCCATGAAATTGTCATGAGTTATTGACCCTTTGCTCAGCCCTGCCCCCTGCTGCTAATCTGCAAAACGTTTTTCTTAATTATTTTGTTATGCAACATATATAACAGCAGGACAGCCAACTGGATGTGAGCTGTCTAGTCATGAATCCTGCATCAATGGTCCCAGCATCAATGGTCCCAGCATCAATGGCTGGTTATTGCATTTTGATACAGTACACTTGAATAGCTCCAATGAAACTGGAGAGATGATCAGTAACTGAAGGCTACCTGTTAATGAATACTTCATCAGTTGACTGCATTTATACGGTAGTATATTTAATATTAATTTTATATATTTAGTATTCTTTGAGGAGATGCCCACATGTCTCACTTCAAACACATGGAGTTCATTATAACTCTGGCTTTGAGAGCACAGCTTTGACTCCAGCTTTGGTTTTTCTCCTCAGAAGAGGCCTTTCCCCCCCGCGAGGGTTCTGAACAGATCCTCAAACGTATGAATTGGACATGAAAGATCATCAGTAAAAACTCTGAATTAATACGACCTTTAATGTGCAAATTCATATCTGCGTTTTATATAAATTAAATGTAAGATATGTCCTTTTGTTTAAGAGTAAAACACTGAACATACAGGAGAAGTAACGAGAGAGAGAGAGGATATTTGGCATAGTTTATAAGCCAGACTTATCTTTGATAGATAATAATTCCTCGAAATCCTAATTTCCAAGTGACACCCGGGCCCTGGACGGCCCAAAGTCGTACATTATGTTGATCCTACAGACTTCAGAACAGGCCATACATTTCATTCTCTCTCTTAAGTCTGCAACACTCATTTCTACAAAGAAACGCCATGAAATAATAATGCTTTTAGAAGTCAAAGCAGACGCTGTGCTCCAGAGGCACATTGGTGAAGAATGTATTAATCTCATGTTGACTTTACGTTAAAGCCGGGGTTAAACTATCCGGTGTTACACATCTGACAGGCCGATACTCTACGGGTCACTTTATCCGGAGCTCATAGGCAAAGCTTTGATGTTCACTTGTCCTTGAAATCGTTGGGCCACAGTGATAAATATGTCTAACCTGACATATATCAAGTGGATTACAAACATAAATTAATGAAATACATCTTCTCACATCCTTCAAGTGCAGTGAGAACTGCAGTCAAAAATGTGCTAATATTTCTCTGAATAGCCCTGCGGACATTTTACTTAAAATGTGACACATGCAAATCTTAATTCTTTTATTTGTCTTGAAATGGGTCCATTTCAATTAGGAGTTATATAAGAAGCAGTATTATCCTTAATCCTCAAAAACTCCTCGGTTTTGTTGCTGCACATGAGGCCTCAGAGTATATCTATTTAAAATATTAACATAAACTTCACAATACTTATCTAAACTGAGAATACTTTACTATGTTTACTATACATAAAACAATTATATTAAAAGTCCTAGTATAGTTTGGAATAAAAAATACCATAGAAAGTCATGGAAGTGTGGAATGCCATAAAAGTCATAATATAGTATTATTTATTTGTATGTCACAAAGAAATAATATAGTATATATAGTAGGTCATACAAAGTGTAATGAACAGTTAAAGCCTACTATTTTAAAATATTGTATTTAAAATAACAAAGCAATAAAAAAATTATAAAAAAATAAATTAAAATAGAGCGACATAACAAAGACAACAAAGCTAAACAAAAGAAAACAAACATTTAGCTTTTATGTACAATCCATTAAGTGGCAGATAACATAACAATAGAAATAAAAGGATACAATGCGAACACATACAATGTTTTTAAGTCGGTCTATATCTGTAAATGATAATATAGTAGTGCAACTTTAATGAAAAACAAACTGCTTTATTAATAAGCAGCAGTTTGTCCATAAAGCCAACAGATTAATATCCCAGATGTTGCAGTTTAATAAGCAATCCGGCTTTTTTCATCTGTCTTCATCTAAATCTATATAAGTATGTAAAGAAAAAACTCATAGTTTAGTAACTCATAAAATAGTAATGAAATTAAAGTATTGAACGCATTTAAAAACAATTCATTGTATAGTATGTCATAAAGAATCATGGTGGGTCCAAAAAGTCATGACAAAATCTCATACTACTATAAAAATGGATGAAGAACTCATTGTTTAGGAAAATAAAGATGGATGAAGTCGGACTCCATGTGATGTGTTGAGCCCCCACATCTTCACAGAGACACGGCTCCGTCGCTCATCCCGGATCAAGCTGCACTTTGCCGGGCGGCGCCGCAGGACAGAGCGCGGGAATCCGGCGGGAATCCTGCCGGACGAGAGGAGGTGGAGTGTGTGTTCACATCAGTGATGCTTTTGGGGCTCAAACATACTCAAGGTTGGGCAGTTTTTCTTTCTTGTATTGGTGCTGGGCTATGATAACAGCACTTTGTTGGCCTTCCCCGTGTAGCATAAAGACAATGAATGCTCCTTGAATGTCATAGAAATGTCCGAATGTCGTAAAAAGTTATACAAACACATAGGGGCGACTTTGGGTCAGTGGTTAGCAGGTCTGTCTTTCAATCAGAGGGTCGGTGGTTCGATCCCCGGCTCCACTAGTCCATGTTGTTGTGTCCTTGAGCAAGACACTTAACCCTAATTGCTCACCGTTGCTGTGTCTACTGTCTACTGTATATCATGTAAGTCACTTTGGATAAAAGCCTCAGCAAAATGTAATGTAATGTAAAAACAAAAAAAACTCATGGTATTATACGTGGAAATGGGAAGTCAGAACAGGAATGCCAAATCTGTTCCAGCTTCTCAAATTTTCAAATGAGCCTGCTTTTCTCATTTTACAAAACCAAACGATTTAAAGGGCTTCGTCCAGACATTATGGAAAGCTAAATAATAATAAATTCATCAGAAATAAACGATATATCTGTGCACCCTGGAATTCAACCACGCACAACCCCAAACCGGAGCGCCCACACAAACATTGGGAGGAATATAGCTGACAGCAGAGGGTTCGAACCCGGAGCCCTCCCTCCTCGAGGCTCCATCATGGATCTACTGTCCACTGTGCAGTAAAGCTATTTGCATTTATACAGTATAAGCTGCAAAAATAAGCAAAAAAAAGAAACGTCTTTGATTTATTAACCGAGTGAATTATTTCAGCCCCGGGAATCATCTTCCTGACTAATTTAGCCTCCTGGTCATGTGGCACCACTCACCTCCCCCTCATCACCTCCCCCGCCCCTCAAACTGGAGCTCAAGGTTCTGTCATGCAAACTACTTTTTTTTTTTTTTGCCAAATCAAATTAAATGGATTGGAGGGATGACAACCATTCCCAGTGAATGGATTTGCAAGGGACTTAGTTCCTTCTTGGCACACTTCCCCGATTCCAGAAGCAGCCACAAGACGAGCGCCGATGCATCCGCCGCCGCCGCTGCACATCGCAGTGGAATTATTCTGTATTCCCGCAGTGCCTTTCATACATAACGTGATTGGATGCATCCAGCGGAGATCTGGCAGACCTGCCTCTAATCTACTTACCACCACATCTGGATTAAATGAACTGTGAGCCAAGGAGATGTAAGATGATACTCTTTTACACATATGTTGTTATCAAAGCAGAACCTTGTTTATCCGACACACCTGAGGATTGGAAGTTGTTTTCTCAGGTGAAGTGATCGGGTGACTTCGTTATTATGTAAAAAGGTGAAATGGTTTGCCCCGACGTGCTCTCGACGTTAACAACGAGGGATTCAACAGTCAGGAGGAGGGAACGCCTGCTATCTGCTTCCCCTCAAGGACCCGGTTGTCTCCAGGACCCAGGTCCCCGTTTGTTTCCAGGACCCAGGTCCCCGTTTGTTTCCAGGACCCAGGTCCCCGTTTGTTTCCAGGACCCAGGACCCCGTTTGTCTCCAGGACCACCAGGTCCCTGTTTGTCTCCAGGTCCCCGTTTGTCTCCAGGTCCCCGTTTGTCTCCATGTCCCCGTTTGTCTCCAAGTCCCCGTTTGTCTCCAGAACCCCGTTTGTCTCCAGAACCCCGTTTGTCTCCAGGTCCCCGTTTGTCTCCAGGTCCCCGTTTGTCTCCAGGACCCCGTTTCTCACCAGGACCCCGTTTGTCTCCAGTACCCCGTTTGTCTCCAGGTCCCCGTTTATCTCCAGGTCCCCGTTTATCTCCAGGTCCCCGTTTGTCTCCAGGTCCCCGTTTGTCTCCAGGTCCCCGTTTGTGTCCAGGACCCCGTTTGTGTCCATGACCCCGTTTGTCACCAGGTCCCCGTTTGTCACCAGGTCCCCGTTTGTCTCCAGGTCCCCGTTTGTCTCCAGGTCCCCGTTTGTCACCAGGTCCCCGTTTGTCTCCAGGTCCCCGTTTGTCTCCAGGACCCCGTTTGTCTCTATGTCCCCGTTTGTCTCTATGTCCCCGTTTGTCTCCAGGACCCCGTTTGTCTCTATGTCCCCGTTTGTCTCCAGGACCCCGTTTGTCTCCAGGTCCCCGTTTGTCTCTATGTCCCCGTTTGTCTCTATGTCCCCGTTTGTCTCTATGTCCCCGTTTGTCTCCAGGTCCCCGTTTGTCTCCAGGACCCCGTTTGTCTCTATGTCCCCGTTTGTCTCCAGGACCCCGTTTGTCTCCAGGTCCCCGTTTGTCTCTATGTCCCCGTTTGTCTCTATGTCCCCGTTTGTCTCTATGTCCCCGTTTGTCTCCAGGTCCCCGTTTGTCTCCAGGTCCCCGTTTGTCTCCAGGTCCCCGTTTGTCTCCAGGTCCCCGTTTGTCTCCAGGACCCCGTTTGTCTCCAGGTCCCCGTTTGTCTCTATGTCCCCGTTTGTCTCCATGACCCCGTTTGTCACCAGGTCCCCGTTTGTCTCCATGACCCCGTTTGTCTCCAGGTCCCCGTTTGTCTCCAGGTCCCCGTTTGTCTCCAGGTCCCCGTTTGTCTCCAGGTCCCCGTTTGTCTCCAGGACCCCGTTTGTCTCCAGGTCCCCGTTTGTCTCTATGTCCCCGTTTGTCTCCATGACCCCGTTTGTCACCAGGTCCCCGTTTGTCTCCATGACCCCGTTTGTCTCCAGGTCCCCGTTTGTCTCTATGTCCCCGTTTGTCTCTATGTCCCCGTTTGTCTCCAGGTCCCCGTTTGTCTCCAGGTCCCCGTTTGTCACCAGGTCCCCATTTGTCTCCAGGTCCCCGTTTGTCTCCAGGACCCCGTTTGTCTCTATGTCCCCGTTTGTCTCCAGGACCCCGGAGAGCAACAAAAACAAGTTAAGCAGTGAAAAATACTGTAAAAAATTAGAGAAAAAAACAGAAACAACGTCTGAGTAAAAAAAAAAAAAAAAGGAATACATAAATTACTTAAAAATGAACGCAGAGTCATTTCAGTTATTTTTATGTCCAATATTTCATTACTGAAGACATGAAATTGCATGGATTTCCAACAACTTTCTTGACATTAAAACACAGTATGCCCATTGCTTCTCATCGCAACATCTGTAGCGCAAAGAAAACTTTATTGACATTCCTACACAGTCCTCCGACCACTTACACATGTATAGGATATATACTAAGTAAAACCAGATGAAAACTTATCTGAAATTGAAAAACATTTCTTCCGACATTTCAAGACCCCCAATGTCCACTTCACTTTTGCAGCACTTATTTCCTCCTAATATGTTCATTTGTACACGCCAAAGAAGTGAAGAACCTCCTTAGCCAAAGAAAAACCAGATTCCTACTTTCAAGTTCTCAAACTGTTGGTACAAAGCGGACTGTGATCGCTTCTGAAGCGAGAGCTTTGGAGACGGCGAGTGCTGTCCAGCTGTGCTCGGCTGGTGTACTTTTAAGGTTTGAGCGAGCTGACAGCTTCACCGCTGTTCTGCAGTGCGACATGACAGCAATATGTTAGCCCAGCTTAGCTGTCACGTGTGGAACCCATACGCAGGCGGCCGTCCCACAGCTTTTGCCTTTTTTTTATTTAATTTTTTCTTCATTTTAGTGGTTGTCCCCCACTGCATCCTACAAATGGTAGACTGGGAACATGATGATTTTTTTGATGCAATCTGCTGCTGCCTTGTTGTTGCTAATTGATGCTTATGGAAGACTCTGACTATGAGTCAAAATAAAATAGACTGTAAGGGAGAAAAAAGATGCTAGAAAATAATCAAAGCACTACGCATATAGTTATATTACAGCAAACAACTTTTCAACAAAATTACACACACATATATATATATATATATATATATAATATCATATAAATAAATCTAATGCCATATTGATATATGTACAGTATATATATATAGTTACATACAGGTAACGATACAGATATATAGATGTAAATATACTGTTTATGTATGTATATATGTGTGATGTAGATACATCTATATTTATATATATACCTATATATGTTATATCTACATATATATTTATATACATACATATGTGTGTATATATATGTATATATATATTAATCAATAATAAAAACGTAATTTGTTGCAGCCCCATTATGGAACTCATTTCAATCAAACTGGAATTCTGGATCCATCAATGAAGGAGCATTTCTTTTAATAATGAATAGAGAAAATCATGCTTGCTCACAAAATGCTGCATTAAAAAAAGAAAAATGTGTTCTATGCGATAGAGACGTTTCAGTGCTGCGTCTTAATTAGCCTGTCTGAACCTCCATGTGGGTAATTAATGGAAATACTAAAGTAACATTTTCACAATGGAGATGGCAAAGACGTGCAGGCGGAGCAGAGGTGCCGTACAAAGGAGTGCGGGGGTGATGGACATCTCCGTATCACACCTTTTAATAAAAGGAAACGGAGGCTCTATTTCCAACACGGTCAGGTTTTCACAGATAAGTGCCTCGTCTCTTACCGACACATCCAATCCTCTCCATCTTTGAGTGCTATGCATATGTGTGAAACATACCTCTCACGAAACCTAAGAAGGTGCCCGATCAAAACACCGTCACATACAGATTACAGCTGCAGTTTTTTTGCGCTGCCTTTTGATTGTCTGTGGCTTGCAAAAAAAAAAAAAACACGAATGCGCCACGGGACTGCGACAATGGCTTCTTGTTGCTGTTTCGTTTGCAAATATATGCAAATCCTCCAGACACTTTATATGTGTGTGTAATTTCCGCTCAAAAGAAAATGTCCACTTTGTTTTTTTTGGATTGCATTGTTTTGCCCTACTTTTCCTCCACACCAACTTGGCAATGCCGGAGCACTTGGCACCAGCTCCCAGTGTCTGGCAGAGGCATGTGTCTGGTGCACGGTTAGCCCCCCTGCCAGCTTTGCTTTCTAGGGCCACGGTCTGAACCACGGAGGGACGAGGCCCTCGCCATCCCGGCTCGCAGCGAGATCTGGAGTGTGATCTGCTCCCGGCCCGTGAGTGTGTGTGTGTGTGTGTGTGTGTGTTTTGTAACTCTCGAATTAACGAGTGTGCCGCAGGATTCGTCACAAGGGCTTTTGTTTGTGTCAAGGATTGTATAACAGCGGCGGTCGCCTGAGTCGAGCCGCGCCAGGAATACGTAGTAGACGCACATGGAAAGTAGATTTATTTAGCGTATCCCCTCTTCACGCACTAAGTCCATATTGCCTTGCACCTTGACACACGGTCCTTGATTCGGGGAAGGCGGCGAGCTCGCGTATTCCACAGCAGCCAGAGCATGAAATATAGATGGCTGTCAGATCTGAGATGTCATCGCACCTGTCTGGTGAAGAGGAGGGCCGGGTGACGCTCCCGGCTTCCTGAGGATGGGCACTGACCAGCTAGTACCAGATGCTACACATCATACACTCAAGCTGTAGTACTACAAGCCTCCACAAACCAGCAGGCACTTGTTAATTTAAACAGCGAGAGAGTTATGCAGATGATACTTCCCACCGAGGGTGAATACTAAAAACAAATTCACGAGCTCGCAATAGAGAACTCAACGAAAACCAGAAAAGGGTCCGCAGCCTCGCTGGAATAACACGAGAAGGGCCGAGCGTCTACAAACGCCTGCGAAGCCGAGGTAATAATTTAGACCTGCCGCCAGAAGACAGATCTCACTGAGCTCTTAGGAAGCCATGACGGCACCTCATCCGTCATCTGTCATCCTCCCCTCAGCCCATCTCCTGGGCCCCGGCTGGAGAGCAGCCTCCGTCTCTCCTTGCACACATAGACAGACACACACACACGCACACACACACACACACACACTCAAATATGATGGATGAGGGGAGCGGGCACACGAGCCGTACTCTTTCAACAGAGCGTGACTCCATTTACACCTACAACGTTACCAGCGAGCGCTCGTCCTCATCCGGCTCCGGGAACGAGATGTGGGGCCCACTTTGCCTCCATTTCCACTCTTCTTCTGTTACTCCGATCGTTTCCCGTTAGGAAGTGAAAGAAACATGTAATAGCATATTAAAATGTTGCTTCCGGCGTTCAAATGGAAGAGAAAAAAAAAGTGAGTCACTGCGAGATCTGCATCCCGATTATTTGACCGTAATCTGTCATGAAATCATCGTTGGAAGTGTATCGCCCCGACTCAGTGCGCTGCTGTTTAATTCAGTCGGGTTGAGGCCAAAGACTGTCAGAAATGTTTTGGATCTTTTCTCCTTTTTTCTTGTAAAAAGGAGAAATGTCCGCCTGCATGTTGGTACTTTATAGTTATTAAAGCTGCTTTACTTTAACGTCCTCAGCAATGTCGAACTCAAACAGACTCTAACGCGAAAATATGTCGTGAATCATTCTCTACTTTTCAAACCACCGTAATTATATATATTTTTTTTGCGGCTGACATGAGATACACAAGCTTTTCACTTTTTTTAACGCTAAGTCACCTTGTTCGCGTTGGCTTTCAGGGAAACGACAAAGTTATTGCACGGACGCACCTGTCAACGCCTGCTTCGTATTTATGATGTTTGGGTTCCTCGTAACTTTTTCAGAAACAGGCCGATTCCACCGGTACTTCTTCGTGCGAGAGATTTATCGGCGAGTAAAGCTGTAGAGCGACGTTTAATTCCTCTGCATGTGCCCGCGTATGAATATGGATGAGTCGCTGCTTGAGCTTCACATGACACAAACAATTACATAAATCATGTACATGTATATTACTTCCTGTTTCAATTTTTTTTTTTTTTAAATCAGCAAAGCAGTTTAGTTGTTTTTTTTTCTATATGCAACGCAATCCAGACACACTCATGCAACTATTTGCAGACTTTGGCGAGTGCGCAGTAATTGTGAGAGACGTTCCCCGCTCGGGGAACCGCTCGTGGGAACCGCTCGGGGAACCGCGAGGTGCTTCAGGAACAATCTGTGCTGCAACCCAGAACAGCCTCGTTCCGTTGTCAGGTTCTCTCGCTGCGTTCGGGGGGAGATGACTGATGAGCGGGGGGAACCTGTGGGGACGCGAGCATCGACCGGCGTGGAGGACATTCCATCTGCGGCCATCCGGCGATACAAATAACTGAGTTATGGAAAGAAACAATAAAAACAAGGTTCTTTAAAAGTGAAGTAAAGATTTGTTTTCCTTTTTAATGGCAAAGCAGGCCTTTAATGGAGCCAAAATATGATGTGTTCATTTTTATTCTAACAACAATAAACAAGCATTCATTATTTTACCCCTAAAACTGAATACTTCATACATTCACCTCTGCAATATTGACTAAACAGTGCAATACTGTCATTAACAGTACATTTATTCTGTAGGCACAAACAATTATTCATAATTATTCTATTCTTGCATTTTTTTCATACTTAATCATAGATCCCATTTTCAGCATCATCATCTCCATTGTTTTTGTAATTGTAATTGAATAAGTCTCATTTATATATTTCTAGAATGGAAATACACAATTAACCCCCCTGATGATCATAAAAGCTTTTTTTTTAATTAGTATTTTCTGATATGTATTCACCGTTTCCTCTCCTAACCTCTCAGAGAAGGGAAGGGGAGTTGGAACAAACAGCCGATGCTCTCTTTCTTTCTTTCCTGGCGAGGACAGTCCTCAAATAGCAGAGCAGCGGCGGCGCCGGTGTAGCCGCTCGGCTTGATAATTACACTGGAAACCAAATGGCAACGCTCCAAGTTCTACATTAGAGGCATCATCACGTTCCGAGATGATGAAAACGCTGTCGAGATCTGTGGGTTTATTCATCCACGAGCAGATAAAACACTGTTGCGCTGAGACCGTATGTCATCCGCGGCACCGCAACGCTACAGGAAACAGAGCATGAAGAGGCAACGCACACACACACACACACAAAAAAACGCACAAACCTCATCAGCGCGCCGAACGCACCACATTAGTCTGCGTCCGAAGTCGGGACCACTGGAAGTCGGATCTTTTTTTCATCACAGCAGGTTTTAACCAGAACCATTTTTCTTTTTATCCGAGTGTGTTTTCAGATGGATGTATTCCCGGCCCAAGGAAGGGTTTCTTATTTTGCCTTTGAAGCCGGAGACGCTGACGGAGAGTTTATTCTTCAGTAGAAACGGTTCCCGAGTTGTAAATCAGGAGCAGGGACTCTGTTCAGGGGGTCAAAGGTCATAGGTCAATAGGTTGAGAGGAACCAGTGGCTCAATGGGACTTTCTGCTTAAGTGTGTGAATGTATCAGTGGTGTGGAGTTTAAATATAAAATACACCGCCGGCGTCTTCTTTTCCTTCTTGTGATTAATCAGCACGTTAATATATTCCATTCAAACTGTTGAATACTTTCTGCTTCTTGGCGCATGAGGCAAAAGTTCAACTTCATAGAATTCAGATGGAAAAATACCCAGGATCCCCTGCTTCCCATCGAGCAAGTGCACTATACCGCAAATTAGCATCGCTGCCGGGAAAAATAAGGTTGACGCTGAAAATTCAGCGTCCAGTATTTCACATTTTCTCATCATTTATTCAGCCTTAGATATATATATTTATATATATATATAAATATATATATTTATATATATATAAATAAATAAATATATATTTATATATATTAAATTTAAATTATGAGTGACACGAGTATGCGTAAGTGAAAGGTGCTGTGACGTAAAAGAGGAGGTTGAGCTCATGTTATGTTGATTTTCTTTGGGGCGTATTTTAGCAAATACCTCCTTAAATGCTATGCCGATACATAGTTGTATATAATCTACCACCTGACTGCTTATCCTCTGAGTCAATGTGTGTCCACCAAACCTCCTCCCTGTTCTCCACCTACCTCCAACATCTACATCCATCAGGTGCTCGTTACGTCCTCGGTGAGCGCTTCCACTCTGCCTTTATTCCTTTGGAGCCTGGAGGGTTATTTAATTTGATCTTCCGGTTCCTCTTTTCAGGTGTACGCTCTAAAGAGATCCAGTGGCGGACTCCACCGATTACACAAACTAATAAAAACACGCACATCTGACAGGGATTAGTTCAAATGAACACAACAACATTGGAATCAGGTTTATTTGCTCGCACCGCTTCTGAATAATAAGGTTTCCCTCATTTTCTCTCTCTCTCAGATATTTGATCAACTTTGTGTTTTTTTTTTCCCCCTGTTTATTTAGATATTTATTCTTTTCATGTTTTCTATTTATTTATTTATTTTTCCGCTGATCCGGCTCCTATCGATTGGCTGCACTCGGTTGCAGCTGAGAGGGATGGGTAGGAGGTGTGTGGGCGTTTTATGATCCGTCCTCATCCTCTTTCCATCCTGTAAAGTGCTTAACGACAATCAATCTCACCCCCTCACCACCACCACCACCACGCCCCCCCACCCTCCTTAGGAGATAACGTCGACCATGAGGTTGGTATTGATTCGTGAAGAGGCCTCCAGGTGGTCTTTAGTCATTCCAGAAACCTCACCTATTGCCGACACGGAGAAATACTGATTTAGAAGGAATCGAGTAACTCGGGAGACGTAACCTCTAATAATTAAATTAGTCGGCTGGTGAATGGGGCGGTCGGATTAGTTGCTTCCATAATTAATTGTGCTGCCGGTCTGATTGCCACATAGATTTGTGCGCCATTTGCAGGTGAGTTTGAATTTGGCTCCTTAAATTGTGGCACAAAAGGACCATAACATCAGATTATGTGTATCGATTAAACAACCAATCACATCTGTAATCCATCGGCCATTTTTTCACAGGATTTCATGGGAGAGAAGACGCTCTCGTTTCGGGTACGAGTTTTTATCGCCAACACAACTAAAGACAGCCCACAAATCCAAGATAATGGATTTTTTTTCATCTTCTTTCTTTAGAAATGGATTTTTTTTGTACACAAATGTGTCTGACATTCACAACATTTTCGTCACTGAAAGGTAGGATTTAAAATTCAGAGCGTGGAGCAGCGAGGGGGGGATCAATGTCGCAGGAGATTGGCTCGGGGTTGTAAGAGGCAATCCGTACAAACTGGAAGGTCACTGCTTCGGCCCATTATGACACCCACTGTCTATTCTGATTAAGAAAGACATTGAACTGCCACCGCGGGAGCAGCAGCAGCATCTTAACCCGCTGCTGCTCTGTCGGCCTCCGCTGAATCTGAAAGGGAACAATCTCCCGCTTAAACTTCGTCGACGATAACGGAGATCCATAAACCTTCCAACCACCAAATAAAAAGAAAACGTATGCGCTGTTGTACTTTTTATTCGGCGTGTCTCAAATCAAATGCATTTCTCATACTCCTTTTCTTTTTTCGTACGTTATTTTCATTGTGTTGCTTTTGTCTGAGCTGCGTGGGTCCTTGTGTAGCTTCATGCTGCTCACTGATGTTATTGAAGGTGGCCGTGTCTTTCCTGAATGTGGGCGTGTCTCTATTGAAGGTGGGCGTGTCTCTCTGCTCCAATCCCTGGTTGTTTCAACCTTCACGTGTTACGTTAGTGATAGAGGGTGAAAACATTCCGGATGGTTTTCCCATTGAAGGAGACTTTTCCTTCACAGGACAAGGCTCACATGTCCCAGGAACATGTGGACCAGAGAACAAGTTCATAGCTCCATTATTTATGTTTTTAATCAGGTTTTATTTCCTCATTTTTCACCCGATTTTGAGCCTTTTTTCAGGATCCCCCCATGATACCTGTTTTATGAGAAGTTCTATAGGGTAAAATAGAAGAAGAGGACTTCAATTTGCCTTGTATTGTTGTATTTTAACATATTCTGATGAGAAGTATTTTTTATCAGGTATTTCATATCGGGTGGAAAATCAAGGGTTAAACGGGTCTTTCGATGTGCATCAGGCTCACGTCACATGACGAGCTGATTGTTTCTCACCGCCGTGAGGCTGAACACGCGCAGGAAGCATCACAACTCTGGTTTGCTTTGTCGTAACGGCGTTTACGACAAAATAACAGGTCACACTGAATTCCCCTTTAACTGCGACCCCTGTGCCACTTCAGTTATCTGGAACTGCTGTAATGAGAGGCAACACGGTCCATTAAGGTTCACCCTCCTACGCCGCTCACTGTGATCACTGAATGCTAACAAAATAAAATGAAATAAAGAGGAAGGAGAATACAAAATAAAAGGCCTTGAGGGGGGAGTTTCAATTAAGCCACATGCACGAATAAATGCAAACTGTAAAGGTGTACAGTAGTGTTGTTTCCACCGCTGCACTCTCATCCCGGGCATTCAGACAGGCGGCGGGAATTAATGAGCGGAGGAACCGGGAAAAGTGCGAATGCTTGGAAACGGGAGGGAACGCCGAGCGGGCTGACGAGCGTGAACATGATCGTATGCTGTGGGCTGCACAGTCACACCTATGGGAGATGTGTGTTAAGCTGAGCGGGCACTTTGTGTTTTTATTGTGTCAACAACGCGTTTTTTTTTTTCTTTTTTTTTTTTCCCCCAAGCCCTCGCTCTACGGATCCATCAATCGGCTCCCAAAGACGAGGCGATCACACTGAAGGAAAAGCCCTGAAACCAATAAAGGTTATTCAAAGCGGGAGGACGGTATTTGGCATTAGTTTGTGCAAATCAACACAAAGTGTGAACATATGAAGCTGGATTTGCTGGAGCAGTTTTTCTGCAGTCACATATCTCTGATCAATACATATCACGATATAACGTGTTTTCTGGCAATTTAATGAAGAGTCTACATGAAATAACCGAATGCTGGACGAGACCAGCCTGAATAAACACAAGGTGAAGATGGGTTTTGTGTACTTTTGTGTAATATTACACAACTGGCAAATGAAAAAGTACTCAGGATGTTTGTCATTTCTTGGTCCTTGTCTGACTTTCTTTCAAGCTTCTTGTTCTTCTTCGCTTTGAGACCAGTTTCTGCAAAACACCTGTTGGCTCCCATGTGGGGAATCAAACCGTTGCACTGCCCAGACATCCAACCCAAAAGGTATCCGACCATCCAGAAAGCCAACCGATCGTCCGCGATCCAGATCGTGGGATCGTTGAGGGCGATTCATCAGGAGCTGTGATCTCAAACCCCCCCCCCCCCGAGACTGGGTGTCCCACCACAGCCGATCCGGCACCGATAAATCCATACGGTGTCTGGTCTCTGGACAGCGCGCCCAACCGCCGTCGTCAAAACATCAAATGAGGTAATACGGTTTTGACGAATGGTCTTCATCCCTCCCAGTGGAGAGTCTTGGCCTGGAAACCGGGGGTCCGGCACCACCTTGTCAAGACGGCATGATAGTTTGATTCTTTCCTTTCATTTGTCATCCTTTTGTATCTCCATCGCATCATTCCATGTATAATAATCCATCCAATCACTGATCTGGAGTGACAGCGACTGTGGTCACTCCACTGTGGCGACTGTGGGCGACTGTGGCTCAGTGGTTAGCAAGTCGGTCTTTCAATCAGAGGGTCGGTGGTTCGATCCCCGGCTCCGGCAGTCCATGTCGTTGTGTCCTTGAGCAAGACACTTAACCCTAATTGCTCACCGTTGCTGTGTCTACGGTCTACTGTATAGCATGTAAGTCTCTTTGGATAAAAGCGTCAGCTAACTGTAATGTAATGTAATGACAGCAGGAGGCCGGCCTTGGACCACATCACTTAATACTGTACGCAAGTCCTCTGAGTACAACTTTAACCTTTTAAAGGTATTTGTACTTTACTCGTTTTGTTATTTTATTCCACTGTAGTGTTGGTTCACTACGTTTATTTAGAGTTACTCTTCACAGATTCAGATTTTACTCCCAAAACACTTCATTGTCTATAAAATATGAGTGTTTTTACATTGTTGTATGGCTGCCACTGCAGCCCTGAAGAAACTGCCTTCGACACTGTTGCATAAATGTGTTCATGAAGATTTTATGGGTTGTGCGTGTGTGTGTGTGTGTGTGTGTGTGTGTGTGTGTGTGTGTGTGTGTGTGTGTTGTACTGGCTGCGAAAAAACAAATCTCCCCATTTGGGATGACAAAAATAGTTCTAAGCACATTTTAAAGAAAAGTAAATGAGCATGATGAATGATTGAATACTTCTTCCGTCCTTTATCTTTACAGTCATGGTAAACCAGCCTCAACCGCAGGCTGATCATCTGGGTTTAATTCATTCAATTCATTCTCATTAAAGCAATTTTTTTCAATTTGTTCAAATATTTCTTCTTGTAAAGTTGCTCGAATCCAAGCAACTTACTGAAGACAGGCAACGTCCAATCACAGCTGCTCGGGAGGATGATCCCAATCTCTCACGCTCGTCAAATTCCACCAATATGTCACCAAATCTCCTCCGACATTGGAAACCCAGGCCACGCCCCCAAATAAAACATCCGGTCCTCCGTCACTATACTCATCTGAGAGCGTTGGGCAGCTCCCGTCTCTCGGGATGCAGGTAATGCAGTCCCTCCGCCTGTCTGGAATTTAGGCCAAACGTGACGGGAATACTTCCCCTCGTCAAAGGCGCGTTGCGTGGATAGTCGCCCGTTCATCGACTGCGGAGGTGGGGAGGCGAGTCGAGCGCACTCAGCCTTTGCTCTCTGCGTGGGCTTCATCTTCTGGATATCTGTCTCTTTGGGGGCCGCCATTTTAATATTCAAACCGAGCAGAGAGAACAAGTGCAGAGGGACAGCGCCCATTTGAATAATTGAAGAGGCTCGGTAGTGCTAGCGGATCCTCTCTCTCTCTCTTTTCTCTCTCTTTCTCTCCACCATATTTTCCCTTCCATCTTTTTTTTTTTTTTTTTCCAGCCTGGCTTCTTGAAGTTTGTCCCAGAAAGCAGTCTGCGACGTGTGCTACAACAGCAGCCGATCCAGCAATCCCAACAGGCCGATGGAGGAAGATAGAAAAAGAAGGGCGATGGGGGGAAAAGAGACGTCTCACAGAGAGAAAGAAATATAGAGGCCAAATCTATTTTGACAGAAAAATGGCAGCGGACCAAAACGAGGCATGAAAAGAATCAACTGAAGCCATCGCTGCCTATAATTTGTTAAACTCTTTTACATAGCTTTACCCATCTGGGTCCTTCAATTTGTTTGACAGACTTTAAAGCCAGGATGTCTAAATAACTCAGCGAGAGGAACCTTCCTCCCTCCCAGAGGACTGAATGGAGCATAAAGCCGATTTACATTTTAAACATTCGCTCTCATATCTACCACATCTCCGGCAGTTAAATGAAAAAGCATCTTGAGGTTCAATGAAGGCGACAAAATGTGAATCACATTGTGCTTTCTGCTAATCATGTTCGAGGCGTCGGCTAAGAATGCCTGCGCGTTAAAATCCATCTGGCTGCATTTGCATTTAGAAGACCGGAGCAAATTGGTCGACAGAGGCAGTATTTGAGAGTATTTTTGATCAAGTATTTAAGAGGCTCATCCGTACGGCTGAATAAAAGTTAAAAACTAAACATCCCATCCATCTTACAAAAACTATTACGTGGGCGACTGTGGCTCAGTGGTTAGCAGATCCGTCTTTCAATCAGAGGGTCGGCGGTTCGATGTGTCCTTGAGCAAGACACTTAACCCTACGACTTCTGTACGCTGAAGTCAAATAAATAAATATTATATAACTAAAATGAGCCATTTATTTTGCAGAACATGTTGCTGATACTACTTCTGTACTTTAGAGGGCTTTTAGAGTAATATTTTCACAATGTGATATTGGTACTTTTACTTAAGTAAAGGTAATGGATACTTCTTCCAACACTGGTAAAATATATACAATATAATATATTTGTTTGATACTTCAGACAAATAAATAATAATGTAATTTTGTTTCATTCACTGTGGCTCAGTGGTTAGCAGATCCGTCTTTCAATCAGAGGATCGGTGGTTCGATGTAAGTCGCTTTGGATAAAAGCCTCAGCTAAATGAAATGTTATGTATGACTTAATCTAGTAAAAAAAAAAATATTAACATACACCAGGACTCAGTTGATCAAACAACTTCCAAGCGAGCCCATTTGGTGGATTCGTTCATAAGCATGAATAAGATATACAAGCTCGGTCCAAAAGCATTTCCAACTTTGCCTTTTTCATAGAAAACACAAGTAATAGAAGCTGTCAAGCTGTCAAACGTGCCTCAAACGCCACGTGTTGATTCACCGCCCTTGTCATTTGTGGGCCGGCATTCTTTGGCACTGACACGAAGCATTGCCGTTGTATGGATTTGAGGTTTAATAAGAAATACTGTGTTTTTTTTATATTGTCCTCGCGAGAAAGGAAACGTTGTAATGAGGGAGTACGCCGCCGAAGCAGCGTGGGGTTGACATTGATTTGATCGTGCAGATCTGCTGAGGCTTTCATTTACAGCAACACCGGCCGGGTGTTTGCGTCCCTCCCCCTCGTTCCGCGCCGCCTTTTTATTTTTAATTCCTGTGCTCGGGAGATCTCGAGGAATTAAAATTCATATTTCATCAAAGCGCGAATAAAACGCTGATAACAGAAAACATATCAAATGTATCTCCAGTGTTTGTAGGGGTGGGGGGCGGGGGGGGGTGGAAAAACTCCAGGAGTTATGTAACTGTTGCCACATTAATATTAGTGCAGCGTAGGAAAAAATATCGTTCTGAAGCAAAGTCCAATTATGCCTCAACGCAGGTGGAGAGAAACCCCACGAAAGGTCCAGTTTTGAAATGGGAAAAAATTGCTCAGATGAGATTTTCACCGATTTAGCTTCTTAGACCGGGATTACGTTTAATCTTTGTGAAATTGGCTTTTGTTTTGCGGGCGTACTTTTTTGGGGGGGGGGTTATGCAGGAGGAGGAAAGTTTATGTCGGGTGTCCGCCGTCTTAGTGTGAAGTCCTGTCTTGTGTTTCCTGTGTCCCCGCACTTCCTTCCCCTGTGATTAGTTGATTGTCTCCCCTGTGTGTTGATTATTCCCTGCTGTGTCAAATCACCTTCCCCTGGTATTTAAGCCCTGTTTGTCTCTTGTCCCTCGTCGGTGCATTATTTGTGGATGGTGGTGCATGTGAGTGTTGGTGTGTTTGTGCCTGTTTATATAATAAACTTTAGTTCCACGGTTGCCCCGGCATTTGGGTCCTCTTTTTCCCGAGCGCCTCCTAACAGTTTTGACTTTCACAGACGTATAAGAAGATTGAGAGTCTGACCTGCTTTAGGTTTGATAGCTGAATAAAAAGGGTACCGTTATTGTCCACCAATATTAATTATTTAATTTTTTATTCAAAAAAGTAGCTCTAACAATGACAGACGCACAAGGACACGATGGAGCTTCCCTTCTGAGTTTGATTTTGATTCAGTCAGAAATACTTTTTATTTTATTATGATCCTCCCACACACACTTTTTCATCTCAGTTGTATTATGAAACTGTGAAAAACTCAAAGTTATTCATTACCCAGTGAATACTTGCATTAGATTATAGCTTTCAGCCTTAAAGGAAAGAAAAGGGGCATGTATTGTAGATGAGGGAGTTGAGATAAATCACAGAATCATGTGTTTATGAAAGATCGATGGACATAAATAAATGGAGCAGCGTTTACATAGAGCACCTTTCTGGGGCCTGTTGCACAAAACTAGGATAAGGGATTAAGCCAGGATATCTTGGTGATCCTGGCTCAATTGATCCGTAATCCGGTTGCACTAAAGATGGATAGGGGCAGGAGGATATGTTATGGTATAAATTACCATGGAGATTTATTCTGTGGAGCTAGCCTGCTCCAGACCAGGCTAAATTCCAGGATCTATTTAATCTCATCCCTAATGTCAGTCAGCAGTCACCACAAATGGAAACCAATAGTTATTTCACTGCTCACTATACATTGTTATCACATATAACTAGACCCACTGTCATTATTTAAACGTTTGTGATCATTAATTTCAATGATTTTGGATAAAAAATGATTTTTAGATGATGTTGCTATCATTAGATAATTTACAGTTTCCCGTAGACTATAAGGCTATATATAAAATGATAGAATATTAGGGCCACAGAGGGAAAAAAAAGACAAGTCATAATATTGTAACCAGTTGTTTTAAAGGACAGTTGTTAAAATGACAGATGTGGGGCATTTCGTGAAATTGTACTTCAGTATGGTTTCATAAACAAAGACATGCTGATGTGCCAGAATATTAAGTATCACATTGTCATAAGTATCAAAACTGTAAAAACAATATGTAGCTTTTCTGCATAAATTTATGACTTTATCCTTTTTCTTCAGTGTGGCCCTAGTACTCTGTCATATAAACAAATACACATTCCATATGAATATAAAAACACAATGTGTAACATTATGTTCCTTTATTGAATAAGGACAAAACAAAGCAGGTAAACCATCAGCTCCTTTCGAAACTGAAGTCACAGTGACTACAAGATGGAAAGCACAGAATCCAAGCATATTATACAAAATGATACATACACATTCAAAGGTCTGTATATAACACACCCTGCATGTCTGCACACTAAAATAAATGCAGGACAAATCCATACACATCAACTGAACAGACAAATGAATGGATGCAGTAGCCTCCCTGCAGCCTTGTATTACACACAGTATACCGCACAATCATCATAAGAGGCCAAATTCGTAAAAAAACGAACCCAAAAAAAACCAAATTCCTCTGCCACCGCAGGACATATTTAACCAAAATTGAAAGCACACATACTAACTAAAATTAGGGACGGTATCGGTGGTCGATACTGCGTTAAATACTCGTACTCGCATCGGTTTCAATGGCCGATACCAAGAACCGATACTCACTCAACAGTATTTCACTACAACAAACTGGTCGCGCTTTGTGGAGAAGCAACCCCGTGGCGGAGCCGGAGACACTCTTCTCTGTCTCAACTGTCTCAACAGTCTCAACTTCTGAGCAGCCAATCACGCTATCCAAGTTGTTTTGCCGTCCAATCAGATGGCCAGTTTGTCTCAACAGCAGAATCTGGAGCCGCCATCTTGGATCCTCGCTACGCAGCGCTCACTTCTTTCAACAGACAGGAGAAAAGTGAGACGCGAGTACAATACAAGACTTTATCGATATTGTGCTTATTAACCGGTGTTGCATACGTGTGTATGACATATTAGTGCTCATATTAGTGCTCTTGTTAGTGGCTGACAGCCCCGGAGTTACTTGTAATCAGTCCGTCCCAACGCGACGCAAATGTTTCGCGCGACCAGATTACATGTAAAGTCTATGCACAGACGCGTGTGGTTGCGACAGACGCAAATTTACGCCGGCGGCACGTTAGACGCGAGAGTTGAAATTTTCCATATTTAATACATCTATAATTGAGAAGCTCTGCGCGTCATCACCGCCGTCCTGCCGGTTTGAATCAAACGGCTGCTGATCCACCTGAAGTAGCGCTGGCAGCGGCCTCATTCAGACGCTGTTGTGCGGCTACGGATGATATTATTGTAGCAGAGTGTCTGTTGTGTGTCTATATTTGTAATTCTAATAAAATGAAAACACGCTGCAGGGTAACTTGAACCACTTTTTTATCTCCTTCACACACGTATATCCCACAATTCCACTCTTTTCCTTTCCGTTTCTCCCTCCACAATAAAAGCACCGGAAACATAACTTACAACACAGCTTCCTATATAATTGCTCATCCCTAATATTATGGCTTACATTATGAACCCGGACACGGGGCGTTTTATGGTCCGACATTAGAGGGACTTCCACAAGAAGTTTAAAGCTTGGGATAGCCTTCTGTTAATTTTGTACTATAGGCTTGACATAATCTGCAGAGGATAAAATAAAATCTGCCTCCAAATTAATTGCACTTTCATGGAGACCAAATCTAAGAAGTATCGGTATCGGTACTCGGTATCGGCAAGTACACAAATAAAAATATCGGTATCGTATCGGTTTGTAAAAAATGGTATCGTTGCATCCCTAACTAAAATAATTCAACACATATTGGTCCCTCAGCAGCCGACCACTGTCGTCATCAGGGAAGATTGCCGGATTGTCCCAGTCCATGGCTGGTGGCACTCTGGGGGCCCTCTCCTTCCTCAGGCAGCACAAGCCACAGTAATATCACATGCCCTAACAGGGCTGACCCTTAATTTGTGAAGGCAGTGAAAGCGTGCCTTCAGGAGGCCAAAGGTCATTTCAACTCTGGCCCTGGTCCTGGCATGGGCATGGTTGTAGGCCTGCTGTGCTTCCTGGGGGTCTGTGAAAGGTGTCAGGAGAAAAGGCTGGCAGCCATACCCCCTGTCTCCCAGCAACACACCAGAGAATTCACCTGTCAACACAAAATCTCATCATTACTACCTCATAAACACAGTGATATTCTTGACACAGCCATGATGGTTATAAATAGGGGTTGTGTGGCTTACCTTGTGATAGGCACTGATAGATTTCAGAGGCCCGAAAGATTCTGGAGTCATGGACTGAGCCAGGCCATTTTGCCACAACATTGCTGATCACACAGTCAGCATTGCAGACCATCTGAAATCATAAGATGAGGAATATTACACCAATCAATGCACATCACTGGCAATGCAGAGTGTTCGTCAATGGACAATATCAAAAAGTTATGTTCACCTGAACATTAATGCTGTGAAAGGATTTCCTATTCACAAAATGGGCCTCATGGGCACCTGAGGGGGCTTTTATCCTTATGTGTGTGCAGTCCACTGCACCAATGACATTGGGGAAACCTGTCACACAAAGTAATGAGTATCCTACTATGTGTTAACAGTTGTCCTGTAATTTGTAGATCCTCTTACCTGCAATCCTATAGAACTCCTCTTTGATGTCACAGAGTCTTCTGTGGCCAGGGAAGGAGATGAAGACATCTGCTAATGCTTTGATAGCCAGACACACACTCCTTATTGTGCGGCAAATTGTGGCCTTGTTCAGCTGTTCTGCATCCCCCACTGAGTACAGGAAGGCTCCACTAGCAAAAAAGCGCAAGGCCACACAAACCATTTGCTCCACACTCAGTGCATGGCTCCGTGCAGTGCGGTGCTTAATCCTGGGACCCAGTAGTCTGCATAGATACCTGATGCCATCTGCAGAAAACCTGTATCTTTCATATAGATGGTCATCAGGGAAGGCCAGTGGGTCCAACCGGTCCCTGAAGACCCTTTCTCGCCTGAAGGCTCTCCTCAGCACAAGTGCTTCTTCATCCACCACATCTCGCACGAATGGGCATGCCATTGTCAGAGCAGAAAGGAACACACAATTTTGGGCCTTCATATAGGCTAGTGGCCACACCTGGTGCTGGGGGGGTGGGCAAAAGAGGGCGATGCCTTATAACGATGACTTGGTTGTACTGATTGCTGGGAAAATAAAAAAAAAAACCTTAGAAAGATGCCACCGTCCTGTGTGCTCACAATAAGAGCTCATATGTCATGGCTCACTTGACTTTACGAGAATATACCTAATTTTTATTTTGAGCTGTGTCATCTTCTTGGAGCTGGGGGAGGAAAGACAAATAATGATTAATACATTTGTGTTACAGTTAGCATACAGTGTACATTGAAGGCATATCTCACCTCCCTCTCAAGTTTTTTTATTTCAAGGTCCAGTTTCCTAATTGTCCTCTTTTTTATTTCGGACTCCAGTGCAAGATTTTCCATCTTTTTCTTCTTGTACTGAATGTCTGTCTGCCAGTTCTATTTGGCACCGGAGGTGGTTGCCATACAACTTTCTGATAGCTTGTGAGCTCTGTGAACACAATACAATTAGCGCAGCTGGAATTTGGCAGGATGTGGTGTCCTTTTATTAATACGCACTATGTTGCCAGGCTGGTTTTCCCACTGTATAGCATCTGGGTCCTGTAAAATAAATTAGATTTTTTGATGAGGACTCCTCACCATTGTAGAGTAAATAGTACTTTCACAGTCTTAACATGATACCTCATGCCTTCTGGAATCCAGAGAGATGGTCTCCTCCTCATCATCGTCTCCATCATGTGCTGTTGCTGCTGCACTGGGGCCTTCACCCTATCACATTTAATCGGATTCATATTGAAGCTAGTAGACAAGACATGCCAGGCCTACAGTATGCCTTTGATGGAGTACTCACTGGATCAGCATCGTCTGGTGCTGGTGGCTCTAACAGGAACACAGTGCTGCCAGACACTGCAAGGCAATAGGTAAACCAAAGTCAGACAGTCCAAATTGATTCAATATGAATGTGGTTGTATCCCATGTAGAGATGGAAGGACATACCTTGAATGAAGCGGGTGGCATCTTGGGAGGAACCTATGCTCGTCTCTTTCCCCCCAGGGATCCCCTCTAAGACGGGCCTGCCTTTATTTAGCTCCAAGGCCACGTCCTCTGCTGGGGTAAGGTCAGCCTTTGGTGACCCACCACCCGTGCCTTGTCTGTGGGTATTCTTTTTCACTGCTAAAACAGTACAGACAATGTGTGAGCAGGCACCTTCTGGGTACAATATATGCTTGTGCTTTGTTAAATATTAGTCAGGGACCATACCATTCTGCAGAATGTTCTTGTATTTGATTTTGACCTGCTGCCATGTCCGTTTTGGCCCGTTCATGTTTAATCTACACACACACACACACACACACACACACACACACACACACACACACACACACACACACACACACACACACACACACACACACACACACACACACACACACACACACACACACACACACACACACACACACACACACACACACACACACACACACACACACACACACACACACACACACACACACACACACACACACACACACACACACACACACACACACACACACACACACACACACACACACACACACACACACACACACACACACACACACACACACACACACACACACACACACACACACACACACACACACACACACACACACACACACACACACACACACACACACACACACACACACACACACACACACACACACACTTAATGGAGTCACACTGCAAAAAATTACTTGGTATTTTTGTCTTGTTTTCAGTAAAAATATCAACAAAAAAAAAAACTTAAATAAAGATGTATTTTCTTGATTTGCTAAATGACCTAGCAAAAAAAAAAAAACTGCATCAAAAATTATTGGGGTTCCACTAGAACCGCTTCAAAGCATTTATTTGAAACGGAGTATTAAGAAAGCATTAAGTATTACGCGGGATGTCAGTCATCCCGCACATTATCTATTCTCCATACTTCCATCAGGGAGACGGTTGCAGAGCATTCCCACACGCACATCACGCTTTAGGGACAGTTTTTACCCACAGGTTATAAGGTTAATGAATGATAATGGAAGAGGAAGGAGAGTTGAGGCATAGTTACTATGTTTACTGTGTCCGGATGGTTTAAATGTTTTTAATTAAATTGTGATTGGTGTTGAGAGAGTGCTATGGCACATTGTATTTCATTGCTGTGGTACTTGTACTAATATGCACATGACAATAAACTTGAACTTGAATAAGTATAGTTTAGACAAAAAATATAAACTTTAAGTAAATGTGTGCTTAAAACAAGCAAACAAATAAAAAATCTGTCAATATAATAAAAATTCTCTTGAAATAAGTTTACTTTTTCCATAAACACATAATTTTAGAAAAGTTCTCGTTTCACTGGCAGATTTTTTTGCTTATTTTCCTAGGTAATTTTGCTCAAGAAAATATTTAAGATTTTTTTTAGATATTTTTTTTTAACTGAAAACAAGACAAAAATACTAAGTAAGAAAGACATTTTTGCAGTGCAGTGAGCAACCGACCTTGGGTCCTTTGAAAGGCGCTATATAAATTAAAGTGATTATTATTATAGCTCATCTATTTATTCAATTAAATTTTATTTATATAGCACTTTTCACAATTGTTTCATTCTGTCAAAGCAGCTTTACATTAATGAAAGCAGGAGAAACACAAAAAAAACGGTGGACAACATAAGAAGCAGAGTACAACGGCTAAGATTAAACCGTACTGAGCGTAGTAACATTAAATAATAATGTAAGGCTTTAATAATAATTTATCATAGCTTTATACAGTGTGATGGAGTTACTTTACACAATTTCACTCATATCTGCAGTGCATTTCAATTAAAAATTTAACCGTTTCATAATTACAGTACAACTGCATTTTTGGAGATGTGAATTAAATATTTGAATTGTAATTGTGATGTTTCAGCGGAGCGGTGAGTGTGTAATTGTGCACTACTTACGCATTCAGGCGGTCTGCAATACTTTGCCACGCTTTTTCTCTTTGCTTTATCACTGTGGCGGTGTTGCATTTCTTCTTAATTATATCTTTTACCTCCTCGTATGCCTCCATGAGGATTTGTGCTTCCGACGGGGAAAAGTACGCGGCTCTAGTTGCCATGGTAAATCAGTTAATCTGTGATCTGTGGCGGGGTCTATTTGAGTGAGCCGTGAGCGCGCACCTATCCAGGATTGGTTTCACCTGGCTTAATGAATCCGTGTCTGCTCATCCTGGCTTGGTCTTTGTGCAACCAATTAAGCCTGGACGCACATGTTTTGGCTTCATTGAGCTCAGCTGAGTCATGTATCCCGGATGTCTTAATTCTACTTTTGTGCAACAGGCCCCTGCTCGTGGTTCCCTGTCAGGTCGGCGCTCGCCAATGTGGGACGGACCGCCATGCATGAGCTTTCTGAACTTTGCTGATCACGTGATGTTCCGCAGAGGTCAAAAATGTAATTTGGTCTAACACTTTGGATTATAAGCGGTCTAGTTTTATTTTTAAATCAATAACCATTACAGCGTCACAGAGCCACCAGTGGGCCGGACTCTAAAGACACGTCTGTTACAGCTTCTCCAACGTTAATATTCTCAATTTTTTCTTTAATCGTATCGAGTGTCTATGGGAATTTTGATGACATCTCTCACTATTTTGCACATTTCCATGTGCAAAATATTTTCCCTGAGAAGGTGTCAGGTGTGTGATGGAGGTGGTGCTGTTCAACACATCCCTCCGAACCCGCCCATCGGTGACCGACTGGGTTAATATCTGGTAATTCTCACAGCTGTTATAAGATCCTTTTCATACCCAGCGAACCCTTCCGTGACCTATGGAGCTAAATCCAGGCCATATGTGTTGTTCATTCGAAAAAAAGATTTGAACCTGAAAAATCAAGTTTATTCGAAATAAAAATAAGTGTATGAAAAGTTTTTTGGGGTTGAATATAATTTTGAATCGGTTCTTGTTTTTTTTTGAATAAAATATATTTTTTCAGTTTTCAGTAACAGATTTTATATTTTCAACTTTCACTCTTTTTTTTTTACAGTTTCAACTCTTTTTTTTACAGTTTCAACTCTTTTTTTTTCGAGCTATTTTTTTTTTCAGGTTCAAATCTTTTTTTCAGGTTTCAGACTTCTGGCCCGGATCTGTCGTGGGGGCGTGGTTTCTACTGAAGGGGCGTGGTCTCATGAGGGACAGCATAACAAAGAAGGCGGAGGACCGGCCTCAACCACGTTGTCTTCAGGTAACGTGGTAATTATGACTGACTTCCTTTATACAGCATATTCACGGGATTGACGGTAAACTAAGTTGACGCCAGTGACACAGTTACGTTTAGCAAGCTGTTTAGACCGGACTTGGCATGAGTAGCAATATAAGAGCAATACACTATGCCAGGTTGTGCCGTTCAAAAACTACACTATAATATCTGACGTGTCGCACCACTGTGAACACATGCAGCGTAACTTCGATGCCGTCCGGTGTGTGAGATGAACTGGTTTTAATGAACTTGTTTATTATTTTAGCGTGAGGCAGATGAGCTGAGCCTCTCTGTCGCATTATAAAGACATAAACAGATCAGTTGGCTGTGAACGTCACTACCCGCTCGTGAGGCTGTGGTTGAGACGCTGAGGACAAGAGTGAAAGTAAAGGTTGGTGCTACGAGCCGAAGCCTAAAACACTCACGTCAATACATCTTTACAAAACGCTGTTGTCCGTCATATGTGTGTAATATATATCTATGTATTAATCTGATGTCAAGTTGATGACTGTCTATGTATTCATACACCTGTCAGAGAAATATACTGTAGCACCGCGTAGAGACGGTCAGCTGTGTCTCTACGCGGTGCTACAGTATATTTCTCTGACAGGTGTATGAATACATAGACAGTCATCAACTTGACATCAGATTAATACATAGATATATATTACACACATATGACGGACAACAGCGTTTTGTAAAGATGTATTGACGTGAGTGTTTTAGGCTTCGGCTCGTAGCACCAACCTTTACTTTCACTCTTGTCCTCAGCGTCTCAACCACAGCCTCACGAGCGGGTAGTGACGTTCACAGCCAACTGATCTGTTTATGTCTTTATAATGCGACAGAGAGGCTCAGCTCATCTGCCTCACGCTAAAATAATAAACAAGTTCATTAAAACCAGTTCATCTCACACACCGGACGGCATCGAAGTTACGCTGCATGTGTTCACAGTGGTGCGACACGTCAGATATTATAGTGTAGTTTTTGAACGGCACAACCTGGCATAGTGTATTGCTCTTATATTGCTACTCATGCCAAGTCCGGTCTAAACAGCTTGCTAAACGTAACTGTGTCACTGGCGTCAACTTAGTTTACCGTCAATCCCGTGAATATGCTGTATAAAGGAAGTCAGTCATAATTACCACGTTACCTGAAGACAACGTGGTTGAGGCCGGTCCTCCGCCTTCTTTGTTATGCTGTCCCTCATGAGACCACGCCCCTTCAGTAGAAACCACGCCCCCACGACAGATCCGGGCCAGAAGTCTGAAACCTGAAAAAAAGATTTGAACCTGAAAAAAAAAATAGCTCGAAAAAAAAAGAGTTGAAACTGTAAAAAAAAGAGTTGAAACTGTAAAAAAAAAGAGTGAGTTGAAAATATAAAATCTGTTACTGAAAACTGAAAAAATATATTTTATTCAAAAAAAAACAAGAACCGATTCAAAATTATATTCAACCCCAAAAAACTTTTCATACACTTATTTTTATTTCGAATAAACTTGATTTTTCAGGTTCAAATCTTTTTTTCGAATGAACAACACATATGGCCTGGATTTAGCTCCATAGTGACCCCCCCTCGTGCCCACAATGGACCCATCTGCCTTCATTGTTTCATTCATCTCCAATTATGTATTCTGGTGTGTCCTCTCCATAGTTTCCTAAACTGTAATTACTTACTTAGAGTACTTTATAGGCTCTCACTCAGCTCTCATTAGATTTTTTTTTATTTCTTTTCGCGTGTGCAATCAAAACAACATGTAATACAATCCCCGCTACGACTGATTTGTATTCACCCGTGTTCTCTGGCTCATAAAGCATCGCGGCCTCGGCGACTGGACTCCAGGCCGTCACGTTGCCGACTCCTGCTCCGTCACGTCGTCGTCTAATGGGACGCGCTGCTCGTCTCACATGGAACGAATGCACGCTCATGTCCGCCCGAAGGTCTGCAAGTCCTCAGCGACTTAGACCCCCTTGGCCCATAAGTGGCGACCTGCAGTGGGTGACGTTTCCCCTTCCTCCGTCTGACCAACGCCAGCTAAAGGGAATTAGCAGCTTTCAGCCACGCTGCATGGGTTGCCTAGGTTACTTTTGTCTGCGTCTGACAGCATCCGTGAAAGGAGCATGTTGGTCGAGTGCAAACATACCCAATGCAGGTCCAGAGCGTTCATCGTGATTTACTTTGTAGCTGGTGATGTGCATGCTGCACACATGCACGCGCTCCGGCCGTGCGTTACCGTGGAGGACTGACGAGCAGCTCTACGTGTTGAATGGGATGCATGGAGTGTGGAGACGGTGCGTTTTGGATGACTGGGTAGAGACTAACGCCTGTAGGTGGCAACCATACCTCATCAACAATTGAATCGCTCGCTCGCGCGTGCACGCGCACACACACACACACACACAAGCGCACACTCGGGGAGACGTGAGCGTTAATGCGATTGATCCCTGATAATTAACGACCGCTGCGTGATTTAAATGGGCCGACGGACGCGCAGGCAAAGTGGTCAAAGTTAAAGTGGTCCCCGGGCAACGCGGGAGCACGCTTTACGCCTACGCACGCGCGCACCTACCCACTACATGTCCACACACACACACACACACACACACGTACACGTGACTCGCGCTCCCGCGCGCGGCAGATCTGTGCCTGGAGACCGTGATTTCAACGTGCTCGCTATTCAAGTCATGGACTGCAGCGAGCGGGGGAACCATTAGGAGCCGGTGGCGAGGAGGGAGAAGGAAAAAAAAGCCGCTTTATTTGCAACACACGGAGGAGGATGATGATGATGATGATGATGCTGCTGCCACACCACCCGGATCGGACACACTCTCCCTGACAAGCGGAATTATTAGTAATAGCTGCGTTTATGTAATCAATACACCGGATTGCTTTGAAGGTGGTGGGGGGGGGGGACAGATAGCATCCCGTGGATCTTTCCCGTTGATAGAAAAATACTGTATGCCGCGTGCGATTTCTTTTTTTCCTTTTTTTATAGTGTAGCGCAGCCTATGGCAACCCATTTGTCCTGATGCGACGCGTGTGATGGTTGCAGTGGGACGGATATCCTTAATTCTACCCAATAGGCGATCTCAGGGCTCCTGCACCCCGTTCTGCGCTGACCTCAACAATGCTGCTTTAAACGGGACATTAATTGTCTCGTCTGTCCTCTGAGCTTCATTTCGTTTTGAGTAAATGATCCGCGTGGTGGCCGAATCCAAAAGAATAAGTCCACTTTGGTTGTAATCTTTTTTTTCTTCTTCGCTCTAGCGATCTTTCAAAGAGGAAAACCACCGGTGGGAGTACATTTTGGACTGTGACTGGTTTTTTTTTCGGGGGTGAAAGAAGGGCCTATACAGACTTGATCTACCCCCCCCTATCAAAAAAAAAAAAAAAAAACTCTGCAGGGTTTCCTCCTCCTCAGTCCAGAGGAATATCTTCAAGTCCGAGGGGCAGACGGCTGCTCCTCCGAGGGGCTCATCGGCGCTCAGTAGACGTCCGAGGGGGATGGATGGTGGCCGCAGCGCAGATTGGCGCAACTCTTTCTGAATGTTTGGCGTTTTTCGCAGGCGAGCATCTTGACTTGTGATCGAGAGAGAGACGCGGACTGCAGCAGCCCTCCAAAAAAAAAAAAAAAATCCCCTTTTCACATGGAGATTTGTGCCTCGCTCGTGCTGCAAATCTTGAAAACGGGGACCGGGCCCCCTCCACCGCTCTCAGCCTCATTCATTCGAAAACATGCGTAAGTATCTCTTCTTCCCTTTTTTTTTTTTGCTGAATTCACTCCAATTGAGGCTATTCGGTGTGACGTGCTCGTTGTGTGTCCCCGTGCAAACCGATTCATCGCCATTTAACCGGCGGTTTCTGCTCGGCTCTACCGACTTCAACGGAGAGAAATATACTTTTTCCATCTCTCCATATGTCCCTTTTCCATCTCCATAAGTAGGTTTCAGCTGTCGCATCCTCTTTTGAGCGTGAGCGATTGTGTGTGTCTGTGTGTGTGTGTGTGTGCGTGTTTCAAAATGTGTGTGTTTGAGAGAGAGATATATATAGATACAGATAAAGATTGATAGGAACTGGAAAGGGGTTGAGTAGGTGTGTGTGCGCGTGTGTGTGTGTGTGTTTTCGGGGTTAGCTGGTGCAACAAATTGTGTGTTTGCGCGCTCGAGCCTGTATGGGGTTTGTGGTAGCCCCTGTTGCCAGCAGGACATTACTGCTCGAAAAAAGGCCTACGTCATATGGTAATTCAAATTCAGTTCAGGTATTCTCAGCATACACGTTTGCAGCAACACGAGCGCCGGATTGGCCAGGTGGGCCGGCTGCCGCTCAGGAGAAGGGCGCTTGGAGTGGGGATGTGGCGAAGTAGAAAGGCTTCGGGTCAAGCTTTACTTTTGCAGAATCCTCTCATGCACACACCTCATCCTCCTCCCCCCCCCCCCCCTCCCTGTCTTCTCTGTGATTCTGGTTGTTGACCCAGTATGTCTGCGAAACCCTGGCCAAGCCACCCGTGGGTGATACGAATGAGGTTGTCATGTCTCCCTTTACCACCGGTTAGCCAGAAGCACAAAGTGCAGTTCAAAAAAATAAATAATAATAATCAAGTCCTGGAGTCATTGCTACAGCATCATTTTTTTTTTTTTGAACATGTGAATAGGAGCTGTCCATCAGTGGGAGGTGCTGAAATGCCTTGATGCTGAAAATACTTGCGTGTTGGCTGAAACGGGCAGAGGGAGCTGAGGGAGCTGCATTCGGAGCAGACATCACATCTGAAATTGCCACAGTGCTTCTGCAGGCAAAAGCGCTGCACTTAAAAAACCCGAACCCGCTCTTCCTCGAGTGTACACTCTCGTATGCGCATCTGGCGATTTTACAACCTGTCTGTAAAAAATGAAGAGCAAACTCTGGAGTGTTTAAGAATTGGGCTTTCAATTTGGGGTTGGTGACCACGATATTTAGCCTGGCCATTTAAGTTGGCCTGGAGCCTGCTTGATTGGGTGTTTTAATGATTAAGTGGTGAACTGAATCCTCTTAAACACAGCATCGGGTTCTGTTAGAAGTAGAGCGATTGGGTCATCCGTTCTTGAGGATCAGTGGGCTCTTTAAATGTCTAAAAACCCAGAAAAAATATAATTTGAAGTTTGAAAGTATCAAGGTATTAGTGGTGTTTTCACTTGCATATGATATGCTAAAAAAAAAATCCAATTTCAGCAGCTTTACGGTTGTATTCTGGCTGGTAACTGCTAAAAGATTAAGGCCACACTCCATTGAGTGTCTCAACAGGGCATTGGGTCAACATGAGCCACCTGAGCCGCGACATGCAGCTTTTCCAGACGCTCCCACCGTGTGGATTTCAAAAAAGGGGGGGTGACCGAAACGTTAAACAACCGGTGGGGCTGTTCTGCCCGCTTGAGAACCGGTGACCATCACTGCCAGGCGGGCAAACACGATTTCCGAGCTTAACCGAGTAACGCGGGCGCCCGTCACGGCCTGCGGATTCGCTTTTGTCACCTCGTGATATTCCTCAGTCATCGGGACCAAAAAACAGCGAAGCATAATAAATGTCTTTCGGCCCGACAGCCCGCTGCAGGTCTGGCGTTTACCTGCCTGCTAAGGGACCAAATGGATACGCACACCGGGCCGGCACCGCTCACCAGCACCGCTCACCGGCACCGCTCACCGGCACCGCTCACCAGCACCGCTCACCAGCACCGCTCACCAGCATCGCTCCGACAGAAGCCTTCACTGTGGGAAAGGCGCACTTGGGCGAATAGGTTTCTTTTCATGCGTGACACGCATGTAGTCAACCGCTGGTTCAGAACAGGGTGAGCGGTGACTCACCCCACCACTTTCCTCGGCAAACCACTGTTTGTTCTTGCACAAATTGCTGCATAAAAGAGGTAATTTACGTATAATAAGGGCTTCATGCGATGCAGTTCCACCACAATGTTGCTCTCTAAATGTCTTGTGACAAGCTGCCTTCTTTTTCCTCAGACAGACATTTGTAGAGAGTTGATTCATGCTGCTTTCTCTATATTTTCTCTCTCTCGCGTCTAGAAATAATGCACTAACATCGCAGTTCGAGGACTACATGTGCCCGTTCTTACCAGTCGGTGATGCCGCTTTTTTCCAACTTGGCCCCATTTTCCAAACATCATTAAGTCAAACAATGTATGTGCAGCACAGAGGCTCCAGCAAAACAATGTACTTCAACACCGAGGCCTCTGTAAAAGTCATGGATTCCGTCTTTGAGCCACAGGAGCCGAAATAATGAGCAACCGGGTCTGCCCTGGGTTTTGACTCACAGGAACAAGCATGGTAGGCCGTTAATCAGGGATTAATTTGAGGGACCAGTCAATGTTTCAGATGTCAATGACCTTTCAGTCAAACTCAGATTTCCTAATTAATTTCCCAAACGATACTCAATAACAATTAGCAGGTAAATGATTAATGAACAAAACATAACACACATGTCATTAATCAAGCAAAGTATCAAATATTAGCTGGTGCCAACGGCTCGGATGTGATTGCCTTTTTGCGTCGCTTCTCCCATTTTATTTTGTGAACGGCCTTCTGACCTTCTGACCAGCTCATCGACTGCATATGAGAAGTGGACGACGTCACCGGGATGCCACTCATTTCCTCTAGTTCGGCCTTATAGCTGTCGCCATCTCTGTATTGGGCCGTCGCCATCTTGGCTTTTTTTTTTTTGCATCCAAAAGTGACACCAAAGAGGTGAAGCTAAAAACACAGACAACTCCCAGACCGGCCTGTCAATCACAAGGTAGCCCCGCCCTAAAGCATACCCTGCTTTATGGTCCAAATTCCTCTAAATGGGGCCATAATTTACTAAATGAACATCATGATGTAGTGAATAAAACTAGAGATTGGGACTATAAACTGTTTACTGAGGGAATAAATCAAGAGAGAAGTAGAGTCATTTATATAGACTTCTATACAACCAGACTTCTTGCAACCAGAGGAGTTGCCTCCTCATGGCCATTAGAAATCATGCAGGTTTAAGGCGCTTCAACATCGCCGCCGCTGGTTATGCACGTGAGCGCTGGGATTCGATCCGTCAACAGCAAAAAACGCCAATACATTTTCAAATTGCTATCTTCGGCATTGCACTTCTACTTTTGGCGATTGATGATGGGCGTAGTCAGTGTTTTTTGAGGGATATGCTTAACTCTACGGGGCCACTGTTTTGTTGTTTCATCAATTTATATTGACGTTGTGTCCTTCTGCATACCTCCCATTGATGTGAGGATTGGCGATAAATTATGTCCACGGTTCTGTCCGGATGAAGTGGGGAAAAACAGCACAAGCCCTCCAGCCCTGTGCTTTCTTATCTAAACTAATGTAGAAGGATTGTGCACATGTCCGTATATGTACTCAGTATGTCTCGCTGTGGCATAAAGGAGAGAGTGGGATGCAGCTTGAGATAAGGCTGAGTTCCAGTCGGCTCCAGTTTGATCGATAGCGCTCTGTAGCTTTCCAGTGGTACCTTAAAAAAAAAACATGTGTTTGTGTCGCGTCGAGACAGGCCGATCTGAGCGAGTTGAACTGCTCGGGTGTGAGAGAGTCCGACGCATGCCAGGCTGGAGAGACTTAGTATTCACTGGAGCAGCTTAAGTTTTGCCTTTTGTGCACCAGAAAGAGGGATTATTCAGCGAATCCTGCTCTGTGTCATTCACGAGGCTGCATTTCTAAATCAACAAATATGAAAGTGGTGATCTGAGAAGAGGCTGCATCTGCCTGCGTGTGCCTGCCGACCGACTACAGTTCATTACCGCTAAGTGTGCCTTATGTGGAGTGACAGTGTTGATGCCTGCAAAAGAAAAAAAAAGTAACTTATGGCACACATGTCATGGTGACACATTCACTGTTTTGACTGCAGCCGTTGGTGCCTTATTTCACCATCTGTGTTGTGTACTACGTGTCTGTTGTGGCCTGCAGCAGCAACCAGCCATCAACTCCAGTGAGAGCCTCTGATGGAAAGAGGATGCTCAGGCTACGGGTACCACGTTTCTGCCTCTTCAGCAACCGGCCACTTTCTGCAAATGCCATAATGCCCGGTACGGATTCCTCTACAGATTCCCAACAGCCTATATACGTGGAGTTAAGCGATAACGCCCGAGTCAGCGTTATACGCCGTGATTATAGGTATGGTAGCTTTGTGATGTGTGGCACAGCTGAGTGCCGCCCACTGCTCTGAAGAATGCATAATCACAGTAAACAATGTTCTGAAGGCAATTATGGCTTTTATACAACGTTTCGCTGCTTTTATTTTTGTACCGTTTTTAAAAGTTTTCCTCGGAGCGTAGTAACATCAATACAATCAAGACATATCGGTTGGTACAGCTCACGGGAGATCACAGAAAGCTGTGCATCATGGGAATTATATCCTGGGAAGGTGTCAGGCTGTGTTTTTATAGCTGGTTTTTCATTTTGGATCCGATCCAAAGCTGATAAAACACTCTGATTAGTCAAGTTCAAAGTCATACTGATCCCTCATTGAATCCGTTATGTCCTCTCTATCTTATTAGTAAAAACAGTGAAAACACTCAGGAAAGGTAATCATCTCCCACAAAGTAGGATATTGATTTGCAGGTCAAAAGAAGTCTTGACATTTAGCTTAAATGTTAATTTACTATCTTGAAGCCATTTTCCTTCCCAATACCAAAGCCACTCCTTGAACCTTACGTATCGGCCTTTCAGATACCAGTGTGTACAAAATGTATATATATATATATTAGAGCTGATGATGATACATGTATAAAGACTCAGAACTCTATTTTCAATGGCTATATGTCAGTGCAAAGTATAGTAACCCCGAGTTGTGTGAATATTCGCCTAGAAAACCTAATAAATCTATAGAATGGTTTAAACACAATTCTGATTTCAAAATACTATTCAATGCCGGATTCAGAAATATGCGTTTGAATCCCTATTCGAGGAATGAACAATTAACTAAGCTGGATGCTACAGACTGCATGGCACGCAATGGTCAAAACAAATGGTAATTAGGGTGTAATGTCTATTTATGGCTCTCCTGAGGCCGGTCCCTAAGACAAACAAGAAACTGACATTTTAAACCAATGTTTTGAATATCACACACTCTCACAGCGGAGGCTTGGAAGGTGGCTCTTGTTCCTTCATGGAGGACCACAGCTGGGATTCACAGCTGTTACAATTAATTATAAAATACATTTAAAAAGTAACAAAACATGTTCAGAGAAACTTCGAAACTCTTGCAGCATAATCTGTCTCTCCCCTGTCCATCTGCACAGTCAGTATGTTTCTGTCAATGCTTTGCCAAAATCATGAATCTATTGAGGGTTGGGAACATGCTGATGATATGGATGGACAGTGAAAAGAAGAATATTATGCTGCAAGGGGGACGCTCTGTGCACAAGTTGGAACGTTGTTGTAACCATCAACTTGGCCAGCTTTTGGGATCCATGTTGGAAAGCAACAAATCATTATTTGCAAAGTAACAAGCTAGAAAAAAAAGCCTACTTTTAAGCTACTGCAACCATTGCTGGCTAACACCTGTACAAACTAAACTGAATCACGTTAAGTCCCAGAATGATTGAGGGGACGTTTTGGAGTAAAATATTTAAACAAGCTGCAGAGTAATACTGTTACAAAGCATGTTGAGCCAGAGTAAATTACTTAAATTTAACAATTGATTGCTTCATTTGCACGTTAAAGCATGATTAGTAAGCTAGCTAGCTAGCTTGCTAACTAGCAAACAGCTGGCTAGTTAGGTAGCCTGCTAATCCTGCCATGCTTTAGTGTTATTAAAGAAAATGAGATAAACAGCGTTATCTCCTTGCCAGTTAATTTAGCTCCGATGTAGTTGATAAGAATATCTTGACATTACTTAGAGGACTTTCATGTTGCAACTCACGAGGAAGTGAAAGTGATTCATGACGCATTGAAGGAAATTACCAAATCAGTGGAAGAATGAAATGAATATCTCGTTCATTAATGCTTTGGCAAACAGCTCAGATTCCAGTTGCTGGAATACATTAGATTGGCTTAATTGGCAAAGATGAAACCCCAGTAACTGGCGCCAAGTCAAACACTACTAAACCCGACGAGGGAATCTTGTAAGTATGACAAGAATGCCTCTTTAGTGTGTGCCTCAGAGTCGCCTCTGCTACGTTTCCTCCTCTTTTATGACAACATTTCTCTTCAACCACAGTGTTTTCTTGGCTTGAACAAGGCTGCTTGAACATCTTGTTCCCTTGTTGCCATGTACTAATACATAATTGGTGAATCTCATTCTTTACCACAAGGGCATTTTGTCCTTCGGATTCAAAAGGAAAAGAAAGCGTAAAGCTCCCGCGAAGCATTTATTTGTGTCTTGCATTCTCTATAACAACACAAGGTCTCTTTCATTTGTTGTGACATGCCTTACGTCTTGGATGAGTATCCAAGCAGCTGGAGGACTTAAATGACAGTTGCACCACCATTTGATCTTCTGCATCTTGTAACATCTCGTACATCAGAATCAGAACCATTTATTGCCATGTATGTTTACACATTCAAGGAATTTGTCCTGGCGGGAAGGTGCATACATTTAACATTTAACAATACACATTTAACAGTTAACGCAGTGCAATAAATGAGGATGAATGGATGAATGAATATCTACATTGAGACAGCAGCATAACAAAATACCAAAAATAAGATAAAGTGCATGGAATGTGCATGAGTGTAAGTGTTGTGTGAAAGTGTCAAGTGTATTTAAGTATAAGGCTATGTGCAGGGGAGTGTCCGGTGGGATGTCTGGGGGTGACAGAGTCATTAGAGACAGTGGGGGACCCGGGCTCTGTTAGGGGGACCCGGGCTCTGTTAGGGGGACCCGGGCTCTGTTAGGGGGACCCGGGCTCTGTTGATGAGCCCGACTGCAGACGGGAAGAAACTGTTTTTGTGGCGTGAGGTCTTGGTCCTGTTGGACCGCATCCTCCTGCCAGAGGGGAGGGACACGAACAGTTTGTGTCCAGGGTGAGAGGGATCAGCTACAATCCTCCTCGCCCGCTGTAGCTGATCCCTCTCACCCTGGACACAAACTGTTCGTGTATACATATACATCATATACATCAATGAAGACAAGGGATGTGCCAATCACATGATTTGCTGCTGAATCAAATCAAAGTTCTCCAACTGAGTCGGCAATACCATGTTTTATTCATCACAGTTACCGGACGTTTATGAAATGTCTGGATCCGAAGAAGAGAATCCTAGAAGATTTATAGGCTAAATATTGTTATTTCATATGTTTCTCATTAACAGATATTTAAAAAAAGCTTCTTTGGATACTGAAAATATGCCATAATTGAGACAATAAGACCAATATATATATACATATATATCTATATGTATAGATATATATGTTTAAGACGTCACCTTTTTCCCTATTATCAGCAATTAAACAGATTAATTAATGAAAGAGATACAACTCTGAATAGGAGGACTGAATTGGATAAAAATGTGAATTAATGTATAGCTGAATCTAATTTTATATAGAATTCTATACACAATTGTATCCAATTTAGAATTCTATATAGAATTCAATCAAATTCTATATAGAATTCAATCAAATTCTTTATAGAATTAAATCAAATTCTATATAGCATTCTAATACATTATCATCATGTAAAATTGAATATAAACACTGAATAGAGTAAAACAATACTCTGAATTATTAACTCTCAGGCAAGAGTATATTTTACTCTATTTAGATTGGGACCATTCGGAGAATGGATTATATTTCATTGAGTACTTTTTTTCAATTTGAGTCAAATTTACTTTGACAAATTATACTGTGCGGTAGATTTACTTCGAGACAATTATTCATTTTGTATGACATGTTTCCTGAAATATGTATGAATATGCAAATGAGATAGAATCATATGAAAAGTGCAGATTTGCAAATATTAGCACAGAATATAGGTCGGAATAAATCTGGAACGTTTGATGTATGTAAGAGCGACTGAAGATTTCTGGATATGTATTGTAAAATTACAATATTTTATTGTACAGGGTAAAAAAACTACCACCATGAACGATCCCCTTTTGGTTACTTATGTTAAGGTATTTACTTTTTTCTGAAATGGTATGCAAATATGCAAAATGAGGAATTACCTAATGCTAATTTTCTGTCAATGTAAACAAATTCTACAGATGCAAATAGACAATGTGTAGAATAAACGCCTAAATTAATATTGTGAATGTTGTTCTTCCCCACTTATCTCAAAGAGGGCGGCGGGTTGTGGAAGCCGAATAACCAAACATCTCCAAATTGACCAGTTCATGTAAAACAAATGTTTTTGCCTCTAGTGTCTTACCTTAATTAATACAAAAAAAGTGTAATCAGCAGATTAATCAATAATGAAAATAATCATTAGTCACAGCCCTAATTATTCACTACACCTGAAGCTCAGTAAGCGTTTTTTTCCTCGTAATGTCTTTCGTGGATACACAGCTGAAGCTATATTTTGCAAGCTTGTCTAAGTAGCACCTGCTGCCTGGACTTTAATTAACCATGCAGGGAATACGGACACCAGCTGAGGGGAAGTCCTGAGTCTTTATCTCATTCACACCTTTGGTAATGAAAATGACAAACAATAAGAGCCGTTTAATGCTATTAGCGGCGGTAGCGCTGCTTGACTAACCCACCGACCACTTGTGGTGCAGTGTTTTTAATGAGCAAGACCTGTCACCTGATTAGATAAGGATGCATCGATGTCTTGGATACAGAAACACACGTCGTGTGTGTCCAGTATCACCAATACAACCTTTGTTTTTCGGTGAAAAAAACCCGGTATTTCTTCGTTTCTAATACAGTGGGTTTGGCAGAGTTACTCCACATTGGTGATGTTTTGTGCGTTTGAAGTCCACAGCCATGCTAGCAGCTCTGAGGCTCGACAGCACTGTGGTGCTTGGTGCTAAATGCTAAAGTTAGCGTTCAAATCCACACGCTTGCGCGGCTAAACTTTTACGTTTTGTGTGTTAACACGGGGACATTTGCTTATCAGCACTAAACACAGTAATGGCAGCATTTCATGGTAATTCATCCAATAGTTGTCAAGATATTTAACTCACAACCACAGATGTCAATCTCATGGTGGCGCTAGAGGAAAAGGCAGATGGTCGCCCGCACTGCTAGCGTGACTCAAAGTTGTACACCTCCCCTCAACTTCTTGTGGTTCGACTCAGCGCTAATTCCAGAGGGCAAATTTATACCCTGCAAAGCAGCTTATATGTGGGACACGATGAATATATATATTGTAAGCCACCCACAACCCGTCTGCACAGCTTCTGCTTATGTTGCTACACAAATACAAAGCACAGTCCAACCTACACCACGGAGCGCCATATGAATATTCTGCCATTTGATAGTCAAGTTCAAACCCAGTGTAGGTGAAAGCGACGCATTGGGAGGGCTTTGCCTCAATCTTTTCAGGCGCTGGAAATAGCCTCATTTTCTGGCTTGACAGCCTTGTGTTGTGTAGATATAATGAGCTCAAACTCTGCTTCTGAAAGGACAAAGTGCTCATGCAAACACAAAGAGGAGCGCGCACCTTCTCAAATGAACTAAAACATGAAAATCAGCAGCATTTAGGTGGCGTGCATGCTTTCGTAATGCAGTCTCAATAGATCATATTGCTGATCAGTTATCATTCAGTCAAATCTTCTAAAGCCCAATGTGAGGTCTTTAAATTGTGTTTCTTATCCACAGTGAAGCAGCCTTGAACTGACATCTCATTTGAGCCAGACAAGCATCCATATCTCTACTCTCTAGATTGTATCCCCCAGTCGTGTTTTCTCATTCTTGGGTAGTGAAGACATGTAGACTCCGTGTCATGAGTCATTTAATATTGCGTGGAGCAGCGAGGCTAAGGGGCATATGGCCATGTTGGAGCTGAGCCATGTGGCTTGAAGCGGGGTAAACGAATGGGCAGAGATTGTTGGTGCATTAGCAGTTCGGCTCTGCATCATGTTTCACTGTTGTTCCTACAGAGAGCACACTGTTTATCCAACAGCAGTTTTTTTGTTTTTTTTTGCTGCATGCTATAAGAAGTTGGTTTTCCAGGGAATTAGGGCTGTCACACTGTAAATACCGTTTGTCTGTGCATAAAGATGAGAGAGAGAGAGCGAGAAAAAAAAGGAGAGGCAGAAGGAGAGGGAGGACGTCTGTGATCCACAGAAATATCCTTGGCGACAAACGACGCCGTAGTCACACATTATTCACGGACAGTTTGTACCAACACTGACATTCTGCCGAGGCTGCGATCGGCTGTGATCGGATAAACGCCCGAGAGGAAATGCTGCTGCAGAGCCACGGAGCCGACGACGGCCTGTGTGGCGTCGGCTGTTGATTACGAGGGGAGCCTCTGCTTCCATCTATTTCATATCCATGAGCCAAATGGTTCATGTTATATTATTCATGAACAAATTAGACGCTCAAAACACCGGCGCGAGCAAGGCCGTATGCAGCATGTATAGGGCCCGTCCTATGGAGCCGTTGAAATAAGCTGCGGAGGCCTAATCTTTCTCCATAGAAATTGAAAGGGAGTAAATACATTACATTTAACTGTGTTGCCATGGTCATATAGTACAAAAAGAAAAGCCCATTGTTGTCAGTTGTTATGGAGACAACACACGACAGTGGAGCCATAAACTGTTGTCGTAGCTCGCCAAGCAAGAAGCGAGCGGACGCAGCTCTCGGGCGCCGGCTAATTAGCTTGTTAGGTAGCTTGTGCTTCCCCAGAGCCGTGGGGAGTGATGCGGAGGAGCCGATAGACCCACAGCTGCTGCTGTTGGGTTCATTCTCTGTAACCAGTGGTAGCGTCGAAGCATGGCGGAAATAGCAAGCTAGCAAACTAGCCAGCTGCCTCCTAGTAAGCTAGCTAACGGGTTGATTCCACCGCACTTTTACACTGGACGTCACTGCTAACACCTCACCCCCAATGAGTCTGCGACTTGGTTTAGCCCGTAAGGAAGTTAGCTCACTACAGTGGTCATAAATGGCAACAGCGCACATAAAAATGGCCGCCCCTACGACCATCCTGAAGCATGGCGGAAATAGCAAGCTAGCAAACTAGCCAGCTGCCTCCTAGTAAGCTAGCTAACGGGTTGATTCCACCACACTTTTACGCTTTTACACTGGTTTTAAAAAGAAGCTTGTTGCAGACGTCACACCTCACTACCTCAAAAATGGCCGCCGCTCTGACCATCCTGCCATGTTGATTTGAACGGGAATGTCAGTTCCATTTATTTCTTTTTTTAAATTTAATTTATTCATTTTCCCAGGCACAGTGCACATTAATCAACCTTTCAGTTTCCACCGCAACGTAAGTGTGCCAGAGTTAGCTAGAGAGCTAATTTCCGTCTTTAGTCCCTAGGCAGCTTATTACAGACTCCTATTCTATTTCTATGAAGCCCCTTTATTTTGGTACACAATCCTGGGCCGCTGTCCTCGCAGCCGTTTCCACCATTTCCTAAATTCATATTCTGTTTACTGTACGAGGTTGAGAGCCGACCGGCTTGTAAGGGAACCGGCTTTGTTCTGCCTCTCTGATCAGCTGGCTCGCCGGCAGTCGGGACGGAGCAACAGAAGTGTGTCCAATCAAGCTGAAGCCCTGTTTTTAACAAAAAATAAAAAATAAAAGGCCCCGAGGTCCTTCGGGCAGAGGCCGCGTTTATGACCCAAAAATCGAGGAGACGAGCGCCTGGCCCCGGTCCAAGCCCTCAAGCTTGTGTATTCTGTTTGAGCATATCCAGAGGAAAGGGCAGCGCTGCAAGGAGGCCCCGCGAGACACCTGTACATGTGTAACCGACTGTGTGTGTCTGTGTGAGTGAGCGAGAGCAAGTGTGTCTGTGTAAACTGTGTTTAGGATGGAAGAAATCCTTGTTAACCTTCAAACCTGCTACGATTGTTCTTTGTGTGTGTGTGTGTGTGTGTGTGTGTGTGTGTGTGTGTGTGTGTGTGTGTGTGTGTGTGTGTGTGTGTGTGTGAGAGAGTGACAAAGCAATAACAATGGCATTAGATGCACAGTGTAAATAGTATTCCGGCGGAAGAAATATTCAGGTCAGTAAAAACCAGAAAACGACAACAACAGCGTGTTGTCACCGTTTGAAAAAGCCCTTCATTTGCATTATCCAAATGAGAAAATACAGTATTGTTTGCGATGACAATGCGGTTGGTCAATTACCGTAATGGTGTGGATTTACGGCACATTAGGTGATCACAGCGCTCCGCACCGCAGTGGGTCTCATCTCTCGCAGGGTTGATCCCCAAACCGAAGGTCACGGTCACAATGCGATGACTTTGCGAGCCTGAAATCTATTTGAACGGACTCCTTTTGGTCTAGAATTGACCGGGAATTACATAGATCGGTTGTGGTTGCTGACGAAAAAAATAAATAAATCTGAAATTCCTGGTGAGTACCACCGCTCAATATTTGGTAAATGGCCTGTAGAAAGGCCGCTGGGAAGGTACTCAATATAATTTCACACCTCGAGTGCAAATTTCACTGCGGAGATGCTTCCACCTCACATAATTACACGTACGTCGTTTCAATTCTTCAAGACTCTCATTTCCAAACACACGCAACAGGAAGTAATTGCACCAATGGTACAACAGGGGTGTTAGCTGCATGCATACTGTCAGTCAGCCACTCGGGTGTTTTCATGTGGTTTTTCCTGTAATGGTTTGTTTTCCTCAGAGTGGATCCATGCCAGCATGGCCCACAATGTTGCCCCCGCTCCCGTTGATCAATAGGCATTACCTTGAGACAAGTGCTTTATCAAGTAGGTTGTTCAGCGGATGATTGGCAGCTCTCTGCTTCACTCAGACGAGGACGCGAAGCCCTCCTACACCTGATTGAGCCAACGCTCCTTTCAACCGTGATGAATGATGAATTCCACTCCACTGGGCTCTCATTGCTTATGATTTTCAAATAAATATAAAAAGAGAGAAAAATAAACACATTTCAGCTTTTATGGAGCTTGGAAATTATCCATCAAAATCTGTTTCTGGATCAGTATGAGGTGGATAAAAGGACCCACCGTCACCTCACAGCAATGAGGTCCTGGGACTGGACTTTGTCCCGGTTTTCACCAAACCATGTTAGGGATCCTTCTGGCTTCCCCCTGAACCAATGCATTTACTCTGCATTGCAGCTTGCCCCATGGCACTGGTTCCTAACTGGCCACTGCTCTTAAATAGTTAGGATAGAGAACACCATTCAGACTGCGACAACATTAGTGGCGTATACAAATTATTTCAACGGTAAGACCATCAGCACAGCAGCGCCAGGCTCCGCCCCCGAGCTCATCAACGGAAACGGGTCCTCCCCTTGAGGCTTCAGTAACGTGTGCAATGCATTGTAATTCTAAACTTAATGTTAAAGCATTTTATTAAACAAAATCATGTGAATATTAAAGGGATTGTGCAGTAATAAATACAACAATTAAAAATGATATATACATATTTTAAATATATCCATATACGTTTTAACTTTTTATCACAGTTTACAACCTTCTTTGCAAAAACATCTAATATGCACCTGATTTGACAAGTAAAGATGTTAAAGATGAACAGTTTAACCGTTAACCGACACAAATTATATACAAAATTATTATTTTAATGCTGAGCAAAACTTACGAGGAGCAGCTTGTCACCTAAAGGAGAACATCTGGTCCACCTTAAAGGTCAGTCCACCTTAAGCCTGAGCCGATGGTATGGCTAGCTCCAGGGGCTAAGACCCTGAGCTGTAATCAGCAGGTATATATATGTATATATATATATATACATATATAGTGTACAGTGTTGTCCTAGAGTGTTTGCTGTGGCATTGTTCTGATAATATTTGTCTTGTAATATTCTGCCCTGCAGGGACTACAGATGAAAATGAGCTCTCAATCTAACGCTGGCACATTTACATGGTGGAAACTGAAATGTTGATTAATGTGTCCTGGTAAATAAATAAATAAATAGATAGATAAATTAATCAATAGTGCTTTCTCTCTCTCCCTCTCTCTCCCTCTCTCTCTCCCTCTCCCTCTCTCCTCTCTCTCTCTCTCTCTCTCTCTCTCTCTCTCTCTCTCTCTCTCTCTCTCTCTCTCTCTCTCTCTCTCTCCCTCTCTCTCTCCCTGTCAGGTAAACTGGGGACACGGTTCCCTGTCTTTTGCGCATAGCGGGTTATCAAAGTCGCCGGGCGGCTCTTCGGGCCCCACAACCGCAGCACTCTGCACGCGACGCGCTCATTTTGACGGATAACGACTATATCGTTATAATTATGGTCAAAATGATCGTAGAGACATGCACGTTGCCTTTTGCTTGCGTCGTGAAACAATGTAAGGCATTTAGCATGTCAAATGTATTCAATTATAAAGCGCTGGCATACTCGTGTGCAGCTCTCGGGAGAGCAAAAAACTGTCTGAATGCTGAGGTACGATACGATGAATAGGAATTTGCACAACAAAGACCTGATCCATCAGTGACTGGGGCGGCAGAGGATGTGGCGGCGGACTTCGAGATGTGCAACAGGAGGGATAATTTAATTATTGAAAATCTTGCAGGCTCCATCCTTTTCCTTTTCCCCCCCTGCGGTGCTCAAGGTTAATTACCATAAGTTCAGGCCAATCCGCCGCCGAGGCACGAGGGAGGGGACCGGAGGAAGAAAAAAAAAAAGGCGCCACACCGAAATTCAATTTTATTAAGATGATTGTACTTTGATTGCATTGATTCTACCGTCGGGCCGCTTCAAAGACTCGCCCCTCCGATTTTTCTGCATAACCGACTGCGTGTCGCCTCCTCTCTCTGACATCACAGAAAACAGAGCCGAAGACAAAACAATGCAGGACCTTTACCGCTGCGTGTAAAAGGTAATGCGACATGTCTTCTGACCCGCGGCCTGAACCCGAACCAGCCTCTCGGCTGGGAGATTAACTGAGGTGTTTGGCTTTTGGGGGAAAAGGCGCCGTGGATAGACGGCGGACCGTTCCAGACGGCAGCGCGTTAGCGTGTCTCAGCCGTTTAGAGGATTGCTTGTGTAATGCCATCTGTATTCAGGGGATGAACACACACTTTTACACCAGGGCAGCGAGAGTGGAGCAACAGTGACTTCAGCCAACATCTGTCGCCTTCCCTCTATCTCCCATTCACTCATCCACCAGTCGCTTTCATCCACTTAGGATCGGGACACAAGGCCGGATATGTTAATTGGGGACACAATTCAGTCTGAGTGAAAACGAATATGAAGGATGAAAGCGTTTGTGAATGTGTAACATGAACTGCTACAAAACAGAGCGGGGGATCGGCTTCTGATTTGATAAATCATTTGTTCTTCCTCGTTTGGGGCGCGAGTTCTCAGCAAGAAATCCAGTTGACGAAATCCACACATGCAATGAAGGTTTCCTTCTTAAAGCCGAAGGCCTTCAGATTATACTGACATTTGTTTTAATACTGTCACACTGCGAAAAACGTAGGTTTTCTGAGCTTTCACACGTCGAATAAAGACATCAACCAATTAAAGGTGTACAACAACACCTTATTGTTCCTTTTTAACCTCGACAAAGGAAGCGCAGACCAGATCTGCTCTTCTTGTTCTTCCCTTTCACAATAAAAACCTCCCACATATACACTGCAACTGTTTACTTGGATAGTTCACTCATAAACTCAAGATAGCTTCCAGCAGCTTCAGCTACACGACACTTTAGCCCAGACCGACGACGCTCCGAGTCGATTGGATCTTTTCAAACCTTCTATTGAAAAAGTGATGCAACTGTATGGTTTAGTTTTGATGCTCTTTATGCAGAGGTTCAAGTATAATGTGCAAACTGGAGTTGAATAGACAGAACATCAAAAACTATTTTGATAAAAACGGATGGACGGATAGATGGATGGATGGATGGATGGATGGAGGGACGGATGGATGGATGATGGATGGACGGATGGACAGATGGATGGATGGACGGATGGATGGACAGATAGATGGATGGACGGATGGATGGATGGATGGACGGATGGACGGATGGATGGATGGATGATGATGGATGGATGGACAGACAGATGGATGGATGGAAAGATGGATGGACGGATAGATGGATGGATGGACGGATAGATGGATGGATGGATGGAAAGATGGATGGACGGATAGATGGATGGATGGATGGAAAGATGGATGGACGGATAGATGGATGGATGGACGGATAGATGGATAGATAGATAGAGCTGGTTTTCTCAACCTTCACGTGTTCGGGTGATTTTCAGATAGAGGGTGAAAACATTCCGGATGGTTTTCCCATTGAAGGAGACTTTTCCTTCACAGGACAAGGCTCACATGTCCCAGGAACATGTGGACCAGACAACAAGTTCATAGCTCCATTATTTATGTTTTTAATCAGGTTTTATTGACCATTTCCTCATTTTCACCCCGATTTTGAGCCTTTTTTCAGGGTCCCCCCATGATACCTGTTTTTAGTTTTATGAGAAGTTCTACAGGTTAAAATAATAGAAGAGGACTTCAATTTGCCTTGTATTGTTGTAATTTAATATAGTTTGATGAGAAGTATTTTTTATCAAGCACTTTACATCAGGGGAAAATCACCCGACGTCAGTGTTAGTGTGACTATTTTTAACGTTAGTGTTCTGGGTTAAAGCTGTGGAGATAATTCAAGACCAGAAAAGACGTGACGCCCGACATCTGAACATGACGCACATCAACGTGACGCCACCATGTTGGTCACCACTTCATTCCATAGAGGTTGTTGGTCTATTTGTGTGTTGTTAATGCTCAATGGAGGAGCTAGACAATGGGATGCTGTGAAATACAGCTTCCTGTTGACAAAGCCGCCCCCGCTGTTGTTTAGGAGACACCTCCTGTGTCTAAATGTGATGAGATTGTTTTGTTTTGTTTTCATTTTATTTTTGGCGGTAGCTTTGGTGATAAATCATCATTCCTTTGTCCAAAAAAAAAAAGAAAAAAAGGAGAAGTCTGTTGGTTGGTTGGTCATTGTCCTCTTTATCCCTGCTGTGTTATTCATCTCCTGGAAGGCAATCCCAATCCACGCTCTATTTCAAATTTATTTAAATTTTCCTTACATTGTGTGTAATTCGACTGTCTGCAGGTGGCATTCTTTTTGTTGTTGTTGTGTGTGTGTGTGTGTGTGTGTGTTTGTGTGTGTTTGTTCACTCACGCGGCTGTCGCTGATCATGCCAACTCCCCCCCCTCCTGTTTATTCCCCCCCCAAAAAGCTGCTGTTGCTGCTCCAAGAAAAGCAGAAGCATCATTTTCTCTGCTGAACAAGAGCTTTCGTTTCCACAAAGACCTACGAGACACCGAGTGCTTGCGCAGCAGATGTTAAAGTTTCCGTGACCTGGATATACGTTGAACCGCTACTGTGTGTGGTAGGAGTTGTCGATAGAGAACAAAAGATGTCGCCGTGTAGGGTGTTACTTTCGGGTTTGGATGTGTTTTAAAATCGGCAATCGGCGGCTTAAAGGGCGATTAACATAACGATTAACGCACTTATGATTGCGGCATCTTTACGGGGCTCGCCGCCCATCGGTATTCCGGTCGGATTCTGGATCGATCCCAATACGCCGTCGGTCCTCGTTCATAAATGAGGAGCCCGAGTAATCTGCGCATCACCCGGAGGCAACCCGGAGGAAGGTTTCTGACTGTAGTCAACAGATAATTAAATACCAAAAAAAAAAAAGAAGCTGGAGGTTACATCCATTGATCTGAGCCACCTGCCAGAGAGACAATTAGTGTATTGGTTAGAATAAACAAGCACATCACAGGCACTCGCACACGTACTGTAGGATTATTTTGACTCCAACCTTTTACCACCGCTGTCAGAACAAGGCCAACACGGGGGAACTTTGTTGTTCAAATATAGCTCAAAGGAGCGCCTCCCCTCCCCCACGGCCCGATCAGCACGCCCGCTTCCAGTTTGCCGTTAATTGACGCGACATTATTTCGGTCTCGTAGTGTTTTTGGGGGATCAAACGAATACACCTGCTTGTGTTTCCTTCCTTCTTCTTTTTAACGGGGCACGACATAAGAGGTGTACAACTCGTGCGTGATTACGTTTTTTATTTACGCACGTTGTGTGGGAATTTGCTGAATAAATAAAATGCGACGAAGAAGGTCGAAATACTTTTTCTTGAAAGCGCAAAAAAGGCACGGGGTCGTTGGTTATTTAGAGGTCACCTTGGACACTTACGCCCTTTTGGATTCATCCTCGTGTCAGGAAGAGGCCACCCGACTGCAGCAGAGGTGTTGCGCGCACACACACACACACACACACACACACACACACACACACACAAAGCCAGGAGCATGAGTGCTGAAAAACAGCCCTCTTTAAATTTTGTACATAGAAAAGCAGTCTATCATAGCTCTTTCCATTTTGGAGCGGGCCCTGATTTTAATTACTATACATGGTGAATTAGCTAATGAATAATGAATGGATTCCTCACACTAAGTGCTCTGACTGCTAATGCACTTGCATTGCTCTCACTACCCCCTCACACACTGCCAAAGTTCCTTTCTGATTCCGGCTTTTTTTAGGCCCCCTTCTCTCCAAGTCTGATTTTCACACACACACACACACACACACACACACACACACACACACACACACACACACACACACACACACACACACACACACACACACACACACAATTTCTTCCCACCTCTGCTTTTTTTTTCTTCTTTTTTTCTCACTCTCATTCAGATTTGATTAGATTTTCCCTCTGTAAGGAATTATTTAGTGATGAGAGTCGAGAATGAGACAGAGTTAGAGAAAGGCTCCCGGATAGAGGGAGACAGATAGTGGTTCTCAGGGGAGTGTGTGTGTGTGTGTGTGTGTGGGTGGGGGGGTGGGGGGGTTAGGTGCTTCGAGGAAAGAGAGTGAAAAAGCCGGAGGATTAAGGTGCAGTGGAGCTGCAGACATGCAGAGTGAGACGGGTAAGACAACGTAATCTACGTGCTCAGCGTGCGTGCAGCACATAAATTGGCGTTTAGATAAATATATATGTCGGAGTACATATCCTCCCCGAGTCTGCATCACTGTGACACGAAGCCGAGGCTCCGTCTGTGTGTCTGCTTATGTGGCGTGTGTGTTTGCACTGTGATAGACTGGGTGGGATCTCCCCCAGTGCATGATGGGATAGGCTGCAGCCCCCAAAGGCGCTGAGCTGCAACAAGTGACATAGAAAGACGGATGGGTTTTGAATTATTTAAAACTGCTATAATCGGACTTAAATGAACCGTGAGAGAGGTGTCACGCGGCCTCGCAGCTCCTCTCAGCCGTCGGCGGCGTTACGGCGTCTTTCGGCTCATCGTTTTGGTTTTCTTCGTCCATGTTAGCTAAAAAACAACAACTGTTCGCTGCCTGCTCAGCAACACACAGCGGTCAGACGGGCAGCGGTGGACGTCGAGGAGCATCAACGCATCCTCGTACAGGGTTCGGATCATACGTTACTCCCCACGAATGCAGTCTTTTCAAAATAAAGCTCCATCGTCAAAGGAAACCCAGAGGCAACGAAACCTCTTAGTTAGGCTTAAGAGTAGCGTGTCGCCAGCAGTCGATGAAGTATGCAAGTCACGCGACGAATGGATCAACATTTTGGATTCTCGGGGATCGAAGACCTGTCGCTGTTTGTTGGGATCCATCACTCTCCCCCCCCCCCCCCCCCCCCGCTGTGTGATTTAGTGGCATTTATACGTCCTCATTCGGTTCAATAGAGTTGGTGGAGACCAAAATACTGCTCAAGGAAGAGCGCATGTAATTTTCATTGTATTGCTTTTGTCTGAGCCTTGTGTAGCTTCATGCTGCTCACTGACGTTATTGGAGGTGGGCGTGTCTTTATTGAAGGTGGGCGTGTCTCTATTGAAGGTGGGCGTGTCTCTCTGCTCCAATCCCTGGTTGTCTCAACCTTCACGTGTTACATTAGTGATAGAGAGTGAAAACATTCCGGATGGTTTTCCCATTGAAGGAGACTTTTCCTTCACAGGACAAGGCTCACATGTCCCAGGAACATGTGGACCAGAGAACAAGTTCATAGCTCATTATTTATGTTTTTAATCAGGTTTTATTGACAATTCCCTAATTTTTCACCTGATTTTGAGCCTTTTTTTCAGGGTCCCCCCCATGAGTTTTATGAGAAATTCAATAGGTTAAAATAATAGAAGAGGACTTCAATCTGCCTTGTATTGTTGTATTTTAATATATTCTGATGAGAAGTATATTTTATCAGGTACATTATATCTGATGGTGTTACTATTTTTTAAACGTCATTGTTCGAGGGTTAAACACTGCCTCTATCCGACATTATCTCAAGCCATGAAACAAATTCATACCGTTATTAAATCATAAATAATTGTCGGTACAAAATGCACATTTGTGAACACACAACACACACACATGGCTCGGGGTCGTGCAGGCTAAAACGCTCGACTCAAACAATCGCACACGAAAGGGGAGAGCCGGCTGCCTCAGGCGTCCCAGGATTACATATGAGCGGCGTGTAGCGATAACCCAGGGTCATGTTAACCAGGTGTTAAAGACCAAGGGTAACACGCTAAAGACACGCGTGGCGTAACACGATGTCCGGACCGCAGAGCGATGGGATTAAAGCGAAGGTGAAATTAATGTCAAAGATAAAAAATAAATAAATGAGTCTCTTAATTTCTTATACAATCACCATCACCATCTTCATCCTCGGAGTTCTGTGTATTAACTTTACATAACGACTGTGTCATAAATCACAAAAACCAAAGCATTTGCGAATGCGTGCACAATTTAGCAAAAAATATCTCACGGTGGCGTTTTTAAGAGGCTGCTGCAGCGAGAGACGCTTCCCCCATTAAATGATGTGTGTTGTGCAATAATTACATCAGCATTTTTATATATATATATTTTTTTTTTTTTACTTCTTTGGGGATTAAATTCACATCCAACCTTTTGAAATGAAAACAACATTTGTTTGGCTTCAATGGAAGGGATGCGGCCCAGTGAATGTCACCGAGATGCCGCAACTTCACCCGTCCACTCACTTGGCATGTGACGGGGAAACGATAAAAAACACAAACACCAAGGACAAACCAACAGGAAGACGTTTTTCTGGGGTTTGTGGGTACAACATTCTGGCACCAACACGATCCTAAACCGCTTATTAGCATCCCAGCTGAGAGTCCCCCCCCCCGTGAGCAAATAATGAAGCGAAAAACAAGATGGACTACCTCCTGCATGCTGTCAACACTGGCTACACACCATCAATCAGCCATCAGCAGCGTGGCCCCAGCACCACCCCGGCTAGTTTGCTCAGCAGCTGGTTTTGGTGGATAATAAAACACCATAATTCCAGGTAATGATCATCACCATCATCACCATCATCATCATTGTCGTCGGTGCACAATCCAAAAGTTAAAGAGACACATAATGCCTGTGTTGCGACAACACAGCCCCGGTCCCGGGCCCGGCAGATGACCTTGCGCGAGCAGAACAATAGGCGCCGGCTCACGGAGGTGATTTGCGACCCCCCCTCGGTAGATCGGAGGCTTTACGAGGGGCCGTTTGTCCCGCGAGCGTCCATCTTTTTTTTGCGAAATTGTTGACTGCCGCTTGAATAATTGCAATTCCCCCCCCCCGCCCGCTTTGATTTGCGACTAACTTTAAGACGGCGTCCCGGCGAGCGTCACGCATTCGCCGGCGAATTATCAAAAGCAGATTAACGGAGAGAAAAGAAAAAAGGAGGGAGAGGAGAAAATCACACCGCTGAGAAAATGTCTGCTCTGCAGCTTTCATTTATTGAGTCCAAATATATTTGATGGTGGTTATTTTTAAACAGACCTTAATCCTCTGTTCACCCTTCACCGTGAGGCAGATAATTATAGTAATCTGGTCGAAGGGAATTTAATTTTCCAAGCCGCGAATCGTTGCGGCGGGATTGACGACACCGCTTCACGAAAAAAAAAAAAAAAAAAGGAATTCACGGAGTCCCGCCATGCCGACAGTGAGACGGCAACACATGCTCAACGCAGAAAAAAATTTAAACCCGGATCCGCTTGTGCAAATTTTGAGGTACTAATTAGCAGCAGTGGCACCTGTATAATACGACACGGCAGGGATCTACTTTAGAGAAGAATAGTTGAGGAGCGCCTCATTGTTCTTTTCTTTGTTCTATGTAGAGATGAACGGCCTGCCTTTCCAAGTAGGACGGCCTAACGGCGCCCTCCTAATATTCCCTTCAAAAGAACTTCCCGACATAAGACAGGAAGCTAAGTGGGCGACCGATTTAAGCTCCTCCCACTGCCGCCACGTGGAGAAAGAGCTTGTAATGTACACTTGCCCTTGCCCTTGAGCAAGACAGCGATTCCCCACTGACTCGCTGCCAAGATCCAGGGGGCGCTCCGTGTGAAGATGACCCCGACACCCTGACCTCCCTGGGGGGAGCCGAGTGAAAAGAGAGTCGCACCGCAGGGGGTCGATAGAAGCATCGCAGCCTCGTCACTTCATTCGAGCAATTTGGGGGCGACGGGGTTTAAGCTTGCATTTAATCCTTGACAAAGATAGGAATGCCTCAATGTGTGTGTGTGTGTGTGTGTGTGTGTGTGTGTGTGTGCGCACAGCTGTTGCAGGATGATATGGGATCATAAGATGAATGGCTGTGTGTTCATTGCATGGCAAAGGTTGGTAATTATTGGTTCAATCTTGGTCTGAGGGCGTTCGTGTTTCGGGAGTTGCAGAATGGTTAACGAATCCATCTCTTTATTCTCTAAGACAAAGAATAATTATATCCACACCGGTGTTCCCACTATATTCATTCCTCACCGTGGTTAGTTCACACTGCTGAAGGGAAGTGAAGATAACCTGCAAACGGAGTCTGTGTTTTTTTGTGTTTTTAGAGAATATTTGCTTTAAAAAAGATCAGTGAGCACTGCGCCGGGCTCCATCTGAATTTTTGTTTTTAATTGCTACATTGTAGCCGGTCATGTGCTGACTTTAGATGCATTGTGGCCTTGTCTGATCTGATCAATTTAACGGGAAACTCAACATAACGAGCATAACCAGCAGCAGAAGTGACATTCTGTTTTTAAATCAGTGTTGTGCGGCTGATCGAGCAGCAACCTCCGGTTCTAGCAGAGTGAAGCCGATGCGGAAGTGCCTTAAAACGTGCCTTCTCTCTCCTGACCACCAGGGGGCGACTCCTCCGGTTGTATAGAAGTCTATGCTTCATGAGTTAAAGCTGCATTATCTCTCCTGACCACCAGGGGGTGACTCCTCTGGTTGTATAGAAGTCTATGCTTCATGAGTTAAAGCTGCATTCTCTCTCCTGACCACCAGGGGGCGACTCCTCTGGTTGTATAGAAGTCTATGCTTCATGTGTTAAAGCTGCATTCTCTCTCCTGATCACCAGGGGGTGACTCCTCTGGTTGTATAGAAGTCTATGCTTCATGAGTTAAAGCTGCATTATCTCTCCTGACCACCAGGGGGCGACTCCTCTGGTTGTATAGAAGTCTATGCTTCATGAGTTAAAGTTGCATTATCTCTCCTGACCACCAGGGGGCGACTCCTCTGGTTGTATAGAAGTCTATATAAATGACTCTACTTCTCTCTTGATGTATTCCCTCAGTAAACATTGTAAACATGAGTTTATGTCTCAATCTCTAGTTTCAAGTCTTCTTCAATACAACATGATGTTCATTTAGTAAATTATGCTCATTTAGAGTCAAACAGACCATAAAGCAGGGGACGCTTTAGGGGCGGGGCTACTGTGATTGTCAGTGTGCTGCCGCTAGCAGATACCAATATGGCGTCTCTACGTCAGTCCATTGCATTTCAAATATGGTAACTTCCCTTTAACGGTTGCAAACAGCGGTCATGATGAGTACGTCTACTTCTTATTGACAGTCTATGACGCCGAGGTGAAGAGGTGTTCATGTAGATTCGAAAAAAGTGAGTGATAAATATGTGGAAACACAACTAAAAGCTAATAACTATCCACAAACTATGTTTCCTCTTTCATCTTGGAAGACTCTGAACCGACCGTGAGAGCTGGAGTCTGGCCTCAGGGCGGATGCACCCAACTGGACCTCTCAGTCCAATTAATCCATCACCGTTGCATCAGAGCTGTAACGTGCTCTTTAAAATGTTTTAGAGTTCTGCTCACCAACACATTAATGCCAACGGGCAGGAGTACCGAGTCCAGCTCGGCCACGTCAGGAGGAGCGTCTTATTTCTGTGATTTCCACTTCTCCAGAATAAACACATCATTAGTTTGCAGCTCGGTCAAGTCGAGTCGGAACCAGCGAGCGAAACAAAGCCACGGCTTCATTTTGGATCTTCATCTTTTTGGCTTCGCTACACCTGTTTAGGTGTATTGACTTAATGACTGTGGGTGTATATACGTCTGTTTATGTCATCCATCTTTACTGTTTTTATTTCATCCATCTTTTAGGGGAGATGCTGCAGGTGGAAAGTGTCAAACATGTAAATGTCCACACTCAATTACAGGGGGTGACTGTGGCTCAGTGGTTAGCAGGTCTGTCTTTCAATCAGAGGATCGGTGGTTCGATCCCCGGCTCCGCTAGTTGTTGTGTCCTTGAGCAAGACACTTAACCCTAATTGCTCACCGTTGCTACTGTATAGCAATGAAATGTAATTACTCACACAAAGAATGTTTGTTATGCGCGAGTGTGAATTCCGTATTTTACATATTTTAGATGTTTTATTTTCACAGCCACAATCTCAAATCTGACCAGTGATACCAGTCTGTTTTTACCTGACGTGCCTGGCTTTAAAAGACCGGAAAAACAAAGCCGTCTTTTTTTCAGTGCAAAGTAATCGTGGCGACTGCTCGAAGCAGAATAATAACTTCCCGGGCCCTGAATGCACCCTGCCGGAGCCGTTTCGCCACCACCTACCTTTAACGGACGTGCTACTGTAAGTACACAACATGAATGTGGCCTGAACATTATTCAGATTCACACATGGAATCGGTGTGAAATTCTTGGCGAGGCCGCGCCGACACCTGGTAAGAGACGTGTTAACGACTTCTCACGTACTGACAGCTATCGGGCCGAATCCACGGGAAGGATTCCCACCACGGCGGCACGTCGGTGATCTGAACCGCGAGTGGCGCCGTCTTTTGTCGTTATCCCGTTCGCCCCCCGATGTCGAAACCCTCCAGAGAGAACGGCCTCCATTTTTTCTTTCCCCCATTCAGTCAATTTGCAGACTGGAATGACCGGAATTCATTGGCAAATATCTGGGACTGAGCAGGAGACACTTCAGTGAACTAATCCCTCCGAGCACTCTGCATTTTGCAGGGAGCGGCATCCTGCCAAGGCGGCCATTGAAGCTGCATTGCTATTGTGTCGGTGTTTAATGCAGCACTGTTGTCTTCCCCGATGGCCTTTTGGAGGTATTTCCACGGGAGAAATCGAAATGTTCCAAAAAATTGCTCCGTAAAATGTGTTTTTTTCTTCATCCCTGGCCATGAAAAATAATGTAAACGCAACTACCTGGCTCACTTTCTAAAAGCCGGAGAGGACTCGCATCCAGTATGTTTTCAACACCTCCGGAAAGAGCCGCGTTCCACCGACGAGGCATGAAATGTAACAAGGGCATCGCTGCGACGCCTTTTGAATTAAATATTTAATAATTCATCTTTCAGCCCAAAAGAGTGTCGCGAGTACATCTGATTCTTCGAGCTGGCGGCACAACGTGTTCACCTCCAACACCGGTCACACAAATCCTCACCGCTCCAGTGAGGAGGCGGCTCACGGGGGTCTGTGGCGCCGCCGCCGCCTGCTTCCCACACTGCGTGTGTTCCCACACTTTTCTGATCATCGACCCCAAAAGGCCTAGTTTAAACCCGTGTGTCCAATTAAGAATATGGTCGCCTCCCCTCCGTCCCCCAAAACCACCACGAGTCACGCCGACATACTTCTGCGGCTTCCTTTTTCGGTCCGATCGGCCTCGACTCCGCCCCCTTGCGAGATCCCCCTTTCAGGAACGCAGTCGTGGGAGCGGATTGGTGGGCCGGGGCGAGTGACACGAATACTAAGAGCGCCCCTCGCATTCAGCCAGCCTGCCACCCAGGGCATCCTGTCTTAATCCCTTTGCAGAGACCAGACTCAGCCTTGGCGAGTGCATTCAAACACGGAGGTCCCTGCAGATTATTTAGCTCATGCAATTATCATAATGGAGGCAGCGTACGGTAATACGTGAATAGGAATTGAATTATCACTTGAAAGGTGTCTCTTTACCCTCGCGCCCTCTCCCTCTTTCCAGCGTTGGCACAAGATAGCAAACCTTCCCCTACTTAAATTAAAGCACATGGAATAACAGGCGGGGACTCTGAGCTTTTCTATGATGTGATGCTGTTAACGCCACAACACAAGAGGCGACATGAGAGCTCCCAGAGAAACAGTCGCACTCAAGTGAACATGTTTGACGCCGGCTGTTCCCCCTCTTCATGTTTTACTAGGATGTAAACATCTATACGTCTTACTTTCACTCGCTTGAGCCAGCGAGTTGCCTTTTTACACAGTGTTAGGGGCTTAGGGGCGGCTGTAGCTCGTGGTCGTGGTCGTCCTGAAAGCACAAGGTACATGGTTCGATCCCCGGTTCGATCCCCGGTCTCCCCATAGTTTGCATGTGGAAGTGTCCTTGAGAGAGACTCTGAACCCCTAGTGGCTCCCCGGGGTGCTTTTTCAGCTCCTGCTATGGATGGGTTGAATGCAGAGCACCTATTTCATGTATGTATGTAAGAAGTATGTAATATGACAAATAAAGTTTCTTATTTTTAAACATCTCTTACGTCAGACCAGAAGTTATATATATATATATATGTATATATATACATATATGTATATACATATATATATGTATATATATGTATATATATATATATATATATAACTCTGCTGCATTTTTATTGTTATATATAACTATAAAAATGTATATTAAGTTATTTATTTATAAAATTATAAATATATACATATATGTATATATATATATATATACACATATATATATATATATACATATATATTTATTATATATATATTATAGAGTTGTCCACTCACTGCTTTTGATTTTCTCACTCTTCCACAGTTTGAAGTGTGGGTCACGGTAGTTTCCAAGCCGCACAATAAACAAAAGCAAACACAACAGGCCCGTCAAGGAGCAGTAGCCCAGACTGCAATCATCACTCTGTGGGGCTAAGTAGCTGGATGGATGATGATAATATCACATTTCTCATCAGAAACAAGAGATTCATTTTAAAACAAATGTCCTCTGTAGCGCTTTTCAGCCATTACAGCGCAGCATATTGCCTCGTAGCAAATTAAAATGCGTCTATAGGTTTTTGTTCTCACACTGACTCTCTGCCTGCCCGTAGTTCCAGATGGCAGTTTGATTGCGCTCAATTTTGCCTTTTAAAAAACACTAAAGAAATGTAATCTCGCTCCATCACAGACGGGAGAAAATGAGCTGGTCATCTAAAATTGTGATGATTTTCAATAATGCGGCCGTGCCATCTGGAAGCGCTGCTGCCCTGAGGGGGACGGCGGAGGTCGAGGTGGGGGTCCGAGGGTCCCCTCGCGGTTCACGATGAAGAGACCAGAACAAGCTCATAAAAAGTCCCTTTGACCTCACACCCAGCTTAACAAAGCATGTCAACCACTTTGGTGAGAAGAGGTTTTGTTTTTGTAGGACTTATTGTCAGTATATTGTGTAGTCAGTGGACTGAGCAGACTCCAGTGCAGGGGCATCACACTCATTGAGCCGGATTTGATCTTAACCCTAGAACACGTTGCAACGTTACAAATAGTACCACCATCAGTAACGTCGGGTATATTTTCACCTGATAAAAAATACTTTTTTTTATCTTGGGGTGACCCTGAAAAAAGGCTCAAAATCGGGTGAAAAATTAGGAAATCATCAATAAAACATGATTAAAAACATAAATAATGGAGCTATGAACTTGTTCTCTGGTCCACATGTTCCTGGGACATGTGAGCCTTGTCCTGTGAAGGAAAAGTCTCCTTCAATGGGAAAACCATCCGGAATGTTTTCACCCTCTATCACTAACGTAACACGTGAAGGTTGAAACAACCAGGGAGCAGAGAGACACGCCCACCTGCAATAGAGACACGCCCACCTTCAATAACATCAGTGAGCAGCATGAAGCTCAGACAAAAGCAACACAATGAAAATTACAACCACAATCGCTCCAGTAAAACTCACCCGACGTTAGCGTTCTCAGGTTAAGTGGTCCAAAGTGGTACAAACCATCACATGGGAGTCTGTAGATAACAACACCTGCAAAGTCTGCATGTCTTTTAGCGTAAAGCACCGCATGAAAGTACATTCTGTTCTCAATTAAACGAACAATCCGCTCACGAAAGAGATGACGAACAGCCCGAGACGTCTCGCTGATCTCTCGGCTACGACTAAAAGCAAACAGCTGTTTCCTCAAACCTGCCAACAAATCATTGTGTCTCGTCTGTTCTCAGCTGTCCTTGCAAGTTCTTGTATTTTTTACGCCGCGATGCCTTCCGAATATTACACTCCTCGAGGTGCTTTGAACACCAACGGGCACGCCGGCTTCCCATGATCACCAGCCTGCGCTGCATGGTGCCGCGGTGGGGTCCGCACATCAGCTTGTGGGCTCTATGACAGCGGCATCGAACGCCGATACTCTTTTAAGGACATCACAACCCCCAGTTTACAAATGGGAGTTCTTCCACATTTTTAGTGGGCCGAATTGGCCTCTTTTAAAGGGCCGGTTCTAGGCCCTCGGGCTGAATGTTGGATGGATGAATTGATGGGTTCCCTCTCGGTACTAAAAGTCTGATCCATACACCGTTATTGGGCTTTGGACTTGAACTCTCAGCATGAACCCTTTTCTCTTACGAAAACGTAATCAATATATATATATATTTTCACGGAATAACTCTGCAAACGGAGTATCCGGGAGCAGTGGGATCCAACCCTGCAGTTCTATATAAAGCTTTTTGAGCCTCTTTGGGCTCATTGTTTAGAATAGTACGGCGCCGCATGCCGTCCTCATGTTTTTGTGCCCCCCGGGGTCCGACAATCGATTAAGGCTTTAAAAATTAAAAAAGGAGGTCAATGGAGATTTTTTTATTTTATTTTTTACTTTGACATGAAAGCGCTCAGAAAATCCAATTACGATGTTCTATTGACCTGTCCAAAAGGACTTGGGGAAAAAGGCATGTGGAATTTAAACATACCCTGGCTTGTGTGGGTGAGCGACTGAGTAAACACGTTTGGTTTGGTCAGCTTTATTAAATCTGGAGTGCGGCTGCAGTCTCCATAGCATCCTGCACCCTATAGCTTAGCATTCCACCTTTCACTGACCTCCTTGGCAGCCATCCATTCATGAAGCACTTTATCTCCACACAGATGAGAAAAAAAGAAAAGAAAACTTCAGCATAACCCACCATAACGACCTTGCTTATATACGTTTTCTTTTTTTCTCTCTTCCACTTCATGTCTGCAGCCATCTTTCAACCAGACGTTATGTCTCGTGCATTCCAGCTCTCCCATACAATCAGGATGATGTTACCTTGAATCCACTGAAAATGAAATATCGTGCCTCCAGACAGTTGTACTTGGGTACTTTCGTCGGGATGGATTGTTACTTTCATTACCTTGAAAATGAAATATCATGGATGCCGCCAGTTGTGCTTTGGATCATCTGATTGAATGCGCGGACGTGGTTTGTGCACGCTTCCAACTCGGAGCTGATGAAAACGATTTGCACATCGCTCTTGTGGCATTCCACTAAGTTAAGTAATCTTCCACATGCATAACGCTAAAGAACAGAAATGTGGTTTGCGCCGTCCTCTTTCTGTGTGCAGCTCTGCAGCAGAGAGAGCAAAGAGAGGCGGCGCACCTCGTTTTAAAACACTCACTAAATGAGACTGGTGTTAGAAATCGATTGTTTCAAAGCACCGCTCCTACAGCAACCGGCCAAGCCAAACCGGACCATCCAGACAAATGCAAAACATATAAATATATATCTACAAGATGTGAATTTTGCATGTTTTTTAAACATTATGACGCATTACGACAGCTGCAGCGAGGGTCTGGAGACGAAACCGCCTGGGCTTACCCTAGTTACAGGCACAGTTTAAAATTGGCTGCAGCAAGCAATCCACTGACAACTCTTAAAAAAAAATATATATATATAAATGCACATGTATATTTGTTGGATAACATCATCCCAAGGGAGCAAGAGAGAGAAAAATGTTCAAGGAAATACGCCCGTGTTGCTGTTCTGAGACTCATCCAGTCAACGGAGGGGCCATCATTTCTGTTCCCGTTAAAAGAATAGAGTTGGGCTGATAAGTCAGCGCCGCCCGGCATGCTAGATTTATTCCTCCAACACCAGCACTCTGCGCACTGAGGCCGAGGTGGGGGAGGGGAACTGCCTTCTTCTTCTTCTTCTTCCTTTTTTCTTTTCTCCAGGTGGAGCAGAGCCGGAGAGTGTAGCACTCTTCAGTCTGCTTGTCAGGATGAGGCGGCGGCGCCGGTGGCCGCTCGGCGTGATGAGCTGCAAGATGTACAAAAAAAAAAAAGAAACAGAAAACCTCCCCACACCCCCAATGTCAGACATAAAGCTGCACACGGATTTGATGAAACCGCAGCACACATTGTATTGGAAGCTTAAAGCAACGCTGCCCGTTGTCTTCCATTCAAATGATTATTACTGGATTTGCTTAATCTTAATAATTATGCTGTATTAATCTGTCATGGCAAGAAAATCATCAAAGACCATTTGTCATACTGGGATACATTTAGCTACTTTTCCGAATGGGAGACAATTGTTAGCTCATGTAAAAAAAGGAAACATATTGTATTTGTAGCTTTAAGCCAGGGTGGGTGGTGTTATTTTTTTTTATATATTTGTTGAAACTCTCTTTACACCCAAACCGCAATCAAGAAATCCAATGCACTGACAAAATAAAATGGAAAAAGAAAGGTATTTGGTGGCTATTCATTCGACCCGAAAGAAAGGATTGGAAAGGCTCTGCTCGCCTACAATATGAGATGTTTATTTTCATAATGATATTTTTGGATGAGTGGCTTTGGTTGGAGGGCTGAAGCGACTTTTTCCCGCTAGATTTAGCGACCTTTTGGATCTGGTGCTTTCTTTCAGGCAGAGCTGGCAACACAGGGCTGGGTTTTTTCAGCTGGATGATTTATTAAAATCTCTCGTACTCTTGGATGGTTTCTCCAATGTTACCGACCCCCAGCTTTCATCTGCTCGCATTTGATGGCTCGGAAAATGGCTGTTATTGAGTCCAATGTCAAATTTGCTTATTTGTCTGTGATTGAAAGTCCGTAACCCAAAAATGTTCAGTTATCTATCACATGTGTCAGAGACCAAAAGAAAAGAGAAAAAATAAATACTCACATGACTCATCAATAAGGAAAATATATTCAGATTCATTTTCTGTAGATCAATTTATCGATTCGTTGATGAATTGTCGAACATTTTGATTTGATTGTCTCCAAGCCTCTTTAAAAGATTATGCTGGCAGTATTCTATATTTCATCTGATATTCTTTTGGTCAACAAACCCCATAAAAATAATAAATGTATTCTGCTCACAAGTATTTTCTGGCATAGCACAATACATCTTGTTCATTTGTTCCATAGATCTCCACTATTGTCTAAAAAACTACAATAAAACCAATAACTGTTGCAGTGGGTGACGTTCCTTCAATGCAACAAACACGGGTAGTTTATTCTGAGTCAGACTCACCAAATATGTATTTGTCTGCAGCAGAAATAGTCCCCATGTAATCCATTTACTCTCGTGTGAGGGAACTACAGTTCCCAGCTGTTTCAGGGGAGCGTTGAGCCTGTGGAGCAGAACAAAAGGGGTTCTGACCCGTTTCCAAAGATGTTGCCGTTCAATAGTAACAAATAAGCTTCGGGCTGCGGGCCACGGGCGCAGTGGGAGGGTCAGTGAGTATTGATGGACCGGCTCCAGCGTTGGTCTCTTTTCTGGGCTTTGTGGACAATACAATACGTAATGTTGATATCACCGGCCTTAACCCTTCCCACATCTCTCTTGTGTTAAGTTTGTTTGCTATTTAGCTTCAGCGGATGTTTATTTTCTCTACTGCATTACGCTAACATGTTGATTACATTACATTACATTTCATTTAGCTGGGCTTTTATCCAAAGCGACTTGCATGCTATATAGTAGACGGTGAGCAATTAGGGTTAAGTGTCTTGCTCAAGGACATATCAACATGGCATTTTTTTTGGAAGTCAATGGGTTTTTGTAAAGGGCTTTTTGGTTAGATGCCTGAAATAAGGTATATGGTTTACTCAAGGTGAAGAGATTTCAATGTTTTGTGTTTAACGATATAAAATAATAATAATAATAATAATCCAAAGAGGCTTACATGATATACAGTAGACCGTAGACACAGCAACGGTGAGCAATTAGGGTTAAGAGTCTTGCTCAAGGACACATCAACATGGACTAGCGGAGCCGGGGATCGAACCACCGATCCTCTGATTGAAAGACAGACCTGCTACATCGGGCCTCCTGCAGGGGCCTTTGGTACAAACGAGTAATTTAAGGAAACTCAACGGCTCTTAATTAGAATTGTTCTCAATTCCTGCGAGGTCCAGACTTTCACGTGCAATTAGTGTGTCGTTATCCAAACCTACGTTTTCCACTAATTGATTGTTTATTGGATTACCGTGAAGCAATTTTGAGTTTGAAAAACCTATAAAAATGACATAAGAACAATAATTTGTGACATTATCCCGTTTGATTGCAATTTTAATTATAGGCTAATATAATTCAAATTGCATTCATCTAGCCTAACGATATGACCGCGGTTGGCTTGTGTATGATTCTTTATCAATATAAACATCGCAAACTTGCAAGACGACCTAAATGATATGGCGCCTTCTCGTTGTAGCCATCGATCGCCTCTTTTCTTTTTCTTTATTTCCCTGACAGTCCGGCCCTCAGGTGACACATTAACAGCCCATTCCTTGGCTTTAGCAGGTCCCTTAATTCTGCAGCTGATGTGGTTTGAAAAAAAATCCTTTATGGATCTCCACAAGCAAGACTTCAATAAAAGACATATGGGGCAGGACGCGTCGCCTTATGTGGAATCATTGGGGCAAACATTATGCTAATTTCCAATTATCCTGAACAAACAGGTGGCGTCCACCATGTTTACGCTGGTCATTTACACGGTTATCTGACGCTCTGAGTCTGACGAGACCCCGTGTTCGATCACCACCTTCACCCAAAGGAAGCTGTGGTCCGTTGGGTGCACATATGCCTCGCAGCATCCAGATGGCCAGCGAGGCACGAACGAGGACACAGCAAGACACGCGACCAACGTATGCAAATGTGATGAATCAGTAATGTGACGAACAAATTAGCAGAAGGACGTTCGGTTCGACGGCGAGCCGACTGAGTGGCCGCGAGCTTCTTCCTCCATCGCGACGAGGGACCCGCCACATTTTATTTTACCCACTTCTGCGAATGCCTGATCAGTAGATTGCGTAATAAACGGTGTCGCTTCAATCATGTGGCCTTTGTCTCGACGTCTTGTGCCGTGCGTTTCCTGTCTGATTGTTGAACAATGCAAATTGAGACGTTTGTCGCTTGGTTTAAATATTCTTATTGTACGTTAAACAGTCCAAATCCCCCGAAGTAGAGAACTCTGAGGGGAAATGTTGAAGATGCCAACAAGCAAAGACAAACAAAACCAAAAAAAAGAAAGTGCCTGCAAAGCAAGTTGCTCAATAATGCAACACTTCTTGTTATGTTTCATCCTCATAAATGTATAATCTTTGTCAATCTGACTTGTGTGGAGCCGTGTTAACATATTTCTTCTTGTGTTCAGTGCCACGGGACAAATCTTCTTTCCTTGTTACCTAATTTCTTCAGTTGTAGACGTTTGGTCATCTGCATCAAAGACCTCCGAGCTCGCTTCCCCGGCGTGTGTCCAAAGCAAGTGGCCAGTTGGATCGTTGTGCACAACACCGACACGACTCTGATGTTGTAGTAGCTCTGAAAGACTCCGCTTTTACATTTCATTTATCTGAGGCTTTTATCCAAAGAGACTTACATGATATACAGTAGACCGTAGACACAGCAACGGTGAGCAATTATGGTTAAGTGTCTTGCTCAAGGACACATCGACATGGACTAGCGGAGCCGGGGGATCGAACCACCGATCCTGCTAAGACGGACCTGCTAACCACCGACTCACGCTCATGTGAGCCTGACATTCGATTTTTACTACTGCCGATCACAAGCTCGCATTACAACAATGCTGTTAATTTATTACGATTAATTTAAAGAAACCTGTAATTTTCATAAACTTGAGCTTTTTTTTTTTCTTTAATTTTTTGCAATAATCCATAAATATGTTAAAAAATCCCGTTGGTTCTTTGTGCAAGGACCAAGTCGCCGTCATCTCTTCAGCAGTCTTCATATAAGCCTCCTTGCTTTGCGCCCTGATTGAGACATACGACTGTGTGGGAGTGACTGTGGATCAGTGGTTAGCAGGTCTGTCTTTCAATCAGAGGATCGGTGGTTCGATCCCCGGCTCCGCTAGTCCATGTTAATGTGTCCTTGAGCAAGACACTTAACGCTAATTGCTCACCGTTGCTGTGTCTACGGTCTCCTGGATAGCATGTAAGTCTCTTTGGATAAAAGCGTCAGCTAAAATTAAATCTAACATACGTTACCTTTGCACTTTTCCAACAAACTCATTGGAACAAACAGATTTGGCAAAACCACGGCGGCGTCGGAGACGATGCCAGTGGCTGCTGGTGCAGTGAGCAGCAAAGTGAGGGTGGGTGTGTTTTTATGTCGCTGGCAGGATTTTCGATGTAAGCAGCTACTGCTTTCAGAGGCTGTGAATACATGTTGAGCGTGCCTAGATGGAATTAATCCACTCAGTGTTGCGCGCTGACAAAGGGAGGAAATATGTTTGAAGCTATTTTTTTTTTTTAGCCCTTTCTGCAATCCTTTTATTTCATGAGGCATTCAGCGCTGATAAAATATATTCAGAGACAATGTTCTATGAACAAGGCATGTGCACAAAGCTGCAATCACCCCACGAGTAGATCGACACGCTCGTTGCTGAATCTGCTGTTATTCTCCACGCGTTCTGGTGGAAATGCAAAGAGTTATTGATAGCCGGTGTTCTCCATGTATGACATTTCCTTCATTGTAATTCCAGGCAGACTAAATGAGCCCCCCGACAGCTGGAGGCCTCATACGATCGGATTCCCCCTCCAGCAGAGGCTCCCGGCTCTCCGGCTTGGCTTGGCAGCCCGGCTCGGTTGCAAAAAGCCAATCCACGCGATCCAAAGGCTCATTTCTACTGATTAAGCCAGCCACTCATCCTCACCGGAGAACATTTCCACCTCGGTTAACAATTTTTACAGTTTAGAAAACACCTGTCATAATAGACTCGCTTTCTCTTTCGCTGGTGGGTTGATGGGAAGAGATGATTAACAGATAACTTGAGGTGGAAGAGTTGGAAAGAGACGGGTGGGCGGGGGGGGATACTTAAATGTAAGGACCCAGTAGGCGAGGTTAATGTCTCTTGCACTAGGCGAGAGTGCCTCGCTCTCGGCAAAGTAGCTGACTGTATCATTTAAAACGGCGTGACACAATGCTGTCACATTTCTATAATTTCCCAGCATAAAGGATGCGTTTTGGAATACAGTGCGTATTGATTTATTTGCAGGTCTCTGCGGGCTGGAGATAATAAAGGGGTGATGGCGACGCATCGACACTGCCGCGTGGAAGTGGGAGGCGCATGCCATACCCGTGTGAATGTCTCGGGCCTATTTTTATCTCGCGCACACTCAGGCATATTCTGAGACACTTAGGGTGAATGGACTAATCTCGTCTAATTTAATCTAATCTAAGATAAGAGAGTAACGAGTTTCTTGTCAGTCACTTGATTTGGGAGATAAGAAACCCTGCTGTAGTTACACAAGGGCGACATCAGGCCTATCCACTCTGTCCGATCACGCTATTTGCCGGAGATTTTTGGCGTGACAGAAAAATTGGATCGTAATGAAAAGTCAACAGCTCTGCAATACTGCTTTGAGTGAAAAAGAGGCATTAATCATGAATCAATGAAAAGTGTTGTTTTTGTAACTTCAGAAAATGAGTCACAGATAAATAATTTCAAAGGCAATAGAATGGATGTAGGTTATTATAGTAAAATGTCGCAATAGAGAAAAATTACCCTCATTGTTTTGTCCCTGGATAACATTTATCAATGGCTTTGTTCATTTTGTGTTTTACATCGCTGGTCTTCCTCTTGTTTGCTTGCATTGGTTTTTACATTGTTGTTGTTAGCGTGGGCATAAATTCTTTATAAATAAGAATTATATTGACAGTGCAAGGCCACATTCATTGATTCAAGTGCAAAGCCAAATGTTATGCTAAAATAATTATGCATTTCTAGGATCCCGATGATTAAGAGGTTTTCAAGAAGTTCAGTTTGTATTTTCAGTCTGGGACATGCCAAGCTTAGAGAGCAACACATTTCTTTTTAATTCATAAGGGCAGCATATGGCAATTAAATTGAACCGTTAATTCATCTTGCTCTTGTTTCGTCAACATTCTATGCACATTGTAGCGTTTTAATTAGATAGTGCTGCGGTTCATTATTTCGATCATCCATTAATCTGTTGACACGTTTTTGATGAATTGTTTGGACTCTTTGTGCAGGGATAAAGAGGGGAACGGTGACGCCGATTAAAATACCCCAGAAGACCAAGTTGCATCTTCAATTTTTTTGTTTTCTGTCGACCTTACGTGGTTACTAAACACAATCCTCTCTCTTCTCTTCTTTCTGCAGAGAACACAAACAGCAGATGAACTATGAATGCTGAACAAAATGATCTCCTCCCTCCTGCGCCAGACAATGAGAGGTCGTAGGCTGAAGGGGGCGCTGTCCAACCCCCTCTTTGTGCTGCTTTTGGCCCTCCAGATCCTGGTGGTGGCCGGGCTGGTCCGCGCTCAGACTTGTCCTTCCGTCTGCTCATGCAGCAATCAGTTCAGCAAAGTCATATGCACCCGCCGCAGCCTACGGGACGTCCCAGATGGCATCTCCACCAACACTCGCTACCTGAACCTCCAGGACAACCTCATCCAGGTCATCAAGGTGGACAGTTTCAAACACCTGCGCCATCTGGAGATCCTGCAGCTGAGCAAAAACCACATCCGCAACATTGAAATCGGCGCCTTCAATGGACTGGCCAGTCTTAACACTTTGGAGCTCTTTGATAATCGGCTCACGACAATCCCCAACGGAGCATTTGAGTACTTGTCCAAGCTAAAGGAATTATGGCTACGGAACAACCCCATCGAAAGTATACCGTCTTATGCCTTCAACCGGGTCCCCTCGCTTCGAAGGCTGGATCTAGGTGAGCTCAAACGTCTCTCCTACATTTCTGATGGAGCCTTCAAGGACTTGAGCAACCTGCGCTACCTGAACCTGGGAATGTGCAACCTCAAGGAGATCCCCAACATCTTACCCTTGGTCAGGCTCGAGGAGCTGGAAATGTCAGGAAACCAGCTCTCCGTCGTCAAGCCCAGCGCATTTTTAGGATTAGTGAACCTCCAGAAGCTGTGGATGATGCACGCCCAGGTCCAAACAATCGAGAGGAACTCCTTCGATGACCTTCAGTCCCTGGTGGAGCTCAACCTGGCTCACAACAACCTTACCTTTCTACCACATGACCTCTTCACGCCGTTGCATCGCCTGGAGCGGGTCCACCTCCACCACAACCCTTGGAACTGCAACTGTGATATCCTGTGGCTCAGCTGGTGGCTGAAGGAGACGGTGCCGGCCAATACCAGCTGCTGCGCCCGGTGCCATTCTCCCACCGTCTTCAAAGGTCGCTACATCGGGGAATTGGATCACAGCTACTTCCAGTGTGAAGTCCCCGTCATCGTGGAGCCGCCCAGCGACTTGAACGTGACGGAGGGCATGGCTGCGGAGCTCAAATGCCGCACGAGCTCGCTGACGTCCATCAGCTGGCTGACGCCGAACGGCTCGTTGGTGACACACGGGGCTTATAAGGTGCGCCTGTCCGTGCTCAACGACGGGACCCTGAACTTCACGACCGTCACGATGCAGGACACTGGGACGTACACCTGTATGGTTAGCAACACAGCCGGCAACATTTCTGCCTCTGCTGTGCTGAATGTCACTTCTGTGGAAAACAGCGGGGTGACCTATTTTACCACAGTCACCGTGGAGACCATCGAGACCCCGGGGGATGATAGCCAAACGCCGCTCCCCCCATTCGGCTGGGTGTCGTCCTCCACGACGAGAGGTACTCCCGTTTCAACGAGGACCACGGAGCGGACTTACACGATTCCCGTCCTTGATCCGGAAGGGGAGGGCGCCCTCAACGGCCTGGACGAGGTGATGAAAACCACCAAGATCATCATCGGCTGCTTCGTGGCCATCACGCTCATGGCGGCTGTCCTGCTGGTCATTTTCTACAAGATGAGGAAGCAGCACAACCAGCAGGACCCCGACGGCCCCGCCTCCTCCATGGAGGTCATAACAGTGGAAGAAGAGCTGGCAGGTGTCGCTGCCATGGAGAGGCACCTGTCGCTGCCCCCTCTGGAGCACTACAACCACTACAACACCTACAAGAGCTCCTACCACCACGGGCCCATGCTCAGCACCCTACACAGCTCAGCCACACAGGAACCTTTACTGATTCAAGCCTGCTCGAAAGACAACGTACAAGAGACCCAAATCTGATCTTGAATTTGACTCGAGCATCCGGCGTCGGCAGTTTTCATACTCGGAGTACAATGGACCAAAACCTGAGGATAAAACGGAGTCGAAATTACTTTGACCTGACAAAGTCGACGGCGATAAATCAGCATTTGGCAAAAGGGACGACATGTGATACTTTAACAAGTGTCTTTACAAAAACAAAGATTATTTATTAAAAGTACGTCTAGTGGCTAAATGAAGAAAAAACATTTTGTGATAGCTTTTTAGCTCATTTTATTTCTCTCTCTCTCTCTCTTTGTCTCTCTCTCTCTCTCTCTCTTTCTCTGTGTGTGTGTGTGTGTGTGTATTACTGCACAAGGGAAGGAATGGTTGACAAAACGTGAATGTGGAATCCATCGAATGCGGCTTGTGTGAAACCACAGCAGAAATTGGCCTTAAAAACAAAAGAAAAATGAATGCAATGCCATTGATTTAATACTTAGATTTTTACCCGATAACGTGTTTTGTTTGAAGGGCATTGCTTTCGCATTTAGAAGTATTTTCACGAGCATTTATTTCTCCGAGCATGCCGCGTCCTGTTTTCGACAGATTTCTTTTTTTACGAGAGACGAAAAAAACACACAAAATGGGTCTGTGTTCGCCGCCATCATATTCTAGCTGTCACTCAACGCAAAATTGGATCTTTTAATGACACAGCTCCGGATGATATCACAGTAAAGCCAGCATGCCTGAGGAGCGGAGCAGCCAAATTAGTAACTGTGCATTTCCCCCGTGGCTCCTAAATAACAGCCATACATCCTTCACTTTAATTAAGATTAGGTTCCTGCTCCCGCTCCCCCTCCTCCATCCAAACTACCTTTTTTCTTTACTCTTCAACCTTTACTACTTCCCTCTCCCTCTCCTCCGTCTGAGTGCTTTCTCTCCCCCGTCCACCCTCTTTCTCCTTCCTGTCGATCGTCTCTCCGTCACATAGCTCGTTCCTCGCCCCCGTTGCCGTGTCTCATTCGTCTCGCTTTACCCGACGATATTACCGGGGACAAACGAGGGGGAGCGTACGGCCGCAGTCTGCAGCCTCCCCCCGTTAACCCAGTAATGATGTACGTCCACTCAGTGTCGCGTTACCTTGCCATCGCCCCCCCACCACCCTCCATCCCCCCGGGGAGGGTCACACGAGCTCAGACGCCGATGGTCCATCTGTTATACAGATAAAGAGGCAAATGAGGCCGCTTTGTAATGTGGTGTGACCCTGTCAGGCTGACGCAGGGCCGGGGCTAACGCAGCCAGCGAGGCAGTTAGGGAACCGGCAACAAAATAAGAGGAGACGGGTTATAGCTCATTAATCTGTATCAGCGGTTCATTTGCAGACGAACAGAGGAAAGCTGATAACAGAACAGCGGGGAGGCTGCTTTTCCACGCTCCCCGTGCCCGACATCTAACCGGGGGGAAGGGGTCTTTGATATCGGCAGCAAACCCCTCGCTCGGTCTCATTTCTGTCTGAGAAGAAGAAGAAGAAGAAGAAGGAAAACGCGCCCACTTTGATGTTGCGTCGTTTATAGACCATCAGAACGTCGTCGCTCCTGTTTACGCTTTTCTTTTTTTCATTTAGTCTTTCAAAGGGGGGGGGCTTAAGGAAGGCAGGGATGAAAAGTGAGGAACGCTGTGTGGGGAGGTGTGGGGGCAAGGGGGGGTGACGGACCCATAACGGCCATGAGGGGTCTTCAAACAGATATATTACAGATATGAAGGAAGAGAAGTGTGGGGGAGATAAGGAATAAGGAGGCAAAACTAGCCATCAGGCTGTCGCCATGGAAACAGTGACCTTGTGCAGAAAGAGGTAGATGCCTTTTCGCTTTGGTCGCCGTGCGACGGGCATATTTTAATTTCCCCGCCGGTCGATTTTCACAAAATTTCTCATATCGGCGTGTCTATTTACAAACGGTCAACGATGACATTTGACCCCCGGCACGCCGCACGCCGCCCTCTGCGGAGGAACGGAGAACGGAGTTTTCAAAACGAAGCGTCGCGGGCGTGACGTGAAAGATTGAACGCGGCTGTCCGGCGGCTCCTCCCACTTTATTGATTTCCATCTCGGTGAAGACAGCCGAACCGTCGCTTGAAGTGTGAGCACAATACAGCACCGTCACTCACACACACACACACACACACACACACACACACACACACACACATGCTGTCAGCCTCCTAAATGTGTTCTGTACAATGGCGGCGGAGGTGGAGGCGGCGGAGGGAAACAGGAAGCTGGTCACTGAGCGTCACGACCGAGGTCAAAGGTCACGTCATGGAGTGAAACCATTCTTTCCCTTTCCACTGTTTTCTTTTTTCAATGCTCAAATCCTTTTCAATGCTTTTGGTGGCTTAATGATTCAATGTTGACGCTGGCTACAGTGAAAAAAAACAAAAAAAGGGTTGAGAAGTTTAGATATATACATACATATATATATATATATATATATTTGGGGATGAAGGTTGTATTCATAATGAATGGAATATCTCTGCATGGTATTTGTGGGGCCGGATGGCTTTATGAGGAGAGATATTTGAATGCCAGAATGAAATTAAGAATGACCCGCAGAATGTTGGACTTGAAATACCAGCAGAGTGAGCTTGATTTTATTTGTGCAACCCCCCCCCCCCCCCCCGCCCCCGAGCCAAGGTGATCAAATTCTTGTGTGTTATTCTGCCAACTGTCTATGTATAGGGAGGGTTGCTGTATGTGGGAATATTCTCTCTCATTTTTGGAGAGGATAGTCATCAAATGGTAAAATTTCTACGAAAGAAAAAAAATATTTTCAAAAACATAAAGCAAAAAAAAAGAAAAAAAAAAGATCTTCAGATCATAATTTTACATGTGCTTCAATTGTTACAAAAAAAAGACAAAAAAAGCTGAACAAAAACAAGAAGAAAAAAAAACAAGAGACTGTGCTTGTAAGGAGTCCAACTAATTTCTCTGAGGATGATGTTCCAATTATTGATACCTGAGATTGTAGTTCATACTGTACATGAATACAAATAAAAATTGCAATTCTTTTTTTTCCAATAGATTTCATAGAATGTATTATTCGCAGGGAATTTGTCATCATTTTTGCCGCCTTTTGTCCCCTTTCTGCTCGGGGAAACATGCATAAGAAATATTCAAACAAAGACGGATTACTGAGCAGCTCCCAGAATGCTGAACTGAGAAGAAAGTGAAGAAAGGAATGCACTGAGCTTATTTTATGGAGGTCAGAGGAGGGAAGTGGATCTCAGAGAGGAAGAGGAGCTGATCTCTCCACATCGTGCAGAGGAAGTCGGGTTCTTTTATCAAATTTGAATCACTCCATCTGTCCGACAGAATCGTTTTATTCATCCGGACAAATTTGAGAATTTCATAACTGACAGCACAACAGACTGCTGAAGAGATGACGGCGACTGGGTCCTTGCAGACAGAACCAACGGGATTTGTTTTTAATGTTATATTTTTGGATTATTGCAACAAAAAAAACGAAGGAAAAAAGCTCTCAAGTTTATTAAAATTACAGGTTTCTTTAAATTAATCTTAAGAAATTAACAACGATTGTCAGGATCACATGAGCGCGAGTTTACACAACGAGGCGGTAAAGGCGGACTAGTGGACGTCATTACATTTAAAAGTTACAGGTGACTGCAGGTGTTTAGCAGATCCATCTTTCAATCAGAGGATCGGTGGTTCGATCCCCGGCTCCGCTAGTCCATGTCAATGTGTCCTCGTTCTGTTTCAGTATTTATTTTAGTATATACACAAGGGCGACTGTGGCTCAGTGGTTAGCAGGTCTGTCTTTCAAACAGATGATCGGTGGTTCGATCCCCGGCTCCGCTAGTCCATGTCGTTGTGTCCTTGAGCAAGACACTTAACCCTGATTGCTCACCGTTGCTGTGTCTACGGTCTACTGTATAGCATGTAAGTCGCTTTGGATAAAAGCCTCAGATAAATGTAATGGAAGTTTCAATTAGCCTTTTTTTAAGAAACGTAAAAGCTAAAAAAAAAAGTGGCATTTATTTTATATCGTTAAACACAAAACATTGAAATCTCTTCACCTTGTGTAAACCATATACCTTATTTCAGGCATCTAACCAAAAAGCTCTTTACAAAAACCCATTGACTTCCAAAAAAAACACTTTTCAAGGTTCGAGGACTTAATACGATGAAAAAAAGAACCTCGGAGAACCTCGGAGAACATTAAAATGAAAAGCCTACACTACACTCACCAAATGAATACAACAATCAGATAATTAAACTGAATCTCTGCAGGAAACAATCACAATTTGTGTTAAAAAAAAAAGCCAAAAAAGACCCAACACTTGAGTGAAGAGACTGCTTTTCATGATGGCGTCTCCACTGTCCACATAGCTCACAGTGGTACTTGATGGCTAAAAAAATAAAAAATAAAGAAGAAGAAGTAGTATTGAAGCAATTGGTGCAGGTTTCACTCAGACAGCTAATGGTATGTATGGTCAGCCCCGAACAAAGAGATCATTAATTCTTTCGCAAACTGATTACTATTTATTCAGGGGATGACACGTTCAGGCACACGGGGAAATTATGCCGCACTGAAACGAAAGAGCGGTAATCTCATTGGCTTCCCGGGCGGCGTTAGTGTGTGGAGATGGAAGTATATTCACAAGCAGTGAATCAGACCATCATTCATTTTCTGCAGGTTTAGAATTGGACTTTTTCTTTTCTTCTCGCCCTCCTTTATTTTGCAGAACTTCCATTTTATTCCATTCCATTTCCAATGTGTCACACTCGGATGTAGCTCTGGATCCAGAGAGGGCAGAGTCCCAGTGCTTGTGAGCGTAATCTGACAAGGAGAGAAGAAAGAGGGGGGTATGAAGAGCCAAGGCTGCTCCTCTGTGGCTGAGAGGCTGTGTGGTGCGTTCAAGTGCTGGTGGGAAGCACCGGACATCTGACATTCGGATACGACGTTGCATTCAATGACGACAAAAAAAAAATACAAAAATCGCAAAATCTGGAAAACAAACAGTTTGACCATTTGCTTTCAGGATATTTTTTTAATTCAAAACACACTGCTGTTAATCAGTAGACAGTCAAGTCGTAGATGTTGGAGGGACCTGTGCCACATAAATAAACAACAACAACAACAACACTGAGCAGCACCACAGTGGACTTTTTCAACCAGAGAAAGAGAACCGAGGCCTTCAGACAAAACACTAAAAGCAAAACACGGTTTCTATGGGGAGCAGGTAAAAAAAAAAAAAGATATGTCATCTGACATACGAGACAGCTGCAGTCCACTCAAGGTTAAACCACAGGTTCATTCAAAGACCCCCCCAAAAAATAGGAACCATCACAAACATTACGAGCAGAACAGACTTTTCAGTGTGAAAATGAAGACGTTAAAAGATTTCTTACCTTTTTTAAGTTTACTTTTAGAGATATGTCGTCTGTAAGGCCGCAGACAGACAAAACAACTGCTGCTTCATCGCTCGACAGTTCAAAAATATTGGAGAGATTATTAAATACAGAGGAGTAAATCCAGATTGGAGGATTATCTCAACTTCACAAAGTGGTTTATGCTCCTTTGAGGCCGCTCTAGAAAGCGATTCACCTCCGAAAGAGGATCCATCAGGTAGTCCGTGTTCACCTGGACACGTGTGAGGAAACATCAATGCAACCTCTTCGGATGGCTGGGAGGAAGACGCAGACTCTTTTCCGTTACTGAAAGACAAAACTATGTTTCTTGGTCGTTTGTTTCCGTTACAGCACTTGGCCGAAGTCGTGGAGGTGGACGGGTCAAAGAAAAACCGGTCTTTCACCCAGGAGGCCGGGGTTCGAGCCCCGCGTGAAACTAGACATCAATGTGGATTTATTTGTCGCCTAACTTCCAAACTTAAGTGGCGTCACTTCCGTGGGGATTTTAGCCCAAAACACACCATCTTTTTACGAAACCTAACTAAGTTGTGTTGCCAAACCCTAAACAAGTGCTTTTGCTGTGAGGACGGAGGTTTAGGTATATGGAGCGTACATCAACGCGTGGGGTTTGACTTTTGTGAGAAACCAAGATAAGGCATCCGGGGTTCTTTTCGGAGAACTCCAGCGAAACATTCGGGTTTCAAAAAACGGGATACGGTGTTTACATGTGCAAACAGTAACGTATACTCCAGGAACCCGATCATGCACGGATTAATTAAACTCATTATTCTGTAGCTAGAAGTGCTGCACGCCAGCCACAATATGTTCAATGTATTTACCCCCTTTGTCCCTTTTATACATGTTCTTTTTACAAGAATTTGCACCAAAAAAAAGCTCTTTTTCATAAAGTGAAAACTGATTTTTACAAACTAATGTCAATCAATTAAAAAAATAAAAGTTAAGAGTAAATGATTGCATGAATATTCACCCCCTTCAGGCTGCAATCACAGAGTCTGTGGCTGCGTCTCAATCAGGCCGGCTCATGTGGACCCTGCAAGGTTTCTCCATTATTCCTGCAACAGCGCTCCGGCTCTGTCAGGTTGCTCGGGGATCGGGGGGTGAACAGCTCCTTTCAAGCCCGGCCACAAATTCTGAATTGGATTGAGATCCGGGCTTTGACTCGGCCACTCCAGAACATTCGCCTTGTTGTCTTTGAACCAATTCCTGTGTAGCTTTTGCTGAATGCTCGGGGGTCGTCGTCTCGCTGGAAAAATAAATCTCCTCCCGAGTCGTCGCTCTCTTGCAGACTGAGTCCGATTATCCTCCAGGATTTGGCGATATCTTTCTGCATTCATGTTCCCCGCTACCTTTTTACGAGCCTTGCTGGGAAGCATCCCCAGAGAGGGACGCTGCCGCCGCCCCGCTTCACGGCGTTCGTAGTGCCTAGTCTGATCTCATCGGACCAAAGAACCTTCATCCATTTGACCTTGGAGCCTCCCACATGCCTGATTTCACATGAGCTTTCTCTTTGCCGCCCTCCCATACAGCTCCTCTCCCAGCTTTGAACTCCTTCAGAGGGGTCGTGGGTGTCCTGCATGGCCTCCATCACCAGCCTTCTTCTTGCCGTGGTCACTCCGTTGGTGAGGACGGACAGCTCCAGGCAGATTTAAACAAGTGACACACTCCTTCTGTTTCTGAACTCCGTGGGATGTCCAGAGAGTTGAAGATATTTGTGTAGCCATCTCCTGACTTTTCTCAGAGTTGCAATTGGAGCGGGAATACTGGTGAACCGGAGACCGGACCGCCCAGGCGCAGGTATTTTTATACCACAACATCCAACTGCACTCAGGTAATCTCCATTTTATTATTAGCTGGACTTCCTTTGAATTAGGTCACGTTTTTACAATGTTTTTAGTGAATTGACATTAGTTAGTAAAAATCTGTTTTAATTTGTCGCTTTTTTTGAAAATAAATTGTCAAAAAAGCCAAATTATACTGCCCATGATTTCATGTCGAAAAGCAACGAAAGGGTGAAACACCCAAGGGGGATTGTGTGTGTGTGTGGGGGAGAGAGGGTGAATACTTTTTATAGACATTGTAAATACCATATTTGCTGCTGAAGCTGTGTGTTGTCCCGCGCGTGGCGAAATAAAAATAAATGTACTGTGAAGACTCAGGAAGACAGAAACCAACACAGTGCAGAGGAGGAACTGTAATTATCCGTAAACTCATATCTCATGTTTCTGGACCTTTTATAGAAGCTCTGCTATGAAAGAAGTCCGGCATGAAACGCCTGATGAGGAAACAAAAGGTTGAATATATTGCAAAACGCTTTGATTTGGCTGGCGAAAAAAAAAGTTACTGAAATGTAGATTTTTAAGACCTCTAATAAAAATATAAAAACTAACTGGCCTTTGAGAACTATTTGCGATAGTCCCGTGTGAAACCAGAACAGGGTGCAGAGAAAAGTCAAGGTCACGTTCTGGCGCTAAGTATAAACCAAACTTTTCTCCTCTATTAAAAATATATTCCATAGTGGCCCGATACCCAAACCAGATATATGTACCAGATATACGTACCCTTTTAAGAAAAGCTCTCTTCAGGGGGTCTGGCTCCCAGAGAAGACAGCCAGGTTAAATGGACCACCAGCCAGCTGTGGAGACAGATGGTAATCCACTTGACTGCTGTTGTCTATAATCAAGACTCTAATAACACCTGTTACAGAACACAGGTGTGGAGAGAGAGAGAGAGAGAGAGAGAGAGAGAGAGAGAGAGAGAGAGAGAGAGAGAGAGAGAGAGAGAGAGGGTACATAAATCCTTCATGGACTGTGCTGGTGGCTCAGTAGCTTAAGGCCCTCACCATGTAAGTGCATCCTCTCTCTCTCTCTCTCTCTCTCTACCATAAAACATCCGATGGAACCAGAAACGTCGACCAATATTGTGTGAAATAAACAATAAACAATAAACATGATGGAAACTGGGGGGGGCAGTACGATTTTTAAAGCAAGCTTTTAAAATCCTTCGTTTTTTTTTAGGCCATGCATATATCCTGTTTTTATGGGAGGAATACAAGACGCCTGACCTTCCCGCTGAGATTCCTTCGTGAGATACAAAAGGAAATCTAGTTTTGTATTCAGTCACTGAAGTAGGCACATTTCTATCAGAGAGTGAGTCAATGTGAAACGGATGTAGGCCAAGGCCTAAAACTGTGTTTCTGGGCTTTGATAGTTTGGCATCTCTGGCAGTTTTGGCAGCGCTATGCCCAAAGTAGCTGCAGACATTAGTCTGCACCGACTGGATAAGAGAGGGAGCCAAGAGTATTATGATTTTATGGAGACGGAGAAGAGGAAAAACGCTCATGTGGCCTCAATGCTCATCTGTGTGTGTGTGTGTGTGTGTGTGTGTGTGTGTGTGTGTGTGTGTGTGTGTGTGTGTGTGTGTGTGTGTGTGTGTGTGTGTGTGAAAGGTACCAGATGCTTTTTTTTTTAGGGAGGAGGGGGTTTGATTAATATGCTAGTTAATGGATAATTCATTACAATACCCGACAGAAGCAAAAAGCAGAGCGAGAGAGAAAAAACAGATTCAGGAGGTAACAGCGTTCCCACTTCAAAGGCCCGTGTCGCAGCACGGGTACCGAGTTGTACAGTTTACACGCTGCGTTTAAGACTTTTGTTCAGTCGCGGCTGAATAGGCGCTGGATTTATTTATTTATTTTTTTCTCCTGTTATCACACAGACACCGCCGAGTGGAAACAACTGGAGAGACTCGGCGGCCGAGAGGACATGTGGCAGTCGTTCAGGAGGCACCAGGTATTAAGGCCCTAACCATGTAAGATGGGGTGAATGTAGCTCAGTGGTAAGTCTTTCAATCAGAGGATCGGTGGTTCGATCCCCGGCTCTGCTAGTCCATGTCGTTGTGTCCTTGAGCAAGACACTTAACCCTAATTGCTCACCGTTGCTGTGTCTACTGTCTACTGTATATCATGTAAGTCTCTTTGGATAAAAGCCTCAGATAAATGAAATGTAATGTAATTTTGCGGGTTGCCCACTTCCACCTACGAGACATCCGGCGCGATCCGATGGCTGACGCGAGCGAACTGGCGGCAGCGGCAGCAGCATGTGGCTCTCATGTGGGCTGAAACATCTAAACTGTGTGTGTTGCAGCTCCAGAAATTAGCTCCTTGAAAGAGAGAGCTTTAAAAAAATAAAAAATGGGCCTTTCGATGTCAGCCAATGTTGCCCTTTGGGGTGCAAGAAGACATCTGCTTTCCTTAATCGGTGGTAGTCTGTGTGATTGTTACGACGAAAAGCACTGCCGGGCTCAATCTGACAGGCTGAGTAGCGTCTGATGAAAAAGGAATAATGCTTTTATTTATTTAGGACTGTTCAAGGGATACGCAGCGAGTGGATTTCCAAAGGAAGGGAGAAGAAAAAACAAGATGAGAATATTTCCTGACGTGTTTCCTCCGTATCTGAGCTGCTCCTCAGCTGTATTTACATGCAAGCCAACAAAACAAGCAATGCATAATGTTAAATGGCCTGTAGAGCACACTATGGCAATTATCGCCCCACCCCCCCTGCCCCCCGCCCCCCCGGCTTGTATCGAAATCAAAATTGCTTTATTTGGGAGAGTGCAAGGGAGCGCCGCCCCGGCTAATTGCCGCTGACAAATTGGAAGCGAGTCGCACAAGACAAGATTGACACATTCGGTAGAGGACAAACAAAAGCAGGACCTCACATGTCGCGCCGACAAGTCAGAGAGTCGAGCAGCAGCAGCTAGCAGCAGCTAGCAGCAGCAGCAGCTAGCAGCAGCAGCAGCTAGCAGCACCTCACATGTTGTGCCGACAAGTCAGAGAGTCGAGCAGCAGCAGCTAGCAGCAGCAGCAGCTAGCAGCAGCAGCAGCAGCTAGCCGCTGACAAATTGGAAGCGAGTCGCACAAGACAAGATTGACACATTCAGTAGAGGACAAACAAAAGCAGGACCTCACATGTTGCGCCGACAAGTCAGAGAGTCGAGCAGCAGCAGCTAGCAGCAGCAGCAGCAGCTAGCAGCAGCAGCAGCAGCTAGCAGCAGCAGCAGCAGCTAGCAGCACCTCACATGTTGTGCCGACAAGTCAGAGAGTCGAGCAGCAGCAGCTAGCAGCTAGCAGCACCTCACATGTTGCGCCGACAAGTCAGAGAGTCGAGCAGCAGCAGCTAGCAGTTAGCAGCACCTCACATGTTGCGCCGACAAGTCGGAGAGTCGAGCAGCAGCAGCTAGCAGCAGCAGCAGCAGCTAGCAGCAGCAGCTAGCAGCAGCAGCAGCTAGCAGCACCTCACATGTTGTGCCGACAAGTCAGAGAGTCGAGCAGCAGCTAGCAGCACCTCACATGTTGTGCCGACAAGTCAGAGAGTCGAGCAGCAGCAGCAGCTAGCAGCAGCAGCTAGCAGCAGCAGCTAGCAGCAGCAGCTAGCAGCACCTCACATGTCGCGCCGACAAGTCAGAGTCGAGCAGCAGCTAGCAGCAGCAGCAGCTAGCAGCAGCTAGAGGCCTGTGAGGTGAGGTGAGCATCGCCGGGCTGCTGTTTGCAGCTCTGGCATAGTTTCAAGCAATGCTGACATCGTCATAAAACACTGTGCATCGAGGTTGACAACGAGGAAAAAGGCTGCAGGAGGAGGAGGGAACACAACACTGGTGTAGGTGCAGCGCTGATTAACTGTTACCGCAATCAGCCAAAATAAAAAGCTAAAAAAAGTCAAGATATGCTCTGGTTCGGGCTTCTTGGGTGTGTTCCACTCTGTTTTACATCAGAGTAAACGTGACATTTCAGTGATTTTGGAGGTGAATCGGTGCATTGACGTGATTTTTGGAGTTCTGCAGAGGTGGCTGTGCACCTGGCGAGTGTCTGGTGCTAAACATGTGTTTACCTGCGGTGGCAGACCCGGCTGGCAGTGGCAGCGGCGCTTTGATGAGCTGGCAGCCGTCGACCCGACCGCTCAGCCGTTGAGACGACAGTCTGCGGCGCCGCTCCGGCTGGCCGCGAAGGCAAGAGCTCTAATCCGGCAGCCGGCGGGCGGGGCGACCACCAGGATCCCCGACTGTCGATGTCGTTGTGGTCGGCAAAAAGCCAAATTAATTATCGATCAGCGCTCCCGCTCATGCGTACTTGATGAATGCCAAACTATTGGTTGAGTAAACTGTGCAGCGATAGGTCACCGGCCGGGGTTAGCGACAGCACATGCTCTGCACCTGCTGAAGCTGCTGTTCGATATTAATATTACTAACAATATTGTGAATCAGTCACGGGTGGCGAAAAAGATCCACAGGAAACAACACATGCATCAAATAAAAAGGAGTAAAGTGGCAATAGACAAGTTCTTCTCGTCGACTCATCATTATGAGCTGAATGCTGATGGCGGTGCAATAACCACGGCATCTGCGTTTCCCCCATAAGCCTCGTTTTCACGGTGCTGAACACGAAGGCTCCATGTACGGCACAAAGGAAGCACTTCATCCATTTTTCAACCGAAGGTATCGACCCGAGTTCTCTTCCCTTCTCGGTCCCCGGTATCAGAAGTGGTGGCGGACGGGGGAAGAATCGGAGGAGCTGTGGAAAACACGGCAACTCTTTTCCAGTGAACTGTGCAGCTCCAGAAGACGGTGAAAGTCACGTAATCGAGGACGTCGCCGCACAGGCGTGTTGGATGCAGCGAGGGGATTCATTACGATTCATTACATTTTAATATATTTCTAGCTTTCCCTCCCCCGATGGTCTGAATAAGTTGCTAAATGTGTGGCTAGTAATACATATTCGGATCAGAGGAAAAAAAGCTGCCTTTTGAAACTTAAAGAATAAAAAATAAAAAAATGCTGAATGCCAACAATTCAAATATGAAAGTGGGGAAAAAAAAACATACGGATTCAAATTAATTGATAATGTAATGTGTTTGGACATTCAAGAGTTGTTTGGCCCTGATGGCAAAGGCCCAGTCACCTATACTGTATATGTTCATATATATGTATGGGCAAAGACACAGTCACATACTGTATATGTTCATATATATGTATGGGCAAAGACACAGTCACCTATACTGTATATGTTTATATATATTTATGGGCAAAGACACAGTCACCTATACTGTATATGTATCTATGGGCAAAGACACAGTCACCTATACTGTATATGTATCTATGGGCAAAGACACAGTCACCTATACTGTATAGACTTGTGCCAGGACTTATGTCCAGAAAGACCTGCTTAAGAATATCATGCAGTCTTTAAAAGGAATTAAAACATTTGAGAAATGGTCCATTCTTGTGGAGAGTTCTGTAAAATACAACAAAAGCAATCTAATGGTAATCTGATGTAATAATGATGCTGCACAACGTGCTGCGATGCTACTGCAGGTTGAATTACACAAGTTAAGACGACACAAAGTCAAACGCTGCAGAGATAAAAAAACATCTTCGTGGCCCGGTGAAAGAAACGCGGCTGCGTCGGCTTCTTTGCGGGTCGATCCGGCGCCACGTGTCCAACTTCCCCCGAGTGATGTTCAACTTCCACACAAGCGCTGACGGGTAGAGCATGAAAGGGGCGAGAGGCAATTTCAATTATTTATTTATTTTATTAAATCATTTTTTGAAGAAAATGTGTGATTCAGAGGCATCCCGATAGAAGTGTATTCCATTTCCATAATCAATACTGAAATGCTGTATTCCTGCACAGTAATCCATATTCTATGACCAGTGTTTAGAGCAACGCATTAATAACACACACACACACACACACACACACACACACACACGCAAATGTAATCAAACTACATTTCCCACAAGAAAGCTCCCGATTACAGTCACTGCACAGGTGTTCTTGAATGCACCGCACGTTTAAACTTATATCCAATAGCCTACTCACCAAAAAATAAAAAATGTAATATTGTTTTTATGTAAATATTGATATTTTAATGCAGCCATGAGCTGTTGCCTAGCAACAGTGGCTGTAAGTGGAAGAAGACAGATGTGTGGTGGGAGGACAGACGTCGGACAGAATTTAAACCCAAAAATACAAAAAAAAGCACCGGAGGAATACATCGGATATCAAAGGAAGTGTGCAAAGGAAGACCGAAAGGGAATTATTGGAGTTGATTCTGAAATTATTTAACCCAAGTATGCCAAAAAATATCAAGGGAAATGAACATTGAAGGGAAATACATAGAACATATGGGAACTCAAACATCGACGGTCTCGCTTTAATTCCAGGGTCAATAAAACAAACGTCCTCACTGATGTAATAAAATAGTTCAACACACTCGAGCGAGTCTTTCAATGACAAAAAAAATAATCCAATTATAATTTAGAGCGAATACTAATTACAGCTGCATTGGGGTTCTTAGAAGAACCATCACGGGTTCTGTAGGCCGTAGGAACCGGGTTCTCTACCCGAGAGCTCCAGGCTCCTAATATGTTTTGACAGCGTCTGTGTGAACGATGCCACGGTGATTCGACTTTAAACTGAATGATTTGAATACTAACTACACACACACACACACACACACACACACACACACACACACACACACACACACACACACACACACACACACACACACACACACACACACACACACACACACACACACACACACACACACACACACACACACACACACACACACACACACACACACACACAGTACATCCTTCGGAAAACACCCTTTTTTTTTTTTTAAGTTTGCTGCTGTTAAATAAAATGGAGCATGCCACTCAGGATATACTGTACACTGAGACTGTAAATCCATATGTAGTGATATCAAAATAATCCCTTAAAAGAGAGAGAGAGAGAGAGAGAGAGAGAGGGATCAGAACTCTCCGTTCACCTCTGGATCTTGCAGTAAGCACTTTTCTTGTTATAAAGTCTGGAGTGGCGCCAGCCTCCAACCAAAGACCTCCCCACCTCTTGAAAGGATTACATGCCTTGACCTTTTGACATTTGTATACGTACAAATTACATCTCCCTTTCTTTCTTACTGGTGTTTGTTTTTTTTCCCGCCGCCAAGTGCACATGCAGAGCTGAGCTTTGGTGTGATCACCTTGAAGGAAAATACATCTGCAATGCATCCATTCGTGACCCCCGGAGAGAGAAAGATCACCTGTGTAGCGATCTTCCTCCAGCCGGGGTGTGGAGGCGACAGCTGGCAGATTTGGGTGCGCTTCTTTTTGTCGCCATTGGCAGGTAAAAAGGTGTTCGGTACCAATTTTTGGAAAATAATGGAAATTGGTGGGAGGGTACGTAGGTACCGGTGCACGTTTTTCCCTTGTTCGAGACGAATCTATTGGCCGATTCTACCTCATTTCCTCTCATTTTCAGTTTTTCGAAATTCCTCCAACACGTGTGGTCCAATTTGTCACATCACATCCATAAATGAGACCAGAAAAATACATATATTTGTTTTGGTTTTCATAATTTGTCGTTGGTCTATTAGAAAGATGTTTGTGACGTGCAATTGCAACAACTATACGTGTGTTATAAACTCCGTCCGGGCGATATGACCCAAATCTTGCAGCCCGATGCACTGGAAATTATGAAATATATATATATATATATATCTCACAATATATTGTGTTTTCTATATGAAACAACCACACAGTAAAGCCTATTTTCTGGGGAATAAATCACTCGACAAACGATGATGAACTTTGGTGCCGACACGTAAATGAAATCTTAGCGAAAACAAACATGAAGCCGCTGCATATTGAGAACATACTGTATGAATATTAAAAGCACAGGATCATCTTGATTCCTCTAGCATGTTGTGCAGCATGAAAAAAAAAATGGAAGTAAACGCTCAATCACATTCGGAAACCACTAGTATGATTGGCGAGTTCCCCCCAACTGCTTGCACATTTTTGGGAAAACCAATTTTCATCACCGGTGAGACGTGAGACGGAGCGTTTTTTTTTTTAATGTCCAGAGGCTTTTATTCTGAAGTGCTTCGTCTGTTTTTCCTCATCCTCCCGAAAGAGACTGGAGGAAATCCTGGGGGTTGAGCGAGGCACCGTTGGCGAGATAATTGCCGTTCGGCAGTTGTTAACTGTTTGTCGTCGCGTGGCGAACACATTAGGGGGCGCACAGTAACACAACCCGACACGCTGCTTTTACTGCTGATGTGCTCGGCAACGAGATGATTAACCGTAGAGACGATAATTATTATGTTTCGCATTTTGCATTCTCAATTGTTGGCAGCCAGACCGGCTAAGTGGCTGTAATCATGCATTTCTTTCATATTTTGATGCTGTTTGCTTAGTGTTGTGTGATAATATATGGCGAAGTAATGATGTTGTTGGTCATTAAAGGTTTTTGATATATATATTTGTTTTGGCTCAACACCAGGCATCAGCTTTTGGTGAACCCTGAAACCTTATATTTTGGGCACTTTTGATAGGATGTAGTTATACTTCATAAATAAATCTTAATAAAGGCGGGGTCCATCAGCCAGCCAATGGCTGCGCCGGCTCTTGCAGGCTCCGCCCCATTTTGTCAATGAGCTTCCTGCTCATGTTGCGTTGAACTCCTTCTGTGGGAGGAGCTACCTTGAACTACTTTTTCTTCACGTGTCACTTATTGAAGTGTGTGTCGTCCACGCCTGCAGGATGATTTCAAGCTTGAAGATGCCGGAAAACTTTGTATCCTGAGACTTAAAAAATTCCAGTTTTTTCTCGTCCGTTCAGGCTCATCTGGTTAGTCTCATTTGAAGCAATTTTAACATTTGTTTGTGGTGTTGACGAGTTATTTAAACTTTCACTAAGGCCGGAGGATAAAGAAAATCCTGTATCACAATGTTTTTCACAAAATACCTTAATATTGATATTGCAACCATCTTGCAAAAAAAAAAAAAAAATGTATACAATGAGATTTCTTTGAGAAATAATCCTGGATATATGGATATAATGACTGGGTAGTGGGTAAAGGCACATAATAGATCAAAACGGATAAGCTCAGAATAATATCCCACTTCTGCAACGTCAACAAAACTGTTATTCAAAATCTGAGACGATGCCTAGTCTAATATCACGGTATCGATATAATATTGATCCATATTGGTCGTAGTTGCCACTGACGGCAACCAAAAGCCAAGAATTGGTTGTCAAATTCTCAAACTGCTTCTCGATGGCCGCCCAGCGCCGCTTACCGGCGAGCGCCATCGTATGTGACAGCCCTTCGTCTCCGGCGAGGCTGAACGCTCCGCTTCCCTCTTGTGCGGATACATGAAAGTCACCGGCTCGACGTGAAAGATTCCTCCGTAGAATTAATTAAATGTCATGTCGCCGTTTCCAAAAGAGCTCGTATGCAAACGAGCCAGCCGGTTTGAACCGGTTAACGAGCACTTCAGTCGGCTTGACTCGCTGCTGAATATTTGCAGCCCCGCTCTCTTAACAGGTGCAACATCTGTGACGCCGCCACAAGTGGCCTGGAAAAAAATAAATAAAAAGAGGAGGTCTTAGTCAACCTTCATCGCGGAGAAGCTCCGACTAACGACGAGAGCCCGAAGCGAGAACATAATTAACACCTGAAGAGCAACGCAACAAGGATCAACATGAAAGCGTCGGCGACACAAACTCACACGAGCTCGGTTCCACCAGACGAGTAAGGAGGCGAGGCCGTTTAATTAGCATACGCAGGACGGACGCTCCGGTTTACAAGAGGCCGGAGCGCCAACACCTGCGAGCCGCTAACAAGTACACTCGAAGCCCTCGAGCCGGTCATCAGTATGCCGCCGTGCAGACTCTTTAAAGAGCTTAAATACAACAAAAGATAAAAGCTTCTCCGATGGAGAGCCTCGGTACAGATAATGGTTTCTCCTCTGCAAAGGTCGTGGAGTATTACTGTCATTACTTCGGCCTTGAATTTCACGAAAGGTCAAACGTTTGGGTGGAAAAGTTTCCATCTCCTTTTTTATAAAAAAAAAATCGATAGCAATGTGCCGCCATTTACTGTACGTTACAGCGAAAGAGAGGCGGGAGTTCTCGAGTTTCGCTCGGAGGAGAACATTGAAACAGGTGGCGGCTGCTTTTACGTAACCTCTCTGATTGAAAGACGGACCTGCTAACCATTACATTACATTTATCTGAGGCTTTTATCCAAAGCGACTTACATGCTATACAGTAGACCGTAGACACAGCAACGGTGAGCAATTAGGGTTAAGTGTCTTGCTCAAGGACACATTGACATGGACTAGCGGAGCCGGGGATTGAACCACCGATCCTCTGATTGAAAGACGGACCTGCTAACCACTGAGGCACAGTCGCTCTATTGAGCCACAGTCACACACAGCCACAGATGTTTTCATAGATGTATATATATTAACTTATTAGTTTGCAATTTATAAATGCAGTTATACATGTTATAAACATTTCCAAACAACTGCCTGTTATAACAAGTTTCATTCTTGATTAATAAGCATGACTATTGTGCGTTTAATTGTTGGGTTTTCATACTTTATAAATGATGGATTCCCCATTTTTGGGATATATAAATAAATAAAGAGACAATATTTGCATTGACATTCATCATGAAAGGTTATCATCATATCGTCCTCGTTACCATGCAACTGCAATGTCAGAATAACTCCATCTGTACTGCCGCCTCCGTGTCCAACACGCAACACGCAACACGGCCTTCAGATCGGGGGATACACAGGCCTACAGCACATCCAGGACTAACCTGAGGAGGGGCATCAAGAAGGCCAAGAACTGCTACAAGCAAAAAATAGAGGGTCACTTCTCCAACTCCGACCCCAGACGCATGTGGCAGGGCATCCAGGCCATCACTGACTACAGACCCAGCAACCTCACCCCCACAGCCACAGACATCTCCTTCCTGAACGAGCTTAACCACTTCTATGCTCGCTTCGAGAGGGAAAACAGAGACAGAGCCACCAAGACAACTCTCCCAGCAGATCACCAGCCCACCACACTCTCCTCCACTGCTGTCCACACAGCACTGAGCCGGATCAACGCACGCAAGGCGGCTGGACCTGACGGCATTCCTGGTCGTGTGCTCAGGGCATGTGCGGAACAGCTCACTGGGGTTTTCACGGACATCTTCAACCTGTCCCTTGCCCAAGCAGCTGTACCAACATGCTTTAAAACCACATCCATCGTGCCAGTGCCGAAACACTCCAAGCCGACGTGCCTCAACGACTACCGCCCTGTAGCACTCACACCCATCATCATGAAGTGCTTTGAGCGGCTGGTCCTGGCACACCTGAAGGACTCCCTCCCACCCACACTGGACCCACTCCAGTTTGCCTACCGCAGCAATAGGAGCATAGACGATGCAGTCTCCTCAGCACTGCACTCTGTGCTCACACACCTGGACAACACCGACACCTACGCGCGATTGCTGTTTGCTGACTTCAGCTCGGCTTTCAACACTGTCATCCCCTCCAAGTTAATCACTAAACTTGGAGACCTGGGCACCAACACCTCCCTCTGCAACTGGATTTTGGACTTTCTGACTAACAGACCTCAACATGTTAGGTCAGGCCATACCTGCTCCACCACCATCTCACTCAGCACCGGTGTGCCACAGGGCTGTGTACTCAGCCCATTCCTCTACTCCCTCTTCACCTACGACTGCAGACCTATGCATGGATCCAACTCCATCATCAAGTTCGCAGACGACACCACGGTGATTGGTCTCATCAGCAACAACGATGAGACAGCCTACAGGGAAGAGGTACAGCACCTGGCCACATGGTGCGCCGAAAATAACCTGCTCCTGAACACCAGCAAAACCAAGGAGCTCATCGTGGACTTCAGGAAGGAGAAAAGAAGCAAGCATGCGCCCATCCACATCAATGGGATGGATGTTGAGCGTGTCTCCAGCTTCAAGTTCCTGGGGACCCACATCTCGGAAGACCTGTCTTGGACCACCAACACCTCCAGCCTTGTCAAGAAAGCTCACCAGCGCCTCTTCTTCTTGAGGACACTGAAGAAAAACCATCTGTCTTCAGCCATCCTGGTGAACTTTTACCGCTGTGTGATCGAGAGCATCCTAACCAACTGTGTCACAGTCTGGTATGGGAGCTGCTCTGTTGCGGAGCGCAAGGGACTGCAGCGGGTGGTGAAAACTGCCCAACCCATCACAGGAACTCCACTTCCGGCCATTGAGGAAATCCAGAGGAAACGCTGTCTGCGTCGAGCTCGCAGCATTCTCAAGGACGCCTCCCACCCTGCACACAGACTGTTTTCCCTCCTGCCCTCAGGCAGACGGTTCAGATGCTTCCGGACAAGGACCAGCAGACTGAGGAACAGTTTCTTCCCCAGAGCTGTTTCCTTATTGAACTCTGCCCCATGCTGACACCCCCCCTACTCCCCAACCACCTCCACCCACAAACCCATCTCCTCGTCATCTCCCCCCACTGACCAAAGACTTTACACCTGCACTCAAACACTTTTGAACTGTCTGCACTAAAAACTGAGCATTGCACTAGTCTAGTAACGTTAGGCAGCTACTGTTTATTATTATTATGCACTATTTAACGTTCACTCAATCTGTATTACTTAACTTATCATATGCCCATTTGCCTTTTGTAAATTATGTTTATAGTTCCTGCTTATAGTCTACCTACATTTAATGCACAAATCAACCTGTATAACATGTACATATTACCGCAATCAATCTGTATATCCCGTACCTATATCACTAACTTATTATCTGTAAAATACTTATTATCTGTATATTGGTTTTAACTGCTATTGCACTTCTGGTTGGATGCTAAACTGCATTTCGTTGCTCTGTACTTGTACATGTGTAATGACAATAAAGTTGAATCTAATCTAATCTAATCTAAAATGCCTCAAAAACGTTGTATTTTTACTCACTGCAGACGTGAGCAAGTCTGATAATTGCAGTCTTCTTCTCTAAATGCAAATACGTGACGGGGGATTAAAAAAAAGAGTAACAATAAAACAAACTTCCCTTCTCACACCAGCATCTTAACGTTGCCTTTCATGATGCAACGGTCAGAAAAGCAGTGCTTTTCACGGCTTTATCTCAATCATTTAGCAGCCTGACTTACACTCAAAGTACATTTAATTGGTCCAGGGACAGAACCGGGCGGCGCGGTCCCACAGCGTGGGGCGTATAACTCATCTGGAACGTTATCCGAGCTCGATACTACTCCCTCGCAGAGTTTTCTGAGAATCCTCCAGTTACACAAAAGCTGAAGTTTACCGACGAATGCGCTTTAGATTAGCTGGAAATGAAAAACGACCGGCGGGCGACAGAAAACCCCGGAATTAAACTCGCCCGACGCGTACCGATAACGCAACACGATGCACGTTGACGACCTCTGCACCCCCCCCCCCCCCTGCAGGAGTTCAGCCATCCCATCCAAAAGCAGGGAGATCCCGCAGTGGATACTGCGTTCCTCCTGCAGGCGGCCAGGTCCGGCCCTCCTCGGGGATATTACAGCGGTGTGATTCCACACAGCCGATACAATAAAAATCAATCACCACCTCCTTCATAACTGCCTCTGCCAAAATCCCAGAGCAAACCGCACTGCATCACATTGTGGAGGGAAGATTGCGACTTCCTCCCCCCCAACTGAAAGTACACAACACCTCTGAGCATGCGGCGGCGATCTGCACTGATCTCTTCAACTTTTTTCCTGCAAACTTCCAACGAGAAAACACTTTTTTTTTTTTTACGGCCAATTATTATTGTTTTTTTTGTTCGATAAGTACAGTGCCGCTGCCGCCGAAACTCACAGCAGCGATCTAAAAGCGTGGATTATTTACTGATGACGCACTTCGCTCCCTGAGCAGAAACGCAGGCTGTGGATGTTGACACATACGTAGGAGGACGGGAACGAGGAGGGTGCATGAGAAAACTTTTTTTCTCGTTTTTTTTGGGGGGGGAATGATTAACAAGCTGTTTGCTCGGTGAAAAAAAGAAATGGAGAAATGTTTGCACATAGATAAGTCAGAAATGGGGAGAATTTCAAAGCAGATTGTTCATTAAAGATGCAAAAGTGGGCAGTATGCCGACTGTATGTTAAACAGGCACCTTGGACAGAGGATGAAAAATAAAACATTAGCGATTAGCCGTCCTCCCGAGTGGCCACACTCAAACTGAAGGTGAAAACTTCACTGAAGTCGTCGCCGTGAGCAAGCAAGCAAGCGCACACACACACACACACACACACACACACCTAACCTGAGACTCCCTGTAATGTTCAGACCTCCAAGGTAAAACAAGTGAGGAGTTATCTCTATGAAAAAAAGAACTGAGTATCGACAATCCTTTTTCTGTGATTCAGCATATTAGGAGTTTGAAGCCGAGTGGGCATGAAGAGAGGGACCACTCCCGCCTTGGGAAGGCAGATCTTTTTTTCTACGTATCTTTTTAAGGCTCTGCTTTCATGTGGCCCACAAGGTCGTGCACGAACTGAGAATAAGAGGGAAAAGAATCAGGTTACAAACTTCTTTGGACTGAAGCGTTAAGGTGGGATACACAATGAATCATCTTTGTTGCATAAATCAACTTTTTCAAAACTTGGGTTTGCAATAAAGTCCTGCAAGTCAAAACGCAGGGTTGCTCTTAACACACCTATAATGACGTATCACCTTTGACTGACTTCTCTTTTTCCTCCAGGGAATATCCCCCAATTGTGTTATCTAACCCTAAGGGATAAGAGAGGGGAAGAACAGATGACAAACAAAGATGCAAAAAAAGAAAAGCCAAAAGTAGGAAAAACGATTTATTTTCTATGCCGCCGGCGATCGGCCCGCCGCCCAGTCTACATAGCACCCGACCCCGATGCTGGTCCCTGCGGGTGGTGGGTCCACAAGGAGTCAGCCTAGGTGGTTCGGGCATCTAATTAGGATGCCTCCCTTTAGAGGTTTTCCAGGCACGTCCAACTGGTAGGAGGCCCCGGGGAAGACCCAGGACACGCTGGAGGGATTATATCTTCCAGCTGGCCTGAACGCCTCGGGATCCCCCAGAATGAGCTGGTAGATGTTGCGGGTGAGAGAGAAGTCTGGTTCAGCCTGCTTGACCTGCTGCCTCCGCGACCCGACCCCGGATAAGCGGTGGAAAATGGATGGATGATTTATTTTCTGAACAAAAGATTCTCAAATAAAGTGAGAGAGGATGGGACATGTCTGGTCGTGCCAAACAAATATAAATCAATATAAAAAAAAGACTAGGCCTGACTACTTACCTCTGAAAACAAAACAGCATCACATGCTTCTTTAAACATTGCTTTACCAAAGGAAATACAGAGGGGGCGTCGACATATGAACATGTCTAGACGTCTAACGTGAAGAGTACAGTCCTCAACCTCCCTCCACTAACCATCACAACATCAGACTCACTGATAACAGACATCAAACAAAATGCCTTCCTTCTTTTAAACGGGGCTCCTCTCTGCTGATTGGCCAGCCTGAACTCTGACGAGCCCAGGTGCAGCACGACTGGCCTGCACAGGTGGCAACCAATCACCTGATTGGCACTTGAAGAAGAAAAACAAGGGAGGAGGGGAGACACACACACACACACACACACACACACACACACACACACACACACACACACACACACACACACACACACACACACACACACACACACACACACACACACACACACACACACAGGCGTCTTGCCCGAGGTATGCAGCCTTAAATGAGCTCCCCAAAACCAAATGGTGCAGCAGGAAACAAGATTAGCCTTGGACAGACACAGAGATGCACACACACATGCACGCACAAACACACCACTCATTATCTCCTGATGGAGGAAAAAAAATAAAAGATTAGACGTGTGTTTAATAGTTAACCCCGGTGCTTCCTATTGGAGATGCAGCTGAGGTTTCATATAAGAAAAGGCTGTACCTACATTCACTTGTAATGTCTCCCAAGATCCCAGGGTTGAAAGTGTGTTTGCCGTATTTAACCGTTCTCTCTTTCGTCGACACGAGGAACCCAAAAGTCTTAAACAACTATGTTCCCTCCGTCTCGCAGTACTTTCAGACTTCTCCGCGCTCCGTCTCCAGCTCAGCCCCGAGCCCATTCGTTCCTACTTAAGATGTAAATAACAGCTGGACACTTGGATCCAAGCAAATGTTACTCAGAGGAGTAAATATTGCATTTGTTGTGGACCGCTATCAGCCGCGGATTAGCACACATTCGGTGCACTATACCGAGTAGTTAGAGCAACAGGAAGGCACATGTAGCGTTGATTCGTTCACCGCGCTGGAGAAAAGAAAACGTCAACCGGATTTATGTGTTGTTTTTTGTTTTTTTTGCCGTAAATGAAGGTCCGTGGCACCTGGCGCCAACGAACAGGCTACAGTGTGTTCTGTGATTTGCTAAAAATAGGAAGAAATCCAGAACATTGCCAGCCATATCTTTTAAAGCTACTATTTGCCAGACTCGGTGTCAAGACTAGTTAGCTCTAAACACACTCTGCAGTGTGACATCTGTGTTTACCCATGGGTAGCTGAACTGTTGACTTATTTATAGATGCCCATGTGATTGTGTGTGATGTCTTTCCTCTCTCCCTCTACTTGTTCCCTCTAGTGTACTCTCCTGCAAAAAAAAAGAAGAAGAAGAGAGACCTGGATCTGAATGAGATTACCTGATTAAATTAAGCCTGAATTTTAAATGAATTGCTGAAATATAACGCAATAAAGACCAAGTGTGGTTAAGAGTCCTGTTGTTAGGGTTTAGAAACAAAGAGCCACGTTTCTCTGAGGGTTAACACTTCCAAATGCGTAGAGTTTTTTTTTTTATTTCAACACATGTAATGTGTGAGACATTTACGGGCCGGCAGAAGGGACAGCTGTCGCTTGAAGAGGCAGACATACCTGCTGTGCTGCTGGAGACTAATTACAGAAACGCTGGCATTACTGCCATCAGAATCGCTTCTGTACAAACAGTGGAATTTATGTGCCAATTTTCTGTCTGTGCTCCTTCCTTCAATGCTTCGCAATTAAAAGCCTGCAGAGGTCATCTGACAAAAACATCTGTTTCCAGTGGATTTACCGACGGATTAATCACAATAAAGGTAATGTTTCAGAATACTATTTCCTCTGGGAGTCTCTGTGTTTGAAATGTAAAAAAACTGGAAATATTTAAGAGAATAAGTTAAGGTTCAGTTAGCCGGGATCAAGCGTGAGATTTTGGGGGGGAGTGAGGTACCACACTAAGGCCATATTAATACATTTAATTTGTAATAACCCTTTTTTTCACCAGTCACAACTAATGTCAAAAAGAAGATCCACCAGTTGGCAGTAGGGTACTTTACAATAACAATAAGTTGAAATTGAAAGCTACTTTTATGTTGTTTATACCACCTACATTCCTATGGATATGCCAATATTCTTATATGTTGTGTCGCATGTAATTAAATAAATGCGCTCTATAAATCATATTCCATCACCAATGGTATTTTCATGATAGAAGACAGAGATGACTGGTTGCTCTGTGTAATGTTGATCACAAACACAAACAGGAAAACAATCCAATGCGCTCCAAAACATTCAAACAAGTAATGGCGAGGAAGGAAATATTCTGCACTCCGTCTCCTCTCCTGACAAAAGGTGTAATGTGTTTAATGCCCTCCATGCGCCATAAGGAATCATTTGAATTATGACTCTCGCGTAAGTGCCTGGCATTAAGGTAATTGGGTAATTCTAATGGTATTCAAATATGATGTTTTAATGATCTCTGATTATTTGTTTGAGGTGAAGCCAATGTTAAATCCAATATTTCCATGGACTTCACGAGTCGGCTGTGCCATTTTTTCGATATATATATACTGTACGTTAAAGTGTCAACTCACTCACCCTCTGCTGGACTAAGCTCCTTGTCTTTTGACCCCTGCAGGGTTCGGCCATGGCTATACCCAGTTCAGTTGCGTACTTCCTGCCACAGTAAGTGTGGTTGGGTCAATGTTATGCCGTGTCAGCGCATGCATTCGTTTGGCTCCCTTGTGAGTGAGAACAGAGGTTACGACATTGTAACCCTACTTCTATGGAGCCAAGTGGAGCCCTCTGCCAAGTTCAGTTGCTCCGTCCATTAGATAGCTCCGCCTGTGCTTATAGAACTAGGGTTACGACATGGTAACCCTACTTCTATGGGGCCAGGTGGAGCCATATACCAAGTTCAGTTGCTTCGTCCATTAGATAGCTCCGCCTGTGCTTATAGAACTAGGGTTACGACATGGTAACCCTACTTCTATGGGGCCAGGTGGAGCCCTATACCAAGTTCAATTGCTCCGTCCATTAGATGGCTCTGCCTGTGCTTATAGAACTAGGGTTACGACATTGTAACCCTACTTCTATGGGGCCAGGTGGATCCCTATACCAAGTTCAATTGCTCCGTCCATTAGATGGCTCTGCCTGTGCTTATAGAACTAGGGTTACGACATTGTAACCCTACTTCTATGGGGCCAGGTGGAGCCCTATACCAAGTTCAATTGCTCCGTCCATTAGATGGCTCCGCCTGTGCTTATAGAACTAGGGTTACGACATTGTAACCCTACTTCTATGGGGCCAGGTGGAGCCCTATACCAAGTTCAATTGCTCCGTCCATTAGATGGCTCTGCCTGTGCTTATAGAACTAGGGTTACGACATTGTAACCCTACTTCTATGGGGCCAGGTGGAGCCCTATACCAAGTTCAATTGCTCCGTCCATTAGATGGCTCTGCCTGTGCTTATAGAACTAGGGTTACGACATTGTAACCCTACTTCTATGGGGCCAGGTGGAGCCCTATACCAAGTTCAATTGCTCCGTCCATTAGATGGCTCTGCCTGTGCTTATAGAACTAGGGTTACGACATTGTAACCTTACCTCTATGGGGCCAGGTGGAGCCCTATACCAAGTTCAGTTGCTCCGTCCATTAGATGGCTCCGCCTGTGCTTATAGAACTAGGGTTACAATATTCATAACCATCGTTTCTACACAAGCAGTCCATGGAAATATTGGATTTAAATGGTGGTTTTGCCCCCCAGGCAACCATCTTATCTACCATGTGGCATTGCAGAATACCTTTCAAGATACAACTGACTGTTGGATTATAGATTAAAAAAACGAAGAAAAGAAATTTGATTTTTGCGTGGTCTTTGAGTCTCTTTATGACGATACATTAATGTCTGTCTCATCAACACCCTGCAAAGGCAGCACCATACACAATGGCTGGAGGTAAATTCTGTTAATATTTGGGATGGCAACACAGAGAATCTTCTATTTGACATTCCCGCAGGGATAAAACCAAAGCTGCTGCCTTTAACTTTTCTCTATTAAAGTAAAACAATTATGGCGTTGTCATTTATAACCGATATAAAGGCTGCAACTTCACTGCATCGAGCCTCTCTCCTCGTAGTCATTTTGTCAGTCAAACTCAGTATTTTTGTGCCTTTCATGTACTGCAGGGACACATGCTGACACCATATTGGAACAGCTTGTTACTGAACTTATAAGAGCTGAGGGAACAAAAGGCTGAAGGGACATGAGGCTCAAATTGAAGGGGGAAAAAAGAGTATTTTGTATGGCGTTGCAAAATAAAATAAACTTTTTTTGGAGCTAGAAGATGTTTTCGACGACTTCACATCCGACTGCAGAAGTCTCCATGGCCTAAAACAGCCAGCCTTAGCTTTTCCTGGTGGGCTCCGCTAACTAAGATAAGGATATAATGTTGAAAGTGGCTGACTTCCAAGAGATGAGTGGAGTAAGCTCCGAGCCAGAAGATGTGATTTAACGGGTAAGTGTGAAACTCGGGGAGTCACTCACTCACAAGGATGCCTCGTACTGTTGCACTCAGAGGGCAAGGGGAACTGGAAATAATGTGTTTTGCCATGCGATGGGGTGCAGACACACTTTGACAATTTGCATGCATTAAAGTTTTCGATGGAAGGGCGAGGGACTTGATTTTGGAAAAAGCCGCCGCATGTTGTGATACAAAGCTGTTAATTTATAATGTTCCATTTTGTCTCTTTTTTTTTTTATCTCCAAGAGAATCCTTTCATTAATACATATTTACCCGTGAGCAGTGTTCTGATCAAAAAAATAGAGTTGGGACCCAAAGGTGTGTTGTGGAAAGATTAAAAAAGACTCCGGAGAGACACAGAGGCGAGTAGCCCTGAAACACAGCAAATTAGGCGAAAATAGCCTAACCTGCTGTGTCTGGCTTGGGAAATTGTCTGTATTATCAGATCATGTTGTTAATTTTGTAAGACAGGGTATTAGGGATTTCATCTGCATGTGCAACTCTCACGACTGGTGTTTTTTTTTGTGGGTCGGAGGTTCGACTTCCTTCTCTCAGACACACGAAAACAGTTCTGCTATGTATTTTACATTACATTACATTACATTTAGCTGAGGCTTTTATCCAAAGCGACTTACATTCTATACAGTAGACTGTAGACACAGCAACGGTGAGCAATTAGGGTTAAGTGTCTTGCTCAAGGACACATAGACATGGACTAGCGGAGCCGGGGATTGAACCACCGATCCTCTGATTGAAAGACAGACCTGCTAACCAGTGGTTCTGATTGAAAGACAGACCTGCTAACCACTGAGCCACAGTCGCTCTATTGAACCACAGTCACACACAGCCACAGATGTTTGCATATATGTATATATACATGAAACGTTATAAATGATAATAATCCCTTATTATTATGTTGAATAAGTCCATTTACAAGAGATATATGCGTTATATATAAATGAGACCAAATAAATGCATTGAGGTGGCGGTTATCAGGCTACCTCATTTTTTTCATTTCCTCTCATCATTTATTAAACAATATGTATTTAGGCATTCATTCTTTTTACCCCTCTCAAACACCAACAAACGGCAATAAAACCTCCAGCAACCCACCTGTGGGTCTCGGCCCATTCTCTGGGAGGCACACTAAGCTTGTGCCAACTTGGCATTGGCGTTCCCCGATTGTTCCTTTCCCAATGCCGGTATAAAGGAAACATAATTGTTATAGAAACCCACAGAATCTGCTGCCTCCCGTGCATTCGCCAGCTCTGGTGTCGTGGCATGTCTCGTGCACGGGGATGACGGTGATCGTTGTTGATCGGCACACAGGAATCTGCCTGTGGGGAAATTTATTCTCTGCATTTTAACCCATCCTTAGTATTAAGGAGCAGTGGCCAGCCTCGTGAAGCGCCCAGGGAGCAACTGGGGGTTCAGTGTCTTGCTCAAGGACACTTTGACATACAAAGTGGTTGAACCTGCAACCTTGTGGTTTCAGGACGACCACTCATACCCATGAGCTACAGCCACCCCCATTGCCATGAGTGGGATTCGAACACTCCACCTTGTGTTCCAAAGGCGGGCGCACTACCACTACCACTAAATAATTTGGACTAATCTCATATTTACAGTTTGTCAAAATTTGACATGAAATGTCATAGCCGTTATCGTCATATCGTCCTCGTTACCATGCAACTGCAATGTCAAAATAACTCCATATCTGATTGAAAGAAGAACCTGCTAACCACAGATCCTCTGATTGAAAGAAGGACCTGCTAACCACAGATCCTCTGATTGAAAGACGGACCTGCTAACCACTGACCCACAGTCGCCCGAATGTGTGCATGTGTTAAGACAAAGACTGCAGCACTTTGTGCTTGTATCCGTACGGCTGAAGCGGGTCGGGCAGTGAGGCCGGTCAGCCTCCGTTAGTGCAGCGCCCGCTCTACCAAATGATGAGATTTGTCCAATTGCGCGGCGCACTTGCCGGCCACGGCTGGCAGGTGGAAGAAAAACGGGTCGCTTCAAATTTAAGAGGCAGATTCCTGTGTGCCGATCACCGTCATCCCCGTGCACGAGACATGCCACGACACCAGAGCTGGCAAATGCACGGGAGGCAGCAGATTCTGTGGGTTTCTATAACAATTATGTTTCCTTTATACCGGCATTGGGAAAGGAACAATCGGGGAACGCCAATGCCAAGTTGGCACAAGCTTAGTGTGCCTCCCAGAGAATGGGCCGAGACCCACAGGTGGGTTGCTGGAGGTTTTATTGCCGTTTGTTGGTGTTTGAGAGGGGTAAAAAGAATGAATGCCTAAATACATATTGTTTAATAAATGATGAGAGGAAATGAAAAAAATGAGGTAGCCTGATAACCGCCACCTCAATGCATTTATTTGGTCTCATTTATATATAACGCATATATCTCTTGTAAATGGACTTATTCAACATAATATAAAGGCACCCAGAAATGGTTTGGAATTGTAAACAATATTAGTACAATTTATAGACGAGTCCTATAGAAAACGCTTGAGTATGCACTGTTTAGAAAAAGGCTAATATTCCCCATTGTTTCTGTTGCTGTCGGTATACAGTGGCTGCTCCGAGGCCACGGGGTCTTGGAACGTGGGCGGTGAAATGCACGTCAGGTTTCTATTATCCAGGAATCAAAAATAGTTGTTTTATATCATGGTTCATGTTTGCCTTTTTTTTTTTTTCCCAGCCCGGTGCTCACCGAGGGATGAAGGCGTATCCATCAGGGCTCACACACACACATCTCCCTGCAACATGAAAAAGACTGAAGGGTCTCCAGACTCGGTGAGGTGTGTGTGTGTGTGTGTGTGTGTGTGTGTGTGGAGGAGGGAAACCTTGTCTTGTCAGCACTAGTAAGAGGCTGCAGCTCTCCCCGTGTCAATCATCGTGAGGCACAGCTGACAGGGTCAACTGATCTGTTATGCGGGATGTGCACTTTTCCTGGAAGGCCCGCGGGACACGGCCGAGGGAAGCTTAAGAGCGCTGCCGCCGTTCACGGGACCGCCAATGACCTCCAAATCTTATCGGTGCTCCTAGAGGACTCCATTTATACTCTTAATACACGCAGCGAGGTGGGCGTTTCAGTTTTCACCTGAAGTCAGCAGCGGAGGAGGAGGAGGAGGAGGAGGAGGAGGAGGAGGAGGAGGAGGAGGAGGAGGAGGAATTACAATAATATCTTTCATCAAGCAGCCGATTGCTGACGATGCAACATCCGGGACGACGCTTACCCGCCGTCTTGATGTTTGACGGCCGGCCTTTTCTCTTTAAGCTTGAGTGCACGGAATAAACACGGGCTGGAAACCCAGCCTCGCATTTTCAAAGTGCATAGAAAATAGAGCTCATTACCGAATGGCGCGTGCGGTCAACCTGCTCGGCGTCAAGCAGCCGGAATCCAGCGCGGGCGATGAAAACAACCTTGTTTACTGACAGGGAAAATTCGAAAATTCTTGTCCTCCCCCCTCTCTACTGTACAACCCAGTGTGTCGGTTTACAGTTGCATTTAAGTGGGTCAACACGCGAGCAAATAAATAAATAAAAAAAAGTTTGGGGAACTCAAGTTACCAAAGGCTTAAAGCGACACACAGGCAGAGGAGGAAGGCAAACAGCTTACTCCCCTATCTTTCTCCACTCTCTCCCACACTGGATTAAAGGCAGATAGGGAAGTTGGGCATGGAAATGGAATGATTTATTTAAGACAGGTCGCTCCACCGGGAGTAAGCGCTGTCCCCGGGGATACCCTATTTTCTGTTCACCGCTCTCTCTCTCTCTCTTTCTCTCTCTCTGCACATGTGCAAACACTGCACATATGCATTTCAAAAGCAAAGCCGGGGTGAGGACGCAACAAAGCGCACGCCGTGACACGCCGTGATGAATGCGTCCGCAGTGTTGTTAGTCACTTGCGTCTGACTTATTTACCGTCGCCGTGAATCATTTTTTTTAATGCAGCTCACGCGCCGTGCAGGTTTCCTCCCCTTTGAGCTCGTGCGGCTCAGCCCCGGTCTACGAAACACTCGGATGATTAGCATCTTGGGCGCTGGAGGCAACGGTTGTTTTTTTTGTTGTTTTTTTTTACCCCGCAGTGTGAGCTAGCATGTTTTATGTTTCCTTCCCGGGAACAGAGAGGCCCACACGCACCCAGCGACCCAGTTACTGTACACCTATTGTACGCGGCTGTTGACAGACTCACACTGTCGGGGTCGTATGCATGCACGCACATGTGACATTTCATTTGGAGGCGGTTAACTCCATTTACAGCTCGGGCGTTTCGAGGGACAGCGGTGTCGAAGCAAAACACGTGGCGTACATTTCATTTATCTGAGGTTTTTATCCAAAGAGACTTACATGCTATACAGTAGACCGTAGACACAGCAACGGTGAGCAATGAGGGTTAAGTGTCTTGCTCAAGGACACAACGACATGGACTAGCGGAGCCGGGGATCGAACCACCGATCCTCTGATTGAAAGACGGATCTGCTAAACACTGGCCACAGTCGCCCTCGTATATATACTAAAATAAATACTGAAACAGAACAAGGACACATCAACATGGACTAGCGGAGCCGGGGATCGAACCACCGATCCTCTGATTGAAAGACAGACCTGCTAACCACTGAGTCGCAGTCGCCTCTACAAGGGATTATTTTCACAACTACACTCGGGACATCTTCGTCCACGGCCGGCTGCGAGTCCTCGACCACAAATGCAAACCTGTGCAAACTTAAAAGCTTCAGTATTCAACTCGACTCGCTTCAAAGCTCCTGGCTGCCGTACTTCTCCGCACTCTACCGACGCGATCTTTCATTTTTATTTGGTCACCGATGACCTTTAAGCAGACGAGCGGGATGTGTGTTATAGTCCCGCCAGAAGGCATCGTTGGCATCGTTATCGCTCATTCTTAATTGTATTACAGATTTTGTGGAAATTGCAGACACAGCTGTTAATTGGTTTATGTTTCATATCTCAGCGATAGGTTGTCCTCCGTTTCCTCACTCGCTCTGTAACCTCCTTGGGACTATTTAACTTTACCGGCAGGAGCTTCGTCCTCACTTCTAGGGTTATTCTCCCAATCATCGCTCGTACTCACGTGACCTCTTCAACAAAAACTACACGGGTAACGTTTGTTCCCGCGCTGACTTTACTTTGTCGGAGCTATATTTGCAAATCATCTGGGATTCAAGTAACGTTTTGAGATCCAATGAGGAAGGACAGTTCTCCTGCACATGGAAATTGTAGCACGCTAAGCAGATGTTAGTTAGACTTTTGGGCACCAAGTAAAAAACAGCGTGTAGCATCAAGCTAGCGTCATGAAAATGAATGTTTCACACCTTGGGGAGCTCTCTCTAGTAACTATCGAGTCATACTTGTGGTTGAATTGTGTTTTAAGCATGTCAAATGGACTTGTATGCTCTTGTAAGCCCAGGATGTGGGCAATGGGACATTAATAGGCCTGGCATTGATTCATGGTAGATATAATCATATGAAGACATGAGGAGACCCCCCATCCCCCGCCCAGGGGTCGAATTGTCAAACTCAAAACGTGTACGTGTAAATACAGCTCATCGGGCCAGCGTGAAGGAAGATGCACGCATCGAGTTGGACGAGTTGGGTTGCAGCATTAGTGCACCCAGCAGCAGAGGTGAAGTGCAGTAAATAAGCCGTGGCCTGTGAAGACCCGCTGCCGACGACATGCTCAACTCAGTCCGCAGAGCCTCCCCTCCCCTCCCCCCCAGCGCGGTCCAAATTGCACCGGATTGGACACGCCATCCCCTCGGGTCCGCAGCAATACATCCGCAGAGTGTGAAGTAAATCGGATGACCGGTTCTTGAGATATGCCCACAGACGGACTTGCTTTCTAGATGCGATGCAGAAGGCTGTCTGTGGCCCCGGCAGCATTATACCGTAAAGATTAAAAAAAAAAAAAAAAAAAAAGATTAACATTATCGCTTGAGCGACAGGGGAGGATATTTCTAAAAACAAAACAAAAATTGTAGGCAGAAAGTACTGAACATGCCAAACTGCGAGACTTAACGCAGTAGGATTTAATTGCCGGCAGCTCTCTCTCTCTCTCTCTCTCTCTCTCTCTCTCTCTCTCTCTCTCTCTCTCTCTCTCTCTCTCTCTCTCTCTCTCTCTCTCTCTCTCTCTCTCTCTCTCTCTCTCTCTCTCTCTCTCTCTCTCTCTCTCTCTCTCTCTCTCTCTCTCTCTCTCTCTCTCTCTCTCTCTCTCTCTCCTGCACAGCATTTTCTCGGTTATAATGTGAAACCCAGAGTTTTGCAATGAGCAATTACCAAAAGCACACACAGCGCGCAGACTGCCGGTAGGGTTTCACATGTAGACAATGTCCTTTTGAAAGATGTCAAGGACAGCCAGGAGGTAGAACATGTTTTATAATGAATGCAAAACTAAAAACAGCAGACTAACAAATTAATTGAGGGTATAAACAACAGGCATTTTACTAAACATGAGTTATAAACATGCAGAAATTAGGAGGGGGGGTTGTGTTGTCAACATGCTGCAGTAAAACCGTGTACATCAATGCAAACACTAAAGTGGTGGCCACCCACTGAAGTTACCGTCAAAGACTCTTAAAGTTCAGCTTTCATCACAGTTGGGCTTGAAGTTAAAAAAAAAAAAAAGTAAACATGAAGTAGCGGTTATCAACACCGCAGGTTTGATACTTGAAACACCTTTGATTCAGGAATACTTTCTTAAAAGGAGAGACAGATATCTTCATTAGAGAAAATCATTGCAGTTTCTCTGTACTTGATGCATAATCAGCGCGTGCCGGGAAACTTTATTTTCGATGCCGGGAAGACGTGCCGGGGAAGATGCAGCTCCTCGGCTCGGCCTCGGAGTTTTCCCCCGAGCCGGCGAGCTGCTTCTCTGTAACTGTTAGGGAGTAAGAGCTCATCTTAAAGCCTTTCGTGGGGTTTTCTTCTCTTTATTGATTCGCTTTTCCAAGGTTTTTCACTCAGAGCTGACCCGGAGGGTTCATGCAAGGTCGGGCTCTCTTGACTCTTCTCAGGACTAATCACATTTCAAATTGATTGTGTTTGTTTTTCTTTTTTTTTTGGTGTGTTTTCTTTTTCTTTTTTTTCTCAAACCACAGAGCGTGAAACAATGTGATGTACCTCCAGCCTGCCAACACGGCCGGTGACATTAAGGCGCTTCTCAGCTCTTCAGCTGGGCAATGACTCTTATTTTCAATTATGATTTTGGCTTCAAACTATTTTTAAATCAGGATAAGATAAAATTAATATTCTACTGTAATCTGTTTTTGCCACGATGCTCTTGTTTTTTTTTTGTCTTATTGTTTTTGTCTCATCCATCCCCTTTCCTTCACAGCGCTATGCTTACGCCCCACTTGACAATAAAATAAAATAGTGAATAATTAATTATTTAAAAAAAAGTATAATAATAAATAATAACAAAAGAATTAAAATTAAAAATTAAATTAAAATTATAAAAATATACATATTTATTTTTAATTGCCAAAATCAAGTATATACAATCTGTAGAAAATCTGTGTAAAGTAAAGATTGGGATTAACACCCGGAGAAAATTCACAAAGATCTGCAGTATGCATGACACTCCCTTCAGGTTATCGGCTGTGACAAGATATCCATCGCTTTTGTTTAACACTGACAGGGTAAAAACCTGCTGAGGTACTGCTGAGCTTTGACAGTAAAACGTATGAATAATCTATAGGACCTGACTCGCATATAGAGAAAAGATCAGTTTAAACCTCATAAAATGGTAAATTGGGTCCGTTTAAACAAAACCCACCGGTCCATGTGGGTTTTGGGCCAGATTTCTTGGAACCAATCGAAACTCCGAGCATCTTTGTCCAACTACACCCCCGAAAAGTGAGTCAACTGCAGTGTCTAACGCACAGCTGCTCTCCCAAACGTAAGAGCACTAGCAGACCACATCACCGTACGACTGCCTCGCAGCCTGCTGACTCACTGCTGCAGAGCCAGCCGAGCTGCAGCAGTGAGGGGGACAAATTGCATGACAATGCCAGCTTGTGCTTAACAGATGACAGTTAATATCATTATGAGTACGGCTGGTTTGAAATGATACGATGATACCGCTGCCAGTGTGACATTTTAAGTTTCAATGCATCCTACAAAGAGCTTTCTTTTAGGAATGTTATGTTGTTTTTTTTAACCAAGAGAAGGCAGAAATGTCTACAAACTAGAATTTAAATTTCTTCACATTCATATTTTCATTGTGAAATTGGAAAATTGAGGATTTATATCGGAAACTAGAATATCTCAACATTGAATACAAGAACAAGATTAGATATCTGGCTCCATATACTCGATACTCAGTTTGTAGAAAAAAGATATTAGAGTTTATGTATTCATATAATGATCATAAAAAAGGGCATGCCATGACTACTAAGTTCTCCATTGGCTGCAGGGAGTCCATTACTTCTTGATAATAAACGCCTCCAAAGTAGTTCCGGTTAAGCTGACTGTTCACCGTTGTAAATTACTGCGCTGGCAACATTAAATGAAAAATATAAATACATTTAGTGTCTTTTTACGACGCTGAGTTTAACCTTAGTTCATCAGTGCTTCAGTTGCTATCTCAACTGTTTGTTAACCGTACGCAACATAATGGACTAATCTTAAAAGCATAACGTTAGCTTCACGCTAGCATTATGCTAAATAAAATGTCATGAAAATACTGATATGGAATTGAGGACAATTGGGTCTGAATAGCTGGCTGGGCTTGTTGTTAAACATAATGTCAAATTATATTTACTGTTTGTCAACCGTAGACAATATTATTGAATCCCCTAGCAAGCAAGTCGCTTCATGCTAGTGTTATGCTAATTTGTAATGCTAATTTGAAGCTAAAGACTTTAAAATATTGATAGCTGCATAGCTAGCTTGTCTTTTTGTTCAACATACTGTCAAATGATATTTACTGTTTTTCACCTGTACAGTGTAACGGTAGCTTTCTGGCACATATTTAAGCTTAAGGGTTCTTATGGGACGGTAATGACCGTTCCGGGTATTGAAACTCGAAGGGAAGAGCATTGAGTGGCCTCCACATCTTCCAGGAATTCCTGATAATGGACACCATAAGGGGATTACACCTTACATAATTCCCTTTTGATTAATGTATTCCAATCAATTGCTAACGCGCTCTACAGAGTCGTTTAATGAGCAGCATGTCAGCTGAAAAAACAGAAATGCAACATAAAAATTGATCACCAAACATACAATGCAATACATATGGAGATAAAAATTTCCAATATAAATAATGATATTTAATGAGTAGAGCTCAGTTATCGGGTTATTAATAGACAATATGTATCTGTGTTGCTGCATTTGGGTTTAATCAGTTTTTGTTTAAAATAATAAAAAATAAAAAACATATATATATATACACTATACCTTATTAGGCTGACCCTGAAAACTCCAATATGGGTCAGTCGATATTCATGGGGTTAAAAATAGAGTTTTTTCTTTTGAGGAAAATTCCTGTTTTCTGCAAAATTTGCATTATCGTATTTTCAGGACACGTGGTAGAAAAGTATGGACACGCAAAAATATTTAGCTGGAAGCCTGCAACTGAAGAGAGAAAACATGAATGGTAGTGTGAAAGCTCGCCTAATTCACCACAGCTGGAGAACAGCGAGGCAAAACCGTGTTACTCCAACAGGTCACTCCTGTTAGAAAAAAATAAATAAAAATTTCCAAGTGCAGCGTGTGAAAAAGTAGATCTCATGGATAGCACTTAACAGTTCTGGGGTATACACAGTGGCCTCCTCATTATCTGCTGTGGAGGAGCCGTTATCGCTTTGAGTCATGTGGATGAAGGTTATATTCTATAAAAAATAAAAATAAAGACGTCCTGGTGCTTTTATACAAAATGTTATTTTTAACCATATATTAGTGCAAAGCTCTTTTTGTCAAATGGATAGAACAGATATGAAAATTAATAGTTTTGGGATAATTCACATGACTTAATGTGGCAGGCACTGAATGTCCAGTACTATTATGTTCATCATTGATTAAATATTAGTTATATTGTCAATTGACTCATCAGTTGTTCAGCAGAACATTTTCACATTTAAGAAGTTGGAACCAGGATGCTTTGTATTCGTGTTAAAGAAAATTGATTGTCAATACATTTTCTGTCGATTAATTCATCAATTAAGAATTATAATTAAATGCAGCTGTATAGATTCAGACACTTGTAGATATAATGATGAAAATAAAGGAAATGTATGGGAATCCGTGTGCCTCCCGTCCCATCACCATCCAACAGTTGTTGTCTTGTCTAATTCAAAACAACGACGATTGGGTCTTTCACAGCGGCGTTATCAATATTCCTGAAGTAACAATATATTGAAATACTTTGATAACAATGTGACGATGTGAAAGGGGTCGCTCATAGTCGTGAACCTGCAGAAAATTATCTCTTGCACATTTGCAGCATCCCACGGCTTCATTGAGCTTTTATAGACTCTCATTGACTCTCACGGCTCTCATAGCGGTGCTTTTTGGGCCTCCGCACACAGTGGTGGAAAAACACAGTTTAAGAGACTAGCTGGTGGACGTAGTCGAGCATTTAGCGGCCAAAGAGACCGATTCCCCCTCGGAGTTGGTAGAGACGGCAAACAGAGCTAAGAGAGCGGAAGAATGATCCGACGCGCGATTCGGAAGGAACGACGATGAATAAACTTCCGACTTATCGTACGACATGCTGCAAATGAACGTGACCCGAATCATCTACGCTGACCTCGGTGTGTTCACATGCCTGTGTTTGTTTGCACGGGGATGTCTCCAACATTTCAGCTAAGACGGTGCCAGATTTACCTACAAATATAAAGACTTTTCTTTCACAGCACCTAAGTTGAGTGAACTAAAACTCTGCTGAGACACGTTTGGCTGTCATCTTGCATCCCGCTGCCTCTCTCAACCCTGTCTGCGCTCGGTGCCGGAGTTTCACCGTGGGCGGGGCTCAGGTCGAGGCCAAAAGGTGTTTTTTTTTCGTGACAGCTATACTGACAAGCTTTGGACCAATAAGTCCGAATGGACTTGGTTTTTAAAGCCACACTCCACGGCTCTGCTGCGGGAACATTTTAGGTTTAAGCAGAATGAGAGAAGAGTGTTGTTGTTGTAAGTATCTCAATTTGTGTTCTGACGTTAGAAACTGTCAATCAATTGGGTTGTTTTTGTTGCATGTTTTTTGTATGCCATAAGCAAAATGTATCTGGTTTCCTGTTTTGAGATAAGATGCTTTTATTTTGAAGGAAACAGAGTTAAAACAGAAGTTGCATAGTGCACAATATAATGTCTAAAGCTACGGTTTATATGGTCAATTTTGGATTCAAATTAGATAAATAAACGGTATTAGTTTAAGTTGGAATAAATGTAATAACTGTGTATGTTTGAAGGTTTAGCATAAGTGTTGTCTATGTATGTATGCTATTAATGCTGGAGGACTAAGCTAACAATTATCATTTTTTTACATTGGTTTTGGAATGATTAAAACACTTAAAATCATCAGTGAAAGTGCAAGACCATCTGTCGGACAAATAATCCTGCAAAGCACAACTTTAAGAATTGTGTCTACGAGAAAGAAGCATACAAAGTGACTTATCGACTAAAATCCATAAGTTGACTGATGCACTACGAGGAGGCAGAGTTGCAAACAGGATCGTACAACATTTAAAAAGTCAATGCTTTGTTCACAACTCGTTTCTGCTGCCCAACAAATGCAGGTTCAACCAAATGATTTCGTTGCCTAACCTCAAAACCATGATTCATTTGCCATAACAACAACATTTCCCCAACCTTGACCCCATCATGTAAAGATGATATTGGAAATATAGTATTTCTAAAAGTTGGCATGAGGGGGTTTAAGACCAAACATGACCAAGAATAACCTTTCTTCTGACGATTCTTCAACCACAGGATCTCAGTGCACACCCTTCAATAAATACTTAATTCCTCTTCAAGTAGTAAAGTAAAGAATATAATTTAAGTACAGGCTAATATACTACATTTTCGAAACATTGACTGGCAATGCAACCAGTAATGTACCCAGTGGGTCCAGCAGAAGTGAAGAGGTTAAGTGTACACTGCTTCCTTCAGATACACACACACACACACACAACAAAATTCCCTTAAATACACACTCTGGGGTGAATACTATGTGGGAATCATCTGCCCCAAAATAGAATCTAATTTGATGCAATCTCTGGAGTGCCAATCAGTCTTAACAGCAAAGTGCCTGTACAGTGCAGACTGAGTTTTCTGTTAACATCAAACGTCTTCTCATTCCATACGATGGGTTTCCTACCACTTGCTGAGTTTCCAATCTTTGCACTCTACCGCTACGCTAAGTGAGTGCTCCCTCGTCAGAAAAAGAAGCCTGTAGGGGCTGTGTGTGTGTCTGTGTGTGTCTGTGTCTGTGTGGGTGGGTGGGTGGGTGTATGCGTATCGAGGGTGCATTTGTTTGTGTTGCACATGAGGGAGCATGCTCGCTTTCTAAAAAGCCCTCACAGTTTAATGGAATTGTGTGCGGTGAATGACAAGAGACAAGACCAAGAAATGAGCCATAAGCAACCCCATGGGTCTCGCTATTCTTTTCACCGAGCTTTGTGTGCAGAGGACACCAAATAGGAACGCCAAACGCCGCCTTTGTGAAACGGCAGTGAGGCAGGAGCCTGCTCTTTTAGCATCAAAAGAAAAGAAAAGAGAAGAAATCCATGCCATGTGCTCCGTAAATAGGGTGTCATTATTATGATAAGGAGATGTGGCCAAAGCCTTCAATCTCCAAAGGTTGTTTCATATATCTAGATAAGACAAATCTGTGTGAATTAAATATAGATGCACTGATTGATAAGCTACATACAAGCATCAGGTACAAAATCCGTCTCGCAGCATTCGATTGCGGTCACAAAGAACTATTATTACGGTTATTTCTGCATCTGCCTGATGCTGATAAGTAGCCAACTGATGAAATAAAAGCATATTATAATAAAAATGCACCGAGCTGACGCTGTGATTAGTTTCAGGTTCACTCAGAAAAAAGAAAAGGCCTTCTTTGTACAGGCAACATAAAAAGCTCCACGGGGGAACAGGTAGGAAGAGTAATTTCTCCACTGACTGAAGCTTCAATAGACCGTAATGCAATGCAGCCACTAGACATTTCAGTAAGGGGCTCAACCGCAATCACAGACTCGCCCCAGTGTTCAAGAACTCATCGGCGAGACATTTATATTCCTTTACGCCCACCTTTGATCGAAAGTAATGAGTTCGTGCCCCCCTTTCTCTCCAGGTTGTTCCGTCGTTTTAGGTGACAAAGGAAATCACAAAATGAAGAAGAAGTGCGTCTGCCAGGTTGAGGGGGGAAGTGGGTGGACCGCAAAATTAAATTACTAAATTTAAATAAACCAGTTTGTCACAAAATAACTCCCGAACGTCACTGAATATATCTCAAAAAGGCGATGATCTCCCTGCCGGAGCCTCTGAGGGCGGATTTCTCCTTTTACATGCAAAACACTGCAGGGACAATAGTAGTTGCAGCTCCGCTAATCGATTAATCAACACCCCTTTTTCTTTTAAGGGGGGCGGCATTGTTGTGAGAGAAGTGATGACAGTCTTGTTGTGAAATTACACAGTCAACTAGAAAACCCTCAAAGCTAAAGAGACCCTGGCAATGCAAGAAGCTGCATTATTATGTAAAAGTGAAATCTTGCTATTCAAATAATAAAAAATAGAGAAATAGAAAAGTTTCGAGCAACATATTCTAAAACATTTTACAACTACTATTACATTACTCTCCTCAAAAATGTCTTCATGAACACAAAGGGGGAAACCTTACTTGCATCTCAAAAGACATCCTTTTAAGTATTCAACACTATGAATCTTATAGGTGCTTCGGAATTGAACCGAAGAAAAAAAAACGTACCTTTGTGGTGGGAACATTTAGAAGAGCCATCTGTGGTATTGTTAGAGGCAAGAATGGATTCTGAAAAATATCAGTAAATCTTGGGAAGCTAATGTCCCACAGATAGTCCCAAAAAAACGAAAAGAAGCTGAAAAGAGAATGGATAGAGCACAGAATGATCCTTTACATAACTTATATTATAACAATGAACCGTAACCTGTTCAAAGAAACAACAGGTTACGGTTTTGTAATCGGCTTCACAGCTCACGAAATGAAATGAATCAAACGTGTCATAAATGCAGGAAGAAATAGTGGAATAGTGACTTTTTTCTGCTGTCCTCTAGAAACATGTTGTTGATGTCTGACAATGCAGAATGTAGCTAAGCAATTCTCAACAGTAACTATGATTTTTTGGGGTATTTTTCCATTTTGGAGATGACGCAAATTGCTAGTAAATGAGCATTTTGCAGAAAGAGATGCCGCGCATTTAATTCTTCTCACACAGGCATGTGTACAATTCGTCCAAAGGGTGACGCAGAGCTCGATGCACCATATTCGTCTCAAATTTTAGTTTCAACACTCCCAAAATTCAGAGGATAGTCTTTTAAAATTTGACAGACGGGCCGGGCCAGTATCAGATGGATAGAGAGTGTTTGTGTGAACCAATATAAATTATAAGTAAAAGCAAATAACTAAAAAGTACTTTGACATTAAATTTAGCTGACGCTTTTATCCAAAGTGACTTACATGATATACAGTAGACACAGCAACGGTGAGCAACTAGGGTTAAGTGTCTTGCTCAAGGACACAACAACACAGACTGCCGGAGCCGGGCATCGAACCACCAACCCTCTGATTGAAAGACCGACTTGCTAACCACTGAGCCACAGTCGCTTAAATTACTTATGTCACGCGGCAGTTACTGGCCCTCCCCCTTCCTCATGTCTCACCTGATTACCCTCATGTGTCACCTGTCTGATTGTCTCACCTGATTCCCAATTGTTTCCACCTGTTCCCCATTACCCTCATGTGCTTATAGTCTGCGTCTTCCCCTTGTCTTGCGCAAAAGTGTTTCGTCTCGGACTACCTAAGCCATCCACAGTCGTGAACCAAGCCCTCAGGATTCCGTAAGATTAGCCTACCTCGATAAGAGTGATTTTCAGTTTAGGTTTGTTACAGTTAATTTTTGCAGCTTTAGGTTTTCCTCCTTCGGAGTGATTTTGATTTGTCCTTTGTCTCAATAAAGACCTGTTCACTGACCCCTCTGCATCTGAGTCCTGCTTTGAGTCCCGGCCTGATAACTTACTAACTAATATAACTTAAATGACTCAGCCTTTTTGTTTAACTCGCTGGCTAAGTCTTCGTCAATTAGTTCTACACGCCGAGTCACTGTCCTGCGTGATAAACTACATTTTTCGAATTTGTTTTTGCTCTCTGGACACAAGAGACCTGCTGTCTCTACCATGCATTCTTTCAAAAAAAAACCTTCATAGAAAGGCTTGCTGGCTTTTGCTAATTTAAATGCTAGCAAATAACTTGCCTTGGTGCTTGATACTTGACTAGCAGTTTGTCTAAAAAAAACCCTGTTGCAGAGGGGCTCAATGCAGGAAGCTGGCAGGAGGCTGGCAGGCAGAACCCTATATGTCACATGAGTCCCGTGGGTCTGATGTGCGTTCGTTATGCCGTATAAAACGGACCATGTCTCCGTGGCGCGCTGGCCTGTGGGGGAGGGGTGGAGGTGAGCAGACAGCAGCAGCTGGACTCGCAGCCTGATGCGCTGCAGAAAGCACGGCACGTAAAGACCGCTGTAACGCTTCTCCGTTCCCGACTTGAGTTAAGAAACATCGATGCTGGTCTTTTGCCGTCATCGTGCTTCGGGAAACTCAAGTCGGGAACGGAGAAGCGTTACAGCGGTCTTTACTATCATTTATAATTCATAATACTCGGCGGGCCGGATCAAAAGTAGTTTGCCCACCCTTGAGCTAGCAGCTAACAGCCAGCAGCTAACAGCCAGCAGCTAGCAGCTAACAGCTAGTAACCAGCAGCTAACAGCCAGCAGCTAACAGCCAGTAACCAGCAGCTAACAGCCAGTAGCCAGCAGCTAACAGCCAGTAGCCAGCAGCTAACAGCCAGTAACAAGCAACTAACAGCCAGCAGCTAGCAGCTAACAGCATTCGCCTGAGTTGGTGCCGGTGGGTGGGTGCTGCTGTGCTTCCACAACAATAACTGGATGGCGTTATCAGTCGGAAACGGCATAAAATTGGCGTGGCGATTGGCGATTGGCGCTCGCTCACATGCACTAAAAGAACACAAGGCCGGATATGTCAACAAAGTGCGGAGAAGGTCGTTTACCAACACACACAGAAAGTGACTTCATTCTCTGCCGACACAGCCATTACTCTGCTATATCTTTACATTGCAAATACTTATTTGCTGTCATGTTATTGTTCTGAATTTATGTTAGACGGACCACAATTTCACATTTCCTTCCTGTCCTGTTATCTTTTTAAAAACTCTCATAACAAGCCTTCAGAAACTCCAGCCGTGTGTTTCTTATCCCATTTATTATATGGAAAGTGGGGCTGGGCAACATATTGATGTTGTGACACGAGACATTATCTTACATTTTGGATATTGCAACGTAGCAGACGAGTTGTCTTTTCCTGTTTTTAAAGGCTGTATTGTACCACAGCTGTTACAGCTGCTTCTTATTGTGCAGCAGCACCAATAATCAGCCCCACAATGTCAAGGCATTTTTAAAATCATTGTGATATTTCCTTTTCTCCTTATCGCCCGGCCTCACATTTAGTAGCAGCTCCTTGTTTTGTAAGCACGGCACATATCTCGCGAAACCTGGAGGATCGCGCATGAATATCAAAGAGCGGCGTAGCAGCGTGCAATCCCACAAGATTGTTGTGATGCATATCACTGAGCGGGTTGTGCGATTCAGACTCAACAACATCTAATCATTTTAATCATCTGTTGCATTAAAATGTTTGCGCACCAACGTCGACAAATGCAACGCGATGCTGCTCTCGCGAGCGAGAAAGGACTGATGCCGTCGCCTCTTGCTTCAGCAGAGGAAATTAAAGCATCCAATCTAATAAAGAATCTGCTCGGAACGGAGAGAGTCGGCCACCAAGTGCCTCTATCTCCTGCTACCGCTGTGCTGTCTAGTAAAGACAACGCGCACTGGCTCCGGAGCACAATTAATTACACCACAATGTATTTCCGGAGGGAAAAGCTGAAAATAAAGTTTGCTGTGTGAATGACAGCATTTCTAATTTGTTATGACCTATAGGCAGAGAACATTTGGAAGTTTGTGCTTCATGGCCACTGAACATTATTAGGAATCAATGTGACTGACTGTTGATGACTTTATGTACTTTTTACTTTGTATAATTCATGACAAAGTTATCACTGTGTAATGAGCATGAGCGTAATGATGGGTTTGGAAGCTGACATTTCCCCCCGCCCGCGCTGAGCATTTTATACCTAATTAATTACCAATGTATTAAAAAAGAAACTGTGTGCTGCATTCATGACAACTGTTAATTGCTGCGTCTGTGACCTCAAATTCAAGCGATGCTTGTTTGCATGCTTGACAGCAGAATAGGAAGTTTGGTGGCGCTCCATTTTTCCAGCCTGATGCGATAGATTAGAGATTCGTGGTAATAACGAGGGACTAATTCAGAATAGCTATCGTGTCTATATCACGATGCCAAATATCTTTCCAACTCCAATCTGTCTATCTAGACCCGCTGGCACGTTGTGGACATCCATGAGAGCTTCATGGGGCCACCATGAACTACCCATGAGGACTAGGGATAAATTGGCACATCATCTGTATCGGAAGATTTAGGCTCCGGAAATTTTCATTTTCTCTGATATGACCAATGAGATCAATGCATAATGTGCAGGTGACACGAACCGATGAAGAAGCTGGTGAAGGAACAAAAATGTCTGCTGTGTTGAGGTTTTTTATAAAAAACCTCAACACAGCAGCTGTTCCTTCACCAGCTTCTTCATCGTCGTCATCCCTGGTTGTTAAAAGAAGAAAAACAAGAAAACACACATTTTGGTTTTTATTTTACAGAATTGTCTGTTTTCATTAAACAATGCCTCATTTCGGTATTTAAACATAGATTTCAGAAAGCTTGTTACATAAAAAAAATAAGTGTCTTAATTTAAGTAAGTTTTGTTCCACTGTGTCTCGCCTTAAGTTTAATCAGTTGTCTTAAGTTGACCAGTGAAAAAATGTGGCCATCACGATAACAGTAGGCAAAATAATACATTAATCTCATGACAGAAGGGATGTCTCTCTGCAAACAGGTGGACCGGTTGTCTATTCAACCCTAAAGCACTACTTGGTTGCTCCTTTGCTATTATTCTGACGCGTCTTATTGATGACGATGTCCAGGTATAACGTCCAGTTTGTTTAATAATCCATTGCGTTTATTTATACAAAACTAAATCATAAACAATGTCGGCACAACCTAGGTTCATATACTTCAATATATACCATAAACATTTCCATCTCTGTGTTACCGTATCGTCACAAGTTGTATCACGGTTGAAAAACTGTTTGCTACTGCAAAACGAGCAACACCTGGCCCCAATGTCGCTCCTCATTATGAAGCCTCAACGTCAATTAGAAGTCGGCCTTACGCCACCTAGTGGTGGGAGGTCCAAAATGACGAAACCCCATAAAATGTCTCTTTCAGAGTACTTCCTCGTAACATTGCACCTTGGACTTTGACCCTCTTGCTCATACATTCAGAGGATTGTGGGTCAGCATGTAGAGTGTGACTGGATGCACACTGCATTTGTCATACTAATTAACTAAATTTTTCTCTGGCACGCTTATTAATAGTTGGGTCGTATGGGCATCGGTCTCGGTATCATAAATCGATGTATATTGTTTTAACATCTGAGCAACACGTCCCAAACAGCTCAGCCCCCCTGTGAGTTTAGTTTAATTTCTTTTTTTACAACTTGTTATTTACAAGAGGCAAATAGTCTTCGTTATTATTCTAGTCTTGCCTCGACGTGCATTAAAAGTGAATGTGCATTCAAAGGACACACTCGAGACACAGTTGTCATCTGATAAATATGATTAATACTGTAAAGATTGTCCCACCGTAACGACCAAGAGAGCTTAATGATGTTATTAATACATGAATAAAAAACTAGATGCACCAATTAGGCTTTTTACCGGGCCGAAAATGATGCATTTCAGTATTTTTTCGGCTGAACTGCAATGTGCAGTGTGGGTTACAGTGTGTATATGCATATATGTTGCCAACAACTTTGTCACTTCACTGCAATTTCTCTCCCCCCGCTTCCTCCCTTTTTTGATGCATTACAACCTTGAATAGGAAACTTGGAAAACCCCACAAACCTCTGCGCTGCAAATGAGTTCTCCTATATCGCCGTGACTCGCTTCTTTGAAAGCAAAGTATATGTTTTTGGCACACGGACTCTTACTGCCAGTGGGGAAAGTCGAGAGGCCTTCAAAGTCATCCAGCGAGGTCGGTGACGTGTGCAAGTTAATGAATCAGCCGCTGCAAATGAATGGCATCGAGTCGGGTGCCAGTTTCCTTTACGGCGGCTACCGGTATCTTAATTTCACACACATGAAATACAATTGAAAAACCAATCGAGAGATTCAAACGACTCTCGTGTTATCAAGCTGTGTGGAAATTATTCACCGTCATCGGAGTTCGGCCTATAGATAGATTTAGACCTGGGCAGTGTGAGGAAATTGATTTTCTCTTTTCAAATTATAATTCATGAATGCCACGTTGATGAAGGTATATAGATGAGGTAATTATTTTGCCACTTAACCACAAAATGGAACTTAGTGTGTGTGTGTGTGTGTGTGTGTGTGTGTGTGTGTGTGTGTGTGTGTGTGTGTGTGTGTGTGTGTGTGTGTGAGAGAGAGAGAGAGACGGCTTGTCAGTGTTTGTGGCATCAAGTGAGAGGTTTTAACAGGATGCTGCTCACCGTAATTGAATAAATTACTTTTCCCTTTATTACACAGATGCTACGTCGCCACTTATCTTAACTCGTTTAAGTTATCTCATTAAATAAAACATCCGAAATGTCTTCTCTACCCCACTGCGGGTTTTAAAAGGCCCCCGCTTGAGGAATACGTTGGTGAAGTAATGCAGGAAGGGTTTGAGGAATTAAATTAAAAATATATATGAAATTAATCGTACAATATTTATACCGGCATCCGCAGATGTTGGCCCCCAGGGGGCATTTGTTTTGGTTGCCACTTATTTCTGAGGAACGTTTCTGTGTCTGTCTTCAGCTGCTCAACGCTCCACTTTGCTCATTATAGCAGTAATTAGACTTTTTTTTGAAATATTTATGAAGTCTCTGCAAGATCACAAATGAAGTTATCAAATGTTCAGTTCAATGAACTGTTTTGAATGTGTGTTTGCGTTGCGTCAGAAAAAAAGCATGTGTGTTCGTGGAAAACAAAACCTCTTGAGAACTCAAGTTTTACTCTCAAGTTCATCAGAAATATGATTTAAAACAGAAATATGCAGTATGGCCGTGTCAGAAAACAATCCGACCTGAAGATGACCCCCTTAAGCCTGCAGGAGGTTTTTGTTACTGAAGAGATGAATTTAAAAAAAAAAAAAAAAAACATAATTAAATGAACACAGCAAATAAAAACATCAGGCTGATGACCTCATCAGAAGACAGACAGCGGCTGGCCGAGAACTATGGTGGCCTTCAGGTACTCTAAAAACCTCTCTCTCTCTCTCTCTCTCTCTCTCTCTCTCTCTCTCTCTCTCTCTCTCTCTCTCTCTCTCTCTCTCTCTCTCTCTCTCTCTCCAGTGTTTTTGGTTTGTCCATTCTGGGCTATATTGTAAAAAAAAAAAATGGCCGTGCAACTAGGCGGACTCCTTGACGAGGACTCACATTGTAAATATGAAGGTCTCATTCTAAGCTAACCAAAACCCGATTTTTTCGTTTCAGGCAATTTAAACACGAATAAAAACCATAAAGTTATGAATGTTATGTTCCATTTCTGTCAATAGAAACCTCTAAACGCTACACACGGGCCCTTTTAAAGGACGGCTGTATCTTATTTCATCATTACAAAGATGCACTTGTAAACACGACTTCATTTATTGACACATACGACTTGATTTAAGTTAATTGCCAATCTCATGCTCGATATGATTCCTTTCTCAGAACGCACTGATTTCTGTGATTTCTGTTTTTAGCAGTGCAGCTATTTCTGTTGGTGGATGTTCTGGCCTTGAGGTGCTCAGGCGTAAAATGATCACTGCTGAACCCGCTCTTTGTGGTTATCTTCCAACCCACCCAAATTCCCTTAGATATTATTCACACTAAATTCCTCAAAGAGGTTATAGGGGCTGTGGGCACTTGCTTGCTTTCCATTGTAAATGTCTTCCTCTCCGCTGATGGCAATTGTGATTATTTGAAGGAGCCAAAGGGTTCAGCCTCCCCTGCAAATCTTTTTTTTTTTTTTTAAAGCAGCCTCTCTTGATCCATGACTTCATGATACCGTTACACTTATTTCAAAGCCACATGATTTATCTTAAAAGCTTTGGACAATGTATTACCAAGCAATGTCAGGAGGTGATGGAATGAAGTAACAATTGAAGAGTGACTGTTCCACTGATTTTCATTTTCCCATGTCAAGAAGATAAAACATCCCCGTCTCCCCTGTAGAAATCTGTTTCCATTTCAGAGTGTGTGTGCCGTCTCCAAGAAATGCCTGAAGATTTCCCTTTTCAAAGTGCACAACACCTCTGGACCTCAGCTTTGTAGCTTCCATCTCCTTTCGCTTCCTTTAAAAAAATGTAAAATAAACTAACACGAGTTACTGGCTTTAAAACACAACAAATGCACAACAAATTCACTGTATGACTCACCAGTTAAATGCAGTCATGAAAAAAAAGAACAGTTATCTTACTCTTGATAAATGTTTCAACCAGCGTAGAAAGCCTTTTCCAAATATTCTATTTCACAATGGCATTTCTCCGTGAAGAGGCTCCGGCCACTCATCTCAGCATTCCTGTGCTCTGAATTCAGATGTGCACTGTGGAGGCTACTCGGCAAATAACAATGAATCTACTCGACCCTATAGAGTCTGCCCCTATAAAAGGACATCTACAATGCTGCTCTTCACCCCTCCACTTTTCTATAGCTCAGAGCAGTGATTGCATGGTCAAGGATGACTTTGTAGAAAACACGCTCATCATCGACTTACTTATCCTGTCTAACCTTCTCCGGGTTGATTGGATCATCACCGCCTCCACTTCATGTGGCTCAGCACTGAGCGCAGACGTCTCTGTGTGCCGTTAGATTGGACGATCCACCTTAAAAGGTCAGCCTACCTTAAGTGGGCTGAAGTTGTGGCTAACTTCAGGGCTAGCTCCCTTCACTTTAGAAGTCTTGGAGCAGTTACAGCCTTCTCCAAGTCTACAAAACACACATGTGGACTCCAAACTCCCATGAAGCCCTCCAACAGCCCTGTAATACATATTGCACATACTCTTTTTTATTTCCTTCTTTCTTTTTACTGAAATCGTAAAAATAGTGCTGAAAATACAACTTGCTGTGCACCACCCAGATGGTCTCAGACACATCACATTTTAACTCGGCAGACAAATTGCATCAAAACTACTTTCACAGTCACTCAGCGGAGAACGCGCTGGACTGAAATGGCTGAGTCCTCGCCATTTATGTATCGAGCTGTATCGATATTTTTTGCACAGCCTTAATACCCAGAAAGCCTTTCGTTTGCCAGAACTCCCTTGAGGACAACCGAAAGTCCTTCTCTGCAGTTTCCCCAAACTCTTCCCACATCTGTTTTGTTTTTTTCTCGTTTGCTTTGGCAACCACTGGAGCTGCAGCTCTTTTTGGACAACTGCTACCTGTCTGCTTTTCGGGAACTCCCTATATGGAAATCAGATTACATTCCCAGGAATGTTTTCTGTCCCTTTATGAATTAAGAAATTAAACTACACGGCTGTTGTTGTTTTTTGGCATTTTAAGCAACTGAATACTTCCTTTCATATGATACACAGTACAAATGAAGGGTATCAAAAGAAGTACTAGTGTCGATATTGTTATCACTTTAAAGATATGTACAGCATTATTGGTATATTATATTCAGCCCTTTTGTGGATATGTTGTCTCCTTTAACTCAATGTTACTCCTGTTTAAATATTAGCCTCACACAAATATCAATTTATAACATGCTGTTTGTGTTTTTAAAGGAAATGGATGCCAAATCTGGCCTGAGAACATGTGCCTTTATAAACTTTTGAGGATGTTTGCATGAATTAATAATAATCATAAGCAAGGGACTATCTCTAAACAGGATATTAAAATGAAAGTTTTATTGACCACATTCCTTGACATTTAAAAAAGCGGAAGTGAAGTTCTAAAGAAAAAACACCGCACAGCTCCCACTCAACACAAAACAGAACAAGACACGGCAAAACACAAATAATTAAGATAAGAAACCGACCCAATTAAACTGGATTACAGGAAACACATGGCAATAGAAGGCGGCACATGTGAGTTCACGTTGATAACAGCAAATTGCATCAAATCGCATGTTGGAGAGGTTAATAGATGTGAAAACCGCGGATGCAGAAAATGTAATCATAGACCAAGCGAGCAGTTGTGCTTTCGACAGAATGAGTATGAGGGGCTGAGTGCGTTTATTATAATTTAATCTTTTATCAAATGGATTAGCATTTTGTTTTTATCCAGACGTCTTTCATTTAGTTACATGAGTTTTAACATGTTGTTGTAAGCCCTTTAGTATTTCACATGCACTCAGTTGAGCCCCCCCCCCCCCCCCCCCCCCCACCACCACCACCACAACACACACACACACACACAAAGAAAACCTCACTTGTTTGTAGTTGTTGTGGCAGTCAAATCCAATACATGTGAATGGAACAGCAACAGATGGGCTTTAAAGACGCTATCGTGATGCCAGGCATCAAGAGGCAACGGGCAACAGGCAATGGGCAACGAGCAACAACACTGGGGTTGTTTGGTTTTTAAAAAGATGGCTGTCCAAAGGTGCTCACCCAAGACGAGCCAGAACAAAACAAGACATCTCATGGAAAACGCTCCTTGGTGGGAGGTATCCACAGCCACTGGTTCATGTGGGAGATTGAGGATGACTTGGGACAAAACCAGGACCGAGTAGCGGTGAGACCCACAACCATGTATTCCCTCAGGGCAACACACTGCATGGGTTGTAAACTAAAAAATGACCTGAAGTGATTTAGTAAGTGGCAAAGTTATAAAATGAATATTTCTAACCCTGAACATTTTTAAAGATATTACTGAATACAACCTGAATACTCTCACTAGCAAAGTGGCTAACAAGCACCTCTTGGTCCGTGTGCTATCGGGCTGTCCTTGACCAAAGACATGTTTTAGACACCTTGTAATCGATTATTTGATTTAACAAACGACGGATCGGTAAAGCAGCGAATTACACAAAAGCAGCACTTTAAATCTAGTGCTCAAAATCTCTCATTGAAATGATTATTTCAGCATGAAAAAAAGACTATTTGATTAAAAAAAAAAAAAAAAAAATGAAATGCCCGATTGGCTGACTAATCGAGAGGGAGCAGCTTAAGTGCAATAGTGAGCGCAGCTAGTTTTGAAAACCTAAAAATTAAGACTGCAACTAACAATTGTTTAAATGAATCATTAATCTGACGTTTATTTTCTCGATTAATCACGTAATTGTATTCAGAGTATATAAAACATTCACACTTGCCATGTATGCAGCTTTAAGAACACTTTAAATTAAATGTGTAATACATTCAGTGTGAGAAATGCCAATGCAGTTTTCTAATTTAGCTTTGCTCTTAATAACGTAGAATATTGGCAATGTGGACATTTTACACAGTCTTCAAAATATTAATATGGAAAGGTCAGATTTTGTTATTAAAAAATCGGTCCTTTGTATTGACAGGGAAACCCTTGCCTATTAACTATTTCCTGTCCAGACATTGTTTATATACGAGGCTTCTGGTCATAAACAAAATAATTTATGGGATGGATTCACAGCCAGCTGGACTCTGCAGGTCCCTTGGGAAGTCGCTGCCCTATCTTTTGCGAGCTGGTGTTGGGGGATCCAACAAGGTTTATTATTATTGGATACATTCTTTAAACTAACAATACAAAATAAATTGTGCAGGTGGCTTTGAATTTATTTTAATATATTTTGTCTTATTTTGAGTTTTTTTGTTCTTTTTACATTATTTCATACCTACAAATGCTGTATGTATAAATATATAGTTATATACATATATATCATATATAGTTATATTATTGATATAAATATAGTGAATTATTTTAAACTATATGCACTTTTATTATTCATTGACTACTTAGAGCCTTAATTCTGGTAAATATGATCTAATCCCTCTGAGGAAAATTCTGAATACCCGGGCCGTGATAATCCGTCCTCCACATGTTAGAGTGGATTTAAACTCGAATAACATTCACTGCCATTCTCTGAATCTCCTCGTGTGTGCATCACTATTAGGGTAATGGTGTTCAGCTCATATGTGCGCTGCAAAATGGATTTAAGATCCATTAGCTTATTAGGCGCAAAATTACATTATCTCCCCTCGATCTGAACTCCGTAGCAGCCGCTGGGAGATAAATTATGCCTTAGCAACACCCCCTGATCTGTCAATCAATCCTCTTATCAGTTTGCCTCCCCCCAGGGAGTGCAGTCACCCATTCACTGCATGCTGTAAGTGAATGGAAGTGCACTGGCTAAGCCATGCAGCCTGTTTGGAGACGGGTGGATGTAGTCGGGGAAGATATTCTGAAGCATTGGGAATGCCTGAAGGGAGATAAAAAGCCTCGTGAAGGGTGGACTGACTGGACTTTGTATATTGTCAAGTGCTCACAGGGTTCAGTCTCACCTTCCAATCACTGGACATTGAACTCTGAACTTTCAAGAACAGAAGGTCAGGATTCATGATGCAAAAGTAGTCCGGCTTTAACTTACAATTACTACAATTGTTCTGTCCACTGCATTCATTACAAATCAGAATCAGATTTATTGCCATGTATGTTTCCACATGCAAGGAATTTGTCCTGGAGGGTGGTGCATAACATTTAACAATAAACATTTAACTTTAATGCAGAGTGCAATAAACAGAGGGCAATCAATGAAAGCATGAATATTTACAATTGGGTCTACAGTAGAATATAAAATAAAATAAAGTGCACAGAATGTAAGTGTTATGTGAAAAAGACTGACTGTTGTCCTGGTTTGGCGTGAAAAAAATATAGTATATACGGTATAGTCCTCAACATCGACACAAGGTATTTCAAAAAGTTTATGGTAAAAAAATCAAAAATAGAGCCTGAATTCATTATGAATTATTATGTAAGAAAGAACATTCTTTTGATTTTTGGTTATAAGCATTGTTCACTAAACATAATGTACTGTGATGCAATAAAACATTTGTTTCATAGTATAATGCCATAAAAAGGGATTTTCAGTATGTTTAAGTGTCATTTTAAGACTTCTTAGTATATTTTAGTATATTTTGATAATTATTTTGGCCTGGATAATCTTATTTTCGGCCCATTCCTACTTATGTTCCTGAATGTCAGACAGTTTGTTGACTAAATATCTTTTGTCAAAGTTTTTGTTGACGAAATGAATCACTGATACAAAGAGAAGCATCAAATATTTATATTTTTAATACCAGCCGGAGCCAGTAAATATTAGGGATTTTTGTTGTTGAATTTCTGTTGATCAACTTATCAAACAACTAATTATTTCAGCACTACACTTTATACTGTAAAGCAAAGTACTGGATATGAGGAGCTTCCAGAGTGGTGTCCCCCATTTAATAACCTTTATAAACACGGCCCGTTATGGCTTCAGATTTAATATTTGTTTAATATCTGTACATTTGAAGGTGGTTGAACTGAAACTTCCAGTGTGGCCTTGGGAGGATGAATTAGGAATGAAATAGTGAGTCTCTGAAGGTTTAGCTGTACTCCAAATTGGAATCTCTCTTCTCCTTGCTTCATTATCACAACTCTCTCTTTGTGTCAGCTCGGAGGCTAATTAAGGGGGGACGGAGAGAGCGAGAGAACAAGACCTCACTGATGGAAATCAAATGAGAAGGACCGGAATGGGAGAATGGAGGAATAATCAGTCGTCTGATGAACGCTCACGGTGCCCTTGATGAACAGCGCCAGCGCCTCCCCAGAATGGATGAGAGGCGAGCGAAGAAAGTGCCAGGGACAAACTACTAGAATGGGATCTTGTAAGAAAGAGGAGTAAGCCGAGTGTAGGAAGGAGCAAGAGTAAGTAGAATCGGCTTAATTTACCGGCCTGGGTCTTAATACGTGTCCACCTACTGCCTCACAGGAAGACCCACGTGGCAGGAAATCAGCTTGCCAGGATGAATTCTTTCTCCTTTCCTTCAATGTGCGCTGCTGCAGCCGGCCTCCGCTGCTATACTTGTATTGTATATCATCACAATCACCTATAGATATGTCGGCTATTTAAAGCAAGGTGCAGCTACTACTACTCCTTCTTCTGCTGATTAAATCCTTGTTCATAAAAAGAAAAGAAAAATAATCTTCGACCCGTGGGTGACGTCTTCCGATGTCTTGTTTTGACAACAATTTTCAATTTGCATTGTGAAGACAAACTTCAAATGTGAGAAGGTGGAACAATGCAGAAAACAATTTAAAAAAAAAAAACTTTCTAGGAGATAAATGATAAATTGTATTTCCCCTTCGCAGCTCTCAACGTGGCTGGTGGCTCGCAGCTAACAGCGCTAACAATGCTAACAGCGCTAACAGTGTTAACAGTGCTAATAGTGTTAACAGTGATAACAGTGCTAACAATGTTAACAGTGTTAACAGTGCTAAAAGTGCTAACAGTGTTAACAGCATTAACAGCGCTAACAGTTTTAACAGCGCTAACAGTGCTAATAGTGATAATGGTGCAAACAAAGTAAAATGTTTAGTAAAATACTCAATTTAACAATTTAACAATCGTGAAAAAATAATCACACATTTCTTTTCTATTCAACAGTCCAAAACCCAAAGGATTTTCTCAAAATATCACTTAAAATAGTGAAAAGCGGCTAATCTTCGTAATTGAGAGGCAAGATTATTAAGGTGAAAGAAATTACTTGAATGATCAATAATCATTTTCTGTTTACTCACGAATAACTAGCTTTATTATTTGGCCTGCGAGTCCACGAACGCTCAAACCATTTTGTCAACCAATCGATCAGCTGATTTAATCTACCCATCCTTAAAACTGATTTTCTCCACTAAAAACACAAAAGCACCACTTTAAATCGTGTGTGTACCAGATATGTGCTCATAAGTTTCTGAGAAATTGACAATGAAAACACATTAAATGAATTGCTAATTGACTCAAGAAGCCTTAGTAGACGAAAACCAAACCCAACTGACTAAGAGGGGGAAGCCCTGCTAATACCCATCAAGTATCATTGACGTGTTTTGACATGTTTTAGTTCAACAAAAACGTTGGCCTCTCTGGCTTCCTCTTCTGACTCTGCGAGGTCAGTGAGTCACTTTTAGTTGTTCTTTCAAAGCTTTTATGACAAGTGACCTTGCAAAATGGCTTTTCGTCAACATCTCGCATTGTAATTCATGCTAAACGACACGGCCATGACTGCGCCGCAGTGCAGCATCATTCAAATTGTTGATCTAATCTAATACCAAAGTCCACTTTATTAAATAAACCTCGCCTCGAGCCGTCTCTGAACGGAATGGAGTCTCTAAAGCGCAGAAGAAAGTCGGATCACAAGCGAGAGAAGTCGTTTGGCTTCGAGGTCACCGGTTTAAAATGTGCCCAGCTTTTCAGTGTCCAGTCAGGCCTGCGGGGCGAGGCTACCGAGGCTACAGAGGCTACCCAGGTTACCGAGGCTACAGAGGCTACAGAAGCTACCGAGGCTACCCAGGCTACCCAGGCTACAGAGGCTACGGAGGCTACAGAGGCTACCAAGGCTACCGAGGCTACAGAGGCTACCCAGGCTACCGAGACTACCGAGGCTACCCAGGCTACCGAGGCTACAGAGGCTACAGAGGCTACAGAGGCTACAGAAGCTACCCAGGCTACCCAGGCTACAGAGGCTACGGAGGCTACGGAGGCTACGGAGGCTACGGAGGCTACAGAGGCTACAGAGGCTACCAAGGCTACCGAGGCTACCCAGGCTACCGAGACTACCCAGGCTACCGAGGCTACAGAGGCTACCGAGGCTACCGAGGCTACCGAGGCTACCGAGGCTACCCAGGCTACCCAGGCTACCCAGGCTACAGAGGCTACTCAGGCTACCGAGGCTACCCAGGCTACCGAGGCTACAGAGGCTACAGAAGCTACCGAGGCTACCCAGGCTACCCAGGCTACAGAGGCTACGGAGGCTACGGAGGCTACAGAGGCTACAGAGGCTACCAAGGCTACCGAGGCTACCCAGGCTACCGAGACTACCGAGGCTACCCAGGCTACCGAGGCTACAGAGGCTACAGAGGCTACCGAGGCTACCCAGGCTACAAAGGCTACCCAGGCTACCCAGGCTACAGAGGCTACTCAGGCTACCGAGGCTACCGAGGCTACCCAGGCTACCGAGGCTACCCAGGCTACCGAGGCTACCGAGGCTACCCAGGCTACAAAGGCTACCCAGGCTACCCAGGCTACCCAGGCTACAGAGGCTACTCAGGCTACCCAGGCTACCCAGGCTACCGAGGCTACCCAGGCTACCGAGGCTACCGAGGCTACCCAGGCTACCCAGGCTACAAAGGCTACCCAGGCTACAGAGGCTACTCAGGCTACCGAGGCTACCCCTTCCCCCTCTCCTCTCTCTTCAGCTGGCTGTAAATTTCAGAGCATGCTGCCATTTAATTAACACGTAGATGAATGCGCCCGTTGTGTCTCTCCTCTTGAACATTTCCCGGACACGATGAAAACACGATCGTGCCAAAAGCTCAGGAAGTCCATTCGAAAATCTAATAAGTGGGGGGGGCTCGGAGGCAACAGGTTTTCTCTACATACGACAGGGCTCACCGTGACAAGTCATAATGGCCGTGTACTGTGTTGAAGTGATAAAAGTGGGTTCAGGGAGAAAGGGTTATTTGTCTGTGAGGCCGAAGAGAAAGAGAGAAGAAGAAAACAAGCAGTGACTTCTGTCTGTCGTCCTCTTCAGAGGCGAGGGTGAGTGCATTAGTCCATTAGATGGCTGCACTATGAAGGTATTACTCTGGAAGCACAAATCTTTCAGAAACACAACCGCGGATGAATAAACTGCTGTCATGGAGACACACAAAGCAGCGGGTTTGATACGACGGCAAGACGATCACATGACGGATAAAGCATCAGGCTGGCTGACAAGTGGATTCTTCTCACACACACACACACACACACACACATACACACATACACACATCTCATTTAACACGGTTACGTAATGACGCAGCTAATAAAAATAGCTGCTCGGGTTTGGGATCACTCTTTATAGACATATTTCAAAGTCTCAAAAGTAGTAGGAACCAACTGAATATGCAGTTCAGAATAAATTAGAAATGTAATTGCTCCTCGGGGAGTGTGTTTGTTTTTTTTCTTTTTAAAGGAGGAGAAGAAGAAAAAAAGACACAAGATAAAACGAGACAGAAGACATGGGAGGAAAGAGTTCGTACTGTTGGCGTCCCTTGGAACCGAAAACAAACACTAAAGATAGCTTTCTCTGAGGAGGGCGGTTTAGTCGGGTCTTAAACTCGAGCTCATATCTGAACTCAGGTGTTTGGTCCCCAACACAGAGATTAGGGTTGTAACTGTGTGGTATGTTCACGGTACAATAACCACCTCTGACTGACACTATTATTATTATTATATTAGTATTATATTAGTTAGTTGCACAGCCCCTCAAGGAACGAGAACAAAATGTGAATAATGGCATGTAACTTTAATATGTTTTTTTCAATCGAAGCTTGTTTTGTTCACTCTAGGACGTTAAATTAACTACAAAATGAAAACTATCATCAGCTGTGAGCTTTTAAAATAATGTCCTATACCGTTTCCTCTTTAAATGCGTTCAAATGGCGATCATCTTTGTTCTTCTATACCACATGGGAGGAAGAAAATAACACAGCTGGTGGGCAATTGCTTGCCAAGTGTCTTCATCTGTTTGGCAGGTGGACAACCATCAAATCTGCAGCATATCTTTACGTAATCTCTACACCCGTGGAGAGGGCCTTTATTATAATGTATAGACGACTGGATCACAATGCATAGCATGGGAGATGTCTTCTTTTCAAACCTGAAGAGACAGTAATACATCGATGGTAATACATCGGTGGTAATACTTATGTGTCAAATGGACCAGATACAGGAGCCAAAGTGTCCCAATCCCAAATGTTTAAAACTGATCCAAAGGGCAAATGTAATTTGAGTCCACAGTGCGATGGGCGGCCCAGTCAGGTGCTTGTGCAGCACCATTTGATTTGAACAAAAAGCTACTTTGATGATGATTATGAATAAGATACAAATAAAATACCTCTTTCTTAAAAAACGTCAGACAGCTCAAACTGACCCAGATGCAGGGATAAATACCTACTGAATTAAAACTGCAAAATTGTAATAATCAACATTTTTACCATCTCATAGCACATAATGACCATCACTTATCTGGGAGGAAATCACAGGGTTGATCGGAGTCAATGACTCAGGGGTTACTTTGCCAGAAGCAGAGATTGCTGGCTTTTAAAGCTCCATTTCTAACCTGTACTGCATGTAATTTACCCAAAACTACTGATCTCTGAGGGGGACGGCGAAGGGTGTTAAACAGGGTCATTAAAGCAAAGTTCTCTCCACGAAACTTTCAAAGAGGCGTCAGATGGCTGAACTTTTCACGCGACACAACTTGCCGTCTTGTAATTGGAAGTCATGAAGTCATCGTAGATTTTCAAACTACGTATGACATCACTGACCGGCGAAAGGTAGATGAGAAGTAGACGAGAAGTGGACGTAGTCATCGTGACGTCACCCGTTGGTGTGTGGACTGATGTTATGAAGCTTCAAGTTCGGCAATTTCGCATTCGCCATCTTGGATTACGGGCGTCGCCATGTTTCTTTTTCTCGTAACCAATGAACAGAAGTTACCGTATTTGGAGGAGTGACGAAGAGATACAGTGACCTGTCAATCACAGTAGCCCCGCCCTAAAGCGTCCCCTGCTTTATGGTCTGTTTGACTCTAAATGAGCATAATTTACTAAATGAACATCATGCTGTATTGAAGAAGACTTGAAACTAGAGATTGAGACATAAACTCATGTTTACAATGTTTACTGAGGGAATACATCAAGAGAGAAGTAGAGTCATTTATATAGACTTCTATACAACCAGAGGAGTCGCCCCCTGGTGGTCAGGAGAGAGAATGCAGCTTTAACACATGAAGCATAGACTTCTATACAACCAGATGAGTCACCCTCTGGTGGTCAGGAGAGAGAATGCAGCTTTAACACATGAAGCATAGACTTCTATACAACCAGAAGAGTCGCCCCCTGGTGGTCAGCTTCTGTACAAGAGGTCCTGAAGATCCTTCATCTGACGTCTCCAAACTACGTTCTTTTACGAAAACTCACGCAACAAGTCACCTCGCCATCACCTTGCCGTGCTGCTGATAACAAAGCTAACAGCTGATGTTAGCAGAGCTTACATTGACTTGCATTATGATGCGTTCAAGCTCTATTCAGTAAAGAAATGAGCATTGGGCGAAGTTAATTTATAAAGCTGTCATGATGGGTTAAAATGGAATGGTGTCAAATGTTGTTTTTAATAAATACAGTTGTTTAAAAGAGCAGCAATATAAAATAGATTAGATAGAGTAGGGAGGGAATTAGGACTCGTTTAAACTTCCAAACACTAGATTTAAGCAGCTAATACTATATAATTAAAACCACTAATTAATTTGAATTGAATTTGTGATGGCTTACACTGACTTTGGGGTCTGGAGCCTTGATGTCAATTATACTTCTTAGGAGTGAAAGAGGTCGGTGAGTAATACATCCGGGCTAACGTTGTGTAATGTGAAGTAGGCATAAGGCTCAGTGGGTCTACGTTTTCATCGATGCAGCACTGTGTCATGTCATTGAAGCTGTAAACATTCTTTATTTACAGAGTTGGCTCCGTGCTGAGGTAATGGGAATGTTTGCAATCTATTGCCTCGATTTCTCTCGGGAATCCAAGTTTCGGCACACTCAATATGCACCAATCACTTTCATTCATTAACGCGTGACTATAATCAACTGAGAACCACAGGAAATACAATACAGATACATATCATCTCTCTGACGGTGAAGAACTATTTCATTACAGACCCTTCTGGTCTCTAAACACTGCACATTCTTTCTGTATATTTAACAGTTACCGGCAGCGCAGTGTTCCCGCTGCGTGTCGGATTCATTGAACAAATAGGAAGTTGAATGGACTAAAACTGCCCTGTACGTACATCGTGCCATTTATTTTAGTGCCCCCAACCATTGTGGCTCCATGTGCTCACAGAGAAAGTTGAAAAGCTCAAAATTGAAACTTCCGGCCATCATCATTAATACACTTAACGAGTTGACGTCACGCGGAAAAAGTGGCGGATTTGTGTGAATGAAGAGATTTGTGTAAACGGCCTCAAACTCCACATGGACTGTTTGATCACATTGCTACTGCAAAGCTGCTGAAGTCCAGCTGTGCAATATCTGACTTTACCTTCAACTCAATGCAGGCTCGCCCTATCAGACTGAGTTTAGCCCGGTGTGTCTGACGGAGGGCTGATCAGTTATCAGTGTTTAATTAAAAAGCTGTGGAAGTGACCGGAAACATCAGGATTGCTTTCCGAACTGTGTAAAGCAAAATGTAACGAACAAATAGATAGACATCAATATTAAATTGAAGCTGAGTTAATTAATCATATCCTTAGCATATTGAGACAAATTAAAATGAACCAGGTAACTTTAAAATAATGAATTGGACAACAGCAAAAAAAATAAAAAAATCTCCAAATTATCAGGAATTACAATTTAAATGCAATTATACAAATTGCTGAAAATTAAAAATTCAAAAATATTATGTATATAGTCTATAATCATAGAACTGAATTGAATAGATCTGCCCTGTTACACAGATATGCAATCAGCTCGATATCCTAAATACCCAGTATCGGTGCATTCCTTTGTTTGTATAATTCATTTGTGGATAACTGCATTGCCGAAAGAGTTTTTGGAATTACGCATATGTTGTTTGTTACAAACATTTAAGCGGAAGACCAACTTTTCTCCTAAATCTTATTTCCACTGAGCCGTGACTCTATTTTGGATTTCTGGGAACGGCTACGGGAACAGGAAAAAGAGGCATCAAGCAGTAATATCCGACTCGAAAGCAATATTTATTTCTTTTTCTCCCCCGAAGTCTGAAACATTGTTGAAACTTATGTTCCTTTAAAAAATAAATTACTTCTTAGTTTTTGTTTTCGTTCCACTTACAAGCCGTATAGTCCTATTAGATTGCTTGCCTCTCTCCTCTCATCCAACGAAAAAAAAAAAAAAGGAACGGCTGATTGCTTTGGGGCGGACAAAGTCCCACAGAGTAGCTCAATTATTGACTTTGCTAAGTCAACCTTTAACGTACAAATCCTGCTCAGACTCGTGTCCTTGTGGTGGCCGACGGCCCGCTGAAGGCGCGGCGCATTCAGCTCACAGCCCAGCAGACATTAATTCCACTCCATCTTCACACTCAATTTAGTCTTGAATGTTCCTGCCAATATGGCTGAGCCTCGGAATTAGAAGTGGTAAATTATACAAATAACCTCCTAATAGCGCGCCGTGCCCAAATGAAGTGAACCCGCCAACTGCGGCGGCGATTTGCGGCGCGGCAAGCGATACGGAAGGGCAAGTCCAATCATGTACGTACATGTGCTCGCTGAGCAGCCCGCGCTGGCGTAATGAGGATCGGTGCCCGTAACCGGCGAGTAGCCACGGTGTCTTATTAGTTTGTCATATCTTAGTCTCTCCATCCTCGCAAGGCAACAATCCAATCCAGTGTCTGTGAAATAAAAGAGGAGACAAATCTATTCAGCGCTTCCGCCTGACCTCGTGAACAATGTGTCAAGACACAGGTGATGGGAGACGCATCAGAGAGGAGACCGATTTTCATAAAAAAAAGGGAAATGAAATGTGGGTCAGGGTTATGCTGTGAGTCGCTGTGAATACGTGAGTGTGTATCACCAGGATGGCCGGCATGAATCAGAAGTTGTCTGTAAATTGTCCTTCAGAGTTGCAAAGGATGGGCATAAAAAGGGACGAGTGTATTCGTTTTGCGAGATGCATGACTATTCAAAAGGCAGCCGACTCACGAAGAACAGATTAATCACGTGACCAAAGAACATGCATCCCCCTCGCAACCGGTGGAGGGATGATGATAAACTGGGGAACATGGACCCGGAGCCTGCAGGTGAGTCCTGGGGTCAAGCTGGGATTTATGAAATGTGAAAAAAAAGAGAGCAGCGGGAAGTTATGTTTTCTTTTTGCAGCAGAGTTACATCAGATTGGACAAACCGGCCGACGGTGTGGACCACTGCGTTTCCATACTGCTGCCAGGAACCTTTAGACCACGAGGAATGCACCTTTTTTTTTTTTTTTTTAAAGTGAGTTGGCTAGGGGGTGGATAAATCAAACGCCACGCAATCCAGCGAATGTGCAGCGGCAGCAGACTCAGACGCATCCGCCATGCAGTGGACAATTATTAATTTATACAATCAAATCACAAGACCTGCAGGCTCGGAGCAGACAATCTCCTCATCAGTGATAAGAGGCACACTCATGGGTGTGAGGTTCACAATGAAGGCAGCAGCAGCGCAGACCGTCGAGCAGGAGCTCAGCAGCTTAAATGCAATCATGACACAAAGAAATTGTATGGAAATATGTCACATCAACCCATTTTATTGAGTTTAAGCGATTATATTGCTGAATATGAAGTGTGTGGGGAAAATATGAACGGGACTGTTTTATGTTTTCAGTTCAGCGGATGTTAGTTATGATAATGGGGTGTGGGCACGACAAGACTTATGTTTGCGTCCTTGAAGTATAATATTACTCATCCAAGTTTGCATTGAGCAAACCGTCCAAAAACAGCCATGTTAGGGGCCGAAATACATGCAAAAATAAATTCTACCCATAATGTAGGTTATTACAGTGGGAGGGGATTGTAACGCACCTGCATGGCAAGCAGCAACCAAAAGAAAAATAAGTGCAACCACCAAAATGCTTCACGCAAAGGTAAGTTACCCCCAAAAAACTGAAATTATTAGCAGCCAGCAGAGGAAGCAGGTTAGCACGATTTATATGATTTATATGATTAATGTGATTTATATGAGGAAAAACGGCAGCTGATATCTGAAACGTAAAGATAACATTCGTCCTGAAGCCACATTGCGCTCACATTTGGGTAGTTAGCTTGTTTTACGTGTAGCGGTGCTACAGCAGTGTTAGCACGCTAGCAGGTGAGCAGAAAAAAAAAAGACATGATGGAAAGAGTGCCTTTGATATGCAGTATGCATAGCCTTCTAGCTAGTTCCTAACTTTTTTATTAAGCATTTTTTCAAAACTCGGGATGCATTTTGTGTCACTTTGGGGGTCACTTTGAATCACTTTGAGTCATACTTATGGTTTATGTTCATATTTATTGTGTAATAGTGTTATAAACATGACAAAATTAACTTATATACACTTGTGAGGACAGGATTTATTTTTTTAATATTTTTTTATATGCTGAGTCCCAGAGGCTGAACCCCACCGGATCCAAAACTGGGTCTGCTGGGATGCATAAGTTACTGCCAGTTGCATAAAACAGACCAGCGTGAATGTCCATTCTTGATTTGGGGATTCATTTTAACTAAACTAAAAATATTTACAAAATAATCCATTCTAAACTAACCTTTCCTGAATTCAGTGTCAGTTTGATTGATGGGTTGATTTTGTCAAATGTAAAAACAAAATATGGTTTCATGGATTAGCCTCCAGAAATGTACAATGCACAGAGCATATAGTGCCACAATAACATCATACATTGTGTTTAAACAAAGACCAGTTGACGGGAACGATCAAAAGACGGAGAAATATGTGTTGCATGCCACATACCAGGCAACAATATGCGCGTTTCCAAAGAAAAGAAGATGATTGACATAATTTCGTCCATCCCTTAAGGTCCGCGATCGGCTCATTCCTGCTGTCATGCGAGTTTAGTGTTACATTTTGTATTACATTCTGTCCTTTAAAAATTCAATAATGTATTATATAAAAATAAAAAAAACATGATTGACAAGTAAACAGAAGAGAGAAGAAGAACAAATGAAAATGAAAACAGTCATCAGTCCTAAATGTCCACGCTCTGTCTCAATAATTAGATTATGTAAAACATGCCTGTTTTCTCAGGTCTTGTTACAAAAAAAACAAATAAAATCTATAATAGGCAATATACTGTTATCTTTCTCACATCGTGACATAAATGACATAAAACAAAGTGTATTCAACTGTCTTATTTACAAGTTAATTAAATGTTTTATTGCTACTTTAAAGTGGTTTTTGTTAATGCTTTGAGCTGCCGTGTAACATTTAATGACCAATCACCTCAGCACATGTAATATGACTATTGAATCCTTCATGCAAAAAGAATGGCCAATTTGAAACAGCACAGTCATTCCACAGGGCCTCGCAGTGGGAGGGATATCCTTAATCAAAAGGGAGATTTTTTTTTTTGTCTAATCTAGGCCAGGAAGTTAAAGAAACCCTGCAGCGTGGAGTGTGTTTTTCAGCTCGTCACGTGTGTGTAAATGCAGAGTGCCTTCAGTCTCAAAAGTGGTGATTTGGGGTCGCGGGACATCTGAGGACACCGAACAAAATGTCTTTTGGAGAAACGCTCCTCTAAGATATTAGTTCTGTCACCTTCGAATGAGAATGTCCTGGATTTTGATATCTGTGCAGAGTTAGCTTGTCCTCCCATGGGGTTCATCCTCCCACGGGCCAAACACACTTCAGCAACCATAAAAAAAAAAAAGAAGATAGAATAGGAGAGGAAGGGACATTGGAAATGTCTGCCGCGGTCATCTGACACGTACAGAAGAAGAAAAATGGCGATTGTTGTTCGTTCTGTTATTATGGTGACAGCACACATAGGTGAGGGGAAGTGAAGTAAAACAAATCAATCCCCCGCATGTCCTACAGGGTCTTTCGGCAAAGGCAGACCAGATTTGACTACACATTGACTACGCTTACTAGCTAGCTAGCTTGTTCTTCTCAGGAGTGGCAGCATCATTAGACCCAGAGCTGCCGCTGACTATTGGCCAGCGGTTTGGCTCAATTTCTGTAACTGGCGTAGCACTAAAGTGCGGCGGAATTAGCAAGCTAGCTAACTGGCTAGCTGTCCGCGAGTTAGCTAGCTGTGCTGTTGATTCCACCGCGCTTTGACGCTACACCGGTGACAGAAAAACTAGCCGGACAAAGTTGCCACTCAGCTGGTAATAGCGATGTGCTTTCCTACGCTGTGACAACTAGAGTGTGTGGACGAATTACATAACGGCAGGTGGCTCCTCTTTTAATGCTAGTTAGCTTGCTAGCTTGTTCTTCACAGGAGTGGCGTCGGCGGTATCATTAGACCCAGAGCTGCTGCTGACTATTGACCAGCTGTTTGGCTCAATTTCTGTAACCGGCGTAGCACTAAAGCGTGGCGGCATTAGCAAGCTAGCTAACTGGCTAGCTGTCCACGAGTTAGCTAGCTGTGCTGTTGATTCCACCGCGCTTTAACGCTACACCGGTGACAGAAAAACTAGCCGGACAAAGTTGCCACTCAGCAGGCGATGGCGATGTGCGTTCCTACGCTGAGACAACTAGAGCGTGTGGATGAATAATTTAGTTGTTCAATGTTATTTGTGACGTTGTGACTCCACTACACGTCAAAATGGCCGCCGCTCTGTTGATTTGAATGGAAAATGTCTGTTTTACTCCTATAGTCAGTTCATTTGTGACTCTAAGTTGTCTACAGATGCCGGTGTAACTGTCTGGCTGTGTTAGCCCTGTTCTAAACATAGACCTGTCCTGGGATGGAGTCCAGCAACCGCTCACTGCTGGACACAAACGTGTGAGTAGAGATGGATGTTCAGAATTGGTGATAAATAAGACAGCTAAAAACAATTTACAGTGGCAATCTAAGAGTTACGTTGAGGTGATCATCAATACTCAACACCTATAGTCAATAGTGGTGGTTCAAATATCCAGGCCTTAAATATCAACACTACTCGTATTAATGAAAAAAAGATTATCACATTATTATGTAATCGTTTTGAGAAGAATGGGATTTGTAGAAAAAGCGTGTTTATTCATTAGCTAATTAAATTTAGATTAGGAGGTTTATAAATGATTAAACAGCGCTGGACTCAAGCAAAGACCACACAAAGGAAAACAGCCTATAACTTGACCAGCACTGCAGTGATCAATGAATTAACTGAAGAATAAAACAGAAGCAGTTGTTTTTATGCGGTTTCTTGTTTTGGGGTCTTTATTTTATTTTTTTAAAGGCTCCCACACAAAGAAGCAGATATTCACATAACAAACAGAGATTAAACAGGCTGCAGCTGCCCTACAGTATCTGTAATTGAGCACATTTATGCAGCCTCTGCAGAGCGTATTTCACAAAAATATTTCTCTATTTCAAAAAAGACAGAAGAATAGTGAAATTGAGAAAGTACAAACATCCTTGATTCAATAAACTCCTTTTTCATCCTGTAAAAGCTGCTTCATAATCGTTTGTTTTTGCCATTTCTCTTGTGTGCGAAGTGGGGGTGGAGGGGGGGGGGGGACACTCAACATGGTGGGAATAAATTGGTCACAGGACTGATTTAGTCCAAAAAAAAAGGGGGGGGGAGGAGGCGGCAAAGAAATCCACAGTTAAAAGGGTGAAATTTTGTTTTATTGCAAAGCCCGAGGAGGGCACTGCTCGATAGCTGTGTGTGTGTGTGTGTGTGGGGGGGGGGGGGGGGGGGGGGGGCCTCGTGATTCATGACTGCAGCGCTTCTTTGGTAAAGGTAAACGTGTATTCACGGTTCAATCGTATCAGACGTACGGTTTGCAGGTTTGAATGCAGTCAGGCCGGGCGGAGACGAGGGATCGTTGTTTGGTACATTATAGTTTGTGCTATTTAGCTCAACAAAATCCTCCCAAAAAACTGTATCAATAGTGCCCCCACATGGAAAGGCCTGAAAGATACTAATGGCTTTCTGTAAGCCAGCATCAAAAACATAGCTTTTAGTGCTCAATTTCAAGCACCAGTAAATCATTTGGACTCAGTGTAGATGTTTAAGTTGTCCACACATTATTTTTGCAGTCACGAGAGAGGAAACAGAACCACAACATGAATGAGAACACCCAGCTTTATGACTCATTTCAAAATCTTGAAAAATGTGCATTCAGAAAAAGAAACGCAATCATGTGACTCATGTAACAACTCGGCATTGTGGGAGTAAAGCTTTGCAGAAAACACACGATACAAAAAACAAAAGCAGATTTTCTTTAAAAATCAAGATAAAAACGTGTCTCTTTTTCCAACCAGCTCCATCACACGTCTTCACGGCCTCGCCGACGCGGGTTTCAAAGTCTTTAAATACCGTCGACATCCGTTGGTCTCCAAACTGTCTTCAGTTGTTTGTTTTTTTCTTGCAGGGATGCCAAATAGGTCAAACATGGCGAGAGCTCATCTGGTGCTCCTCCTCAGGCTCTCCACGGTCTGCAGGAAGGACCGCAGGGCCTGGTCCTCCTCCAGGGCGGAGCTGTCCTCCTCCTCCTCGATGATGCCACACTGCACACAGCGGAGGCGGGGCTCCCGCCGTCCGGCCCTGCAGACACAAGCCGTGGCCAGGGACTGGGGGAACTCCTCCATCACCAAGGGCAGCAGATGGGCGGGGAGCGTGTCCATGCTGGTCGCCATGGTGAGCGGTGGCCCGAAATGCGAAGGGGGGGTGGAAGACGGGATGGGACGTGGGGTGGGGGGGGGCTTTGAAGCCTCGCTGCCTTGTTTGCAAACGCAGGCGAATCTGATCAGAAGTTTTTTTTTGTTCGCAGTGTCGAGATGATTTATTTATTTATTTTTAAAGAGAGGAAAATTCAAAAATATGAAATGCTCAAATCAGTGAGAGAGCTGTTTGATATTCAGTCCAGAGGGTTCTGCTTGATGAGGATTGGAGAGATCCTGCTGCCCTTCGCTTTTGGAAGTCTGCTGTGAAATCACAGTGAGTGAGACGCTGAGCGCCTCCTTTATATACAACCCTGCACACTCCCACCCGCTTCTTCCTTTGGACACACACACACACACACACACACACACACACACACACACACACACACACACACACACACACACACACACACACACACACACACACACACACACACACACACACACACACACACACACACACACACACACACACACACACACACACACACACACACACACACACGGCGATGACACACTTCCGCAGCTTCCATACCGGTGCACCGGAATAATCTCCCAGAAACTGTTGGCATGGGAACCGGACGGTGAGGGAAGAGGCAGGACGTGGAGGAGGCAACACATTTACATGGGCTGTGAAATGACGACTAATGGTGGAAAACGCTTGAGGGAGTTACATGAGCAGACCAATAATGGTGTGTGTGCCTGTGTGTGTGTTTATTATTACACAGAAGACTGTGTGTGCATTTCTTGACAGTTGATGTATCCGACAGATATTATACACTTTTTACGCGAGATATCCGACTACACACACGAACACGTTTCATCTAATTGTGAAACTAAAACTTGAGCTGTTCTCTCCCCTGAATGTTGCATGAAATAACATAAAAATGTGTAATGAAATGCATCTTTATCTAAATAAATCTTGCAGTGACAAGAAAAAAAGTGAAAAACGAGCAAAAGAAGACAAAGCAGGCCGATGAGTGACGTTATTCAAATTGCTTTTTATTGAGAACAAAATACAATTCAGCGTTCCCCCCGGGTGATCCGGTTCCCCCCACCACGACGTGCACCGGAGGTATCGGGAATACGTCGTGCACTTAATCCGCTGAATAAAGCGCTTTGGACAGAAGCCGGTCCCCCGATGCCGCTGCTGCACTGACAGAGTACAAGTCGCCCGTTGGGGTCTGATACAGAATAACTTAAAGCTCAGCCCGGACACATCGAGGGAACGGGACTGCTACTCGATGAACACACACACAAACAAACACGTCGCTCTGAAACGAGGAAAAAGTCAAATTAAATGAACACGTATCGGCTCGTCCCGTCTGTGCGTTTGGTTTTAACAGGTTTAGTGAATCCAACAGTAGAAAGGTAACGCGAGGAACGCTGGAGGACTCCAGGAATGTCGGGCCAAGCGAAGGACTGCGGTTGTGCGGATGAAACGCCTTATTTAAATATTCCTGCAAAACCTCCGTCATCCATCTACGGAGCCTCCACTTAAACTTTACACCGATGAAATGTGGTCCGGTTAAATTAAACACGCCCCCCCCCCTTACCTACCTCCATCAATACCATCGAGAAAATGTTAAGACGGAAGAAAGCTAAACTTTAATGAATTTTATGCCCAAAAAGAAAGCTATTATTTTCACACAAATAAAATCTCACTTCCGCTTTTTAAATCTTAATAAAACATTGTTTACCGGCGAGTCAGCGCCACCTGCAGTGTTCTCCTCAACGGCTTTAAGCAAAGTCAAGCTCGAAAAAGATCAAACGTCCCCCAGAGGCCCCGAATGATCCGCGTCCTTCCCAGACATCATCTCGGCTTCATTTTTCCCAAATCACGTTTCGCAGACGGATGGATTGTTTTGGGGAATGTTTTTTTTTTTTTTTTTTTGCGTTTCCACATTAGCATTAGCATTAGCGCTCCGTTCATTAAAGCTGATCAGTCGACGTGGAGCGCCACAGTTATCGGGGAGGACAGGACAGTGGAGGGGGGAGACATTTTCTTTTCCGTGGTCCCACGATGGCGGCGAGTTGTCAACCCCCCTCACCCCCCGCCCCCCCGGCGAGCAGCGCCGCCTAACCCTGCTTCTGCTTCTTAAGGTAACGAGCGCGCTGGGACAGGCCCATCCCCATCACGTGGCTGTTGAGGAGCTTGGCGGGCAGCAGCGCTGTCGTCACCCAGCCCTGCGGAGGGAAACAACGCGGTCAGCTGGTGGCAAATACCAAATAACAGATTAGCATTCATTATTCATCTTTCATTTCCGAAGCCACGACTGTGGCGAGCGGACGAAAGTGCAGGAAACTGTGTTCGTGGTCTTCCAGCAAAAAACAAAAAAGCTCCAGTTCAGCTTTTTTTTGTTTTTTTCATCATATTTTTTTTGTTGAAACCTCATCCCGCCGTTATCAAAAGAGACAAATCCCTCGTAAATTACGCTAAACGTATCTTTCTGGACAAAATTAGCAATTATTTTTCTCATATATTGCGCATTAGTCGGCCGTTTAAAAAAAAAAAAAAAAAAAGAAGCAATGAAATCTTTTTCCCGCTTTAGTCGTAATGAAGGTTAACTCGACTTTAACTCAGTTTTCCGAGACGCCGCTGAAACAGTCGACTGTGTTCTGAAAGAAACCCCGAAGGTTTTTAATCTTCTTAAGTAAGTAGCAGCTTTATGAAGCATCGTAAATGGTTATTTCATTGACTTACCATATTCTTAATCACCAATACAGATTTCCTTTTAATTGCGTCATTTTAAATGTCTCACATGGATTTACTTTAAAGCTGGGATGTTGTTATTTTTTCTAAAATGATAAGATAATTAAATCCACATAATGGCGTGTAATGAATTATGGACGTGGTTGAGAGTGGCGGTGCACTCTTTGTGGCGCCCTTCACTTCCACATCCATTTAGTTTTATGCCCGGCGGCGCCGGAGCGTGGCCGGTACGGTTCTGACCTTGTGGCTGTACGTGCGTTAGTTCGCCGCCGGCCGTGGTGGGAAAACTGCCGCCGAAGGCCGTTTCCCCCGAGCCGCTCGGCCAGGTGTTTTATATTTCCTGTCTGTGGACAGATTTTTTTTTTTTGTCAACAAGCCGGCGTCACAAACTTTAACAGGTGTGCAGTCAAGAGATGAAAACCAAGGTCGGAAGACGGAGGTTTTGGTCCGGGGGCGAAGGGCGGAGAAACGAGGGGGTTCTGGGGGTTAGGAAGTTTGGAAGAGCCCCGCCCCCCTTGCACTGAGGCTTTTATCCAAAGAGACTTACATGCTGTACAGTAGACACAGCAACGGTGAGCAATGAGGGTTAAGTGTCTTGCTCAAGGACACATCAACATGGACTAGCGGAGCCGGGGATCGATCCTCTGATTGAAAGACGGATCTGCTAACCACTGATCCACAGTCGCCCCCGATTCTCCGTCTCGGCATCGTGATCCCATCGCAAGATGATCTCTTATTATTATTATTATTATTATTATGATGATTTCGGTTTCCAGATTGCAGGCTGGCAGCAGTCCATACTGGTGAATTGTGGATTATAACTGGGAGTCGGGCCGAGCTGTAACTGGAGAGGAACGGGATTACCGGATAATCGGAACAGACGCTCCGAGCTCGTGGCTTAGTGAACAATAGAAAGGGCCGGTGACGGAGGAAAAAAGTGTGCCGACTTTACCTCGTCATCAACAAAGGCTTGCTTATGCCGAATGATTTATTGACTCTCCTCCCCCCTATCCTCCCCATCCCGGAGCGATCGGTGCCGTTATTTATGTGCGTATCAATAAACACGATCATTGATATGCAGGTCACACGGGGTTGGTGGGAAGACGCTGAAGAAGCGAGGACGCCTGAACCAGCCCGAACTCGACCGGCGTTCCCGTCTCCGCGGAGTGATTACAGCGCCCGGATGCGCTCGGAGAGGCGGAGGAGCGTCCCGCTCCGGGGCTCCGGGGGGGGGGGGGGATGTTTACCGAGCCGGTGAACGGGCACGAGCAAGATAAGAGGGTCTTTGTGTCGGAGAGGACTATCCCTCCATTACTCTGGACACATCGCGTTGGAATGAAGGAACATTCAATCGCTCGTGCTCGTTATATAAAAACGGGGGCGAGTCTCAGGGACTCTCCCTCCCTCCCTCCCTCTCTCTTTTTCCATACTGAGACTCACCATGACGGCATGGGGCAGGTAGCCGTTGGTCTGGCTCTGGAGGCCCACGGTGCCGAGCTCGGCCGACACGTAGCGCTCGGGGCTGGGCTTGTCCAGCGTGGCCCGCCGGATTTTACTCAGCTTGGTGGCGACGAAAAATGGCAGGACACTCTGAGAGAGGGCGGAGGAGAGATATGAACCATGGGTGTAGTTATGCATGTTTAAAAAAAAAAAAAAAAAAAAAATGTCTTAAGCCTTATATAAAAGTTGGCTTTTGTCTATTCCTGCACTAAAATCATTTATCTCTCTGTTTTTTATTTTATTGTATGAATTGTGCAAATAAATAAATAAAAAGAAATTATATAATCAAAAAATTGCATTTTTAGTCTAGTTTCGTATGTTTTTTTTTTTTTACTTTTTTTATTAAATTGCATTTTTTACTATTGTTATGAAGCAAAAGAAAAAGGTTGGTCCGCTCACCTGGATGATGATGCCTTTGCTTTTGTATTCAGCTTGCAGACCGCGTGAGAAGAAGTCCACGAACGCCTACAATAAATTTAAAAAAGCAGGTCGTTGAGGCCAAAAACTACAGTTCCAGCAAAAATAATTAAAATATATAAGATGACACCATTGCATTTCTATCCCCAGAAGAAGAACACACACAGTACAAGATGCACAGTCCTAAAAAGGAGCTAAGAGGGAATACGTGCACAAAGAGTTCAAGTACAACGGGCTCTCACAATGTTAATGGCGGGTGTAATGAACTGAGACGATCGTTAAATTGGGCATTAAAATGAAGATTCACCCTTGATGGATTTTGGATGCACTTTTTAAAACTTGCATTGCTGACACCTGGATTTAGGAGACGGGACACCAGCAAATGAATCAGCTAAAAGAAGAGGGAACAACAGGCTGGGGGGTTTTTATTTTATTTTTTAAAGCTAACAAACACACACACACACACAGCAGCCATATGCTCGTTTTTTAATTGGTACACTACCTCGGGACCTGGGTTAGTCCCCCACTTTTTCATTTTTGCAACAATTAAAAAAGCAAATACGAAAAACAACTCTGTGTGTGTGTGTGTGTGTGTGTGTGTGTGTGTGTGTGTGTGTGTGTGTGTGTGTGTGTGTGTGTGTGTGTGTGTGTGTGTGTGTGTGTGTGTGTGTGTGTGTGTATATAGATATACGTAGATATAAAGTAGATTGAGTTAACTAGACTCTTGTATTGGGGTCGTCTTTGACATTGGACAGCATCAACATGCATATTACCCAGCAACCATCACTGCATATCTGGTATGACCACAAAAAAACAAACAGATTATTCATGCAAATGCATGTTTTTATAGTTTAGGGTAGAAGAAGCATAATTCTGTTACGGATTGCTGCAGACTTATCAAAAACCATGACGGAGAGATGGGTTTTTGAAGGTTTCTTACACAAAGTTCTCCTGAATCCTTCGTTGAGTCCATTAGTGGAGGGCCCTGAACGCCCCGTGTGTAATTGGCGTGTAGCGAGGCCGTTGCGGCGAGGGCCCCGTGGTGATAATGAAGGCGTTATCGCTGCACTTCGGGGCGGCGGATGTCATATTTCCTGATTTCCTGAGCTCTATAAATAAAGCTTCATTGTTGGGCTATTTTGGTATTTTATTTTCCTTTTAGTCGAGGTTCTTTTGTTGCGTTTGGTTGCTATGATACAGAATATCGGCGACGGCAACATAATGTCAGCTCGAGGTGTGATGATGATGATGATGATGAAGGGAAGGCTGGAGTGCACAGGGAGAGAGGATGTAGTCATTTCCCCTGCTGTTGTTCAGAACTTTCTCCATCTTTGTCCCCGCCCCCTCCTCCCTCCTCTCCACTGTGATTGGTCGGCTGATTCAACGAGTGACAGTAACGAGCGTTGAACCTCAAAAAAACAAACATGCAGCGCTCCCGCTGCAATTAAAAACAAATAAACAAATAAAATAGGTGGATCCGCTTCGCCTCGCAGCGTGAGAACGTAGACGGACCCCCGGCATCCTGTTTAGGATGCTGGGATGTGTTTTTAAAAAAAAGGGACAACTCGAGGGGAAAAGGTCAGGAGGCGTGTACCGCAATTACCTTGGAGGCGGAGTAGACGGTGAGCAGGGGAACCGGGTACATCCCGCTGGCAGAGGAGATGTTGAGGACGGCCCCCCTCCTCCTGGAAAGCAAGCGAGAGCTCGATTAGACCGACAAGTAACGCAAAAGCACGGGAGAGGGGGAGGAAGAGGAGGAAGAGGGGGGGCAACAAACAGTGAAAGCCAATCAGAGCAGAGGACCCGGCTCGAGCTGAAGCCGCTCTCGTCGGACATCAAAGGAGGAGCGGGCAGCGATTGATAAGATCAAAAGGAACCGTTCGATCAATACGCAGACGTTTGGCTTTCATGCAATATTAAAATCTGAACTGGTGGTTTTGTCGGTGCAAGCGAAGGTTTAGTTTCACTACATTACATTACATTACATTTAGCTGACGCTTTTATCCAAAGAGACTTACATGATATACAGTAGACCGCAGACACAGCAACGGTGAGCAATGAGGGTTAAGTGTCTTGCTCAAGGACACAACGACACAGACTGCCGGAGCCGGGGATCGAACCACCGACCTTCTGATTGAAAGACCGACTTGCTAACCACTGAGCCACAGTCGCCCCCGATTCTCCGTCACTACGAGAAGAACGATGAGACGGATACGTGCTCTATCTCACACACACACACACACACACACACACACACACACACACACACACACACACACACACACACACACACACACACACACACACACACACACACACACACACACACACACACACACACACACACACACACACACACACACACACACACACACACACACACACACACACACACACACACACACACACACACACACACACACACACACACACACACACACACACACACACACACACACACACACACACACACCTTACCTCTCCACCATTCGAGGTAAAACGAGACGAGTCATCTGGAGAGAGAGAGAAACAGAGTGAGAGAAAGTTGTGTGCATGCGTGGGTGGAGAAGTGTGTGCGTCCACCTTTGTAAACGTGTGTGTGTGTGTGTGTGTGTGTGTGTGTGCGGTTTGGAGGAGACCAAAAAAAAAAAAAAAAACTAGCGATAATGATCGCAGAGGGAGCCGTTTGAAGAAATATTGAATGACATAAATGAAGCGTAAAGCGAGTGGGTGGACTTGTGAGAGACCCCCTGAGCTCCGTGCGTCTCCATTACTGCCGTCGGCCGCGGGGGCCGCCCGTCAGAGGGTCTCAAACCCCCGGCGGCCGCTTAAATCCACTCGATCGGCAAACGCGTGGCGCCGTATTTAAAGACGACCTCCACGGAGCACGAGTGGATTCCAGGAGACGGGTCCACACCTTCAAACTTTTTTTTGATACTTTTACAGTGAACGTAGACCTGAAGAGGAAATACTTTTATGAAACACTCACCTGGCACACCGACGTCACGTTGATGTTGACCATGGTGTCGATGAACTGAAACGAGAGCAACAGGAGCGTCACTGCTGGGTTGAAGCGGCTCACCTGAACCTCCGAGGGGCGAAACAGTCGCCCAGAGAGGTGGAGGTCTCTGGAGATGAGACGTTGACGTGGAAAAGAAAATTATCTTTTAGATTTGACAAACGCCGCATGTCTAACGGATTCTGAATTTTGCTTTTTCTTCGGTCTCGCCCCGTCGACTAGCGTGCGTATTTCTTCCAAAATGAGGTCCCATGAGGTCCTGTGAGGTCCTATGAAGTCCTATGAGGTCCTATGAGGTCCCGTGAGGTCCCATGAGGTCCCTTGAGGTCCACCGGAGAGGCGGGACTTCGACTCTCTATTCTCGAACAAACAAACTAAAGTTGAGCCGCGACAACCTTCTGAACGACCGGTAGCTTAAAGCTTTCGGATAATAAATTAAAAAAAAATGTTATCATCATCATTATTATTATTTAATATTATTAATAAAATAAAAAGTACAATATTGGAATCAGGGCCGACTCCGCTGGCCTTTTAGTTCATTCAACAACAAAAAAAAGCAGAAAACTGATGCGAGCGTATAAAATCATACCGGAAAGAATCCTGTAGGTAGAAGTGCATAAAAGACATTATGGGATGTGCTATTATTACCACTTGTGTCCCTTTCAATCCTGAAAAAAATAAAAAATGAATTTCCAATCGTCTATTGAATCATGTAACTCACCGTGTCGAGCTCGGGGACGTTGAGGAAGAACTCGGGGTACGAGTACGAAACCCCGACGTTGTTCACTGCCAACGAGAAAACACAGAGAAACACAACACTGTGATGTGGAGTTCAGCGTGTGATCCCCTCTCCAACCTTAGGGGGGCAGCAGAGGGCTGGAGAAGCCTCCCGATTACATGAAGGATAACTTTTTAAAAGAGTGGATTTGACTGCAGCCCTCGATCCCACCATCCGATCCCCCTTCGAGTGAGGCGAGCGAGTCTCACCCAACACGCCGATCTCCAGTCCGGCGAGCCCGTCCTCGATCCTGGAGTAGATGTCCACGGCGCTGAAGTCGGCCGCGATGGTTTTGGTCTCCACGCCGCATTTGCTCGCTGAAAAGCACGTCGATTCAATTCAGTTTATTTTGTATCGCCCAAAAATCACAAATACAAATTTGCCTCTGAGGGCTTTACAATCTGTAGACATACGTAAAGCAAAAGAAGAAGAAGAAGAAAAGCCGTAAACCGGCGCTCATAAAAGACCACGCTGCTCGTGAGAAGGACCAAAGCAGAGAAGAAGAAACGAGAAGAGAAAAAAAGAGAAGGATTTAAACCCTGAAATAATCCTTCTTCATCAACGAGGATATCCCTCCCTTAAGAGGCAGCTTTCATTTAATTGGACAGATTCACTTTCAGCTCCGGCAGGAGGCTTCACTGCCTCATCGCCGACAGCGCCAGAGTCCCGCTGAACCTCCGCTCAATAAAAGGTTGTCGCTCGTGAATTAAAAATAAAGAAATAAATAAACATGCAATTTGATGCACAGCATCATTTAATCTGAGGCAACGTGGCGGTGGACCGGTGAGCCGGAGGCCGGCGTCCCTGAAACCCGACGCGTGGGTCCTCTGGGCCGCCGGCCTGTTGATTTCCCGAGACTGAGCGATGTGGGATTAGTTATGCTGACTGATTGAACTGAGTCATATTGAGCTGCGCATTGTGTTTCGATGAGATTTATGTGCTAAAAATAAAAAAATAAATCCTCACTCTCCATTGATTTTTTCACGTCTGGCGGCATTTTTGTATTTTTTTTTGGGTCAGCGTGATGAAAAAAAAAACAACAAAAAAAGCAAATAAATGTAATGAATATTCACAGAACTCACAGATCACCTGCATATTGTATTTCGGCGAGATTTATGTGGAAAAAAAAAAAAATAAATCCTCACTCTCCATTGATTTTTCACGTCTGGCGGCATTTTTGTATTTTTTTGTATTCTTTTTTTGGTCAGAGTGATGAAAAAACAAAACAAATAAATGTAATTAATATTCATAGAACTCACAGATCACCTGCATATTGTGTTTCGCCGAGATTTATGTGCTAAAAATAACAAATAAATCCTCACTCTCCATTGATTTTTCACATCCGGTGGCATTTTTGTATTTTTTTTGGTCAGCATGATGAAAAAAACAACCAAAAAAAAGCTAATAAAAGTAATTAATATTCACGGCACTCACAGATCGCCTTGGATACGTCATCCAGCTTCTCCTGAGAGCGGCTGATCAGCACGATGGCGAAGCCTCGGCGGGCGAGCTGCAAACACACAAACACACAAACAACGCTGAACAAAGAGAGAACACACCTGTGCTTTTGTTGTTTCAGTAAGTTGGCAGACAACAGAGTGGGCGTGGCCTTGAACAAAACAAAGAAAAAAGATGTGCGGGTGGAACATTAAAATCATTCATGAAGACGAGTTCAGGCGCTGTCTTCATTTAGTTATGTCTTCATAAATTCATTGATTAATGAGGATTTTCTTTGACATTAAAGGGGACATGTGGTACTCGATACTCAGACCTGTATTTGGGATTTCTACTAGAATGTTTACTGGCTTTAACGGATAAAAAACACTTTATTTTCTTCACACTGTAAATATATCTGTATTCACCTTCTGTAAGGAACGCTCCATCCCAAAAAAGAAAAAAAAAGAAAAAAATCAGGGAAAGGAAAACGTGGCGTACCTTTGCAAAGCTAGTGGATTTATTTTAATGAGCCTGCATGTTAGAGAGGAAAGAGAAATAAATGTTTCCTTCACAGTTTGAGAGTCGGTTTCACTCCAGACGCACAAATGTGTGAGCATGAAATGCACAAACTTGAGAAGAATAGTTTGCAGAAGCCTAAATATTCAGCCCCACGAGGTAAAACCTGCAAGAAAACAAACGTTACAGGAACAAATCACATTTACAAGTTTCTTTTTTTTTTTTTTTAAATAAAACACAAACTCCTACATTTTCAAGCACAACTTTATGAATTATTGAGCTTTGAGTCTCACCTCCTCCGCGTAAGCTTTCCCGATCCCGTCTGTGGCTCCGGTCACAACTAAAATGGAAAAACAATTAGAATAAATACAAACTCAAAAAGACAGACAGAGACTGAGTTAGCAGGACAAACTATATAATGTCCAACATGACACCAGTAAGGGGTTGTTGGACAGCTCATCAAACCACTGGGCGTCAATCTGCTGCTGAACACAGCCTCATCCTCCATGTTTACAGACGCAGAGCGCCGCCCACAGGAGCTTCACGTCACCGGCAGGAAATGAGACGGCGAAAACAATGTCGAGAGATGCGGAGCGCTTGAGCGACGGCGTGACCTCTGGAGAGAATGACGGCCGAGCACGAAAAAGGACTCAGCTGGTCGAGGGCGAGGGGCCTGAACGCCGCCCGGTGTTGGAAAGAGGTACTGCAGGAAGATGTACTGGTGGTGGGGGGGATAGGGGGGAAAGCTGGGTCCTCTAACATCAGTGGCAGTCCAGCGAGGAGGAGGAGGAGGAAGGAGAGGAAGAAGAAGAACTATTCGTCAAACCTCTGGCTAAATATAACCAAGAAGTGGACGGAGAGCGAGGACGTTACAACGTGGCCCCGTGGAGCCCTAACCCTTAAAGAATATTTAATACTCGACATTACGCACAATATTGTGCATGAGTTATGCTCAATTATGCACTCATATGCACTCGACAGAACCCTTAAAGAACCCTAACCCAAACCCTTAAAGACTATTATCCATCTCATCCTCGAGTCAGCTTGTGCCTCTTCTTGGCTTTGTTGTTTTTTTAAAGTGTCAACAACAGTAAACATGAACAGGATTGTGGATGTTGTGGATGAGAGCGGCTTCCCATGCGGGTGTCGAAGGTTCAAACCGCGTCGGCCTCTGGGGGGCGCCAGCGGGCTCTCAGACCGTTGTGCTCATTAAATACAACGAGGCGCCTCATCTCAGGGTTCAACCCAACAGCCTTGATAACATGTATTTCTCTAAGACAAAAAACAAAGAAAACTAATATTTTTTTTTGTCTCAGTGAAATAAAAAAGATATACTTTTTTATGTTTTTTCTTAGTGAAAAAACATATAATTTTTTTATGTTTTGTCTTAAGTGAAAAAAAAAGATTTTGTCTCAGTGAAATAAAAAAAATATATAATTTTTTTATGTTTCGTCTTAGTGAAAGAAAAAAATATAATTATTTAATTCCTTAAAAAATATAATTTTTATATAATATTTGTATACTCACCTGATCGCTGTCATGAGTTTGTGCTTTTGCCCGCCACGTCTAACACAAACATCCCTGCAGAGACGTTTATTTTCGAAGCAAATATCTCATTCTTTCGAGAATACTATTAATTCCTTCGCTTACTCATCCGTCTATCTACCTTTTGCTGTAACCCATGCCCCCCCCCCCCCCCCCTCGCCTTTTTCCTGTGATCTTCCCAAGTACAGATGATGCCGAGGTGCCGAGCGTCCTCCGGGGCTGCAGCGGAGCCAAGCGGGGGGGGGGGGGGGGGGGGGGGGTGACAAACACGAAACATGGGGGATCCTGAGGGCAACTAAAAATAGCACGGAGGAGGAGGAGGAGGGGAGGGGGGGAGGAGGAGGAGAGAGTGATGCCAAGTCTGCAGGCACGATGATGAGGGGAACGGAGGCCGGGAGATATTTTTAGATGCTGGAGAACGAATTGTTTTCTAGTCGGGAACGGAACAAAAATAAATTAATTAAATTTGGGGAAGAAAAAAAAAAAAAAAGAAGCTTTTACAGCTCGAGTGCATGTTCCCTTCATTCAAATGAAACAAAATCTATTTCCAGGCGGTGAATGTAGGTTATGCCGGCTAGCCGCTCTAACGACGCCGCGTGTCACTGTTGGAAATAATTGAAGGAACCGGGAACGCCATGTCGCTCTGCACCCAAAAATAAAAAGCCAAAAAGTCCTGCCCCACATTCCAGACTCGCTTTCTTCTCTTCCCGCTGGAGGAGGAGGAGGAGGAAGAGGAAGAGGGTTTCATGCGGAAATAATTGGTCGAGGACATGTTTAGTTAATTCGACCAACAGCTGAAATTAAGGTTGGAACGGTGTGAGATTTTCAAGGTTCGACAAACGTCTCAGAAAATATCAGGGTTTCTTGGTCTTACATTTAAATAATATTAATAATAATAATAATAATAATAATAATAATAATAAGTCAGGCACGATGAGAATCCATTATCAGGACTCAGTGGACGACGCAGAGGCCATTCACTCCTTCTCCCACTGTATAGCATGGAAGTCGCTTTGGATAAAAGTGTCTGTGAAATGAAATGTAATGTAACACACTTTAAATGAAGCATGTTGGAAGACGTACAAATGGATGCATTTAGAAACCAGACAGCGTGCGGACATATGACGTCATGAAAACAGCTCCGACATGATTGCGAGCGATAGATGCATTATATCGTCAGATAATGAAGGCATTGTCTCGGATAGCAAGACGCCATTCATTCATTCATTAGGATACCATTACAATGGTGGCCCTCTTATGCTGCCACAGTCTCTCTCTCTCTCACACATATGCAGTGATGATTGCTGGGTAATATGCCAGTTGATGCTGTCCAATGTCAAAGACGACCTCACTACAAGAGTCTAGTTAACTCATTCTACTTTATATCTATATGTGTGTATCTATATATATATATATATATATATATATATATAGATACACACACACACGTTTATGAATGGCTCCGCTCCTCTTACATAATCAGGCCGTCCACTTCAGCGAGACAAACGTTGTGAATGAGAGCAGCAGCCTCCGAGGCCGGCGGGCGCCTTCGCCTCATCGGATATTCTGAATCATTTCGCATGTGGAGCCCGATCCAAAAATATATTTATTTATTTATTTTTAGAACGTCTGACGCGTTTCCATTTTTAGCCGCACACACACAAAAAAAGATTAAAAAAAAGGCAACTTTCGGCACGCACCCTCCAAACACTGCTCGGATTCAGTAAAATCATGTATATTGTTGTATTAACCAAGTATATTATTAATACGTATTTGTATTATTATACAATAAATAAAATGAAATAAGTGATACAATTATTGAGGATTGGGAAATATGCAAGATTTCACCCAAACTCGACATCTGCCATCTCCTGATTTCCACGCATCATGAAGGATGCAAAGCAAAGTAACTATATCTAAAAGAAACTGAGGACTTGAGTGTTTTTTTTTTTCTGGGACATATTCTGCTGTGAACCTTGGACACCAGAACAATAACCATTAAAGCGATCCCAGCTGTGTGTTCAAACTTCCAGGTTCAGCCGGTGAGCGAGGCCGGACAGATGGAGAGAGTTCAGCCTGTTCCCGTAATCCCCTCGAGCTGTAATCCCACGACAAGATTTACTACAGCGGGCGGCGGGCGACAAAAAGGCTGAGCGTTCCCGGCTCGTGCTTTTTATTTCGCGAGCATCGCGCACAAAAGAAGGGCGACAGGGTTTTATGTGCCGAGGCAAAATCTTATCAGGAGACTCGTGAGCCACCAAACAGCCGAGGCCAACTCATTATGCAACAAACATGACGTCATTAAAAGGAAATGTGTGCAATAATATATCCCGAAGTTGGGCTTTATTATCAGTTTACTTTTACCAAATTGATAGATATAGTTTTTGTTTATGGTTAGCTGTAACTTATATATGAGCTTATAGTTGTAGCTGGTGTTGACCTAGACTGGACGACATTATATTTTGTTTTGTCTTTCCCATTTATTATTAAGTTTTATCAAACACAGAAGTATCCCGTGAGGTGGTTGAAGTAATTTTTCTCAAAAAAAAATAAAAAATAATTCAGAAACATTTCGTGAACCTACAGGAACACTGTGACACTACTATATTTGTGGAATATAAATATTATAAGCGGCAGCTGTTTCCTGAATGCAGCTCCTCTGGCAGGTTGGTCAAAGGTGTCATTGCTCAACAGGCCTCGTTATCTTTTGCTGATAATCTTTTAAAAAAAAAAAAAGGGTGCTGGTGGGTTAAAGTGCTACATTTCAAATCGATTTTCATACAGAGAATGCTGTGTGCCGTTAAAATACTGTCAAAGTATTATTGCCAAATTCAACTGGAGGCTTTTTCTTGAAGGTCGTTATAAAAAATAAAATAAAAAGTCAGAGGCGCAACCCTGACTTTCAGCCAGAAGAGGTCAGTGAACAGTGCTGCCAAAGACAGCAACAAAAAAAGTATAATTTGGCCTTTTTATTATTATTATTGTATATATAAAAGCAATGATTTAAATAGATAACGTACTACAGCTTGAATGTTTTCTTGAAGACCCATTTTGGAAGTTTGGATGCATGTTTACAGAAAGAATGGTTCATTAATAAAAACAAAAATAAAAAAACATACACACAAGACAGATATTTTCATCATTAATATTACAAGCAGCTTTGTTTTCTTTAAATTTAAGTGGATGGCATGCCTATATTTTACCAACATGTTATGCAATTTGAACAGGCTACAGAAAAATAACACGACGAAGAAGAAACTTGATGATGATAATAATAATTTTGGCAAATTTGGGCCATATGATATTGTATCTTCAATTTTAACACTACACTCTTTGTTTGCACATACTGTATAAAAAACATTTTTTTATAATAAATATATTATATGCCATGAACCACCTCAGTTTCTCACCTGCCCATTTCCCCAGCTCCGTGGGTGACACGAGCCGTCCGTTGCCCACCACCCACACCCGAAACCCGGACAGCAGCCGGTACGCGGTGCACACGGACAGCCAGGCCGCGGTCAGAGCGCCGAGCCAGAGCAGCGGCGTCTCCGCGGCCCGGAACACTGCTTCTCCGCTGGACCACATGCCTCCTCTGTCTGGACTAGCAGGTAAGCTGCAGCGTCCACACTTGTAATAAATGTGTTACTAAAAAAAAAAAACTAAATAAATAAGAAACGATCAAAGTGCAAATGCATGCGACAAAAATTAAATCCGAACGCTACTTCCGGGTCTTACGCTTCCGCATCAGCGCTCTGCTGTCTGTGATTGGTACGTTTTCTTCTTCGTTTACTTTTAAAACGTAAATTTCAACTATGATCTGCGCTTTACTACCACCTGGTGTTTTACCTCGGACCTCCCTGTTACAGGTCCCACATTTTATATATATATATTTCTAAATATATATATTTATATATATATATATATATTTATATATAAAATAATAATACATATATATACACATATATATATATATATATATATATATATATATATATATATACACACATATATATATACATATATATACATATAGTATATATATATATATAATTTTTGTATTATTATTTCAATTAAAATGTATGTGATATGTAACTTCCTGAGTGGTTATGATTTTATGATTTTTTATTATTATTACTTTTATCTTCAAGCTTCTTATTTAATAGGTCTGGCTCTGTTTCACTTTTAATTTAAAAAAGACACTATCAGCTATTGAGTTTAATTCTAAGGTTTTACAGTGGGGTTTGAAGCTCTTTTTTTGTAGGTTGAAAACAAGAAAAATCCCAGCCATTCACAAAGTGTAAATAATGTCTTTAACTAAAAATATGTATTGTTTTGTATGTATGTTGTAGCAGTGTCCCAAATTTGGATTTAACTAGTAAAATAGTATCATGAAGGATTTCTTTTCAGATATTTTGTTTATTTGATTTTACAGTTTTCCCCAAAAACATGATGCTTCAGCTTGAATGCATCTGTTTTTGTTCCCCTTTTTAATGTGTTTTTACTTTAGAGAAGTTACAAGACATAATTTAATCTAACTTAGTACACAGACACACACACACACACACACACACACACACACACACACACACACAGGGAGCATACGACTCAGCCAAGTGGAGCAGACAGCAGTGGTCCATGATGTGAGAGTGAGCGTTACATAAGAGCATTGCGTCTAAAAATAGAAATGCAGCAATAGTAAACAGGATCCTAAACTGCCGGCTCAAAGCTTTCAAAGGAACCTGAATAAAATTTAGATTAAAGCGCCATCTCTGACTTAAATGGACCAGCTGCTGATCACAACCATGAGGGGCTGCAGGCTGCAGGCGAGTAGAGTGGGCCCGATGTCCACGTGTGAGTGAGGCGGATGGAGAGCGAGAGTTAAAACGGTTGCATTGATACGACTCGTGGCTTTGACAAAAAAGAACCAGTCGGCTAATTTGTTCATGTATTAAAAGTACATGGACATCATGGTTTTACTTACTACTTTATTTTATTTGAAAGAGACGTCACAAGCTTTTATCAACATTAATTTCCACGTGTTGTTTGAACGCACAACGTCACACATGTGGTTACAGGTTTGTTTAAAAAAACAACAACAACACGGCACTCAAATGCTGCTGCGTTATCCACTAGAACTACACATGCAAAGATCAATAAGGAGGCATGGGAGACGGTTTCACGTTGCTTTTATTGTAATACTGCTGGAAAGAAATGGTTGAAAGCATAATTAATATTGAAACAAAACACACACAGACAGTTAACAGCATACCATTAAAGAAACATTAGGAGAATATTGTTAACACATTAACTTGTTCTTCTGCTTAAGGATAGGTTTCTTTTAAAAAAAATAAACGAGGTTTATGATTTATTATAGGAACTGAATATGTGCCTTTTCATACAGGCAGCCATCAGTATATTTGGGATCATTGGAGGTCCTCTACTTGGCGTGTTTACACTGGGTGTCCTCTGTCCCTTTGCCAACTCCAAAGTAAGCCTGTTCTTCTCTAACTGTATTCTTTTGGTTGACTTTGTGATTCCGGTAACCAATGCTAATATTAAAAAGGGGCATTAGAATGGCAAAATTATGTATTTATTTATTTTATTTATTACTATAAACGACTTTCCCTCCTGGGATATTAATATACCCTGTAAATTATTAATAAAATGTCAAAAACATTGACTATTGTTTTTCTTCTCTGAAATATCTTCATTTAATTTATATATATAACAGGAAGCAATAACATATTCAGGTCAAGGGGGAAATGTATAAAAACAATTTGAACTGGAAAAAGTGCAATTTCAAACAATAAAATGTGCATGACTGACTTTATTGTTACTGTATTGAACTGGAGTCTCTCCATGAACTGGTTTCTACTCCTGACCATGTCAGCCTATGTTGTGTTTTGTCTGGTACTGGGATCTAACCAGCATGATGAGCCTTGAAGTGCTCGGCAGGGACACCTGGGCCTCAAAGTCAGCCTGGGTGGAGGTACTGCAACACAAAATAAACAGACAATAGTACCGTAATTATTAGGAGAGACATGAAAGAAACCCTTACTTTGGTGTTCCCGGTCAAATAAAGGTGTATTTAGGGGGAAAGTGAGAAGATAAGAAGCATTGTTTAGTCTGGAAGGAGTGCTTCACGTGGGGTGATGGGCACATTAAGCAGGATAGAGACGGGTTCCCATAACAAACACCTGTTTCTTCTGTTTGAAGTTTGAAATGTGTACAACTTTATAAATGGGGCTGCAAACAGGTGTTCACACAAGTGTGTGTGTGTGTGTGTGTGTGTACTTGTGAGAGGGGAGGGGGAGTGATCAGCAATTTTACATGTTTCAATTTTTCATGTTTTAATGAGGCAATCAGATGTAAAACACAATATTTATGCTCGGTAACGTTACTCGTGTCACGTGGTGCCGCACGTTAGCTAGCAAGAGAGAAACTTAGCTAACGAGCAGCAACACACACAGCGATGGTGTCATAAACGATTCCAATTAATTTACAAGTTACACTAAACGCATTGCCATTTACTACATGAAGCCAAATGATTTATATCACAGTTCAAAGAACAAATACTATATTTTGGTAATATTAGTCACACTAACGTTAGCTTAGTAGTGCAGGAAAGTGTGTCCCCTCTTAAAGTCACGTAGCGTTACACGGTAACTTTATTCGAGAAGACTGTTTTCCATAATTAATGTACAGTTGCAAAATACCTGGCAAAAATGAAATATGAAGGAATATTTTTTTTCCCCAAATATCTTTATTGATTTTTAACATACTTTTAACTTTTAGACAGTTGAGGTACAAGCATGTACCAATATGAAGGAATATTAATGAGCATCGTTACCTTGCTGTTGCTACGAATTTTGTTGTATTGCTGAAAAACCACTCAAAAATACTGTATTGTGATTAACAGCAACATGTATTTACAGTAAGATTTACCATAATGCATTGCATATCTACAGCAACACGCTGTATAGGAGTAAGAATATGACCAGTATACGGTAATATTACTGTGAAAACTACAGAAACCTGTTACAGTGTACATTTGACTGTATTATGCAACCGTCGGTCACAGGCCAGGTGGACATGAGGGACATACATTGACTCAAAATCATCATTTTGGCATTTTTAAATCTATTTGAAGAAAAAAAACTAAAGATATTATGTGAGAAAATTGTTCTATTGCCAGACAGTGCGCTATTTTTTATTTTATAACATCTTTTTATTTATTTATTTGCACAATACATACAATAAAAATAAAAACAGAGAGATAAATGATATTAGTGCAGGAAGAGACTAAAGCCAACTTGGCTTATTTGAAGCCTCCACCTATATACTATTTTAAATATTAAATATGATATATATTATAATAATATATTATAATATGATAAAAGCTGTTGGAAGTCATAGCCATTTGCTGTGTTGTCCACCAAAAGGCACTTCACGAGCCCCTTCAATAAACCACTAAGATATACAATTAGTAAAGTTTCATTTAAATTGCTTCCACTCAACATAATTGTAGATAAACTTAGTACCTACTGTGTGTCTGTCTGATAGACAATTGTTCCCCAGCTCCTGGACAAATTCCCTCCGGTTCGTTTAGAAACGAGGACAACAATGGGATTGCAGCGTCACGTGACCAAATCACTCTCCTGTCGTAAAACCTGCCCAAAAGCCGAATGAAGCATAACCCTGCCCCCTGCTGGATACAAGCCGGGAGTACACCACACACATAAGGGCACGTCAGTTATCAAACACACAATATCTGTTTTAAGATTAAACACAATCCAGCATTATGTATTACAACGACACAGAAAAAAAGATGTTCTACAACACGTGGTGTTTGTTGTGAAATCTAAGAGCCAATCAGCTCTCTGGTGTGGCAACAGCCAGGCCTTTCCCGTCATGCACCGGGCCACGCAGTCGGCGGAGAGCTACTGGGGGCGCCCCCCCCCTCTCGCGAGATTGTCGTGTTCATGACGTCATGTCATAGGAATCAAAGTATGATGAATCAAAGGCACCCCAGAGTGGATAAGCAGAGATCACAGAGATCACATTCAGTCCTTTTTCAGATTTTCAGATTCGAAGATGATCCCAGATATGGATATGGATCCCGCCTTTGCCTCAGAAACTGAACTGCAGCGTATTTTAATCGTTACACTGACAGTGAATGTATTTGATCAGATAAAATACACTGCACCTGAAAGTGATTCTGAGTACTGGTCACATCTCCGTAGAATTGTGGACCAGACTATGGAGCGCCTCCCAATTCAACCGGGGGTCAGACATAGTCTTTACCGGTACACGAAGAAGCTGCTAAAAACAGTGCTTAAAAATCTTCTTGGGAGGTTTCTCACCAAGATAACCTTAAAATGTCTTTTATTGGATAGAGATCCAGATGTGGACGCAGCTGTCGCGGAGATTCTCCAGAAAACAATTGCAGCGCATTTATCCACTGCAAAGAGCCACCTCGTGGAGTACATTTGTACCGCAGTGTTCATTGTAGGGTTGTTGACAATAGCCACCTTGCTTGTATTAGCACTGATATTTGGCGTGTAGGTCTTCTCGCCTGGTCCAAATCTCCTTACCAGTACACAGGAGAAAACACGGTGGAAAAAAAAGGACATCTCCCTCCCTACTACGACATTACATTACATTTAGCTGTGTTGTGCGGAAAACATTTTCTCTTTTATCCAAAGCGACTTACATGATCAGAATCATCAGAATCAGAATCCGAACCATTTATTGCCATGTATGCTTACACATACAAGGAATTTGTCCTGGCGGGAAGGTGCATACATTTAACATTTAACAATACACATTTAACAGTTAAGGCAGTGCAATAAATGAGGATGAATGGATGAATGAATATCTACATTGAGACAGCAGCATAACAAAATACCAAAAGTAAGATAAAGTGCATGGAATGTGCATGAGTGTAAGTGTTGTGTGAAAGTGGCAAGTGCAATGCCCAGGTGTCAAGTGTATTCAAGTCAAGTATAAGTATAAGTATAAGGCTATGTGCAGGGGAGTGTCCGGTGGGAATTGTCTGGGGGTGACAGAGTCATTAGAGACCAGTGGGGGACCCGGGCTCTGTTGATGAGCCCGACTGCAGACGGGAAGAAACTGTTTTTGTGGCGTGAGGTCTTTGTCCTGATGGACCGCATCAATCCCTAAACACAGATAAAGAAACAGAACACAGTGATTGTGATCCTGTTTCTTGTCTTGGTCTAAATAGTCTGTTACAAAGCCACATGTTGGATTGTATGACCCAAACAGTAAAAAAAACAATCCCTAAACACAGATAAAGAAACAGAACACAGTGATTGTGATCCTGTTTCTTGTCTTGGTCCAAATATTCGGTTAAAAAGCCACACGTTGGGTTTTCTGGGTGATCCAGTTTTTCCCCAACAGCCCTAAATACTGTTATCATTGGGAGGTTTGTTCAATAAAATGTGTATTATACTCTTAACAGTTGATGACTTGAAAATTATACTGACTGACTGTGCATTACTATTTAGGAAAATCTGAGCAAAATGTAATTTGCATAATAATGTGGAACGCGGTGTACATTACAATAGGTTTCGGTGATCGAACCCTAATAAATAAATCAACATGTTAAACCAAATTTTTTGCTTAGATATTCATTTCCGTGCTATGTTATGTCATTGATCTGTTCTTTGTTTTTACCAAAAGTGCCTTGAGTACCTTGTAAAGCAATATATACAAATATAATAAATATAAATATATCCGCTTATCCGGGGTCGGGTCTCGGAGGCAGCAGGTCGAGCAGGCTGACCCAGGCTCCCTCACACCCGCAACATCTACCAGCTCATTCTGGTGGATCCCGAGGCGTTCCCAGGCCAGCTGGAAGATATAATCCCTCCAGCGTGTCCTGGGTCTTCCCCGGGGCCTCCTACCAGTTGGACGTGCCTGGAAAACCTCTAAAGGGAGGCGTCCTGGAGGCCGCTTGTATCCGAGATCCGAGTTCTTTTGGTCACGACCCAAAGTTTGTGGCCATAGGTGAGGGTCGGAACGTAGACCGACCAGTAAATTGAGAGCTTTGCCTTCCGGGTCAGCTCCTTCTTCAACCAAGACGGCCCGAAAGACCCCGAGATACTTGAACTCCTTTGCTTTGGCATTTTGCAACTGTACATTAGCTAATTACTGACAACAGTCTCCTCAAGTAAAGTTACCGTGTAACGCTACGTGACTTAAGAGGGAAGTAGGGACACACTTTCGTGTACTAGTAAGCTAACGGCCCGAAAGACCCCGAGATACTTGAACTCCTTTGCTTGGGCAATCCACCGGTTTCCGGCAGAGTACGATCAGTAGCTTAGCTTAGCATAAAGACTGGAAACAGCAAACACAATCCACATACCAATCCCTCTAGAGCTCACGGATTAATTAACGTGATATATTTATCGTACAGACAGAACAGCTGTATCAAACTTCTCATCTAAGTCTTGGCAAGTAGGGGAATAAACAGAAATCCCTACATGTAAAATGTGTCTTGTAAATATGTCAGTATATTTGGCTCTCATCTCGAGATGATTGAGAACTATATTTTAAGATTTAGACCCTTTAATCATTTTAGATTTACAGTTTAAAGAATAAATAACTAGGCTTTTGTGTGAGACAATGCATTTATTGAAAGTTTTTATATCATCATTTCCTTTATAATACCAATTATGTTTCACACACAAATTGCTGTAAATCACAATACAGTAATACATGTTGCTGTAAATCCATAGCATTATTTTAACACAGACGTTACTTCTTGCTGTCAAGCAGACAGAGGGGAAAACATGTTAAACCTCCGTTGCTACACAAAAGAGGACAGTGGACTATAACGTTGTGTGCCGACGGACACTTGATAATCTCAACACAATTTTGGAGCAAGGGATACAACATCTCTGACCAGACTTCAGCAACAGCAAGGGAACGAAGCTCATTAATAATCCTTAATATTTACTTTTTGCCAGGCATTTTGCAACTGTACATTAGCTAATTACTGACAACACAGTCTCCTCAAGTATAGTTACCATGTAACGCAACAAGTCAACGACAGCATATTTTAATTGTCATACTGACAGTAAGTGTATTTAATCAAATAAAATACACTTCATCTGACAGCAATACCGAGTACTGGTCACATATCCATAGTCTTGTAGACCAGACTATGGAGGGCCTCCCAATTTGAACAGAGGTCAGAAAGTGGGGGCGACTGTGGCTCAGTGGTTAGCAAGTCAGTCTTTCAATCAGGGGGTTGGTGGTTCAAACCCCGGCTCAGCCAGTCCATGTCGTTGTGTCCTTGAGCAAGACACTTAACCCTAATTGCTCACCGTTGCTGTGTCTACTGTATATCATGTAAGTCATTTTGGATAAAAGCGTCAGTGTAATGTAATATAATAATGAAAAAGTCTCTTTAAATACAACGATGAAAGACCTTCTTGGGAAGTACTATCTCATAATTTTGACTTATCTCATAATTATGACTCACTATCTCATAATTATGAGATGGTATCTCCTATCTCATAATTATGAGATGCTAAGTCATAATTATGAGATGCTATCTCATAAATGTGGTGCTTCACGAAGCGTTTCATTGGTTTGACACGTTTGGCAGCTTGAACGTGTTGGTGCAAACTGCTATATGAGACGCCTCAATGTCAATCAACAACAATTTGGGTTTTGAGAGAGGAGATTGATAGCGATAATTGTGAGTTATGGCGAGTATTGGTGGAAAATGACATTCACCAGTATGGGAGCATTTTGATCTGATACCACCAAATCAAAGGCTGGGGAAAGGAGCCGCCTGAAGCCCAGCACAGTGGAGAAAATAATATTTCTAAATAAAAATCTGTGAAACATACAATGTTGCACAAATCATTGCCACTTTCACCATTACCCATGTTCATAAGCATGTTCCTCTGCCACTTACATCACATCTTGCCTCACTAATATGAGCTATAAAGGACAAATACTATATTTAAACATAAAACGTTAGGGCTACAATGATACACTGTAAAAATAAAATCCTAATTTTACAGGAAATAACTCTTTTACAGTAGTTTTTCTGTTTTTAAAAATTATATACAAAACTCTGTAAAATTACAGACATTATCTGTAAATCAACAACCCAACTTTTAATTTACTTATTTTGCTAATAACAAATAACATTTTTTTCTCTTTTTTTTTTATAGAAAAATGTCTGTATTATTTATACAGTATTTTTACTGCTTTCTTAGATTACTTACAAATTCATGTAAAATAACAATAATTACCTGTAATTAAATATCTAGCTCATTATATAAAGGTTTATGTCCATACTAACAATTTAACGATTTTCTTTGTAATTGTAAGGTAAATCATATTAGTTTTATATTAACATGTACTTTTACATTCAAACTCTGTAAATCCGGATTTTAATTTAGCAAACTTTCTCCATTACATCAAACATAATGCAGTCTTTTTTTTTTTTTTAAAGAGTACAAAGTAGTAGCAAGAATGATACATTTTTAGTCCTTTAGGCGGAGCAACATAGGTAAATTGTGGCCCAGAGGTCCTCTGGTAACCGCAGGGTTGGTGGTTTAATTCCCAGCTTTTATGTGTCTGGTCGGACTTTTCAAACCCTCCAGCCAGCAGACACAGCTCCTCTCTGGGCAACACGTTGTGTTGGTGCATCTCTGGTCTCTCTTGTTCCTCCTGCATCGCTCTTTTCCGTTTTTTAATGTAGCTACGAAGTTTCTTATAGTGGGTGGGCTGTACCCAGCATGCAGTTCGGCAGTGTAAATTTCATAAACGTACAATTATTAGTGTTATATATTAATGTATTATAATTGTTTATGTGACATAAACTGTTGTCTTGTGGTGTTTTACCCTGTTAGAGCGTTAGAGAGTTGTGGGTTATTAATTGTTGTTATAAAGTTAAAACCATGACTCAAACTCAATGCACGTAACACAAGTAGCTCCGACCGCTGTGATTGTAATGATTCAGGAAAATTCTGTAAAATAACAGTATTTCTCTGCATAATATTGAGTGATATCACTTTGTTGAAGGTGATTCATTGTAATAATATAGGAAGAATCTGTTAAATAACAGTATTTATCTGCAGAAGTTTGAGTGATATCACTTTGTTGAATGTATTTAATCGTAATAATACAGGAAGAATCTGTAAAATAATAGTTTTTCTCTGCAGAACTTTAGTGATATCTCTTTATTGAAGGTGTTTGATTGTAATAATACAGGGAAAATCTGTAAAATAACAGTGTTTCACTGCAAAACCTTTAATGAAAATTTCCGTTAATTTATGGTTTTTGGCCTTTATTTGAATTAAGATATTTTACCTTCATTTTAAGGTTTTTGTTTGGCAGCCACAGCTGCCAGTCATTTGACCTTCATTTTACGTTGTTTTTTTTTACAGTGAAAAATGCACTGTATTGTAAATGTCTAGTCTAGTGGGTATCACACACGGTTGATAAACTTTTCCGTTCTGTGTGCGGAGCATCGGATCCCATGAGTTTCATATTATTAACCATCATTTAGTTTTATTAATGTTGACAATGGTTGTTAATAGCATCAAATCTGTGAATGAACACGCAGCTTTGATTGACTCTCACTGCAGAACTGTGAGATTGAAACATCGAGCTGTTGTTAAATGTTTCTTTAAAGAACCTTGGTCTGAAAGGTTCTCTGTGGAACCAGAATAAGTTCTCATAGCATCATTCTGAAGAACCATTGTTGGTTCCAGATGGCTCCTTTATCTTTCTTCAATGGTACTTTAAAGAACCTTGGTCTGTAAGGTTCTTTGTGGAACCAGAATAAGTTCTCGTAGCATCATTCTGAAGAACCATTGTCGGTTCCAGATGGCTCCTTTATCTTTCTTAAATGGTTCTTTAAAGAACCCTGGTCTGAAAGGTTCTCCGTGGAACCAGAATACGTTCTCGTAGCATCATTCTGGAGAACCATTGTCGGTTCCAGATGGCTCCTTTATCTTTCTTAAATGGTTCTTTAAAGAGCATTGGTCTGAAAGGTTCTTTGTGGAACCAGAATTCGTTCTCATAGCATCATTCTGAAGAACCATTGTCGGTTCCAGATGGCTCCTTTATCTTTCTTAAATGGTTCTTTGAAGAACCTTGGTCTGAAAGGTTCTCTGTGGAACCAGAATAAGTTCTCATAGCATCATTCTGGAGAACCGTTGTTGGTTCCAGATGGCTCCTTTATCTTTCTTAAATGGTTCTTTAAAAAACCTTGGTCTGAAAGGTTTTTCGTGGAACCAGAATACGTTCTCGTAGCATCATTCTGAAGAACCATTGTCGGTTCCAGATGGCTCCTTTATCTTTCTTAAATGTTTTTTTGAAGAACCTTAGTCTGAAAGGTTCTCTGTGGAACCAGAATAAGTTCTCATCGCATCTTTATGAAGAACCATTGTCGGTTCCAGATGGCTCCTTTATCTTTCTTCAATGGTTCTTTAAAAAACCTTGATCTGAAAGGTTTTTTGTGGAACCAGAATACGTTCTCGTAGCATCATTCTGAAGAACCATTGTCGGTTCCAGATGGCTCCTTTATCTTTCTTAAATGGTTCTTTAAAGAACCTTGGTCTGGAATCAGAATAAGTTCTCGTAGCATCATTCTGAAGAACCATTGTCGGTTCCAGATGGCTCCTTTATCTTTCTTAAATGTTCTCTAAAGAACCTTGGTCTAAAAGGTTCTTTGTGGAACCAGAATAAGATCTCGCATCATTTTGAAGAACCATTGTCGGTTCCAGATGGCTCCTTTATCTTTCTCTGCACTCTGTCCCAGCAGAGGGGACAGGTCTTTTTCGTCACTGCCCCCTCCCTCTAGAACTCTCTCCCCCAGAACCTCAGACGTTCTACGTCACTCCCCACTAAAGCTCATGTATTTAAATCGGATTTTAACCGGTTATTAACGTTATGTGTGTTTCTGTTTTGTTTCTGACTGTTATAACGTCATCTCTCTGCCTGGTTTATAGTTATTGCTTCTGTTCTTCCCATGTAAAGTGCCTCCGAGTACCTTTTTAAAGCGCCACACAAACAAAATGTATTGTTATTATTGTTATTTCTATGTCATTCCTCCTCGTTGTCTCCAGAGGCTCTCAGCGAACACGGCGTCCTGTTGTAACACTTCCTCTCCTTGTTTTAGCGCCGAGCCCGAACAGAAACCGTAAACTGAGCTCTGGACTCATCCTGAGCTCGCCAATAACAAGAAGACGCTGTTTTTTTTTATTGCAGACAAGGAAAGGTTGTGTGGATGAAATGGCTTTCCCTTCTGGTAATATGTGGGGTTTTAAAGAAGAAAGACAAGGTTTTAAATGCAACAAAATCTTACGGCGACACACAAGACGTGAAACAAAATGGCAAACTGTTTGTTTACTTCTCTTGGACAGCTTTCCCACTCCCTCTGTGGATTTCCACCCGCTGGCCCCACCGTGGATCAGCCGCCGCTGTCGTCTCCCACAGGAGTGACGTGGACCACCTGTTAGGTCGAAAGGCATGAACAAAAACAAACAAAAACAAACAAAAAAAGATTATATGAGAGAAATCCAAATGTGGAATTCTGCGAATGCATATACAATTCTGCACGTTCAAACGCGTGTTGCTGCAGATTGGGTTCACGAAAGCATCAGGAAGTGTTTAAATGGCAAGAAAACTCAAAAGTGATGCAAAGTGCACCTGCAAAGGTTTTCCCAGTGCATCATTTTCCATTTGAAAATTAAAAAAAACAAAGAATCTTGACTTAAAGCATGTTTAAATCCAGACCTCGGGGGTGGGGGGTCACACCTGTAGGATGCAGACTCTAGTGACTCTAGACCTCGGGGGTGGGGGGTCACACCTAGGATACAGACTCTAGTGACTCCAGACCTCGGGGGGTCACACATGTAGGATGCAGACTCTAGTGATTCCAGACCTCGGGGGGTCACACCTGTAGGATGCAGACTCTAGTGACTCCAGACCTCGGGGTTTTAGTCTCTGACAGCAGCAGTGGGACTTCTGGGTCCCCAGCAGCTTGAACGAGCGAGGTCCAGGTCCCCCACGAATGCTTTTTGGGGTAAGGGCTTCCCAGAGTCATGTAGCACAGCAAGCCCAGACCGCAAAAAGATTCGTGACGGACAACAAGCCATCCGGCCCCCCGTCCGCTCAGGGTCCACGGCTCCCTCTGGAAGGCGGTGTGTGTGTGTGTGTGTGTGTGTGTGTGTGTGTGTGTGTGTGTGTGTGTGTGAAACACCCCACTGTGTGTGCACGAGGTCGTTCGTGCAAGAGGGCGTCTGTGGGGTTTTAATTGTCGTCCGCTGGAAGATGAAGCGACCGAAAAACCCGCCGCTGGGGTTCGGTGTCGCTTTGCAGCAGCGCGCGCAGCCTTGTTGTTTAAAAAAGAGAGAGAGAAAGAGAGAGAGAGAGAGAGAGAGGCGGCATCGCGTCGCCCGGTGTGTGCGGGGCTTCAACGCGCAGCGGAGGGGACGGACGCGCGGCTTTCATTGGACGGGACGTGCTCGTCGGCGTCCACCCATAGCGATGCAAACGGGCGGAAAGAGCACCTGAGCAGGAGGCCAAGGCACCTGACAGCCCCCCCACCCTCCCTCCTCCTCCTTCAAACATCCACTATGGACACCAGTGCGACATTAACACCCAAACAAATATAAAACCAACAACGTATTTACACACACACATCGTGATCTGATGTGCGGAAAAAAATGAATAAAACACTAGTTGAAAACGATCATCGCCTCCATGTTTCATTAATAGTAAAGTTTCCTTTTATTTGTAAAGGGTTAATCTGGCTCGCGAGGGGAGGGGAGGGCGAGGGGGAGGGGGGGGCGCCCTCCCTCGGTTTTCATTGGGCCCGTCCAGCCCCCTTTTTTTTTCATTCGTGGACGCGTCTCCCAGTCGGTCACGATCCCCCCTCCTCCCCCAACCCCCCCTTTCCTATCTGTCTCGAGCGCACCGGAGCCAGACGCCACTGACGCAGCACGCGCCTTACTCACTTTTTCTTTTTTTTTCCTAGCAGTCACGACTCGAGACTCGAGACTCTTCGTGCACAAAATGATACAATAAATTGATAATAATAATCATTAAAATGAAGGAAAAAAAACAACCCTGCATGCAAACAAGGATGGGATCGGAAAGGTATCGCTGTGTAACTGAGCCGCTCGGGATCCTGCCCCCCCACCCCACCACCCCTTCAGTTTCGGCATGGAATAAAAAAAAATCACGGAAATTGCAGGGAGATGATGGATCTTTTTTAGTCTTCTGCACGTTACAAGGCGCGAGCATCGAGGACGATCCACCACAGCGGTGTCCTCCGCGTAAAGGAGCGAAAAAGCACTTCAGCACCACAGCCAGAGGACAGCTCCCCACTCACTCTGAATCATCTTCAAAATAATCCCCCCCTCCCCTCTAAAAATACATGTTTTTATCTTTTATTGGATATAACAGAGACCATCCTGAACCGACAGCAACAATTATCAACTCCACTGACATCCACCCTTTTTTATTTATTTTCTGTTGCTCATAACTGAGGGTGATTCTCGTGTCGCTGCAAACACAGATCGGTTTGATATCCTCCTCCAAGCGTGGAGCAAAAAAAATTGCAGAAATCCACTTTAAAACACTCGTGACAACGCGTTTTATTTTCTCTATTCCCCCACACACAATCTAATATTTACAGCTACTACGTTTTGCAGCGGTGTGAATAAAAAACTAAAAAAGGGAAAGCAGGCATTTAGCAGAGCCTTAATGGGGTAAAAAGCGAAACAGGTGCAGCAAGAACTCACCATTGAAGCAGCGGAGGCTCCTGTCGAAAAACACGAAAAGTAGTACCAAAGAAAAAGGCAATTTTTCTCCATAAAACGTGCTCTGGCTTTTCGCTTCTTCAAACTGTGCACACACTGTACTCTTGAATGGTGTGCCTTTTATAGGAGTGATGCCCCCTATCTATTTCTGGATCACGATCCAACCCCGTTTCTATTTTTAGCTCGCGCGTGATGATGAAAAAAAAAAAGAGAAAAGCTCGCAGAGGTTCCTTGGAGGAATTTCGAGCGTGCAGCGTTTGAGAACCGGGCGCGAGCTCCCCGCGTTTCTCTCTCTCTCTCTCTCTCTCCCTCCCTCCTTTGCACGACGAATGCGCGCGCACGCGCGGCAGCATCTCCCTAATAATGATGCTGCTGTGGAAAACAGCACGGCCCGGAGTTCTTTTTTTAACAGAGTCACGGAAAGTGTGCAGGATTTGGCTTTTTATTAATTGTGGATTTGCTGCTGAAAGCATCCCCCCTTCCTCTTTCACGTGCACGCATACGCGCGCGAGCACACAGCCACCCCCACCCTATCAAAAAAGACAAAAATGCTCACACGAAGCTACAATTATTATTATTGTTTTTCTTCTTTTATTGCATATTGTTTTTTTATAAAACATATTATGTTTTTAATGTTTAACCCCATAAAGAAACGGGACGAATAAAACACTTCCTGCTCCCGCGGGCTGCGTCAGTCACTACTGACGTCAGGTGGAGAATCTCCCACTTTAAAGGTGGAAGCAGGAGCCCCCGTTGTCTATACGGGGACAAAAAAAAGAAAAAGAAAGAGAAACCAAAACAGCCTGGATCCAATGACACATTCACTGGAAAAAAAAGTAAAATAGGATAGTCTAAAGGAGGTGCAGTCCCCCCCCCCCCCCCCCCCCCCCCCCCCTCATGTCATTGGAAGTAAATACATATCTGCCTATAGAGAATGTCTCACACAAACAAACACACACACACAAACACACACACACACACACACTTAGAGTTATGAGCTCCATTGGCCACAATAAGACACCAAACATCCACTCTTATCTGATCTGTAAAGGTGGGTTTTAAATCACTCCGGGGTCCGGGTTCACGCCTCCGGCGGACCCAGAAGTGTGGCCCCATGAGCGTGATGATGCAGGAGGCTCGTTACAGGCTGCCTGCCGCGGTCTCACCCCCGCCCTCCTCTCCCCTCCACCCCCGCACAGGGCAGAATGCTGAAACGCGTAGTAACGGAGCGGCGCTCGGCCGACCGATGATGCTATTTTTAACTCCCATACTCTCGACATGCCCGGCGCTGCGGGTTTCTGTGTAGCTCAGGGTATAGCCTACTATACTGTACGAGAGGCATCACATAAACACGGGAGGGGGGGATCTGGTCCCCCCCCCCCCCCCCCCCACAACGCCACACACATGTAAAACCGTCCTCATCAGATTGTGTTTTTCTTCCTCTTCATCAATGTGTCTCTTTAAGAATGAGACCGCTGTCTCATTCATTAAAGCTGCAACCTGCAGGAGGATTTCCTCGGCATTGCATTTAGATTTTGGTCCATTTTCTTTTACAATTCAAGCATGATATACACTAATTATAATTTTACATTTAGTTTTTTTTATAAATGCAAATTCAATGTCTCTTTAAAATACAATAATCCAGCCTGTGTGTATAACATTATACAGACCAGTGGAGCTTGGTGTTGACTAACTGAGGGTCTGTGATCCTGGAGGGATTCTGAAGTTACCTGTATCTCCTTCACACACCATTGATAACCGATGGTTTACAGGCACGGTATTAAAGGTGCAGTGTTTGGAGGCAGCATGGCGGTGAGGTTGCAGTTAGCAACCGACTAAAAAACTGAAACTATGGTGGCTGAGAAAGATTACATTACATTACATTACATGTCATTTAGCTGACGCTTTTATCCAAAGCGACTTACAATAAGTGCATCCTACGGTTACAAACAAGAATCAGAACAACAAGAATCAAGAAGGTACAATTTCGTCAAAGGTTCGACTACAAAGTGCTATCAGTAAGAGCCGTTTCAGTGCTACTAAAGTGCTACATCCTTTATTCAAGGTATAGTCGGAAAAGATGTGTTTTTAGTTTGCGACGGAAGATGTAGAGACTTTCTGATGTCCTGATGTCAATGGGGAGCTCATTCCACCATCGAGGAGCCAGGACAGAGAACAGTCGAGACTTTGTTGAGTGTTTAGCTCGCAGCGACGGAGCTACAAGGCGATTGGCAGACGCCGAGCGGAGCGCACGAGCTGGGGTGTAAGGTTTATCCCCTATATCCCTATGTCCCTATATCTAGAGCCAGTGTTTGGGTTTTGTCCGTTCTGGGTTACTGTAGAAATATGGCGGCCAGCTCCGAATATGTAGATATAAAAGCCTTGTTCTGGTGATCATATACTCAATAAAACATATATCAATCAACAAGACAGGAGGTGAGGACTTAAGACTCAATTCATGCATTTGATTGTTTAAGAATTGTCCTGACAGAAACAGAAAAGCATTTACATTCACTTGATAAACTATACAAACTATAACTGTTTTTAGGTTTCGTAAATGGAATACGGTTTATTTATGGGAATTGGTTTGACCTGATCTGGTAATTTGACTCAACTGTGATCCTTATAATAGTGTATGAACCGATGTAAGATGTGCTCTGTAAAACGATTTAAAAGAAGAAGAAGAGGAACAAATAACAGATGGGAGTGGTCTATTCCACAATAACAGTATACCAAACCCAACCTTTTCCAGAAATGTCACGGTGCACTGAAGCCGTTCTGAAAGTTCGTGTCTGCCGAACAACTTTCTAATAAGTACTTTAATTTGCTTTTGTCCTCCGTCTGCATGAACAGGTGACGAGACTTCAGCGGTTCGGCTGAACGCTGTGGAGATGGTGGAATTGCTTCGGAGCTATCCGTGGTGCTGAAGCGAGAGTGAAGCAGTTAACACAGCCAGGAGTGATTTCAGACTTAAAGACCTGTATAGTAATCACCACAGAGCCAGGCTGATTCAGGCTGCAGGGAAAGAAACAGCAAAGAGGGAGGGGGAGACAAGAAGGGACTTCGGTGTTAATGGCGGTGAAAACTATTGTCCCCACAAGGCCAATACATTTTTATTACACCGAGATGGAAATAAACGGCCAGTAAATCCCTCGTGAATACACCCTCGCAAAAGATAACGCAATGCTCTGTGAATGTCTGGTGAACTAGTGCAGTATTCAGATGAATTCTTGGCAAAAAACAAAGGGCAAAATGGTGGAGAAAATAGATTTCAACTGCCACACTAGTATTCTTACTTCACATTATAAGTACTTTACGGTCGTCAGATGCACATCCTCAACCTCGATCACAAAAATCTAGATCAGAACTGTCCATTTATTTAAAAGAATATGCACGATGCAATTTTATCATGGTGTATATATATATATATATATATATATATATATATATATATATATATCTCCAGATGTAATGGATGTTTATTTGTGAAAAAGGAGAACTTACATGTACATACTGGTAAAGTAACAGAGTAAAAAGTGCCAAGGTGAGAACATGATAAAGTATCTTCTTGGATGCCCTTCCAGTAGAGAAAACAAGATGAAGACTCCTATGGGTGCCATTCTAGTGGAGAAAACACGATGAAGAGCCTTCTTGAATGCCCTTCTACAGGGGAAAACATGATGAAGAGCTTTTTTGAATGCCCTTCTAGTGGAGAAAACACAACGAAGAGCCTTCTTGAATGCCCTTCTATTGGAGAAAAGATGACGAAGAGCATTCTTGAATATCCTTCTAGTGGAGAAAACATGACGAAGAGCCTTCTTGAATACCCTTCTAGTGGAGAAAACATGACAATGAGCCTTCTTGAATACCCTTCTAGTGGAGAAAACATGATGAAGAGCCTTCTTGAATGCCCTTCTAGTGGAGAAAACACGACGAAGAGCCTTATTGAATGCCCTTCTAGTGGAGAAAACACTGCCCTTCTAGTGGAGAAAACACAACGAAGAGCCTTCTTGAATGCCCTTCTAGTGGAGAAAAGATGACAAAGAGCCTTCTTGAATATCCTTCTAGTGGAGAAAACATGACGAAGAGCCTTCTTGAATACCCTTCTAGTGGAGAAAACATGACAATGAGCCTTCTTAAATACCCTTCTAGTGGAGAAAACATGACGAAGAGCCTTCTTGAATGCCCTTCTAGTGGAGAAAAGATGACGAAGAGCCTTCTTGAATATCCTTCTAGTGGAGAAAATATGCCGAAGAGTCTTCTTGAATACCCTTCTAGTGGAGAAAACATGATGTAAGCCTTCTTGAATGCCCTTCTAGTGGGGAAAACATGATGAAGAGCCTTCTTGAATGCTATTCTAGTGGGGAAAACATGATGAAGAGCCTTCTTGAATGTCCTTCTAGTGGAGAAAACACGACGAAGAGCCTTCTTGAATGCCCTTCTAGTGGAGAAAACACAATGAAGAGCCTTATTGAATGCCCTTCTAGTGGAGAAAACACAATGAAGAGCCTTCTTTAATGTCCTTCTAGTGGAGAAACATGATGAAGAGCCTTCTTGAATGCCCTTCTAGTGGAGAAAACATGATGAAGAGCCTTCTTGAATGCCCTTCTAGTGGAGAAAACATGATGTGCTTTCTTGTATGTCCTAGTGGAGAAAACATGAAGGAATGCCACCTTGGAGGCCTCCATAGGTAAAACATGATGAATTAGGGGGCACTTCCAGTGTATAGAACAAGATGCATTGCACCAATAGGAGCCCTTAAATGTCATATATAGGACGCCCCACTGCATGCAGCTGGTGCTCTTTTTATGCATTGTTTGGCCCATTCTCCTCATACAGCCAGAGTCCGCCACAGGACACACACACACTACTGTTGCCTTCTTAACTCGCTGCAAAAGCCGCCTGCATGCTTATGTAATACATATTTTCTATTGACTTAATTGTTTTATTATTAATGTGTATTTCACATTCTGCTTTTATTGCCTGAATATATTATATTTCCCCTGTATTTGTTGAAGCAACACATTGTTTTCTTTTGATATTCCGAAAATAATAATACGACACATCCCATTTCTAATCAGTCCAGTATTATTTCAGTACATCAGATGATTATGCACACGTTTGGAAGTCTGCGCCATGAATGAGACTCAAACTGACACCGTCTTCCTCGTGTGTTGAATTCTTGCTCCACTCTTTGTCTCAGCGTCTTTAAAATAGTCATCTCCTTCCACGTCGATGTGGGAAATGCACTATCGTTATGTAATATCTTGCCGCAACATCCATTCAGTGCGACTATATTCGGCAGCGCCGAGCCAAAAATATCCACACAATACACAATAACAAAATTTCAACGTGGGATTGTGCATCAAAAGTTTTTGCATCAGAACAACCTCAAAACATTGCTGCTGACTTCCTCCGATGTTCCGCCGACCTGAAAACGACCTTTCAGCATCTATTTAAGAAGCCAGTGTGTCTGGCACATAAATATATAGCTGCAAATAAATAAATAAACAAACAATGATTTTACCGCTCTGGATTATTTAACTATTACTAACATGCAATAGATTAAACATGAGATTGCCAGATTAGTGCCACACGTTCTACATATTTTCTATAAATTGACATATTTTCTTTATCAGTATCATGTAGCTCAACCAGTTAAATCAATATTAAACATGGATGTGCATACTTTACTGCTAATCCATATGAACATGTGTATTAAATGTGTATTATGTGTATTAAAACACTATTCTAATGTATCAAAGGATGTACGTTTGTTACCGACTGCAATAATACAAATGAAATTAGCTGCCTCAGCTGCTGCAGACTTAACAAACGACTCCCAGTGAGTATACTATCACTCTGGAAACACTCAATGGGAACAGAGCATCACACACGTGCACGCGCACACACACACACACACCCATTCAACGCAGTGTCTCCATGGTGTGCCAACTCACATGCCTATTACATAACAGGGCTCCTACTCCCAGGCCTAACGCCCCTGACAAATCCATGCACGCTTTGCTGCACAGGAGCTATTTATACACCGCACCCAAGACGAGGCCGTTCAAAAAAAAAAAAAAAAAACACTCCGGTCAATTATTCATTGAGAAACATTCCGAAAAAAGAGCAGGGAGCGTTGGGCAGCCCGGGAATAGACCAAAAGGGAGCTAACAATAAATATTGTGCATTAACAATGCAGCAGCTCGTTTGTCCTCGCCGGGGGAGAAGGGGCGGGAAATGTGCGGCGGCAAATTTGCCCTCTCATGTGTTGTGCTCGTATATATTTATAGGAGTCTGTGCATACGCTCCGGCTCCTCTGCAACCATCTTGTTCCTTTACAGGATTCTAAAAATAGCCGGCTGCGCTGCGCTTGTGCCATTTTTAGGTATTGCAATTTAAAAAGGAAAAACACACACACACACACAGTGCTGTTTTACATGGATTACTGTGTGGAGGCACTTTCTGTTTTGAGGACACGCTGTTCTTCCATCTTTGTTCCGAGATGTTTCACTGCTGCATCGGCAACATCGTATTCAAACAAACAGCTTTTAACTCATTTCTCCAACATTTATTACATGAAAGCATTTTGTTTTGTGAAGAGCTAAATAAAAAATAACAGGGTTATAGTTGCAAAACGATGAAGTATTATTATTGCCATCAGGAGGATAATGCGATCATCGTGCATGTGACAGTGAGTGTGTGTGTCTGTCCACGGCTGATCTTGCATTCTGCTGCAGCACAACACATTTTTTATTTTGATTGTATGACAGCAACTTTGAGCCCATCTGTTGCGTAACATCACCAGTTGTTAGTTTTGGGTTTACCTATTGTGGGTTGAATTCATTCAATCACCTTTTAATACTTTATAATATCTTATGATTTAATTGTATAATCTAGACATGTATAGTCCATTTCTGTCCCCTTTGCATGTATATTCGTGCTTTACATTATTTCTGGCTCGTCTCTCGGCATCTCTCCGACTGTGTTTGTGTAAATGTTTATTTAAATGTGTGACAAGCTACGTTATGATTTATGGACTTAAATTGTTCTTTCTTACTTCAAAACCCAAATAATATATAAATAAGTCAGAGTAACAGAAAAAAAGCTTGATGGTGCTATAATTAGTTGAAAAAAATAATATACAAACATTGGAAGCATATATATATATATTTGTCTATTTCCAAATTGATCCACAAAGATCAGAGTTGTGTGAACATGGAAGAGCACAAATGAAGAAATTATGAAAAATGACTTTTGAAGAAGTTTATCTTGAATTATATTCAAGATAAACTGAATTTTACTGCATTTGACCCAATGTTGCTGTATATTGTGAAAGCTATTTTCCCATTGTAACTAATTGTAATTACAGGTATTTTTCAGGTTATCTTGAAAACCAGTATAATGTGTTACCACACAATATAAATAATTATTAAGCTGAACGTTTGGCTGTTTTGGACTTTGGAATATGGGTTGCTCATTGCACAGCTCGGGCTTCAAATGAAAAAAAAAAAAGCAGCTTTCATGTTTTATTCAATCAGGATCCTTTTAGCATTAAAGGTACCAACGCTTCGGTTTTTATTTCCCAAAGAGACAAAGAAAAGACGCGGAGAGATGAAGTAAGGAAATCCACACACTGCCTTTAATACCGTACATTCAATACAGATTCCACTTTATTTTGTAATTATTCTTTTTTAATAGATGGTCAATGGCAAAACCTTTTTTCTGCCTTATGAATTTTCCATAAGTTAAGAAGCAAATGTAATAGCATGTTGTAGTTTATCTTTTGTATTTAAATTACTTTGGAGCAACAAAAAAAAATAAAATTAAAGTTTGTAGGTCCCATATAAATAGGAATGATATAGAACAAAAAAAAGTGCAAAAATTGAGAATTCTCATCCATTTTATGAAGCGGAAACAGTGCATATACGGTTGAGTTGGAACTCCTTTAACCTCTGAGTCCAGAGTCCTCACATCGCAGCTGAAGACATATTATCCTCTTCATCGAAAATCTAAAACATGGCGCCATCTCCTGGCTGGGGCGTGTAATTATTCCACCTCCAAAACGCCGCAAAAATGCTGAAATGTCTTTAAGAACAATGTGAGCCATTGTTCCAAATTAGCATAAATTGAAATAAAAAATATATTGCAGAAGAATTGACTAGAATTTAAGAACCGTATTCGTTTTTTTCATTCCCCTTCCACTGTTTGTGGAACAAAGTCTGACTTGATTGTTAAGAGAACAAGAGGTTCTGTATTTGACATTAAAAAGTTGTGGCGGGGAAAATTATCTACAGTTGTACTGAAGCTTCACACCGAATTATTTTGGGGAGTTAGAACCCGGATTCTACACCTCACCTTCCACCACCAGCACTTTTATTTAGTGCTACTTATCTGCGGTATCCGGGTGAGTGTGTGTCTGTCCGAGTGTTCGTTATCCGCTGTGTGTGTGTGTGTGTGTGTGTGTGTGTGTGTGTGTGTGTGTGTGTGTGTGTGTGTGTGAGTGACTCCTGCGGCTCAGGGCTGACGGCGTTCCCTCTTGGTGAGCAGGTAACACTGGATGGTCCTCAGCCGGTCTTTGGCCGGGGCGAACTCCGGCTGCAGCTTCAGCGTGGACTCGTACCAGCGCATGGCTTTCTCAAACTCCTCCTGTCGTCAACAACAACAACAACAACAACAGCGTCACCATCCGGACACACAAAACAAAAAAACAGGAAATGCGATAGAGCCGTTACCATCGCGATATAGACGTTGGCGAGGGTGAAGTGGTTCACCACGAAGTGCGGCGCGATCTCCACCGCCATGCGGGCCACCGTCAGCGCGTCCTCCCACAGACGGGCGTTCTGGAAGATGTTGGCCAGGCTGATGAGGGGCACGTCCTGGAGGAAACGAGAGGAGGTTAGAAACCAGGGCTGTCAAATGTAAGAAATAAATATAAAAAATATTCCCTTTAAAAAAACACATATATTGGAACATATTCGAAGTTGCGCATTAGGCACGTCAATAACAGGACAAATTAATACAACGAGACATAACTACTTGTATAGGTAATTTATTTAAGTTTAAACATATTTAACAACATTCTCTCTCTCTCTCTCTAACTTGCCTTCATGTGGTGGGGGGCGTAGTTGAGGGCCTGTCGCAGGCAGTCGATGGCTCTCTTGCCTTGACCTTTCACCCTCCAGTACAGCGCGGCCATGCTGGACAACACCCACGACGTTTGGTTCTGCAGTCAGGGATGACGGATGGGGGTTAAAATCCACAGCTGAACACCACATTGCATCTTTAGACATCAGGAAATCTGCTGTGTGGGTAAAAAAAGCCTGGTTTTAAACGGCTGCGACTATATTCAGGAAACGGAGCTTTGAGGGAAGCGCTGAAGGTTTTCTGGTTCGACAGCAGCTAAGCAGGAAGTGTTCACGCACATAAACACCGTTAGCTAGTGTTTTAATGCGTGTGAACTGTCTTGGAGGAGGGGCCACACATTTGCTGACTTTGCCGTTGGGCCTCCCTGAAGCGAGAGCTCCTACCTTCTCCAGCACTTTAGCGATGCGCGTTCCCACCTGCTCAAAGGACTGAGGGGAGAACTTGTCTTTGCCGAGGTTCTGCAGGACCTGGAGGAGAGAGACACACACGAGGCCGTTAGCTAAAAGGCGTGTGTGTGTGTGTGTGTGTGTGTGTGTGTGTAAAACTCTCAAGTGGTTCCACTTGAACTACCGGTTTCCCCGCTGCTCGTTTTAAAAGGTGCTTTAAACCTCTGATTTCATGATCGTTGTCAGTAGAAACATCACGATTATTATTATTATTCAGAATATTTGGAATATGGCTAATGAACCAACATATTTATTGGCATCATTATCAACTATATCCAGTTAGTGTTTCTAGTTAATTTGGCCACTTAAAAGTCTGTTTAAATTAACGACACACACAGTCCTCTGGTGGGGATATCATTATGATTTACTGACTTTAAACTACTTTGTACATTAGGTTTAATTATTTTAGGTTTTCTTCAACTTTGACACGCTGATGATCTTGAAGATGATAAACCCCACGTCTCGGTCGCACAAGTACAACTCCCCGTGTCGCAGACAGCCCAAACGTTCCCACACTACACGATTTAAGGAGCTTTTCTTTCTTTTTTTAAGGGAATATCGGTCATAGTATCGGTAGAAAACAGGTTTTTGTTTGAAACAAAGAAAATTCGAAACATTTCTTGGTTAGAAGGAAAAACAGGAAGTTAAAAATGTAGTCTTTTTGTAGCTAAATCTCTTGGACGAGCATGTTCGACATTAGTTTTGATGGATAAATAAACGTAAATGCACTGTTTCCGTGTGAGAAAGGGAGGCGCCTGCATGTGGAGGTTACCTCACGCAGCTGGCTCTCTCCCGTGTAGTGGATGGCGGCGCGATTGGCCACCCCGGCCAGGTGGTCCAAGGTGTGCATGCTGGCGGCCAGGTTGGCGTTGCACAAAGGTTCAGCAGCCGGCTCCTGGAGCAGGGTGGCGAAGTCGATGTGCTCTGTGATGCTGGGATGAAGAAAGACGAGAAAAAGGAGGAAAATCAAACATTTGATTTCGGTGGTTGATGTGCTAGTGATGCAAGAACTTCAATGAGGCAGCAACGTTGACTTTGTTTTTCTTTGTTTGACCTGTTTTTACATGCTTTTCTATTTCTAAACAGTTCAGAAATGTTTACTAAAAAGACACTCCACACATTTAAAAAAGGTATAAAAAGGTGTGTGGGTAATATCTTTCCAGAAAGAGAACACATTACTTCCTGGTCCATGTTTCCCAGTTACATAAGCGGTACCCGACTTGTGACCCTGATGGGGACAGTGGGAGTCTTACTCGATGTTCTTGGCGGAAACGGCCAACCAGGTGCTCGCCACGGTGGTGAGGTCCACCCTCCGAGTCCGCTGGCACTCCTCCGGCCCCGGCCAGCCGAGACTCGTGTAGTCCCTCCAGCGGCCTGTTTAAAAAAAAAGCCCAAATAAGACACAAACACACCTCTCAGTAGTCCAGCACCTGTTGAAAGAACAGCCGGTGTGTGTGTGTGTGTGTGTGTGTGTGTGTGTGGTACCTGACGGGCCGGGTGACGGGATGGTCGGCCCGCTTATCTCCAGGACCGAGTGACCTCCGGGCAGCGCCGCCCCGGTCTGGCCGTCGTCGCCGGCGGCGCCGCTGCCGCTCTCCGTCCCGTCCACCTTCGCCTTCCTCACCCGCTTCACCTGGAAGGTGATCTGTTGGAACGGAAGTCGCCCCGAATTCAGATCTCGCACACGATTGTGGCCTCTATATTGTGGAAAGGACGATGTGTGTGTGTGTGTGTGTGTGTGTGTGTGTGTGTATACGTACCCACTCGGCGCCCTCGTCGTCCTCGCAGTTTCCGAAGCAGGGCCCGCCGCCGGCGCGGGCGCCCATGACGCGGTCGTTCTTCAGCACCCGGATGCCCCGCAGGTCGCCCCGCTTGCCGCCGACATCCAGCGCTCCCTCAAACGCTCCCATCAGGTCCTCCTTCAGCTGCCACTCCTCCTCCCCTTCAGCTACGCCGCCGCTGCCGCCTCCGCCGCCAAATGGCGTGGGCATGTGAGCCGTCCCCGAGGCGGAGGGAGAAGCCCGCTGCTGTCCGCCGGCTTCGCCTGACCCGTTGCTGTCCAAGATGACCTCTGAGCGGGTTCGAACAGGAGGAAGATAAGAGCGGCGTTAAAGATCTGGGAGCACTTCTCAAAAATTATCTTTAGATTTTTCAGGGCTGGAAATTAAACCAACGATGACATTTTGTCAGTCAGCTGAAGAAAATGATTTTAACGGACATCGCTGACTGAACCGAGGACCCGGAGACACTGAGTCATACGCTTACTCTCAAACAGCAGGGCGTCCTCCAGGGCGGACATGGCCGGCGCCTCCTGCTTCTCCTCGCCGGCCTCCCAGTCCTCCAGCTGGACGGCGAGCTCCTTCTCCGCCGAGCAGGCTCCGCCCTCTGGGTCGACACAAGTTAGGGTTCAGACACACCAGTCGTGGAAACCAATGAAACGTATCGATACGCAGACAGGTGACACTCAATGTTAAAGGTGTTCTAAATATGAATAGATATTTTTGTAATGTGGGTCAGTAAATCTGGAATAATATCATTATTCTGAGACTCATGTGGGATGTGATGTCATCATACTGTGACTACAGACAGCCTATCGAGGCCGTTTGGGTTTTTACTTTGAAATAAAGTAATAACCTTCAACTTTTTGTACATTAATGTGGTTCTTATTACTACTACAACTAGTATTACTACTACTACTAAACCTCAACACCATAAAGTGGATCAAACCAAAGCCCATGAAAGCTTTAGCACCAGCTCTTCCTTGGAAAACAATTCTCTCCTGGACAGAAAATGATGCATTATATATATTTGGAGACAGATATTTGTTGTTTTTTTTGGAACAAACAAATAATCTCTTTCTCTCTCTCTCCGAATTTACTCAAAAGGTTTTTTTTTCCAGACTTGGAAACTCCGTCTGTCGCTGGAAAGACATTGGATGAGTGCGATTAATTTACTGGATGACACGATCATTAAAAAAGAAAGGAGGAGTCACGGAGGAGTCCCGTGAAAACAGCTGCATGGGTGCTCCACGTTTAACCCCGCGGGACCCGTTTCAGGCCCTGCAGCTGTTTCTCCACTGAGAATATGGACGATGCCCAAATTATTACAACTTGTTCGACTGCAGCATCAAACATGTGCAACCAGGAAGTAAAATAGGAGAGAGGTTTGTGCATGTGAATAATACATACATATATATATACATATATATATATATATATATATATATACACACATACATACATACATATGTATGTATGAACATTTAGCTCTAACTGCTCATGTGACCTCAGGTACCCCGGCGTGCCCTCAGGGAGCAATATTTAGCTTTTGCAGAGTAAAATATAGACCCGTCTAAATTTGGCATCAGCTATTTTCTGCAGTCTAAATTATTGAGTGGCAAAAAATTCTCCACTTCAAAGCACTTTCCTCCTCACGCCCACTGATGTGAATAAGGAAGGAGGTGCAGCTCTGTTCACACACACCACTTCTCACGGCAGCTTCCAGGGAAAGGTGTGTGTGTGTGTGTGTTTGTATGAGTGAGTGAGTGAGTGATTTGTAAGCCTTAAATAATGTATTTTTTTTGGTTTAAAAAGATCTTTTGTAATATAATAAATACAATAATAAATGAAAACCATCAGTCAATGCAGCCCATTGAACAGTATTGATACTGTTCAATGGGCTGCATTGACTGATGGTTTTCATCGGCTTTAGACTAAATACAAATTTAGAGACGATGTAATAGTTTAACAAGCTGTAAAAAAACTGTTCGCAGCACATGAATTTACTGCTTTCCATTGTGAACAGTTCTGTCCTCGACCAAAGAAATTCATAACTCACTAACACTCGTACAATTTTGTTAACTAATCGATTAGTCGACGAATCGCCCCGATCTGTGACATCGAGTTTCTCCACAATAAGTCTCACAAAAGCAGTTTCTTGTAAATAAGCTGTTCAGCATGAAAAGAAAAGACTTGAAATGAAGGTATGAATTAGCTTCCCAGGTCTGACCATTGTCCGTTACACAGCTATCTCTATGCTATCGCTCAGATTAAAAAAATAAATAAAATAAAGATAACTTCAGGAAATGATTATTGCTGTGCACCTGCATGTTTGTTATAAAAAAACAAAGCTAAGTTACATATTGTTGAAGTTACGTTTTACACGTGAAAACAAAATATACACTCAACAGATTATTTAAAATCATAATTAATGCAATGTCTCTTTCCTTTCTTGCCATTAAGAAGGTTTGTTTAGCTGCACGCTGGTGAACAGAAGCCGGGTCCACTTACGGGCGCAGGGCTGCCGTCGGGACAGGTTGTAGAGGAACGGGTAGAACTGCAGGCAGCGCAGCAGCGGCAGGACGCCGCGGCACTGATGGCAGCCGGCGAGCGACGAGAAGGACGCGGGGGACGAGCGGGCCGTGGCCAGGATGTGGCGGAAGAGAGCCAGCGCGCCCGTCGCGTTGCCCTGGGCCAGCTGCACGCTCACCAGGCTGAGCAGGGTGTGGGGCTGCAGCAGCAGCAGCAACAACAACAACAACAACAACAACAACAACAACAACAACATTCAGCTGGAGCATCTTCAACAACGCTTAACCCTAGAACACCAACGTCGGGTGATTTTCACCCGAGCGATTGTGTTTACGTTGCATTGTGTTGCTTTTTTCTGAGTTGCGCGGGTCCTTGTGTAGCTTCCTGCTTGTCACTGACGTTACTGAAAGTGGGCGTGTCTTTACTGAAAGTGGCCGTGTCTCTACCCGCTGATCCCTGTTTTTTTTCAGTGTTTCGGGTGATTTTCACACAACGTTAGTGTTAGAGGGTTAAAAAATATTTCGGATGGGTTCTTACATTGGCATGAGACTTTTCCTTCACAGGACAAGACCCAGGAACATGTGGACCAAATAACAAGTTCACAGCTCCATTATTTATGTTTTTTATCGTGTTTTATTGACGATTTCCTCATTTTTCCACCCGATTTTGAGCCTTTTTTCACGGTCCCACCGTGATATCTGTTTTTCATTTTATGCGAAATGATATAGGTTAAAATAATAGAAGAGGACTTCAATTCACCTTGTATAGTTGTATTTTAACATATTTTGATCAGAAGTATTTTTTATCAGGTATTTTATGTGTTAGTGTGACTATTTTTAACGTTAGTGTTCTGGGTTAAGGGCGACTGTGGCTCAGTGGTTAGCCCTTCTGTCTTCCCTAAAATGAGATATGTATTCAGGGAGAGCAGTGAGTGAGTGAAAGCGTGAGGCCTCAGTGAAGAAGTGTGCAAAGTGTGTATAAAGCGACTGTAACACGTGTGTGCAGCTCTGAGGGGGGATCGAACCCGCCGGTGTGCCGTTACCTCGGATGCATTGACGGCCAGCGCTTGCTCCAGCAGTGCCTGCGCGTGGGTGGTCAAGCCGTGGCGCAGCAGCAGGTTAGCGGCGTTGGTGAGGGACAGGTGGCGGTGGGTGGGCGGGGCCGAGCTCAGCGCGTGGCGCAGGCAGCGCAGGGCGCGGCTGGCGTTGCCTCTGGCCCGCCAGAAGAGCGCCGCCTCGTTGTGGAGCTGCCAGCGGGGCACGGCGGCCTGCACCAAACAAACGTGTCCGTTAGCGGCCGAGGGCGATTTCGTGGATTCCTTTCCTCGACGCGACAACTCCAGCTTTGCTAGCGCGTGCGGAGACAAACCTATGCACGCCGGTATCGGGGGGGGGCGATTTAAAGGGCCGGCGTTGACAGCCAGCTGGAGTTGCACCGTGGCTCACTTCCAGCCGGGCGGCACAGAATCAGAGTGTGCAAAAGGCGAAAATGAAATATTTGACTGTGTTTGCCAAAAGAAATGTGCGAAGCTCGGACAGGAAACAAATCAGCAAAGATTGGTGTACTAAAAAACGTTCGGGAAGCAGCTTCTCATTTTTCAAGCCGGCGGGAACGTTTTGCAGGTTAAAGTTCAGAATCCGCTTCAGCCAATTGACATCAATCATGTGACCGAGGTGATGGGCGGTCAAAGTGAGGCTTACTTGTTTCATAGCTTGAGCTATTCGGGAGCCAATCTGCTCCAGAGTCCATCCTCTACTACGCAGCTGCAGCACCTGGGACCACACACAGTGTTACAAACGAGTGGATTCTACATAATTAACATTCCACACACACACACGTAATCAGGCAGACAGATACCTGGGAGGCAGAGGGATCTGGCAGCGTCTTCTCCTCCAGAGGCCAGTCCAGGGAGGCCGGCAGGAGGGCCGGGTACGGCTGGGGGACGGGACCGCAGTCTGGCAGGGCGGCCGTCGGAGGACTGCTGCCCCCGTAGAGGAGCGCCGCCACCGGGCTGCACACACACACACACACACACACACACACACACACACACACACACACACACACACACACACACACACACACACACACACACACACACACACACACACACACACACACACACACACACACACACACACACACACACACACACACACACAAATTGCAAGCGGACTCTTTCCTCATGTGAGATCCTTCAAAGTAAAGGTAAAGGAAGGTGCACTGACCCGAGGCCCTGCGTCTCGGGTGGGACGTAGTAGGTCGGCAGCAGGTGAGCGGACGGGACACTCGGGTACTCGAGGGCGCAGTCCGTCCTCTGAGGCCACAGCCTCTTCTGCGTGTCCTGAAGAGAGGAAAACACGCTGCGTTATCACAATGAAACGCCATTTCAGTCTGGAAGTGTTTACGCAAAACAAACTGGGTGGAAAAATAATGTTTTTTCTCTCTCTACAAACCAATAAAAAAGGTTGTCATTGTGTCAAACCCTTTTCTTTTTTTTTTAATACAACACAACCTCTTTGATGGCAGAAGTAACATCAATCACATTTTAAACACCCCCACATTTGAGATTTCTCCATTAAACTACAAGCACCACAAATAATAAATCCCTCTAATGTTTCCGTAACAAAGATAAATTCTCTCCGTCTCGCCTGTATGTGACCCTGCCGGCCGCCCCAGAGAGCGGCAGCAGGGTCCTGGTCTCCGGACACCGAGGGGTGGAGCTGGGGGCTGGCCGCCGTCTGGTTGGCGTTGCGCTCCGACACGAGCGCCACGCTGGACGCCACCGACACCTCCTCCCCGAACTACGGGCAGACGGAGAAACGGTTAGTCTTTTTTTTTTCTTTCCCCCCCACCGGTAATACTCCCGTATTCAAAGCGGTTTCTTTTTAAAACAGTGAGATGTGATTTCGGGGCTGACGATCACGGAGAGACTCGCCTGGACGAAGTGGACGTGCTCGAACAGGTCGCCGCGGTGATAGCGCACGGGCAGGTCGAAGGGGCAGTAGAGGCTGCGCTGCTGCTGACCCAGCCGACACATCTGATGGTTCCCTGAGCGCGCACACACACACACACACACACACACACACACACACACAATACTTTCTTTACTACAGTGGACTTGAAAAGCAGTGAGACCCCCAGAGGTGTGTTTTCTTACCGAGCTGGGCTTCCTTGGCCATCTGGGTCTCGTGGATGATGTTGTGCAGGATCTGCTCCTCCTGCAGCAGCTTGTGCTTGTCCAGCGCCTCCTGCTGGCGGAGGTAGTGGTCGTGCTGCTTCTGGTACTCCTTCAGTTCGTTCAGCGTCCGCTGCAGGGATCTAAAGAGGCGTCGTCCAATGAGGAAGTGGCGCGCGACAGGGAGACAAAGCCCAACGCGTGACTACCAAATACAGACACTTAGCATTCATGAGCCGAGCAGACGCTCTGCCGGCCTCGGGGAATCTTTCTTTCACTTACACACCGACTTCCCCACGGACGGGTCTAAGTGCGAGGACGATTTCCCAACAGGGAGAAATGTATTGCTTTTTCTGTCATTGTAAAAAAAATAAAAAAAATATTCCTCTGTACTGACTGATGCTCTTACAATTTCATGAACTCCTAGAACGAGCAAACATTGTACAGAAACAGAAATATGCTTTAAAAAAAACGGGGAAAAAAAGCCCATAATCTCCGATAAGCTAACCCGGGATCAAACGTGTGTTCCTGTCTCTTCACAGTGTGACTGTGCTGCTCGCCTACCTGTGCTGGGCTTCCAGGCGCTGCTCCAGCTTCTGCTGACAGAGCACCGAGTGCTTCCTCCGGAGGGCCTGCTCGAAGCCCGGCTGGGCCTGCAGCGCCCGCTCGTAGCACAGCACGGAGTGGTTGTATTCCCCGAGCATCTGTTCAGACGGCGATGGAAGGGAGACACATATATACGTTATTGATTTGTCTTGGATGGCAATATCTTCTATACACATATATATATATATAGAAGCTGAATTATGTCTCGTTTGTGTCATGAGAACCCTCAAACTACAGATGGCCCCAAAAAAAAAAAATCATATATATAAATGTGTCACCATCTCAGGAAAACATCACTTTCCCGTGCTTACTAGCTTACTACAGTATTTCTTTACCCAAAACCCCACAAATGAGCACCGGGGGGTTAAGAACAAAGCGCCTGTGTCTTTAAGAGACACGCGAGTGTCCGCTGCGCCGCCGTGCCGCTTCTCGGACTCACGGCGTAGATGTTGCCCAGCGTGTAGTGGCTGGTGAAGAGGTCCGACGTGAGGTCCAGGGCAGCGTGGGCGAGAATGGCGGCGTCCGCAGAGAAGTGGGCACGGTGCAGGATGTTGGCCATGTTGACCAGGGCTACGTCCTTGTGCTGCCTACACACACACACACACACACACACACACACACACACACACACACACACACACACACACACACACACACACACACACACACACACACACACACACACACACACACACACACACACACACACACACACACACACACACACACACACACACACACACACACACACACACACACACACACACACACACACACACACACACAGTGTGAGAGCGTGCACACCTGTGCGCGGTACCGTCGTCCTTTCCGAGAAGCCGGCGTTACCTCGGGGAGAAGTGCAGAGCGCGCACCACGCAGTCGACGGCCCTCTGAGGCTCGTTCTTCATGCGCCAGTAGAACGACGCCATGTTGTACAGCACCCAGGACGACGAATTCTGGAACACACAAATCACAGAGACGTGCACGCTTATTTTAACTGTCAGGAGTCAGCAGGAATCGTTGGTTCTTCTATGCACATGCCATGCTGCTGTCTTTGATGCTGCTGCAGCTCGGCGAGGCTTCGCTGCAGAGGCGGTCCTTACCCTCAGCAGCTCTTGGTGGATGCGGTGGCCCACCTCGTCCACGCTGCGGCCCAGCCTGTGAGACAGGGAACTGAAGATGGGGTCCTCCTTAGAGAGCAGAGGGGAGGTCAAGTTGGCCCTCTCCTGCACGCCCTGCAACGGGTGGACAAGGGGTTCGAGCAGGTGGTCACAAGATGGTCACATCTCTGTGGTGTGCGGAGCAGAAATGGTCCCACCGGACAGCAGGGCTCACAGAAAAGTATATTATTTTAAAAAATGTATTTTACAAGTATATCTATGGCCTGCTAACTTCCAAAGTACACACGTTAAATGTCTCTGCGGCTACATTCAAGCGGGTATAATGTGCTAGCGACCGTCCACGGGACTCCTAACCTGATACAGGAAGTTAAGACAATAAATAACGTATTTAGATCTACAGTGCTTTTCAGAGTTTTTAAAAGAGATTTAACATACTGAAGATAAAACAAAAAGCAATAACAGCAGTAAAACTCTTTAACAAAGACAATTAAAGAAAAGCTCTGAGGAAGGCACGTCTGAAGAAGTGTGTTTCGACGGGCTTCTTGAATGACAATGTGCCACACACACACACACACACACACACACACACGTTTTGCTTTTTTCCCTTCTTCCACCACACTGAAACCAAACCAGCTTCCCTCTGAGCCCTCCTTCATTTTAATTCTGGATTATTGGTGGGGTAATACATATCATATTGCAGCTGCCTCGGGGCCTTCAGGGCGCATTATGACAGGTTGGCGCTGGACGCAGACGAGTTGCAAAACGCAGCGCTGTGGCAACAGTTTGCACAAGAAGGGCCTTCCTGCACGCAGGTAAACAAGCCTGCTGCTTTCCACTGAGCTAATCTCTGTCCCTCGTTCTGACCGTCTGTGTGTGTGTGTGTGTGTGTGTGTCTGATCGTCACACATTTCTGGCTGCATGTCATTCTCTCCTGTAAGTGCCTGTCCTTACGCGATTTAAATAATTCCCCGACTGAAATGCTAAACATTGCTGTAAAATGTTAGCTCCATCAAGACACATTCCCAACAAGATGCTAACATTTAATGAAATGTTATAAACACCCCCGACACTCACTCTGAGATGCTGGAAAGCATGGATGCTGTAAGGTAGTTCAAACACGTTTGCACAGTCGGGTTTTTCTAGATCGGGGGGCAGAGCCGACCGGGAATCTACGTAGTCTTCAGGGCTGCAGGAGGAGGAGAGCAGAAAAAAACGACAATGTCATCATTACTCAAAAAAAAAAAAATCAAAACAACGTCCTAGCTGACGCAGAACAGGAATGTCGTCGCTCGTGTGTTTCCCAGAGGGGGGAGCTCACCCGATGTCTTTGCTTTCCAGGGACACGTAGGTGCCATCGTACAGGTCCAGGTCTCCCAGGGGTACCTTGGCCATGACGCAGTCCGCGTCCTCCTTGTAGTGCCTCTGCTCCAGCCCCGTGTCCCGGTCCTCGTTCTCCTCGATGTGAATCTTCTGCGTCACCAGCTGCTTCTGCTCACAAAAAGGGGGGAACGATCAGGAATCAGGAAATGGACCACTGATAAGAGTAGGCACCGGAGATCAAGGATTACATCAGGTAGGGGGTGTTTATGTGATCGTTATCTCTCTTCTGCACAAATGAAACTGAAGGCACGCAAACCTCGTTGGCCATAAAAAAAATAGACGATCCTAAAGAGAAACACACGTTGACAACATCTTTTGCACACGTCACACACGCACCTCCAGCTTCTTGAGGTAGTTAACGCGAGTCTCTTGCCTCATGAAGATCACAACATCGTGTGGATGCTTCAGGTTTAAAGGGGAGTCAACCTGAAACAACAACAACAACAAGTGCGTTAAGGAATGGCATGAGTCATCAAGCTGATTCATTCAAGGAGATGACAGTGGATTAAAATACTATTAGGTCATGTTTTAAAAATGGGCTTTTCCAACTTTCATTTTCAAATCGTAACGTTGCCCCTCAGCCCATTAGAGCCCGCCCCCCCTCCTCCTAAACATGTCACATTAACATTAACATGAAGCTCGTAGTTTGATGGCAGCTGTCACCGAACAACACTTATCGCGTTATCCAAAGCAAAATAAATAATAAATAAGCGTTTCCCAACGCGGACGTGAACGCGGGCCTGTGACACACCGGTCATCTTGACCTCACTCGCCTAACGCCAACGTCACGCTACATGTTATGTTATATTTAAAGCAACTTTCTGGCTCGTGTGTAAACGGCACTCCGGAGCTGGCGACCGGGTCTCCTGGAGGTCCAGTCAAGGCTATAAAAATGACGCTGAGAAAACCCCCGTTAACGGGACCGGTACCGCGTCAATAGCTCCGCCGAAGCTAGCCGCCTAACGTCCGCGTTAGCTGGCGGTGACTGTCATACTTGCTGTTGGATCTTCCCGTCCTCCGTGACGACCCAGTGGGTCGTGGCCCCTCCGGAGTCCACGATAAGTGCGCATAGGAGGACGAAAAGCTTCCCCCGGAATGACGTTTTTCGCCAACAGTTGACGCGACAGGGCAACGGCTCAGGACTGATTTTCCAGAGGTCCGCCATTTTTTCTGTCTCATTTTGCTCTGTGGCAGCGGTAAAAAAAAATAAAAGAAGAAAAAAAAGAGCGTTGCGGCCTCCGGCCAGACGGGGGCGCTGCGCGTGCGCACGTAGCGAAAAGCGACACCCAACTCTACGGGTTGCCATTGATGACGTATGGAAAAGAAAAAACAGGAAATGCCGTAGAAAACGAAAAAAAAAAGTTCCAGACGTTTTCAAGCCTAAAGGTGAGGTCTTTACGGACGAATAATATCTCCTATCCGCAGCTGTAGGCAGCGCTTGAACGCCGGTGTTGCCGAGGAGGATGTGTGTTTGCCGTCTCTGCTGTTTCGGTCAGTATCTTTTCTCCTTTTCGCTCCTAAATCGGGTTTAAAGTTGCAGTTCCGCATCCAGAGGCATGACTAACTTTTACTACATCGCGTTGTCAACGTTGCTAAAAGCTGTTTATCACCGGTGTCTCGGTAATAGCTTTCGATGGGACCTTCTTGAGTAATGCTTACTATTAAAACAAAAGTATTACTTTACACGCTACTTCCCATAATGGGTGTAACGTTCACTGTACATCATTTTATCAGGAGGTTTCAGCTCCCAGAGAGCAACGTTAGCGTGTCACAAGGACGGATACATCAAATATATATATATATTATAATCAATCTTTAAAACTACCGTTACTTTGTTATTTGTTTGGCCACTGTTATTCTATTTGGTTGTATATATTGTGTATTTTTATTATTATTCTATACTATTTTGGTATATTTTGTGCATTTTTGTATGTATAAATGCTGCTTTAGCGAAAACGTTCTTGCAGGATTAATAAAGTAACTATCTATCTTGTCAGTGATGATGTGGTAGCTGTACATTAACATGGCTGCACTCTAATTGTGTTGATGTCGTTGTGTGTTGAGCTGCACATCATTTTAGGATCTTTCCTCATATAAGAGGATCAGAAAAATGATTCAACACAAGTTCAAGATTGAATAGACATTTATTTGACAGGAAATACAAGTCTTTGCTGTGCTTTCTTTAGTACTGATGCCAACAAAATAAAGACTATTTACACATAATGTTGTTGTTGTTGCCACTCCCCACAGATGGCTTCCTTTGAAGGCAACAAGGGGGGTCTGCAGGAGGACAGCTATGAGGGAGCCGTCGGCGGAGAGCTCTCCGGCTGCGCGTTGGCGATGCTGGAAAAGGAACGGGAATCCCTCCTCAGCCCGTTGGAAAGCCCCGGCGCCTTCGGCAGCAGCAGCTGCTCTGCCAGCCTTCTGGCCGCTGCCCCCCTCCAGGGCTACGATGTGGAGTTCGACCCCCCGCTGGAGAGCAAATACGAGTGTCCCATCTGCCTCATGGCTTTGAGGAACGCCATTCAAACGCCATGTGGTCACCGCTTCTGCAAGAACTGCATCGAGAAGTCCATTCGGTACGCTACCGTTGCAGCTCTCCTAAGGAATGAATCTGCAGAGTGTGTGTGTGTGTGTGTCGAAATGATGCTGCGTTTTATCTCCAAAATGTGCCGTGTCACTCGCCGCTTTATCCTTGCTCTCTTTTGCGAAAACAGCGATACGGGACAGAGGTGCCCCGTGGACAACGAAAGGCTGTTGGAAGACCAGTTGTTTCCGGACAACTTTGCCAAACGGGAGATCCTGTCGCTGACCGTTCGCTGTCCGAACTCCGGCTGCGACAACAAAATGGAGCTCCGGCAATTAGAGGTGAGCATGCGTCTAAACACCGAGGCGGGACGTGTGACTTTGAACGCAGCTCAAACGACAACATCAAAATAGAGAATTTGAATTAAAAAAAAAATTTTTTTTTAATTACTTTAAGATATATATATATATATATATATATAAAATCAGATTATGCATCTCGGATGTGTTTATTTTTTTTATACCGTATTGATCATTGTGGTCAGTTACAGTTGATCCATCACATGTACTTCAAAAAGACGTCAAAAAGATGCCAAAAAGTCACTTCCGCTCTGACTCTTTCTCTTTAATTCCAACATGTCCTCACACTCTGCGTCCTTATTTTTGACGTATAAAAAAAAAACCTGCGTCGGGTGTCCAACTAAAGAAACGATGACATCGGACCTCTGCCCACAGAATGAAATGAACTGCATTGTTTTCGATGTCTTTCCCCGTCCCTCCCCCGACAGAATCATTTGGCCCGTTGCCAGTTCTCCACCGTGCCGTGCTCCCAGTGCCAGCAGTCGGTGAGAAAGAGCCACCTCGAGGAGCACAAAACTGCAGAGTGCCCAAAGAGACTCATGTCCTGTCCGGATTGCGTGGCGAGCTTCTTCCACGAGGACAGAGAGGTAACGTGGAGCCACTTCTCTACCGACTTGCCGATTTCCGTGGTTTCGCTGTCGGTGAGGGATTAGCCTCCTCACAAAATGTGTTGTCGGTTGCTCCTCCAGCTCCACGAGCATCAGTGTCCCTTCGCCAGCGTGAAGTGCCAGTACTGCGAGATGGATCTCATCAGAGACCAGGTGAGTTACGGCCATGGGGGAAAAAGAAAAACCACCTCTGGTGCATTTTTGGAATCGTTAAAGTAACTTCCGTTAACAGGAATGAGGAAGCATTCCACTCACAGGCTCGGCATTTTTAAAATAGTCTTCTGCATGAGACAGGAAGTTGGGTTGTTTGTCGATTTCCCACAATACACCTGCCCACAATTATTATTAACAATAGCCATTTAAAAAAAAATCCTGATTTGAATAAATAGACGTGATAATGAAGCTACGCGGATGTTTTCGTTTCAGATCGAATCTCATTGTGACACCGACTGTCCCAAAGCGCCCATTGCCTGCAACTTCAGCGCCTTCGGCTGTAAGGAAAGGGTAGGCGATCGCGACTCTCCGACCTTGAGCGCTCCGTTTGTTACACACACCCGTTTAAAAATAAATAAAATAATAACACGCAGTTTGCCTCTTTTTTTGCAGATGCTGCGCCACGACCTGGCCCAGCACATGCAGGAGTTCACGCAGATGCACATGCGCTACATGGCCGAGTTCCTGCGTGGCCTCAGCCTCAACGGCGCCGCGCCCAAGTCCCTGTGGACGCCGGGGCTGTCCGCTTCCCCTGAGGACCCGGGGGCCGCGGCGTCCTTGGCGGCCTGCAGCGGGCCCAGAGGGGCCGCCGGGAACGGCGGCGGCGGCGGCGGCAACAGCTGTGCGTCAAGTCAGCCTGCCGAGGAGATTCAGAGGCTCCGGGAGATGGATGGGCGGTTAGTAAAGCAGGATCACCAGCTGAGGGAGCTCATCATCTTAAAGGAGACGCAGGTAAAGGATGTCTTCGGGTTAAAAGAATAGATGATGCAGAAATAATTGGTAGTTTTTGGAATAAAAGGATACTTCTATATCGTGTACTTTTTCTAACACATTTTTTCACCACCTCCCTGTCAAACTTGCAGTGTAATTTAATTAGGCAAAGAATCAACATTGGTTTGTTATACTCTTCCTTGAGCAGCGAAAAAGTTAGAAAAAGTTCCAAAATCTATAAAATACATTCGCAGCTTAAATTAAAGATAATCCTTTCTTGATATGATTATCTTTAATTTATTAGCCTGTGTCAGGATGTTATTTAAATAGGTTAACTCTGTTTACTTTTTTTTTCTTAATTTGTAATATTTATTATGCTTGCTACGTTTTATATATAAGATATTGTTTATATTGTTTCCTTCAATGATTTGTACATTTGTTTTGTTGATGTAGTCGTAATACGCCCCTTGTGGACGTAGGCGGAGCTCCGAAGCCGCTCGCGCCGCGCCCCCTTCAGGCCTTTCTCGTAATGTAACCGCCGCCCCGTGTCCTCCGCAGGCCGGCCAGCTGGCGGAGCTCAGGCGCCGGGTGTCGACGCTGGAGGAGACCGTGAAGGACCTGGAGTCCCAGCAGTGTCAGGGCATCTTCGTCTGGCGCCTCCGCGGTTTCTCCGCCCACCTGCGGAGCCAGGAGGCCGGCCTGCCGGTGGTGGAGCACAGCCCCGGCTTCTACACGGGCCGGCCGGGCTACAAGCTGTGCCTGCGCTTGCACCTGCAGGCCCCCAACGCCCCGCGCTGCTCCAACTTCATCTCCCTCTTCGTGCACACCATGCAGGGGGCCTTCGACGGGCAGCTGAGCTGGCCATTCCAGGGCACCATCCGCCTCACCATCCTGGACCAGGGCCCCGAGGCCCAGCACCACGTCGAGGCGATGGAGACCAAGCCCGACCTGCAGGCCTTCCAGAAGCCCGTCATCCACCGCAACCCCAAGGGGTTTGGCTACGTCACCTTCCTGCACCTGCACCAGCTGAGCCAGAGGGCCTTCGTGAAGGACGACACTCTGCTCATCCGCTGCGAGGTGACGCCGCGCTGCGACGGCGGGCTTCACCGCGACGGACCGGCGGTGCAGCCCAGGGGACCCGAGGCCTCGGTATCGAGGGACTAAAGTCAAACTCATATCTACAGCAGCATCATCATCATCATCATCATCATGCCGAATGAATGGACACCAGGAGGACACACATTGATGTTCACACACATTTTAAAATGTGGACACTGCAAGTATCTTAGTATTTATTTGTCCACTAATTTTTTGAAATGTTTGTTTGTTTTTGTTTTTAATAAATATAAACAGAACAATCGTTTTTAATATATGTGACGTGTACATAGTCACCCACATGGTACCAACGTTTCATCAGCTCCACGAATATTTCTGAAAGACTTGTTGGAGGCGGCACTTTTTAAAATAATATAATATAGCAGCAGACTGTGGAGAGCGCCGTGCGTGCGATCCCCTCAATCGCAGAAATGTGTTTTTAAAGATATGTTGACGTTACCTTGTGGAGTTTCTTTTTTTGGTGGCGGGGGGGGTCTGTGGAGCGATGTTTTACGAGGTAGGGGTTGCAAAACTATGAAGAGACGCCACAAACAGATGACTTAGAATCGCATTTTCAGATCTTAGTCCAGCAAAAAAATGTCCAAAGACGTGGAAGTCGTAGGGGCTTTTATTTTGATTTTTTCTGGGAATTTGAATATTTCTGAGGGGACACGAGATGCCGAGAAGTATTATGTCACGTCGGATCATGAAACGGGAGGGGAGCTCCGCATGGCGCCCCTCTGGGTCTCCTGGTGTTACACTGGATGCCTTGTGGCGAGGAGCTCGCTGATGAAGAACAAGACTACGAGATATGGGTGTTTGGAAACGATGCAAAATATTCAAAACTGCACCTCGATGATGCCGTGTGTTTTGTCTTTCGTACGAAAAGAAAATCCACCGGGAACATTTATGCACGGCTATTTTAAGGAATAGCAATGACACTTGCAATTTTTTTATTGCATGGGTTTCTTCGCCCTGCATATGGATGCATATCACGTTACAGTTGTGCATATTGCTCACTAAGTTGCTCGTTGACGCCTTTGACAGATCTTTATGGTGCATTTCACGCAGGTCCAACCTGTACATGACGCATTAATCTGGTTTTATGTTTCAGTATTGTGCCTGCATCTGTAAATCCTATTTTTATGTTGCCATTTAAAGTGAAATGTGTAAAAAAAAAAAAATTAAATGAGATGTTATATTATCCAGTAAAGCTAAGCTTTTAAGTCACGTTAACTGTGATGTTGCTCATTTAATGTGTTCTGACTTGAACCATAAATGAAATGCTATTTTCAGCATTTTATTTAATCCAAGAAACCAACATTTTATGCTTTTTGCTGCCCTAAAGGAACTTATTTCCTTTAAGAGAGATCCATTTAAATAAGTCTGTTCTTACAACAACATGATGCCGTATAACAGAAAGCAAACATTTTCATTTATTCAGATGATTCATATTTAATACGCTTTTTTTAAACTCGAGAGCTTGACTTTTAAAAAGAATGAGAGGGATTTAGAGAATTTCTTTATTAAGATATATAACAACACCACAACACTCAGGGAGACATCTGACAAAACAATAAATTGTATTAAATTAAAGTCCAATCAAATAAATCCCCCCCCTCCCAATCATTATACCTCAAAATATTAAAAATCTGACATATCAAATCACTGGCTGCCGTCATCCCTTTTATTCATCGACGTATGGAAATCTTTTGTTGGCTCCGTATCCCGAGTGACCCGGTCGGGCTTCGTCCCCTTCTGGTTTGACTTCTCCATCGGGTTGACTTTGAGGCGCCTTGGTGCTGCTTAGACACACTGAAACAAACGTCATAAGGATATTTAATCAATTCATAAATGCATACAATGGATGTCGACTATTCATTATGACTCACTTGGAGCTTTCGGAGCTTCTTTCCCGCACTTGAGCGTGCTCAGAGCGAAGCACTCCGCCATCCAGGACAGCACCTCTCCGCAGTATCGGACCTAGACGGCAGCGGAGCGTGAGGGTCGGTGCAGGCGGTCTTACCTGCGGGTCACATGGTGCGGACTTACCTGAGCCTCCATGGATGTCATTCGTTTCTCCTGGTCCTTGAACCCACCGACGATCCTCAGCAGGCTCTGAACCCTTTTGGACACAAAGGAACAAAAAAGTTAGAAATGTATTCAATGCTGCAATCTTTTATATATATATATATATATATATATATATATATATATATATATATATATATATATATATATATATATATATATATATATACATATTATATATATATATTATATATATAATATCCTGGGGGTGTTGTGGCAATTTATCATGTTCTTTAAATATAACTTGTGTCGCTTAATCCTGAACTTGTGCAGGCGAGGCCATCCAAACTCACCAAACACAAATAATGAATGTTATCTTATCCAATTCAGAAGCTATGTGCATTGTCCCGGCTTTTAAACCTGAATTATCTCTCCTGACCACCAGGGGGCGACTCCTCTGGTTGTATAGAAGTCTATGCTTCACGTGTTAAAGCTGCATTCTCTCTCCTGACCACCAGGGGGTGACTCCTCTGGTTGTATAGAAGTCTATGCTTCACGTGTTAAAGCTGCATTCTCTCTCCTGACCACCAGGGGGCGGCGACTCTGGTTGTATAGAAGTCTATGCTTCATGTGTTAAAGCTGCATTCTCTCTCCTGACCACCAGGGGGCGACTCCTCTGGTTGTATAGAAGTATATGCTTCATGTGTTAAAGCTGCATTCTCTCTCCTGACCACCATGGGGCGACTCCTCTGGTTGTATAGAAGTCTATGCTTCATGTGTTAAAGCTGCATTCTCTCTCCTGACCACCAGGGGGCGACTCCTCTGGTTGTATAGAAGTCTATGCTTCATGTGTTAAAGCTGCATTCTCTCTCCTGACCACCAGGGGGCGACTCCTCTGGTTGTATAGAAGTCTATGCTTCATGTGTTAAAGCTGCATTCTCTCTCCTGACCACCAGGGGGCGACTCCTCTGGTTGTATAGAAGTCTATATAAATGACTCTACTTCTCTCTTGTATTCCCTCAGTAAACATTGTAAACATTAGTTTATGTCTCAATCTCTAGTTTCAAGTCTTCTTCAATACAGCATGATGTTCATTTAGTAAATTATGCTCATTTAGAGTCAAACAGACTATAAAGCAGGATATGCTTTAGAGGCGGGACTACAAGGTGATTGACAGGACACTACCACCTTGTTGTTTGTTTTGGGAGTTGTCCATGGTTTAGTCTTTTCATGAAAGTTAGTTAAAAAAAATCTTGGTTGCCTAAAAATTGTATTTAACCACTGGTTGGAGCTCCACCCTCTCATGTCATTTCTGGTTGCAAAAAAAAATGGCGACGGCCAAAATCCACAAAAAGATGATGTGATGTCACAGCCATTACTTGGAGGAGGTGCTCTTGAGTCTCTCCTCACTGCTCTCCCAGTGCTGGCGCTCCAGTTTGGCCAGGTAGTTCTCCTTCTGCACCGTCTCCCAGGTTATCAGCCTCTGGTCCAGCCCCGCCGGCAGCTCCCTCTCTGGACACACACACACACACACACACACACACACACACACACACACACACACACACACACAGTCCAATAATAACAAATGAACAGGCAATTTCAGAAGGACCAAGATAAGCACACGGTTTGTTTTCCAGTATTTAATTAATTTTTTTCTGCAACAGCGAACTATTTAAAAATCTCTTCCTAGCGGGAGATCTTCGTACCAAGATGCTCCTGCTTGGACGCCGGCTGCTTGACCAGGCTGAACAGGAGCTGAGAGAGGTGGCTGATGATGATGAAGGGCGGGGCCAGCGCCGGCCGGCTGTGGTACTCCACGATCAGGTTGTATCGCTGGAACTTCCAGAAGATGTCCGTGTTGCCCTGCACCACCTGGAATGTGTAGCTAGAAATAAAAGGACAACAGTAATCAGTTTGTGTTTCTGATTTTTAAAATGAGGGAGGAGTGTTATTTTTCCCCTGGGCCTCTGACCTGAACATGGCGATGAGCAGGTTCAGCAGCAGGACGTTGGTGACGAGGAGGAAGATGACCAGCAGCAGGATGACCAGCCAATTGGCGTAGATGTTGGGACACGGCGGACGCAGGCCCATGATGATCTCCTCCGAGTCGTTGGTGCAGTTGATTTCGGGCATGCGAGCAGCTGTGAAGAGGGTTCAGATTAGAAGACATTCCCCAGATTGCATAGCGATGAACATCTATGGCAACGCACCGTCTATTTCCTCCAGGGGGATCTGGCCGAAGATGTGCAGGTAGGGCCGGTACAAGGCCCTGCGGAACACCCAGTCGATCCTCGGGTCGTTGGGGTGGAGGAGAGCCTGGGTGGCCACGCCGTACGCGATCATCCACACGCTCAGGAAGAAAAGGAAGAAGAAGACGTCCTTCATCTGGAGAGGAGACAAGAACATGTAATCTGCCCAATGGGCGACACACGGTCTACACCGACTGGATACAAAGTCCTCCGACAAAATTCCTACGAAGCGGTTTACGTGACGGATGAGAATGAATATTCCCAGCGGCGCATACTCCGGATAACGTAACTGGCGGTCAGTCTTCTTGACAAAAGGTTGATGTTGAGATATGTGTGCATATCCCCCCAATAAACCTCATGATAATCAAGTGCTTACGAGCAGGAACGTGGGCTTTTCTTTTGGGCATTTATCTCAGCAAACCGTTGGTTCTGTTGGATCTTTACCCATGAGCCTCAACCTAAAGGCCTCAGCTTTCGGGGAAGGGGAACTTAAAGAGACTGGCGCGAAAACAGAGCGGTTCAGACAATGTACGATAAAAATGATGTGTTACATTTTAACAGTGAAGCATGTAAATATGTTCTAGAAACCCCAAAAAACCCAATATGAACCTGAAATCGAACCCTTTACAACATGTTTTGCTCACCATTCTTTCCACGATGATGATCTTGGGGCCCAGCTGCTTGTGGATGGCGAAGATGTGGATCAGGCGCAGCGTGAACACCATGAAGTCAATGGCCAGAACCGTCCTTCCTGCCTGGTACGTGTCCTCAACCATCCTGCAAGATGAGAAAAACAACTCCTTCTTCAGATATGTTTGTACAAACAACACATCTGGAGCCGTGGTGTCATAAGGTGTCATCAGGTGTCATAAGGTGTCATCAGGTGTCATCAGGTCCGTCGCAAACTAAAAACACATCTTTTCCGACTATACCTTGAATAAAGGATGTAGCACTATAGTAGCACTGAAACGGCTCTTACTGATAGCACTTTGTAGTCGAACCTTTGACGAAATTGTACCTTCTTGATTCTTGTTGTTCTGATTCTTGTTTGTAACCGTAGAATGCACTTATTGTAAGTCGCTTTGGATAAAAGCGTCAGCTAAATGACATGTAATGTAATGTAATCAGGTGTCATAAGGTGTCATAAGGTGTCATCAGGTGTCATCAGGTGTCATAAGGTGTCATAAGGTGTCATCAGGTGTCATAAGGTGTCATAATGTGTCATAAGGTGTCATCAGGTGTCATAAGGTGTCATAAGGTGTCATAAGGTGTCACCAGGTGTCACCAGGTGTCACCAGGTGTCATAAGGTGTCATAAGGTGTCATCAGGTGTCATAAGGTGTCAACAGGTGTCAACAGGTGTCATCAGGTGTCATCAGGTGTCATAAGGTGTCATCAGGTGTCATCAGGTGTCATCAGGTGTCATAAGGTGTCATCAGGTGTCATCAGGTGTCATCAGGTGTCATCAGGTGTCATAAGGTGTCACCAGGTGTCATCAGGTGTCATAAGGTGTCATAAGGTGTCATCAGGTGTCATAAGGTGTCAACAGGTGTCATCAGGTGTCATCAGGTGTCATCAGGTGTCATCAGGTGTCATCAGGTGTCATAAGGTGTCATCAGGTGTCATCAGGTGTCATAAGGTGTCATCAGGTGTCATAAGGTGTCATCAGGTATCATCAGGTGTCATCAGGTGTCATAAGGTGTCATAAGGTGTCATCAGGTGTCATCAGGTGTCATAAGGTGTCATCAGGTGTCATAAGGTGTCATAAGGTGTCATCAGGTGTCATAAGGTGTCATAAGGTGTCATCAGGTGTCATCAGGTGTCATCAGGTGTCATAAGGTGTCATCAGGTGTCATCAGGTGTCATAAGGTGTCATAAGGTGTCATCAGGTGTCATAAGGTGTCATAAGGTGTCATCAGGTGTCATCAGGTGTCATAAGGTGTCATAAGGTGTCATCAGGTGTCATAAGGTGTCATAAGGTGTCATCAGGTGTCATAAGGTGTCATAAGGTGTCATCAGGTGTCATCAGGTGTCATAAGGTGTCATAAGGTGTCATCAGGTGTCATCAGGTGTCATCAGGTGTCATCAGGTGTCATAAGGTGTCATAAGGTGTCATCAGGTGTCATCAGGTGTCATCAGGTGTCATCAGGTGTCATCAGGTGTCATCAGGTGTCATAAGGTGTCATAAGGTGTCATCAGGTGTCATCAGGTGTCATCAGGTGTCATCAGGTGTCATAAGGTGTCATAAGGTGTCATCAGGTGTCATCAGGTGTCATCAGGTGTTATCACCTGCAGGAAACGCCGACCACGAAGAGTGAGATGGCGACCATGTCGCACTTGTTCCAGTTGTCCTCCACGTAGAGTTTGAACTTCTTCAGGATGCTCATCTCCTCGTCCGTGAAGAAGCTCTGTGCCGAGGAGAGAGTTCACGCATTACTGGAATCATTCGTACTTTTTTGGGGGGGAAATAAATAAATAGATAAGGTAGTTGGTTATAAAACTAGAGCAATTTCCCAGCAGCCTCATAATTGGTATGAAAAGGGTGATGTGACATTTATTGCAAGACTGAGCCAGCTTTCATTATTACATCCTATATTCTGTGCTTTTGTAGCTGAGGTCATTTGTTAGAAAGTCATATTACAGAAAGAAAAAAATAATAATAAAAAAAAACATGTACATAAATAACACGTAAAGAGGTAATTTGGTGGAAAGTGATATTACAGAAAAAAAAGAAAGAAAAAAAGGAAAGAAATTAAAAACATGTACATAAATAACATGTAAATAGGTCATTTGGTGGAAAGTGATATTACAGAAAAAAGAAGAAAAAAAGATGGATATACAAAAACAAAATAATAATTACATTTAAAAAATTAAAAAAATTGTTAATGTTTTTTTCACTTTTTTATATCGGGAGACTTATATAATGTTTGTGCCATGGGACTGAAATATAAACATCATAACTTAACAAAAGTGTCTAAATTTAGGCTGCAAATTCTCCACATGCAAATATATTCAGACGCCAATAGTTCTGCTGCTTTTATAGGTCACACCCTCACGCCTCACATTTAAACACACTTACCACTTTAACACTACACTTGCACATTCCATGCACTTTATCTTATTTTTATATAATGACATGTAATGTAAAGTATATTCTACTGTCAACTGTAAATATTAATTTGCATTCATTGCACTCTGTTTATTGTTAAATGTTAAATGTTATGCACCTTCCGCCAGGACAAATTCCTTGAATGTGAAAAGAAACACAACAAATAAATGGTTCTGATTCTGATTCTGGTTCTGATTCTGATGAAGCCAGTCAGACACAGTCGGGCCCCATCAGCAGCATCATGGCGGCTGCAGGGCCTCGGGCAGGTGCTTACCCCCCCGGTGCTTTACAGTGCTTTACAACCTGGACTTGGAATTAATAGGTTGTTACGTCACAGAGCTTCACAAAGTGGAATTATTAAAAATGAAACATGTTTGGAGTCCACCAGAAGGCGTGTGGGAGACTTCATATTTAGTTATGTCCCTCCTCCCCTCATGGACTGATACTCCGATGTCCTCCAGCTCCTTCAGGGTTATCTCTGGTTCCTTTCGTGGCCTCTCTGATTAATCGGTCCTCTTTTGACGGGTTTGGTGTGAAAGTCTTTGGGTTTCGTAATAACGGACTTAGTGGAGCTCTGTGGGTCGTTTCAGATATTTATTAATAACCCGACCCTGAGCTCCACCAGAACCTCGTCCCTGGCCTGTTTAGAGCGCTCCTTGCTATTTTAAGAACAGGTGTGTGTGTGTGTGTGTGTGTGTGTGTGTGTGTGTATATATATATATACATATATATACTGAGACCATGTGCCACTTAGATCAAGTGGACTTTATTTATTCTAATTATGTAACTTCTGAAGGTAATTGGTATAATTTAGGGATTCATAGGAAAGAGGGTGAATTAATATGCACGTATTAATTTCACTTCACCAATTTGGACTGTTTAGCGTAAATACGATGCATGAAATCCCAATAATTTAAATTCCAGGTTGAACCACAAGGGGGTGCTAACTTGTGCAGGTCTACTTTTCTACGAGATCTTTTCTGTTCCCCTCCAACATATTTTAATAAACACCTGCTCTTCCTTTGCTCTTTATTTTCTGATGATGTCTGACCTTTTCAGGGCAGACATTATTCGCAAACAGAGCTGAAGGTTTTCTCAACGCACCGTGTAGAGTAAGAGGCCGAGGGCAAAACTAATGAAATGTCATCAGATTATTGCTGTTGGTTTAGTTCGAGGTGCTCGTAAAAGTCTGTGCGTCTCAAGTCTCTCCCCGACGGAGGTTTCGCGGATCGGCTGGAATAACTCGCCGAACGTCCTCGAACCAGCGTGTGATCACGAGTGACGTCGATTTCTTGCTTCTTTGTGAGAGCGAGCGGCCTCTCACCGGCCGTCTATCGCCTCTATAGAAATAGCTGGAAAACTTAGTCTGTCACCTTGTTTTAAGCATGGCGAGAAACACTGTCTACTGTCTTCCTTTAGTGGGGGAGGGGAGGAGGGGGGCATGCACCTCTGGGTCCGGTAGCATGACAAGGGTCACCCCGTTCTTTATTTTGGAAACCTGGGTCGTGTTTCTGTTCTGCTCGGGGACTTTCTGAGAGGCACGCTGGGATACATTTTTTTTTATAAAAAAGCGAGCAGAGAGAACAAGGCCGGTCCCATCTGGGGCCTTTGGGCCCGAGGGAGGGAGGAGGGGGAAGGAGGAGGGGGAAGGAGGAGGGGGAGGAGGAGGGGGAGGAGGCCTCCAGGGGAAGGGAGTCGGAGCGGAAAGGTGAAAGGCTCGTGAATCCTAAAATGCCCCAGAGAGGATGAGCTCATTGCAGCGATTCATCCGAGTGTTTGGGCCCCAACGCTTCAAAAGCTGCATAGATATACACAACCTCAACCACAGAAGATACACATCACAAAATAACCATCTGAAAACTCGAAATCAGGATTGTAAAACGGCGCCGAAGCGAGATCGGGGCGGTCGTCACCTGCCGGAGTTCCTCCAGCACCAGCGTGAAGACCCAGAAGTAGAGCATGATCTCCTGGGGCCCGGGGCCGAGCGGCGGCGGCGGCCGGAAGTCCAGCAGCAGCACGTAGGTGAAGAGGAAGAGGAAGGCGAAGTACATGATGACGTTGCCGAGGAACACGGTGACGGCGGCGCTCCAGAAGCGGCGCCAGCGCCGGAGGAGGAACCGCCACCAGACCGAGGCGCAGCTCTGGGCCGCCGGACCGCCGGGCGACGAGTCCCTTTGGAAAGAGAGAGAAGATTCTTCTGGGTCACACACAGATCACCACTATGGGAGGAGCTTCATTGTGTTTGATGTGTTTTATCATGTTTCTGCTCAAGTCTGTGTGGGTCTAAATTGGCTTTAACTCTGGGAAAAATGAAGTTGACCCAGCGACCCTAAATAGGATAAGCAGGTCGGATAATGGCTTTCCATCATTGAAGTCGAAATGAAAATGTGACAGCTTTACTGATGATGAGGATAAACATCTGAGAATAATGATTTAAAAAGCCCCTTTTTTCTGATTATTTATGAGCAATGAGAGCCGACTCACAAAGGGTCGTCGTCGTCAGTCAGCAGTAAGGCCTTCTCCGTGTCCAGACTGTCCAGCTCCACAAACTGCTCGCGGTTGTTGCGGTTATCCAGTTCCTCATCCCTGGGGAAAAAAAGAGATGGAGAGAGAGAGAGAGAGAGATGGAGAGAGAGAGAGAGAGTCAGCACAACATCAGTGCATCCACATGGCTGGCTGGCGGAGAGGAATCCCTCTAAATCGACCACCTGAACTTGATGAGGTTGGTCCAGATGAGCGGTGGAAAGAAGAAAGACGCCACGAGTTTGGAGATGCCTGTGTCCGTGGTCATCGTGCCCCACCAGATCTTGGTGAGGAGGGCCTGCCGTGAAAAAGCTCATCTCCGTATCATCGATCACCAGACAGGGTTATAATATATATATATATATATATATATATATATATATATATATATATATATATATATATAAACTTAACACCTGAATGAAATTCACCACCAGAGGGCGTCAGCTGCCTGTGAGTATTTCTGCCTCTCAGTCTTGTGACTCAACCCACGGCAAACAGGGAGCCATCCCAGCTGCTTATCAGATGCAGGATGCTACTTCCCCTCCTCTATAAACCGGTTCCCACTCCGCAGCCGCCCCGCGTCAGACGCATGAGGCGCCTACATGAAGGTCACGGGGCTCTGTGAAGGTCACGGGGCTCTGTCCACCTTTTTGTGACGGACCAGAGAAAGAACAACAATACGCAGCTTCCCATCTCCAGAAAGCCTGTTTTCCGCACGCTACCCGTCCTTTCCCCGCTGACATTGAATACCGATTAACTCTCGATGGTGACTTTGTGATGTCAAGGGCGTCTATCTTTGAGTGCAGTGACACCAGCGGATATGACTTTGAAACAACAACCGTGCCCTGGACTGTGCAGAGGGCGACGCGGTATTTAAATGCATAAGGCAGCAAAATGAACTGCATAATCAAATGCATGTCATGACACCAGCGTGCATACATTTGGGTAACTAGGGTGCCCACCAACACACTGGAGGTGCACCCAATTTCTTTCTTCTTCTTAAAGAGGCAGGCGCTTAAACCCAACGTGTCAGACAGAGCGTGAACACAGGCGCAATCAGTCAGATGGTATGAGAAGAATGTGTTTCTTTGAGTATTATAATATTAATATAATGAATCCCTTATTAGTCCGGTAGGGTTCACCTGGACAAGTTGGCAATCACAGGGCACATATAGAGACAGACAACCATTCACACCTATGGGCAATTTAGAGTCCAATTAACCTGACATGCATGTCTTTGGACTGTGGGAGGAAACCGGATCACCCGGAGAAAACCCACGCTGAGAACTGCAAACAGAAGGCCCATCCAGACCGGGATGTGAACCCTGGACCTTCAAGCTGTGAGGCAACAGTGATAGCCACTACACCACCATGCAGCATTGGAACCCATCATTGGTAACTGGCTACCTTATGGTTTCATTACATTACATTGAGGCTTTTATCCAAAGTTACTTACATTACATTACATTTCATTTAGCTGACGCTTTTATCCAAAGCGACTTACATGATATACAGTAGACCGTAGACACAGCAACGGTGAGCAATGAGGGTTAAGTGTCTTGCTCAAGGACACAACGACACGGACTGCCGGAGCCGGGGATCGAACCACCGACCTTCTGATTGAAAGACCGACTTGCTAACCACTGATCCACAGTCGCCCGTATATACATGATATACAGTAGACACAGCAACGGTGAGCAATTAGGGTTAAGTGTCTTGCTCAAGGACACATCGACATGGACTAGCGGGGCCGGGATCGAACCACCAATCCTCTAATTGAAAGACGGACCTGCTAACCACTGAGCCACAGTCGCCCCCTCTCCCCATGAGCTTCAAAAAGAACCCCCCAAAAATACAGATATGACCCTGAAAGCGAGCGCGGCATGACCCCTTCAGGTGTTCCCCGTTACCTGAACTCCATCGTGGGCGAAGAAGGCTTTGGCGTCGGCCTCGGTGGCCAAGTTGAGGACGGTCGATTTGCTCCAGCAGTGCGTTCTCCTCACCAACAAAGCATACGCCCTGTCTTCACTGTTGGAGTAGCACTCCCCAAAGACGTCTGCCGCAATCAGAACAGGGTCATTTGAAGAATTCGCCAGATTCATATTCCAGGTCAGCGATTGTACTTCTCCCTCCTGATTTTTTTATTATTTGATTTGTATTTTTTTTAGTCGTGGAGCGGTCTGCGTACTCACCAAGGGCGAACTGCTCGTACTTGGCCTCCTTCATGCTGCGCGCCGACTCGGCCTCGGATTCCAGTCGCGCCATCTCTTTCAGAATCTTACAACCCGCCAGCGCTGCTGCAACCGCCTCGGGGCCCTGAAGGATTAAAAGAAAGCTGGATCCCCCCCAAAAAATGGAGTCTGAGAGAAAGAGGGATGTGAGATATGTAGTCGTGGCCCCGTGTGCACCAGGCTGCGATACGAGCGCACACATGTTGTGTATAACTCAGCACGTACGGGGGATGTGTTGCTCAAGAGATCTCACAGAGCATTCGTAGGTGCAATGAGTCGGTTTGAGTGTGATCGCGGGTTCAAACCCCCGTGCTTTGAAGGGAACTGCTTTGGTTGTGGGCTCGTCTCACCTTGGAAAAGAAAGTGTTGTTGAGATAAAGGAAAACTACCCTCAAGGACTCCGCCAGTGTTTTAACCCATTTACTGTGATCCATGCAAACTTTACTTGGCTGCTCCCGATTCCTCAAGGCACACACAGGTTCTTAAGGAGTATTTGTTTGTGTTTTACCTTCCTTCTTATTGTTCACATTCAGTATTTTAACATGTGGGATGTAGAATCTTTTATTCTTAAACACAGCAAAACTTTTTGTGAATGTTGAAAAAACATAAAACATCTTTAAATTAGAAGAGAATTACAGCTAAAGTCATCACCAGCAGGGGAACCGTGTGTGTGTGTGTGTGTGTGTATATAATATATACTGAGACCATGTGCCACTTAGATCAAGTGGACTTTATTTATTCTAATTATGTAACTTCTGAAGGTAATTGGTATAATTTAGGGATTCATAGGAAAGAGGGTGAATTAATATGCACGTATTAATTTCACTTCACCAATTTGGACTGTTTAGCGTAAATACAATGCATAAAATCCCAATAATTTCAATTCCAGGTTGAACCACAAGGGGGTGCAAACTTGTGTAGGTCTAATTTCTGTGCGTGTGTGTGTGTGCATGCATGTGTGTGTGCGTATGTGTGTGTGTGTGTGTGTGCGTGTGTGTGCGTGTGTGCGTGTGTTTGCGTGTGCGTGTGTGTGCGTGTGCATGCGTGTATGTGTGTGTGTGTGCGCGCGTGTGTGTGTGCGTGTTCAGGAAGTAAAGACGTGCCGTCGCTCAGCGTCGCTCAGCTGTCTGACCTGCCGCTGTCCATGGTGCTGGAGTAAAACTCCTCTTGAAACATCACGACTTGTTTCGTCTGTCATTTTTTTACCCGGGTGATTTTTGCAAGGAGCGACTGGCTGCCAAAATAAAAACCCAGCGCACTTGATATCAGACTGTCAGCTGCAGCAGGAGTTGACGTTTGCCAGCAAAAAAAAACAACCCGTTTTTGGAAAGGCAGCTCGGTTCCCTCCAGCAAGGATTAAAATGCCCGCGGGTCTGTACCGGGCACAAACACACACCGACGCCGGAGGAATGTAGAAGCAATTTATAAGAAACTAGCAGAGTGCAGACATTGGTGCATCCACGTGCTGCTCGGAGTTGGGAAGTCCTTCTGAAATCAGTGTGTTCGTGTGTGTCGGAAACACAAACAGAACAAATAAGATGTGTTGTATTTTATTGCTCACAGCGTTTTGTTTCTGAACTGTTGTTCTGAGTTGGGAACTCATTTTTCAGATTACTCCGACGCCACATGAGTGCAGCACAAGTGGCCCAGCCTCGCGGGGTTAACGGTTCTCTACACGACCTTCAGATCATTCACATCGCTTTGAAAACAACTACACACGAACGTAAAGGTGGAGAAAGGTTTACCTGGCGTGTTCCCCGTGCACGTTTTTAGGCAACTCTGCACCTTTTTGGGACAGTTCAACATAATTTGTGTTTCCACAACCTCTGAATACTTTTTATGCTGGCAGACGTTAGCAGATGTGATTTTTTTAATAGATTTTTTTTTAATATGACGATGACGGGTTGTTAAACATTTTCTAGTAAAACCCCCAAAACAAGAACCTGAAAAGGAGAACGATATGTCACCTTTAATGTCCCTATACCTGAGGAAGAAACCTTTTATAGGACTAGCATGGCACCTATAAGAAGAAGAGCATATTTTTTATGCTGACAGACCTAAACGTTAGCAGATGTGATTTTTTTAATTGATTTTTTTTTAAATATGACGATGACGGGTTGTATGTTGTTTTACATTAAAGCATTTCAAAATGTTCCAAGAAAAACCCCAATAACAAGAACCTGAAAAGGAGAACGATATGTCCCCTTTAATGGCCCTATACTTGAGGAAGAAACCTTTTATAGGACCAGCATGGCACCTATAAGAAGAAGATGGGCTCTCTGTTGAAGCTACAGCGGTGTGGACCTCAACCCTCTTTATTCAATCGATCAATACACACCACGCTGTGAATGTTCCTCTTGGGCTCATTTATAAACGGGGGAGCATTTTGCAAGCATAAGCCATCCTGCAAGGATAATTGTGATGTGGCTTTCACCGCGAGAGATACTTCAAACAATGAAATTATGAATGCAGATATCCCAACCGGAGTGTGTGTGTGTAGGGGATGAGGGGGGGTACACACACTCAATGCAATTACCATAATTTCAGATAATGTTTGAAATAAGACACATGGAAAAAAGCGCACGAGGGTGGCCGCTTGGGAGATTACAATAATTGGTTCCCTCGGTTCGGGGGAAGGGCAATGAGGAAATGAAAGGTGCCTCGAAAAGACGTTCATAACGAAGAGCAATCATCATTGATTGGTGTCTTCTAAACCGTTCACGGCGCATCAATCCCACGTTTCGGGATGTATTTCAGCACCGCCTTCGCCAGGACTTTAGATACGAGCGCTCCACCGTTGGATCCGCCGCCTCGGGAAGCGGCGTGACCTTCGTTTGAATAATGTTCTAGGAGATAAGATAGCTTTCTAGTTCACCTGAGCTCTTCATAAATATGCCGCTTTTGCAGGGCTCTTTTATCTGAGCTTGGCATTTTCATATGGCAGGACTGACCTGCACCTGTGCGGCGCTGGCCCTCATCACTCTCGTTGGAATACATCGCTCAGCTTGCTCCGGTAGCGTTGGCCTTTCAGCCTTTTTTTTAAATATCGATTGGTGCTGAGATCGTACGAGGATGGAGAAGCCCAACGATACTGACCATGGCCCAGAAGTAGTTGGCCATCTGCTGTCGGTTCTGAAGCACGGCCCAGAGGAAGAGGTCCCTCCACGGATGCTCGCAGCGCTCCTCGAACTCCGCCAGGTTCTTCTGGGTGTGGAACAGTCGGCCCTTCGGTGGCTTCTCCTGGAGCGCACACACACTTTATTAAATATGTATAGCGAGCCGAGCAGCTGCATGCAGCTCACAGCAGCGTGCGGTTATTACATGAGTCACACAACCTATCGCACAATCTATTGTCATTATTGCCCAACAGATGACTTCCTCTGCCAGGGGTGGGGGGGAAGGAGGGGGAGGGGTTGTATTGTTTTACCTGCTAGTATGTCGGTCTGCGTAGGGATTTAAAAAAAGAAAATACATGAAACGGGGCCGAGCAGACCGACCCTCTGACAGGAAGCAATTTGATGAGTCATGATCTGAGCTATAATTTCTTTTTAACAGCTTGATACAGTGCTAACAACATTCAGAGATGGGCAATTAACTGACATTCCAGAGGGTGCATTTAAATGAGATTTCCTGGGGTGTGAAAGCAGGTGCATGTGCGGCGATCCATCTCTTACTTTCCGCAATTACGGGGAAATCGATGGTCGCAAAAGAAAATCTGAACGGCGGTGGAAAACAGGAAAACTACACGGTTCTGACATCACATCACGTTTTCCCTTGGAATTACAGACAAATTGAACATCTTTGTTGGTTAGATTATGTGTGTTAACCCTACAAGTGCAGGATGAGGACAGGAAGTGAGATCACCATGAAGCCTGCGCACGGTCTTAAGTCTTTCAGGCATTTATGTACTAGCGGTGCCGGGGATCGAACTACCGATCCTCTGATTGAAAGACAGACCTGCTAGCCACAGTGTATGATGTACTGGAAGCTTAGAGACAGGGCGTATCACTCACTGTGGGGATCTTTTGGTAGAAGCCTTTGCAGGAGTCGTGGAGGAAGTCCTTCAGCACCTTGGCGACCTCGTAGAGGGTGAAGCGGGGTTTTCGCTCCCCTTGCTCGGGCGGGTGGTGCCCCGGCGGCCCGGGCGCCCTCCCGGCCCCGAGCAGGAGCTGCTTCTCCTCGTACTTTTTGAGGAGCAGGTTGTGAAAGAGGCTCTTCTCCGACACGGACCAGTAGAGCTCCTGCAGGCGGCCGTAGGTCAGGAACTCGCCCAGGTTCACGCCGTTGTCCACGAAGAGGCGCACGAAGTCGGGCTTGTCGTTGATGAGCGCGTCCATCATGACCTCCTCAAGGTCGCATGCCTGTGAGGATCGAGCGTCTTTGTTTACAATGACTCATGAAGCGGCCGCCTTTTGTAATTGTGAGGTTATTTTCTCCTTCTCTGTAATGGACACTGGCTCGCCGCTCACCGAATGAGTCATGGTCGATAAGTCCCTTTCATATTGATTGAATATGAATGTAAGAAAATGAGATAAAATATGTTGTACATACTTATGCAAAATTGATTCTTAGCAATGCCAGCTGCAAAGCTCAAGGGATGGAAAGTAGTCGGTAGGTTGATATCGAAAAGACTATCGGGTGGGTAGTCAGTTTGGTATTCCTGGTCCCCAGAAGACGAATCCTACTGATTTGATGGTTTACTGATTGCTTCTCATCGCGGTTGACATTTGAGGTTTTCAGTGAAATGCCCTGTCAATTAGTTAAGGGGTGTGTCTTAATCAAGCGGCGACCTACGCTCATGCAAAAATGACGGCGCCAAAGAAAACTGCAGTTCCTCAAATGGCCTCCTGAGGCCGGCCCCGAAGGCGAGTTAGATATATCAGTCTCCATCACATCATTCAAGTGTCAACTCAAAACTCACCTGTTCAAACTTTGTAACTGGATCTTGTGCACATTTGTTTTTATGTTGATGTTCTGTTTTAATGTTGTTTCTATCTTTCATGCTTTTATCTTTTATCCTGTATTTTTATTGTAAGGTGACCTTGGGTGACTTGAAAGGCGCCTCCAAATAAAATGTATTATTATTATTATTATTATAGAGGGCGTGGCCTCTTTGAGTGACAGGTGGGTGCAGTCTCAGGTTGCTAGCTGCTAGCTGTATGCTCGGCTCCACCAACGTTCACCCTCTTTGCCGTTTTTTACGTTTTTGTGATTTTTGTCGTTTTTTTATGTTTTAGATTTTTTTTAACGTTTTTAGTCGTTTGTTACCTTTTTTACCTTTTTTACCTTTTGACGTTTTTGAAGTCAAAAATGTGTAGCCCCAATGCTAGTGCGGCTCATTCTGTTTGTTAAACATGCTAGACTTCGACATGATTTACGATTAAACCTTCACAGTTTCAACCCCACTGAAAGAAAACAAGAAGAAGTTCAACTACAAAGCCCTCCTGAAGCACGACTCACCTTCCACTCCACGTCTCCATTAAAGATGTCACTCTTGGCGATATCCACCCGGTTCCAGGCCACAGCCAGCTTCAGCTCATCCAGGAAGTCTTGGGCTTCCTGGCTTTGGCTCTTACAAGCTGATGCACACACACACACACACACACACACACACACACACACACACACACACGGAACAGGGGTTCACAACATAAGAAGTACTTAAAATGTCAAAGCTCTGTACTTGCATCTCTCTCTATTTCTCTCTCTCTCTCTCTCTCTCTCTCTCTCTCTCTCTCTCTCTCTCTCTCTCTCTCTGTCCAGAAACCCGAGCAGTAATTGTGCAGCCTGAAAAGAAATTGCGAGTTTCTGGACAACACATCTCTCAGAAGGTACTTTACCCTTGACTAGAGCTTTGAGGATGACCGTGTCCAGCTCGGAGCTCTCCTGCTCGGGGTCGTGGACGGTGAGGAGGTGCCCGTGATCAAGTATCTTCTGGATCTGATTGACAGGTCAGTTGTTACTAATACCTCATTTGATAATGCATCATTATTATTATTATTAATGCAAAATTACAATCCCCTCACTGCGTATGTCAGCTTGAGAAAAAAAAAATCCCTTATTATTATTATACACCCCCCCCATCTCAGCATCCTAAATTAGGTCATCACAAACACATTTTGAAGATAAGGATGAAAACCCCCGCTCAATCTTCCCCATGTGTGCCCCACATTTCTTCTGGCAACGTGAACGTGGCGGCGTATTCGCTGCCTGCCTCCCCGCCGCGCACACATCGCTCTCACCAGCTTGACCCAGTTACTGATGTCGGCGCTGTGGTGGGCACTGGGAAAGGTGTCCAGCAGCAGCTCGTGAACGCTGTCCGCATCCCAGCAGCCCCTATTCATCAGCGTGACGAGCATGTCGGCCACGCCTCCCGAGCCTGCCAGGATCAGCCACGGTGTCGAATTGCCAATGCCTTTGTGCATCCTCTGCAGACAGGAACACAGTGTTCTGAGTCGCCGGGCAAACTCACAAACATCCTCGTTTTTTGTTTTTTTGTTTTTTTCTCACACTGAATAATTTCTCAACTGAACACAAACAGAGAGTCATATCGATCAGCTGCACGCCGCAAAGTTGTGGCTTTGTTCATGCAAATTTGGTGGGCGTTGACAGGCTTTTTTTTTTTCCAGCCCAGGAGATTAGTTTTGTGAAAACAGAATTGATTCCTCAGTCTGGCTTAGGCCCGCGACATGCAGGAGGTGGCACCGCCAAATAATTTGATCCGGAGCCTAATCCTCCAGCCTAAGCCACTGTTTTGATTGTGCACGTGACAAAAAAATATATCCAGCTCTCAAAAAAGTCTCTTTGTGGTCACGTCTTTAAAGATCATGAGTAGCTAACTAGCATTAAGCAAAAGGAAACTCACATTCAGGATCCTGGGCTCCCCGTGGACCAGGAGACACAGTACAGGGATCTCGAAACTGCCTGCCCCTGAACGCACCAAAGCAGAGGACATTTATTAATAATATCTTGTGCATCTCAAAAGCGAGAATTGTTTGACCAAAATGCATCTGGTGACTAATATCTCTTTCCCATGTTCCCTTTTGTCTCCTCGTTGTGAGCCGTTAAACCAAAGACGGACGCTCCCCAATTACGAGTTAACGTTTCAACCGTTTTCTGGAGGCATCAAGGGGCAAAGCAAGAGCAGAACAATGAAATAGCATTGAGGAGGGAACGGTCAGAATAAATAGCAGATATTTGTAAACTGTACAAACTCTACAACCGTTTCATTGAACACAGGGTGGTCCTCTCTAAAGGTATTTAAACCGGGCGATGCATGAGGAAAATTGTCTTCCGTCTCTGAACCATTCGACTAAATGTACCATGACTTCTGTTTGTACTATGGCTCATTAACCTCGTTATAATCTTTCTACATCTAATCCAGTAATACATTGTTAAAAGACAAACTTGCTTAAAGAACTGTTGATTTCTCACAAGGAAACTGTATTAATTTCCACAACACTCCTCATATTTTTCTTGTGACCCCTTCAGGGGTCCCGACTCATAGATTTGGAACCAATATATTAATATATGCATGTTCAACGCAGAGTTTCAACTCCATACAACTTCATAACGCACTGGGTAGCACGTCGATGGGTTTATGACAAACATCATAGTCGGGCTTAAGATAAGTCTATTTATATATTTACTGCATATATTATTTAATCCTCCTTGTGGAGTGCATGTGTAAAAGTATATGCATGTGGGTATGTATGTGGATGTAGATGGTTATGTATGTAGATGCATGGATATGTATTTGTCGGGTGTAGATGTGCATGTATGGAAAGGTTAGCATTTATACTCGCTACTAGCAAAAATATTGATACTAATATTACTGTTTGGATTATTTAGTATTTATTTAATTTGAATTAATTATGTTCATTTAAATGGCAAGAACTGTTCTGTTGAAAAAGACATTCCTGATTCCTTAAGGCTGCTCCGCTGACTCACAACGAATTATACAGCACAATTAATTTAACATTTATAAACGACATTATTCAACAACAACAACAACAAAAATGGCTTGACAAATGTTTTCCGACCTGAAGCGGTCACACACGGTGTATTCAAATGAGTAAACACAACCTTTGTTCCCTTACAAGCACAAGAAGTCCACCTTGGATGACTGCCTGCATCTTGCAGAGCAGCAGCAGTTTATCCGAGCTAATGTGTGGTTGAAAGACACAGAAAGCTGAAGTGAGGGGGAGTCCGCTCACTGGGGTTTGTTTTTCGATCTCATATATTTACTCCTGTACCCAACACACGCAATCTCAATTGCAGACGTATTGCAACACGCAGCAGATGTGCCTTTACAGAGCTTTACTTTAAAAAAAAAAGCTCATAAAATATGAAGCAGGCTTTATTTATCAGCCGCTTCAGGGCCCCCTTGTACGACGAACAGCTCGACAGAGGAACAATACTTAAAGGATCTATAATTCAAACAAAACGAGTACTCCTGCTTTTAATATTCACGTGAATCTGTACCGTTTGTATTGCTTATTTATGCGAGTAAATGCAGGAACTTCGCCGTTCGGGATCGTCATGACCCACAAGGGCCTTTACCTCCATATCCGGTGCGCTGCAGGGAGATGTGTTTGAGCAGCTTCACCCTCATCTCGCTGGTGGCTCCCGGCCGGTTGGGGTCCTCCTCCACCAGCACAAAGTGGGAGTGGTTGCTGTCTAGCGAATAGACCGACCCGTGGGGCAGGTCCTGCGGCGTGTACAGCACGGGCTCGTCCGCCTTGAAGCAGAAAGACGAGAGGACGGCACGAGCGCAGTGTAAATATTTGCTTTTCTTTCTCTTTTTTTTTTTTATACATTGCCTGTATTTGTTTTATAGCTCTTTCTCTACGTGGATCGTCTGTGTGCCAGCAGAGACCTTGGGGTAGTTGCTGGTGAGCGCCTCTCGGTTGTGGATCATGTTCCAGGGCGTGATGCCAATGGCCACTACGCGGACTTTAGAGGAGGTGCTGGCCAACGAGTGATCCCTCACCGCCTGGCCCAAGTGCTTGGTGATGCCAAAGCGAAGGCCGTTAGTCAGAATCCATGCCCCTGGAGAACACAGAGGCAGTTGTACTCTATGGATCTATGGGAAGTAGAAGTCTCGGCTATGCATCAAACCAGAGAGTTGAGTGGGTTATAAAGAGCTGATTATGCAGATCAGGTTACGGCCTTAAAGGGTTATAAAGCATTCTGTGTTCGTCCTGAAAGTCATTTAATTAAAGAACACATGTAAAAACTAATTAATAACGACTTCCCACTTCTAATTAAAAGGCAGGATTTCCTCTGGCGACAGAGAACACACTCCCTGGTCATCACCTGTGCTCTGCGCAGCCTTCACCAGTCCCTTTCTCACAGTGTCCCTGAGCCAGGGCTTCATCTGAGTCAGCTCGTCTCCGCCCACCAGCGACACCACCAGGTGTGGCGGAGCGAGGCCCCACTCCTCCATCAGCATCTGGTAGATCAGCACCGGGTCGGTGTCGCAGCGCACCCTCAGGAACTGGAAAGGAGAGAAGACGGGTCGATACGTCGCCACGAATCGGAAAAATTGTCATAGAACCTTTCCGAGTTTTCGCAGAGTTTCACCTTTCCTCTCGTCTTTGTAGTGCCGACAAAGTCGATGTCGCCCACTCTCCCGGAGGCCCACTGGCTCTTCTCCTTCTTCATCCTGCTGGCGAGGCCTCTGGCGACGTTGTCCAGCGTCTCGTCCACGGTGGTGCAGCAGGAGCATCCCAGCAGGACACTGGGAGGAGCACACACTCACTGTAATGTGTACTGCGACGTCCGGACCTTTCTACCAACGCACAATATATACAGTAGACCGTAGACACAGCAACGGTGAGCAATGAGGGTTAAGTGTCTTGCTCAAGGACACATCGACATGGACTAGCGGAGCCGGGGATCGAACCACCGATCCTCTGATTGAAAGACAGACCTGCTAACCACTGAGCCACAGTCGCCCCATTGGTATAACCTTTTAAAGGGTCTCCACACGATATGCAGAGCGTCAATATGGCAGCAACGTGGTGGAGAGACGTCGACCTTCGTCACGCCCGACAAGAGCCTTTTATTGCATGTTAGCGCCGTTAGCTGCGAGCTCCGCTGACACCATGTTGAGAGCCGTGTGGAGGCAACGGAAACGCTCTGAATTGTTTATTCAGCACCTGTACTTCGTTGTACTTCGTTGTCCTTGTTTTTTTGTTTGATTGCCTATTCCTGTTTATGTACGTCGAGAGCAATGGAGTCAAATTCCTTGTATGTGTACGCATACATGGCCAATAAAGCCAATTCTAAGTCGTAGCTTTGTCTATGAGGTTTTTTTTTATTTCTTTTTTATTAGGTTAGATGGATTTATGGCAAACATTAACCAAATACCCTGCCTTCGCCCAATGACAGCTGGGATCGGCTCCAGCGCCCCGCGACCCTAAAGAGGATAAGCGGTTCGGATAATGGATGGATGGATGGATTAACCAAATAACGAGAAAACAACACAAGAATAAATGGTGAAATCTCCAGAAAAACATATACAGTGAATTCTAAATAAACTCAATAACTTAGAAAATTATGATTATAAGTACTTAATACCCCTTTCTTGCTTTATACATACATTTGGGCCGTCACAAAACATAAAATTATACTTGTAATTGGTGCAGGCTTCTTAGTCCGGTACGTTAAATGTGTATTGTTAAATGTTAAATGTTAAATGTTATGCACCTTCCGCCACAAATTCCTTGAATGTTAAAACAAACATGGCAATAAATGGTTCTGATTCTGATTCTGAAGTGTTTGCTTCCTGTAGCATCTCTCACATTCATGGCCTGATAACCACAAGTCTGATCTGATTGCTCGCAAACGATCTGATGGCGGTTTCTTTAATCTCGAACACTCCACTGCACTTCAATCCCTTTCAGATAAGAGCTCCTGCCGCTCGTCGTGAGCATAAAGGGGAGCGGCCCATTGTATCAGATGGCTTTGTCTTCGACTCGGACGCAACCACACACACACACACACCTGTGCTCCTCGGACCACTCCAGCGTGTCGCCACATCGCAGGCATCTCGTCTGCGGCCGCAGCGTCCCCTGCAAACAAACAAGTTCCCAGACAAAGCATTCACCTCTAAATCCATTAGGACTCGCTCGCCACTCTTTTCACAGAGGGAGGGGAAGGGGGGGGGGGGGGGAGAAAAAGGCTCTTAGAAATACTTGTGGTCAATGCAAAGTTGGCAGAATTTTCATCCTCGCTTCATATGCAAAGCGCTTCCTGCGTGATGCTTGAACTAGAAATGCACAAAGCGCTGTCAGTCACGGACATGAAACCGGAGAAACTGGGCCACAACACTCCATGTATGGACTCTCACTGGATTCTCTGAACGCAAAAAATAAAAACCTCGGATGATTTGTCAAACGACAATAGCGTATTTAGGTTTCATTAAGCATTCTGCAATCTGCTCTTTGACATTATGGCCTGCACATAACTGCATTACATATGTAGTTATTGATTTACAGCTTCAAACTGCCACAGTTTATCTCTGAACGCGTAATATTTAAATGACACCGAGTTCAGAAAGGAACCTCGTTCATTATTGATAAGATGATCCGTTTGCCTGAGTGAACACGGACTTTTATCAGCCGGCTTTATTTGCGTGGGCTGTTTGTGAAAGATGATTAGAACAAAAAAGGAAAATATGCAGCACAAGCGTACATTTCTTTGACAAAGAGCTTCTCTGGGTAAGAACAGTGTCTTAATAGAATTGCGGTGCGACGGTTAACACACACGCACAGACAAACACACACGCACACACACACACACACACACACACACACACACACAGCGAGAGTCAATTTGAGTTGAGCCATCTGCTCTAATGTAATGAGCAGCTTGTTGTGGAGGCCTTTATTTGACTACAGGTCTGGATTTGGGAGGGGAAAGACGATCGGCTATGCAAACAGGACGATTTGCATGCAAAGGTTTCGGAGCAGACAACCCTTACACACACGTACAGTCCTACCATACCATCGGTGGACCACCGCACCAATACAGACAAGTATGGACCTCGGTTTCTGGTCCCATAATGTCATTGCAAATGTCTACCTGAGTGTCAACACAACAATTGTCTTTGTTTATTTCCAATCTAATGTTCCAAATATGAAGAAAATATGTATAATACGAACGTTGTGAAAACAATCATGATCCCTTTAATTGAGAATTAACAATGTTTTACCTGACAAATCTGCAGTGACTTGGCTGCATGCACTAATATCAAGGACACACCCACACACACAGACAGACACACACACACACACACACACACGCACACACACATTCACATTACAGCTTGCTTGAAGTGTGGTATACAATGAACTTGTCTTTTCTCTCGCAGACAGGATGAAGATCTGGGATGTCCTAATCGATTCACAGCAAACAGCTACAGCGTATATGTGAATGTTTGTGTAGCTGTTGGGTCCAGCTACCCCCTTCAGACTCGTGTCGAAACCTCTATTAAATGTAATGTGTTCATGAGAGTTTCACAATAAATATTGGTTTTTGAATGTCAACATTTTGCAGCACTTTAAGTAGTATTATCATGGGAAGTAAGAACTATCTTTCACTTTAATAAGCGAAAAAGAGATATTGCACACAGAAAACAAGTGATATAATGATAGCTTCAGGGAGAAATATATGAAATACAATATTTGTAATATTGCAGGTGCATAGGTGTATCTCTGTAGCTTGTTATGGCGAGGAAAACGATGCAACCCACAACTTCTGCTTCACCTTCAAAGTCAAACTCTGTAATTACATCCTCCACGTATGAAAATGTGAAATATTTATCATCACACAACCGATACATCAAAGAACGATTTTCCCATAATGCTTCATCACCCTTGACATACATATGTAGGCTGGATCATTAACAGACAACGCTGCCTTGTGGGAAAACGTTGGCCGTCGTACAAATAATACACCTTCACCACAAAGGATCTCTTCATTGACAAATGTCGACGTACGTATACGGAGATGAACAGAAAAGAAAAAGAAAGCTGCTACAGCGTCCACACTCACCAGAGGTGTGCCTTGTCTCTCCTGCATGGCTCGAATGAGCGATGCTCTCGTCCTCTCGCTGAACCACACCTGTAATTGGCTGAGTTTTTTTTTTTTTACCTGCACAGACCTGAGGTGAACTACACCTGGACAAAGGTGGGGGCTCTCTCCTCCCCTTTTCTGGGCCAATCCCAGACTCGCTTTTGCATGTCGTTCGCTGCAAATGGCTCTCATCAGGACCGCAAACTGCTTTTCTTGCTTTTATTTTAATTACTTCAATGTCATTATTAATTTATCATATTCTTGGCACGCTCTTGAGTCCAAAATTGCACCAAATGTATAGATCCAGAACTTGTAATTCCTCCTGTGAGCGCCAGCCATTGATCTGCATTCGGTCAATTTGACAGCTTTGCAATATTTACTGTGAGTTCAATGGAGACGAATATGTAATATGGGTTAAAATAACTTACAGATGAATTTCAGATGCATTGTGCCCCATCATTGAAGTCCTCTATGCTGATATATTATTTACTCAGCCTTCATTACAGCAAAGTCAATATGTAGAGAAGCAGTAGCTTTGCAGGGTTGAGGCTCATATTGCCAACATTTTTTTTGCATAACATTAACAAGGACCTTCCTCAGAGAGACAACAACAAACTGTTTAATCAAGTAATAATTATGATGTAATTAGCATATAGTAGTTCATTGATTGTGTTTCCAAAGCAATTGCTTGAATTAAGAGCACTCTAATCTGTGGAGGGACACTCTTCTTTCAAATGGTAAAACCAAAGCAATTAAAGCGAGTACTTAATTACTGTAATCTTGACCTACATGCAGCTTAAACTAAAACTCATTCTGACACTTTCAGACCGTACTCGACTTTCTACCTCTAATAGTCTTTTGTCTCCGGTCCCCTGGGAGAAGCCTCTATAGTGGCAACTAATCACTGTTCCCCAGAGCGAAACTGCTGCATGTTGGCTCCTTTTCATTCATAATAAAAAAAAACATGCATAATGCACATAAACAGAAGTGTTATGACTACAACTCTGAGTTTTTTCTTTTCTTTTTTAGGATTGTTGTGCCACGTCAATTTCAATTTTTAGTCCAATACATGTGAAATTTCCACGGCTCATTCAAGAAATCACAGTTTTCAGCTTCCTGTTACACATAGTGCACAATCCCAAATATTTTTCCACTTCCACAGATTATACATTCTCAAAAAAGGTCAAGTATAATGGGATTTGGGGGACTCTCCACAGCGACATTTTTGTTTTATTTTCTGTTGTGCCACGTGCTGATCGGCTTGCGTCCTTCAAATAGGACAGAAAGACTTTATTACAATGTTACGCATAAAGTATCCCATGAATGGGACGGGGGACTTTCATTCATGGTCTGTGGTCTTCATCACACAATGAATGAATCCCGCCCCCTTGCCTTGATCAGTGAAATCAGAGCTGCAGCCAATCAGCAGCCTCGGCTCTTTGTGTACAAACAGGGCACCGTGCGCCCTGCAGCCTTTAAATGGGCCCCGCAATAACGCGACGTCCAGAGCCGAGCAGAGAACCGGGACAGCCGAAACTTCCACTCCTTTTCTCCACAAACCAGAACTCCACCAGAGGATGGACGGACCCAGAGAGTCGGTGTGCAGGAGCCTGTTTGGCCCCGTGGACCACGAGCAGCTGCGCCGGGACCTGACGCTGAAGCTGCGGGACCTCGCGGAGCAGGACAGCCGCCGCTGGAACTTTAACTTCCAGACGGAAACGCCGCTGGCCGGCCGGTTCCAGTGGGACGAGATCCCCGCCGACGGCTCCGCGGCCGTCTACCGGGAGTGCGCGCGGCCGCGGGACGGCGCGTGCCCTCCGCGCGCCGGGCTGAGCGACCGCGAGGACGGCGCGGGGACCGACGAGGAGAACCGCTCCAGCGTGTCCAACACGCGCAATCGCCCCGCGGAGGCGACGGCCGCGCGGAGGAAGAGGCTCTCGAAGCCGGCAGCCAAGCCCGGAAGCAACGCACGAATCACAGGTGAGGAGGAACAGACTTCCACTTTGAGTTTGTTAGTTCACGCAGAAACCCACGTGTATTCTATTAATACAATATGAATTTATTAAGTAAATATATTTTTTCTTTTCTCTGCAGACTTTTTCCCAAAGAGAAGGAGGGGCATCCTGAACTCTTTCCACACAAGTTGCACTGACGCTTCCTGCAAAACATTACGGTGAAGACTGAAAATGGACTATTTATATTGTATGGACTGGACCAAAGGATTCTACTTTATGTTATTTTATTTAATTATTGCCAGTATTTTATCAACCGGGGTTGAATTATACAATTTTATTTTCTGTTATTTATTCTATTTAAGGACTTTAATTTAATGTCTTGGCATTTTTATATCTTTATTTATATGAGTTTCTTTTTCTCGTTGATGAATGAATGGATTGTGTATGTTTCATCTGTTTCTCTTTGTTGGAGCCGCTTCTGTTAACTTTATAGAAAAGCCTCGTTTTATCCTTGTCATGATTTGCCAAAATGCACTGAGATTATGAATGGCTACAAATGTTGCAAATGCTATTTTAATAAACTGTTTCCTCGATTCCACTTCTGAGTGATTATTATATTTGCTGACGACTCCTTGGAGAATCTTTCCTCTTTGAGACACGGCACATTGAAACGTTTCACATCCTAATTCATTTAATAATGCAAATTAATTTGTTGATCTAATTTTGCAACACACCGAACCATCAAAGTGGTTCATTCAGTCGCGTCAAATGTTAATAGTATCCTAATTCGGTTTCCTATCTTGTGGAAAAATGAGACAATAAAGCTCAGAAAAGAGACATTTCAAGTAATGCACCCAAAAGAGTCTCCAAAGAATGCCTCACAATTTGTATTTCCTCCGTCTGAAGCTTAAGTGAACTCATCCCTGCAGCACGCACAGAGTTGAGGGTGCAAACACACTGAGCTGTAATATTCAAAAGAAAGTAGCCGATGTTTATGTGCAAACAACATGTCTCCTTTCATGACTGAGACAGTTTGCCTGAAGCAACAGACAAAGCCTCTTGCCTTGATACGTTGAAGGCATTTCTACTGTCTCCACACGGCTCTCAACATGGCGACCACTGAGCCGGGCGGCTCGCAGCTAACGGTGCTAACGTCGCTAACGTCGCTGAGAAGCTCCGATAACAACACACACACAGAGAGAAAGCAACTCCATTTTTTTCTTGGGTAATCAATAAAATAATATCGTAAGTATTATATATAATATGTCAAGATAAAGTAGACTAAACTTTATCTTGACATATGCATTATTATATTAATGCTCTGAATCCCGAATACTCCACCTTTAGACATTGCAAATGCTTCTTTTTTCCCCTTAAATAAGAGCAGCCTCAGGTATTAAAGTCCTCATCATGAGAGTGAATAACGCTAAATGAAAAGCTGACCCCAGAGTTATACAGTTGTGGATTGATAAAAAATAATTAAAATATTAATATTAAATATTTTCAATATGACTGCAGGCTTATGAGAAGGCACATCTTCGGTTTTGTGCTGACTTTGTGGCAGCCGCACACAAGTAAGCTAATAATAAGTGTGCCTCTGAAGTCGTGGAAGGAAATCAATTCAAGTTGAAAGTTTGGCACGAAAGGAGCGAAAAAAAGAAGAAGAAAAAAAAAAGGTCTTCGAGTAATTGCATTTTCTGGGCTGTATTATGAGATGTTTCATAATCGCAATCATAAGGACTGTGCTGTCAGGCTTGAAATTATATCCGTTAATATGAGCTGTAACTGCCAAATTAGCCCATTAGAGGCCAAATCCCACAGAGGCGTATTCACTCCCACAGTGTCGAGGTTTTTTTTTTTTCCGGCTCTAAAGAATTCCAAGAGGCCATCTGGCCGCGGAGCAGGACAATGGCCACAAAGCAGAGTGTGCCGTCTATTTCACCTGCAAATCAGCCTTTGGACCTCCTCGACCCCCCCCCCCCCCCCCCTAACCTCCTTCTTTTCACTCCATCCCCTTTTCAGAGTCAAAGTGGCAATTATCAATGACATGTGCCCGAACCAATCCCCGCTAATGTTTATTCTCACTCCGGCTCGTGTTCACTACTGCAGCAAGGAGCGAAACATCACATTTACATTTTTATACGCCTAAACGCCAAGGACGGCCAATGTTAAGTGTGTTGTTTCTGCGTTGGGAACAGATGATCTTACATTCTGCTCCAATGGATTTGTGTCTGTACCAGTCAAGAAATCAATAATCAAACTATCCCATGGGTCCTGATGATCCCGCGGGATCCCAATTTCTCCACCCAGCACCTCAATTAAGTTCCCTTAAAGATGTATACTACAAGCTGCTCAGTGCATCATCAGTAAATTAGGTTTTCAGGAGTGCAGCGGTTGTGTCAATTAATACAGAACTGGTGCTGAATGTATTAGAGGCGCACCGTGCATGTTCACACACTGAAATATGACCCAGATGCTGTGATTTCAGGAACGGAAATTGTATAATCTGCATGATCTCTGCTTCTTCTGATCAAGGTAGTTTCAAATTAGAAGCAGATCTGTGACAAAACTGCAGGGGAGGCAGCTGTTGGTCAAAAACCTTAATTAAAGGTAATGCGTTTCCTTAATTTGATAAATAAGCCACCTTGAAGTGTAGATTCGGACATGCACAGGTGTGAAGTTATGAAATTAGGAATTGATCTTTATTTGTAGCTTTTCTGTTATTTTTTCCACAAAGCATGTGATTCCCAAACAAGACAATTTAGTTCTTTTCTTTCTTTCTTTTGTTGGGGGAGAGGGTGGATTGATCCTCTCTATTTGTGTTTATGACTGTTGTACCTTTCCCTCTCCCTGTTGTGGCTCTCGGCCCTCCCCCACCTCCTGGTCAGCAACAAAGGCCGGCCGCCCTCTGCACACTTTGGGAGGGCGGTCGGCCCATTGTTGAGGGCGCCGGAGGCAGATGGTCACTTGGGCCTTTTCTCCTCACGGCCACTCGTGTGAAGGAATGCCAGGACACCCCACGGACGGTCAGCGGGGAAAGGGTCACCATCTGCCGCCCCAAAGGTCACCCGTGTAAGGAGCGTGGTTTCAGCCCATGCTTTTGTTTGTGAGGACACAACAAAGTGCCGTGCAGCTCCAGCGATACGCGGCTATTAAAGAAACGCTAACTTCAAGTGAAGCCTCCATTTTGATTGATGACTGGGGAGCAAATGCAAAAACATTCTCTTTTCTTTTTTATGTAGAAACTGAAGTCTTTGCTTTTTTCAACCCACCTCTGGCGAAAGAAAAATAAAACTCATTTGTATTTAGCTCATTTGTAATCGTCAGAGATTCCCATTAAGGCACCAGACGCAGCACATAAGACGCTTGGTGATAATTACCACAATCTTTTATTGCAACAGAAGAATATTTTCTAAAACATTGCAAACCAACAACAGTGAAAACAGCATTTGATTAAACTGAAGGCTTTCAATTGAAGTATTGAAATGTAAGGCCTCTTCCCTTAAATACTAATTCATAAAATGTGTGTCTTTCACGAGAATACAGCATTTTTAATCACAGTACATGATGCCGAGGCGGTGGCGACGTCTTTGGCTTTAAATTGAATAGATTTCAAGTAATATTTTAAAAAGGCAACAAAGAATCCGACAGGAAATCAATTCTCAAAGACTTTGAACCTCAAGGTTATGAAACTAAGGCCAATACAATATACTAAACAATAAATGTTTAAATTTAAATAATAATGCACACATGGATCTGAGGACATGTTTCATGTAAATATCACAACATTCAGCAAAAAGGCATTGAGTACTAACAGGCAATGAGGTTGAAAAAAAGGTTTTCTATTGGTCTATTATTTGGCATGCTGTATATATATATATATATGCTTTAGTCATGTGGAGAATAGCAGAGCCAGTGTACTAAGGTAACAAAAACACAAAAAAAATCTTTATTTCAGGTGATCATCGGCTCAAGAAAACCTACTTATCAATATAATATTACATTTCTGCCAATAAAGCCCCCTAAACGTTAGTTACACAGAGATCCTTTTAAAATGCGTACAGTCCAGAGCTTTTTAGAAATCGAGTGCATCTATTTTGCCACGGTGTCTCTACGTATTCAAACTCAAGCACAAGAACTCCACGAGACTCGAAAGATGAGATGACAGACATTTGATCCACTAAGCTAATCCCGTTAGCTTACGCAGGATTTCAGCTCGCTGGGAAGTTTCTCTCCTCATGAGTGGATTTAGCGTCTGCCTCGTTTAGTTAAAGTACAACAAACTGATGTGCCGACTGTCGGCTGCATATACATTCTACATTTACAGAAAACACCTCGGGAACGAATCAAATAAAGTAAATTTGAGCCAGCTGTGTCCGTCTCACTAGCTAGCAACCTTTCACTTGTTATCGCTCTGCTTCTGTAGCTTTTTGTCCATATCTTCCCCCAAATAATACAAATGATCGGGCTAATAATCATTGGCGTTTGCATAGTGCATATTGTTCACATATTGCAGGAGATTAACCCAGCATCCACCAGCAGCTGAGATGACAGAAATAAAGGCCACTAAGCTAGCTTAGAAGCTAGTTCCGCTAGCTGGAGAGTTGTTCTCCATCATGAATGGCTTTAGCTTTAGTTATGTTGTACAACAAAAGGATATGACAAGATACCAGCGTTTGATATACAGTATACAGAACACAAGGGGGAATCTAATTAAGTTTACTAGCTGTGTTGATCTCACCAGCTTGTTAGCTTTATAGTTGCAGAGTGCAATAAGTGCATTTAGAGATCAGGGACTACGGAGACAGTTTAGTTCCTGCAGTTAAGCTTGTTTTTTAGTGCTAATTTATAACTGCTGCAAATATAAAAAGCTAATTTTAATGACGTTACACTTTGTATTTTTGATGATACAACATAATTGTGTTACAGAGTAATACATTTCCTAAAAATATGTTAAAAGGTCTTATTAGATATTAATTAGAATTAGACATTTAACGCAATTTTGTCAGACAGACAAATGGAGTAAAAACTGGACGAGATCCGAATGCATTTCATGAATTATACGAAAAAGAGGAAAAATAAACATTTTGAGGATGTTTGGTTCCAGGTTTTTCAGCCGCTCTCGTCCTGGCTGGCGGTGCCGCTGAGGGGATGCTTGGTGGAAGCTGCGGCGGTGCTGCTGGCGGTGTTGGCGGTGTTGGAGGAGAAGGACGAAGGTGACGAGGACAGCTGGTCGTAGCTCGGCAGGCTGTCCTGGCTGGGGGTGGCGTTGCCGGCCCGACCGGGCCGTGGCCTCGGCCGGCCGCCACCGTCGGCCTCGCCGGCGTCCCTCTGGTCCCGCAGGAAGGTGAGGGACTCGGCGATGCGGTTCAGCGTGTGGTCCATGTGCGTTATCTACGACAGTCGAATCAAATGTGGAACAATTAAAGCAAAAGAAGAGTCATTTCAATGTTGCAATTTGGTCTTTTTTGATAGACAACAAGCATCAGAGTATTAAGCGTGAACTGTGCTGTACAGTAAACAGTCAATAAGGACCCATCAAACCAAATTACACTTCAGTAAACAATAAACTGTGTTAATAAGAGGTATTCATGACATGTCAAAATGGCACAATACAATCAACTGTGAAAATCACAAGCCCCGACCACCTTATTATTTACGAAACTCATTTCTCGACACAAAAGAGGGATATTTGTTTGGTAATTTCCCGCTCGGTTGAATAGGCAGGAAAGCGCGGCACACGTAGGGAGGCATTCGGGGGGGAAGGTTGTGATCAACAGTTTTGTTTTGACACATCTTGAAAAGAAGTGAAAGAAAAAGGAAAAAAAAAACATCAAGGTTTCTCTTTTTAATGCGGCGGAAACTGGCACAAGCTGTTTGATTTGACAGCAACAGGACAACATGTCTTACGCGAAGACTATTTCATATTAAAGAGTCAGGTCAACTTTTGTTGCATTATCCAAAAACTATTCCCAATTTGAGATTTCTTTTGATAAGTGAAACTGCCACTATTCGGCAGAAAAGCCTTTTTGTTTTTTTTTCAAGTTCAAACTATGAATGAAAAAAACATGACCATGAATATTTGACTATTCTGTTTCACAAATAAAATAAATGATGTGAAACAGTAAAACATGACTATTGCTCTGCGGTTTTCCAAGTGGCACACATTCCCACCTTGTCCTCCATCCTGTTGAGCCTGGATCCGATAGAGTTGGTGCCTTTGTCTTTGGCTCTGTCTTCAGGGGGAAGTAAACAAGAAGAAAGGAGGGTTAGTGGTTTGTTCCCTGTAGGTACTGTAACGTGATTTGAGAGAGCAGAGGGGGGAATCCTTACCGGAGCCTGACTGGAACAGCGTTATCTTCCCTATAGACTGGTCCAGTCTGAGAAAAACAACGGGAGTTTCAAGTCAGAGGAATGTTTATGAACAACTTCCCTCTCCGAGTTTTCTTGAGCTTATTTTTGTCACATTTGAAAAGGGATTTGTTTCGATTGGAAAAAAAGAAAAAGTACCGGCTCGCTGTGCTTTATTTGATCCTTTATCAATAATTTAACACAACATATTGATTTGAAAATTGTCTCCCTGATTTATAAATTATTTTATTGCGTCCGTAAAAAAATATAACTCAACAATCCTCTGGCTGTGTGCGATGATCAGGACTGCATCCACAGCTTTGTCAAGCTTTGTTTGTACTCGAGCGTTGATGGGACACACACACACCCACACACACACCCACACACACACCCACACACACACAGCCACACACACACATAGCCACACACACACACACACACACACACACACACACACCCACACACACACACACAGCCACACACACACACACATACAGCCACACACACACACACACACACCCACACACACACAGCCACACACACACATAGCCACACACACACAGCCATGCACACACACACAGCCACACACACACAGCCACGCACACACACAGCCACAGACACACACACACAGCCACACAGACAGACACACAGACAGCCACATAGCCACACACACACACACACACAGCCACATAGCCACACAGACACACACACACACACACACACACACACAGCCACATAGCCACACAGACACATACACACACACACACACACACACACACACACACACACAGCCACATAGCCACACAGACACATACACACACAGGTGTTTTATGCTCATTGGGCGTACAAACCAAATGTTCTGTGAAGAAGCAAGAAGACGAGTGTAAGCGGCATAAAAACAACCTCCTCAATGCTGATGAGGAATTGTAATTAACTGAAAACTCATCTTGTATTTGTGTACTACTCCTTTTCTTTCATAAAGTACACTCAACACAAAGTATTAAATGTATTATAGTGAAACTAAATTTGGCAGCAAAATATTTACTCAAATGTAGATTTTGAGGACTTCGGCTTTTAGAGCATGTCAAGATTAATTGGCATTTTTTTCTTTTAATTGGCCTTTTATCGGTCGACTATTTGAGCCGCTCACGTCTGAACAGCTTCGATGGCGCTCACGTTTCGGAGGCGAGGCGGTTTACCTTCTCTGCAGCTCCTTGATCCGCACCATGAGGCTGAGGTGACCCTGGGAGTACTGCTCGATCACGTCGCGCACGTCGTACGGTTTACGAGCTTGCTGCAACGAGGACAAAATAAATGTTGAAAGCTGTCCCATCAAAAAAAATGAGAAAAGAATATCACAAATGTGGCTGTTTTCCACGGCTGCTATCACCATCAGCCCAACCTCCTTCCACCTGTGTGTCTAGCTCTACATGTCTCTGGGGAAAAGTACATTATCATATATTATCCACCATCTCTGCAGCTGAGCTTTCCAAATAATAACCGCACACACTGTGTACTTACTAGAGGATAGCTGGAATACTTTATATCCTAACAATTGAAAAGCTAAAGCCATCTTACATACCTGGAAATTCCTCTTGGCCACAAAGTAACGCATTCTCTGGATCACCCGGATGGCTTTTCGGTGTGACTCTGTCAATCTGTGTGCAAGAGTTTCATATCAATCAGTTTGAAAAATGCAACGGAAAGAAAGTATTTTATTTGCAGAAGTATCATAGAAAGCATTAAAACTTTAACTGTAATTTCCAGCTTAGTCTGCTTTGATTTCCTTGAGCTTTATTGTTCCTTCCATGGACCACACCGCAGTGAAAGGATGGCCTTCACACCCAAACATTTAGAGCAACAGTCTCCTTGTCACTGTTCAGCCTCTACCTTGTGACTTCCTTTGATTGTGAACAACTGAGCGACTGTGATTTGTTTTGGGTTCTGTGTATTCCCCCTGAAAATCATTAATAAAAAGCAGAGAATGATTGCAGTGCATTTAGCCCCCGTTATTATGTTGCGGGAGAAGTATTAAGAAGCTATTACTCATCTGGGTTCACGGGGAAAAGCAGCAAATGAGTATGGGAGGTGGGGAGTAGCTCTTTGTCAAGTCCAGTAGATGAACAAGGCCCGTGTGTGTGTCTCATAATGGATTTTTCACCGGCTATGCGCAATGGTCTGACGTTCAAATGTGGCGAATGTATCATAACATTTTGTCACATTGGAGCTAAATCATGAGATGTAAAGTGCTCCGTGAGCTATTATCCGCTTCCGCCGCCACCACAAATGGTGTTGACGTACCCAGAAGCAGACGGCGAGTCAAACAGGCCGACGCAACGTCTCTTCCAGCTCTAAATGAGTCTAATGAATAATAGTCTAATGGAATAGGGAGGATTTCTTATCTTGTGCAAATCTCAAGAGATTTTAATGGAAAGTTTTAGTTTTTTTACAATGCAGATTTGTATCAAGAAGTCAGATCATTTTTTTTACACGTCGAGAAAGTTGTAAAACTGTCGTACAAGTACAAGACCACACACCCATAGTTTGCAGACGTGACGTCTCTCTCTGAAGCTACAATGCCCGTGTGTTCCCTACCAGGGTTTACTCGCACACAAACAACAGGGCTGATGAAAGAAAGTTGCTGGATAAAACACATTGGATAAGTAAAGGTCACATTTGTGTGCAACATAGCTAGCTAGGTTGCACATATCTTGCTAGCTAGCTATGTTGCACAAATGTGACGTTAGCGTGACGTTAGCTAGCAAGACAAGGTAACGGCCATGTTGGTGTCGTGTCTGAGCGGTTCACCACAAACACTTAATGTTGTTACGACAAACTGCGACTCACTTGACTTGCAAAATTACCTTTTTAAAGTGACAAACATCACATGTGTAATTCATGGCCACAATACGAATAGGATAAAACAACAGTTGTCTTGCTGCTGACTATGAAATACGGTCCAAAAAGAATATCCATAAATATTCAGATCTGTTTAAGGGTCCGCTACATGTAGGAAATGTATTAACTGGGAACTGACCTGAAAGTGGAACTTATCTAACACTATAGATAGTGTTTTTGTCAGTCTGGTGGCTTTGGATAAGTACCCACTTCATAACACCTAAATCCCTTTCAGGTCACAACCCGTAAAGAAACATGTCGACATATTGGGAGTCAAGATTATCTGCTTTGTTGTAGAGAGTTGGACGAGGGAATTCCTGCAATAGGAAACTGAAGTTGAGAGATGCTCAGCTTAGCTTAGCACAAAGACCGCGGCGTTAAAAATGCCTCTCTTCTGTATATTGTAACCACCATTAGTGTCATTTTGTTTGCCCCCTGCCATTCTTGGACTCATAAAGTTGCTGCATTTCTGATCAGTTTTGGGAGTGACACCGATCTGGAGTAAACCCTTGAACAGTCAAATGTTGTGTGATGCCAATCACCTTTGCAACCGTGCTTCAATGTATCCAAAACCTCCGTCGCCATCGAGGAAAAGTATTCAGCCTCGTCTGAACCCCGAGCGCAACAAACCTGCAACCGTCTCCAGCTGCTTCAGGAGATCGAACCAAACAGTACAACGTGAGAACCATGAAGAAATAAATCTTCCTGGGAGGCTGTAAACCTTCATCCGCCCACCTAACCGCTACAATGCCGGCTTTTGTTGTTGTTGTTGTTGTTGTTTCACTTTAAAGACCACGTCTGCGTGACAGGAAATGTAATTTCAGTTTGTGTGTGATAAATGTGTGCTGGTTGCGTTGCAACTCTCAATACCTCCGTCTTCAATTTACCAAACGCTGTGTGTGTCAATACCAGGGCAGCTGCAGAAATATGACTTCTGTAAACTGCCAGAATCCATACTGCTTCCTAATTGAGCGTTCCCCCACCGCCGTACACAACACGGACACTTCGGGATTCAATCTGCGATTCAGCTTGGAAAAAAACAACAACATTCCCTCCCTTCTTAAACGAGGCGTTCTCTCATCGTGGATGAAACCAGCAGTGGTTGTCTCGTAATGGTTCAATTTAGCATGGGATTTGATGTGGCGTGGCTCCGCGAGAACAGCTGGTTGCGTATTTTGGACCCAGCAGAGCACAGAGTGATCCTCGGCAGCGACGCTGCCGCATGCAATTCCCCCTCTGCATCATTACCCCGCCATCTAGAAAAGGAAAATCCCCACGGGTCAAAGACTGTCGCGCCATTTGTTTCACTTACGGTGCAACTTGTGCTGCACCACAGATACTTAACGCTCACCGGTCTCCGTCTCTCGCCGCTGCAAGTGCTTTTTTTTTTCTTTCCCTAATAGAGACTCACTTCACAGCAGACGCAGGAGCACTCCGGGGTTCGGCACATACACGGGTTAATTACGAGGAGCGGAAAAAAGAAAAAAAAACGTCTCCAGCAGGCTCATTAAAAACGGCATCGGATGCACTCACTGTGACCTGGAGGTGACGGGAGCAAGCTCGCTGTCCCGCTCCGGCTCCAGGTCCAGGTCGTCCGCGAAGCTGCAGGTCTTCTGAAGGGGGCCCGGGGACTGGACGTCCAGGAGGCCAGGGCTTCTTTTCACTGAGCGTGCACACACACACACACACACACACACACACACACACACACACACACTTGTAATCTGGGCCTGCAGAACATTCGGCGATGCTGCTGATGAGGTTTGGCCAGGGGCGTAAATAGAGACGGGGGCAAGGGGCCCATGCGGAGAGCCGGCTTTCAACAACAGAACATTTTAATTGGCACCTTTTGAAAAACTACCTACGTTCTAGGAATATTATCTGCTGCCATTGGCTCCATATGCACTGCAAGAGTCATAGTTCTCCTACGTGGGTTTCTTTTCTTTTTTCTTTATGATGTCAGTAGCAATCTTTAACTAAATAATCTGCTTATTTTATATTAATAAGCATATTATTTTACTTTTTTAAGTATTTATGCATACTTTTTCTTGTATTTGTGTCATGTCATTTGTGTATGCAATGATTATTGCAAGGTAATATGTATGTTGGTAGCTCTATCTCTGACCTCTCTACATTTCGGATGCAGGATTGAGTCCTAAATCCAGGCATGAGTCAGCATTTTTGCACTTCCGTAAAAAAATTTAAATTAAATGTCATGTGTTTTTGGGTCGAGACCTGAAACCATGCACTTTATCTTATTTTTATATTCTACTGTCAATTGTAAATATTAATTAATTCCCATATATTGCACTCTGTCTATTGTTAAATGATAATTGTTAAATGTTAAAATGTTTATTGTTAAATGTTATGCACCTTCCGCCAGGACAAAAACATGGCAATAAATGGTTCTGATTCTGATCAGATCTGTGGTTCACACAAGCTGGGTACATTTTAACGTTTTGTTCTACAACATTAATTACATCAGTCGACGGTTGTTGCTCGCAAGTGGCTGAGTGGGTCCGTTTGTGTAATTGTTAATGCTTGTAGTTTTGCCTCGTATTTTTCTGGGCCGATGCAGAAGTTCGCATCGCTAAGTGGTTCCAATTGGATTTTTGGATGGCTGAAGAAAATAAGATCTGAGGCAAAAAAAAACAAGTTGAAAGCTAAGAAGCTATAAAACAAACTACAAACACACAACAAGAGCTTTAAAGTTCACGAGAGGGTATTTACTTTATACGTCTTGAAACGAAACATTAAAGTCTCTTAAGCCCGTGTTAACCGCAGACCTCATTTCAGGCATCGAACCAAAACCCATTCAAAAAACCGAGAAGAAAATGCTGACTCATTTCCTGCTTTTAGGGACTCATTACTGCAGCACTCAATGCAAAAGCCGAAGTAACTAATCCGACTGTAAATGCAATGCATTGTGGGTAAAATATACAACATGTGTATGTATATTGTGATTATTCACAATGTAATTTGTTTAAGTGGTCTCTGTTGCTGCACCACTGGTGTGTTTCTTGCCATGCCCACCATGAAAAGGGAAATAAATGAGCCTCTATGTTTCATGAGGATGTTTTGTTTTATTTCCACCAAAGCGAAGAGAAAAGGTTCATTGTCTATTTGCCACTGTGCTGCCCCCTCATCCCGTATATAACGTGGCAATTTAAAAGGCATTTTGTTCTTGTGAGGAACCCTTACTGTGTGTACAGAGGAGTTCATTTGCCGAAACAGATGAAGGATATTGTTGAGATGAATAAACCGACACCGGCTTGATTGATGTTCCCTCGAGTGCACAATAAAAATAAACACTATTCATGAAAATGAACAGAAATTGAGATATCTAATCAAAACAACAACACCGGTTTGATTGGTATTCCCTCAAGGGCAAAGAATAAATGAATACAGGAAAATAAATGTGAATCAAATATCTGTATTTGCAAAAGAAATCGCATTCTCTTTCTCTTTGAGGATGTTTAGGATGCTCCTGATTGAGTGAAGTGTCCTTGATTACAGCTGGACGAGGTGCTTCAATGCTTCCTTTTTTTAATCTCCTTATGAAAAGGGTATAATGAACCATCTTTTACCAAAGGAAAGGACATAACGACGGCCCACAATTCCTTGCGGCAGCAACATTTGAAGCATCAACGCCAGCAACATTCACCGATGTTGTTTATTTGTACATTTAACATCCTTCCTAAGGGTTTTTTGTTTTTGGACAGGAATGTTTACTCAGGGTTCTTACACATTTTGACCAATGGAGTTCCAGGACTTTTCCAGGACTTTTCCAGGACTTTAAACCAAATTCCCATGACCAAACATTTAGTGAAATCTGGGTGTGTCCATGAAAAAGTGATAAAATGTAGTATTTAAACTAACAATGGGGATTCCAAAGCATACAGTATTCCTTAAAGGACACAAATGAATGAGAGACAATAGTTTGATTAAAAGAATAAACATTTATAGGTATACTCAGCGTATGCCTGCTTATATTTTGAGTCTTTCTTTTAAAAGCATATTGATTATTTCAAACTCAGCGTAAATGAACGACATGAACACATGAATATAACACATTTACATGACTTTTACTAAACTTTTGGGATTTTTATTTTTTCCAAGGACTTTTCCAGGCCTGGAAATACCAAATTCCATGACTTTTCCAGGTTTTCCGTATGAACCCTGTTTACTCCTTAGGTGCTTTTCAATGTGTTGTAAATAAAGTTGCTTTAAAAAAAGAACATTGTTTGTTTTGTGAATTCTCCACCACATCGTTCCCTGACCTCGGTTGTTTGACAGGACATTCATTTTCTCTTTGACGATGTGAACGCAGCCCACACCTCCAGCAGAGCGGTTAGTGGGCGGCCGCCTGGAAACTTTAATGCATTATTTTTTAAACCGCACCAGCGAGAGAAATGTGACACAGCCGGTCTGAAGGAGAAAACGTGGTGTGAAATGCGCGAGCTTCTAAATGGGCTTTAAAAACTCAAAATGAAGGTAATTGGTGCCGTCAACCGGGACAAAACACACGTGACACGACAAGCCGCGACGAGCCGACTGATGGTGCTCGATAATGAGAGTGCGGAGAAGAGCTTTCCCCACTTGGAGGGTTTGTGGATCCGTGAAGGATTTGTTTTGACCTCACAAGAAACACATGAAAGAGTTTCCCAGAGTAAAACTTTTTACATTTTTCATTACAATAAAGATGAACTCAACACATCCAGTCGACACATAACCCCCAAAACACCCGCTAACCCCTAAAGACTCTCATATCAACAGGTGTGGCGGTTACCTGGAGGCGGCGAGCTGAACTGGAGCGAAGACAAAGACGTCCAGGACTGCTGGCAATCTGAAGCACAACAACATTCATGTTATTCACATACGACGGCGCCGCCTCAGCATGCGACTTTCCATTAATCACTCACGGGGATCATGCTTTTAGAGAAACTGAAAGGATAAAAAAAAGGCTGTTAAAATGGACAGTTAGAGAGGACAGTAAGTGCACTGAGGACGAGGACACGGACAGCAGCTCACCACATCCGCCCAAAGTGTGGGATCCAACACAGCGAGGGAGGGAAGGAGCACAAGCAAGAAAACAGGCAGTTAAATTGGATTAAATCAGCAGATTTGGAGACCACGCACACACATAATCACACATATATATACACAGTATATACAAATACACTGAGTGGTTTCTGTCGTTGTTAAATGGGTGAAAAAAGAATAAAGTGTCAGTGTGATGTAATAAAATTCAACTGCATCCCCCAAAAAGATCATTAAGTTGAATTAACACCCCTCTTAGGCATTTCCAACAAAACTGAACATTATACTCTTGAAATAGGATTAGTTTCACAACTGCTGGTAGAATTCATTTTAGCGATGTGTACCTAATAAACTAGCATCTGAATGAAAGGGGTGATCCACCGCCTCTGGTTGCATCCTCTCTAACAATGCTGTTGATAAACTACACCTAAAACAATCTCAGTCATCTCAACAATGTAAAGAAAAAAAAAACAGAAATAATGACTGAAATGACTGAATTTAAAAAGACGTGTTTTCTGAAAACCAAGGCCACCGGTGTGAGCGGACTCCGTGAGCAGCTGAGCGCTCTGTGCATCCAGTCAATATACGCACACACCAGATGGCGACGCGGCAATTTAGTTAAATGATTCATAAGTTAAAAGCAGCGCGCTAGCAGAAGAAAGAGGAGCGGTACGACCTGTAAAATCTTCTCAGCTTCAAATCCGAGACACTGATTTTCATTGAACGCGAAGCGAACAGACCCGCATGCGTCCTCCCGACTGATCGAATTAAATTCTGCTCTTGTGGTGGGAGCCGAGACCAAAGCGGAAAGCCGGGTGTGCGGCTGCACGGAGATTGCTGTCACGCATCCAAGAGGCTTTTCGGACTTACCGGCTCGTGTGGGAGGTAAAAAGGAAACATATCCAAGTAACAACAAAGAATACGATCCAGTTAGATGTTTGCAAATGTTGGGCTTGCTCATTGTGGCCTCTCCAGTGTCTAATTGTGCTCATCTAAATTAAACAGGAAGTCCCTTCATGCAGTAGAGACGGTTATTGTCTCAAAAGGTTACGATAACAGTATCATTACCAGTACCTTTAAAGTGATACTGATACCAATAGAATACTTCATATATATATGCTTTTTCTTCTTCTTTTTAAGTTAATTCGATGCCCAGCAGGTTATTTTAAGCATTCACACATAGAGCTGATGTATTTTCATCGGACAGCACAACGTTTTGGTGGCATACACGGCGATCGACTTGACCACAGTGGATCTCTTGATCTCACGCTGATTGGCTGCGAGCAAAACCTAGAACACATCTTGGCCCAAAAACAGAAAGGATTGGTATTTGATGGGAGAAGTTGTAATACTACTTGGTACTGGGTTATTTCCCTCAATGCCTTCAAGCTACCGAAGCCCAGGTCTATGCAGTGCTCACTGTGATATTAATGATAACCAGAGGGACATTCGTAGAGCCATGGCTACCACATTGAATGGGTTCTCCCTTGGCCAGCGAGTTTCATGAAGATCTGGGTAGTTTCTTCCCAAAATCCTGCTGAAGGTCAGACCAACATCCCGAACTGGATAACATTACCTCCTTTGCTTTGGTAATCATGATTCATTTAATTTGTTTACATCTTGTCTCAAGGATGGGTCAACATATATGTGTAAAACACAAAAGGAAGAGAAAACATCAAGGGACGTGATGAAGGTCAAAATCAATAAAGATGGAAAATGAAATGAGGCGTTTAGGTTTGATGAAAACATCTCAGTTACTTTCATCCCGTGTCTTCGAGAAGGACCGTCAGAAGGTCGCCGAGGATCATTTATGCCGCCGGTACAAACGCTTGGCCTTCAGGGTTGTGTACTTGCATCTCTCTCTCTCTCTCTCTCTCTCTCTCTCTCTCTCTCTCTCTCTCTCTCGTACAACCACTCATACAAACTACTTGACTCTGTACTCGTTGAAAACAGAGGCACCAGAGGCAAACTTTACAACAAAATGCAATGCATTATTATTCATTAATATATTCATCATTCTATTCAAATGAAAAGCTCCACTTTGATCAGATAAAGTCAATGTTAGTGCATTATGCTGATAATGCTTCTTTTTTCACTCTTGCACTCGTTGAATGCAGGACTATTTATAGTTTTACTATTAATAGTTAATAGTCTTACTTGCGAATTATTATTTTTTTGAGCAGAAAGTGTCTTAAAACTTGCATTCTCTCTCTTGACCACCAGGGGGTGACACCTCTGGTTGTATAGAAGTCTATGCTTCATGTGTTAAAGCTGCATTATCTCTCCTGACCACCAGGGGGTGACTCCTCTGGTTGTATAGAAGACTATGCTTCATGTGTTAAAGCTGCATTCTCTCTCCTGACCACCAGGGGGCGACTCCTCTGGTTGTATAGAAGTCTATGCTTCATGTGTTAAAGCTGCATTCTCTCTCCTGACCACCAGGGGGCGACTCCTCTGGTTGTATAGAAGTCTATATAAATGACTCTACTTCTCTCTTGATGTATTCCCTCAGTAAACATTGTAAACATGAGTTTATGTCTCAATCTCTAGTTTCAAGTCTTCTTCAATACAGCATGATGCTCATTTAGTAAATTATGCTCATTTAGAGTCAAATATTCTCTACGCCCAAATATGGTCACTTCCGTTCATTGGCTAAAATAAACCCACATGGCGACGGTTGTATTCCAAGATGGCGACATCGCAGTCCACGCCCACTTCTTATACACAGTCTCTGCCTTGTTCCCCTTCTGCTCTTTACCTCCCCTGCATCTATACACAATCCCTCTCTCCCCCATGTGCCAGATAGTCTGACATGGACCCCCCACGCAGTCATGGTGGTCCCGTCCTTGTTTTCCGGTTCCTTGCCCGGTGTGTTCCCCCGGCTCCGGCCGGCCTGCCCAGCTCGCCCTCGATGACTGATTGCTTGTTGCTGAACTCGGCTTTGAACTCCCAACCAGGAAAACGATTGATCGCTTTGAACTCCTCCGCCTGTGAGTCCTGATCCACATCTCTCTGAGTGCGCGGAGCCGATACCGCCAAGGCATTTTGTAAAATGAAAGTCACCCGAGACCGTTGAACTCGTTTCTTTCCACATCAACCGAAACTCCTAATTGCAAAACGCAACCGCAACTCATTAGAAAACGCATCGACAGACGCATGCAGGATGCGACTCGGACTTTACGCCCCTCTCGGCGCTCCACTTCCGACCCGGCAGCGCTGTGCTCTGGTTGGGCTTTTTGGAAGTCCGGCAGTGCGGCACTGGAGTTCACGCTCATCAATGCAACCTCACGTTTTATTGCTGTAATGTGCTCATTCATCTTTAATGTCTGGACTTTGTCCTCTCCCCCTTCTGGGGAGACTACAACCCAGCGCAACTGGAGCTCAAATCAAACATTTCCCTTTTTCTGTATCATCTCTGAATGTTTTTTTTTTGTGTGTGTTTGCTGCAGTAGTAGTTTTTGGGCTGCAGTAGTTCTTTCTATTCATGCAGTATATCTTGTGAGGGGCTCATTCAGATCTAAATGAAACCATGTAAACGGCTCAGAAACTCCCAAACTGGTTTAACGTCTACCATCTAACGTGGAGAGACGGGATTTTCCGCGACAGCCAGAAAAAAGTGCATTCTTAAAAAACTTTCTGCTGCAAACAAAGATGTCGACACAGCGATTTAAGTGCAATCAGCAAAGCCTACGGTACTGTTTGTGTACTGTTTGTTTACTGTTTGTGTACCTGTGCCCACGGTGCTGTAGACATCTGAACTCAGCTCCCTGCCGCTGTCAAACACAGAGTTGAAGGTGATGCTGGGAATGTTGGGCGAAGTGGGAACGCTGTCCTTGTCGCTGCTCTTCAACTTCCTCCTTATCTTCACCTGCCCAGACAAATGCAAACATCTCAGCTCAAGTGTCCCGGTGGAAAGCAAAACCACGTTCACATATTCATACACTCGTCTTTTAGCAGCCTGTATTTGGTGAGGCCAGAAAACAATAATAATTGCAGCAATATCGGCCCTTAAAGGAGCAGTCAATGGGGCAGTTTTTCTATTCTTGTTGATTTTATACTGAATAAATGAACATGTTTTGAGGGTCTAAGTGCAGCCACGCTGGAAACACTGTGATATTATATTAATATTTAACATATTGTATATGCCTGTTATTCATTTCTTTCCTTTGAGGTCGGACCCTGTTAAGTCTAGTGGGAACACCTTTGACACACGAGCAACATCTTTCACTCGTTATGATTAGCGTGGGCATGCTCTGCGGCAGAACCATTGAATAATGAATATTAATATTAAACTACCGCTGGTTGTCTTGGTTACATATGTTTCTTTTTTCTTGTCTGCCTTATTTTCAAATATTTTTTTTTCACACCAAACTAGACACTCATCACAGTGAATATAAATATTTTCAAAATTAAATTTCAAATTTCATCAACCGGTTTTTAGTCCTTCAGATCCACACAAGAATAACTGACTGACACTCGAGAGCATCCATTGCCTTGGCTTGCTTCCATTACATTACATTTATCTGACACTTTTATCTAAAGAGACTTACATGCTATACAGTAGACCGTAGACACAGCAACGGTGAGCAATTAGGGTTAAGTGCCTTGCTCAAGGACACATCGTATTGAAGAAGACTTGAAACTAGAGATTGAGACCATAAACTCATAATCTCATAGACTTCGACACAATCAAACGGCTTTTCAAAACCAGAGTCGCCCCCTGGTGGCCATTAGAAGGAATGCAGTTTTAAGGCACTTAAGCGTTGGCTTCACTTTTCAGAACCGTAGGTTGCCACCTGGAGACATGAGTGTAAAGTTATTATAATTCAACCTGAGTGAAGCTTGAATGGCTGTGCCACATTTCATAGTAATCCAACAGTTGTTGAAGCATTTCAAAAAAATGTAAACCATGGTGCTTCTGGAAAAGATTAGGGATTACATTTAATTTATCTGAGGCTTTTATCCAAAGAGACTTACATGCTATACAGTAGACCGTAGACACAGCAACGGTGAGCAATTACGGTTAAGTGTCTTGCTCAAGGACACAACGACATGGACTAGCGGAGCCGGGGATCGAACCACCGATCCTGTGATTGAAAGACAGACCTGCTAACCACTGAGCCACAGTCGCTCTATTGCGTCCTAAGTCTGGGTGCGATGGCAGAAGGATGAAGGTGATCGCCCGACCGCCGGAGGGTGAGCATGTCGCACACCGAGTTGAATCAACACCTCTCCCACACTGACCATTGTTACCTTCCAGAAAGCAGGATCCTCAGTATTGCAGGGCTGTTGCTTCATATTGCATTTGCTTTGCCTCGGTGCACCTACTTAACAGGAAACCGAGGACGACACGGCTACAGTGAAGTCTATAAAAAGGTTACTAACCGATTTCTTGGGCTTGGGGGAGGACAGAGAGGAGGCGTGGATGTGGGATTTCCTCTTCACAAACATCTTGAACGTGGCAGAATCAAAGTTTTCCACCGCAAAGCATCTCCACGACGTCTGAACGGGGGCATGAAGGGAAGGAAAAGCAACACATTGGTTGGACGGGACTAATTTCAAGGCCGCGCGAGAAAGAGAAAGCGCGGCACATGAAAGGATGGTCTCGGTAATAAGGCCGAGGCCCGAAGACGCCGCTCTCCGCCGCCGGCCGTGTGTTGCGGTGCCGTGTTCTTCGGTCAAATACCTGAATGAGACAGGCGGCTGCGGGGATCTGTCTGTTGAAATGTTTTTGTCTTTGCTTCTGCTGCACCTTCAGGGCGAAGCCGGAGCCCAGGATTCCCTGAGAAGAAACCGCGCGGCAGATAGCGCTCGTTAATTCAGTTTTAACGACACACTTACAGGCGGCGGCAGCAACGCGCCTCAGAAGACGGAAATAAACACAACGTTAAACAGAAACGAAGGAAGGACATTAAAGTCTATTGCTCGCTTTGTTCGTTAATATAATTTGATGGATTGAAATAGTCTTTTCTCCACCAAAGATGTGCTATATCTTATTTATTGGTAAAGTGTATTAAATGTGATGGATCCCCTGAGCTAACTATGCTTCATTACATTACATTTAGCTGACGCTTAAATCCAAAGCAACTTACATGCTATACAGTAGACGCAGCAACGGTGAGCAATTAGGGTTAAGTGTCTTGCTCAAGGACACATTGACATGGACTAGAGGAGCCGGGAATCAAACCACCGAACCACCGATCCTCTGATTGAAAGACAGACCTGCTAACCACTGAACCACAGTCGCCTTCATCATAATTCTTTCTAACCAAACTCACTTATTATTATTATTCTTTACTGGGATGACCAAGGTGACCATCACTCAGCAGTACACTGAATATATTTAAAATCAAATTGAAAGTAACCAGCACTCGGTAAAATGAGAACCCTGTGAGCTGAAGCAGGAGACTTATATCTGAACGTTAAGCTGTTTAAGGTCCTCACCGCACTGAAGTCACAATGTTATGACAGTGTGTGCGTTCTCAACAGTCTTTAACTGTCACAGCTGGCTTCACACATTAATCACAGCTACATTTAACCAAAAGTAGGCCCTTTGTGTTTCCGTAATACACGGCTAAAAGACTAATTACACCTTTACTACAGTAGGAATTCATCTGAAGGAAGTAGTACGATCATGCAAGGAGGAAGCCGTGGTTTCCTTACTGCGGGCAGAGCAAAGAAGGAAATGGCGAAGACGGAGAAACAGGATGCGATGGTCTTTCCGATCCAGGTCTGTGGCACTTTGTCTCCATAGCCAATGGTAGTCACGGTCACCTTTGAGAAGGAAAACAAAGACTGGTGATCAATACAGAACGTTACGCCCTGTAGACGCTAACACGGCTGTATGGACTGTTGCAACGCTTAGCTAGCAAAACTATCAACAGCAAACACGGGCTGTGATGTTTGTAATCATTATTGGAGCAGCCACAGATCTGTAGACTTGAGGATTAGTCACGAAGACACGACGTTGCCACCAGACGTGTCACGAGAAGAAGAGAAGACACACTGTGAAGGGGTTAAAGCTCCAGGACAACGCTGTGGTAGCGACCTGTCAATCACAAAGTAGCCCCGCCCCATAGCATCCCCTGCTTTATGGTCTATTTCCCTCTCAGTGGACCATAATTTACTAAAAGAACATCATGCTGTATTGAAGAAGACTTGAAACTAGAGATTGAGACCATAAACTCATTATCTCATAGACTTCTACACAATTAAACAGCTTTAAAAAAAAAAAAAACAGAGTCACCCCCTGGTGGCCATTAGAAGGAATGCAGTTTTAAGGCACTTAAGCATTGACTTCACTTTTCAGTTGCCACATGGAGACATGATTGTAAAGTTATTATAATTCAACCTGAGTGAAGCTTGAATGGCTGTGCCACATTTCATAGTAATCCAACAGCTGTTGAAACATTTCACTCCACAAAATGTAAACCCTAGTGCTTCTGGAAAAGGAATTACATTTCATTTATCTGAGGCTTTTATTCAAAGAGACTTACATGCTATACAGTAGACTAGGGTTAGGGTTAAGTGTCTTGCTCAAGGACACATCGACATGGACTAGCGGAGCCGGGGATCGAACCACCGATCCTGTGATTGAAAGACAGACCTGCTAACAGTGGGCTACACTCTTTGAATATAAGTACAACATTTCAGTTGTATCAGTCAAGTGGGCCGACTGACGGACCAGACTTGCCGTCCCTTGAGCCAAGTTGCTGGCGTGGCCAATAAGAAGCATCAAAAGGCCTTTTTTTTTTTTTTTTTTTTTAACTTTTTAACAAAGTAAAAACTATTTAAGGATTAAAAGGTCATTATTGCCATTATGCAACATATGCGTGCACAACGAAATGCAGTTGGAGCCCATTTGCTACACAAGAAAAACACAACAAAACAGCATTCCTGTAGCGTTTAAAAACAAAAAAAAATGATGTTTTTCCGGACACAACTCTGAGATTTCCGGCCCTCTGATTCTCACCTTTCATCTTCATGCAGTGAGAGTATTCAATACTGACTGTGAGCGTGTGAGAGTGGACACAAACCCAATAAAAACCTGTGCTGTGTAAAGGGTAAACATTGAAAATAAACCTTCATTTATTTTTTGCTTGTGACTCGGCTCTGTGTGCGTACGTTTTTTAATATCAGAGTCCCTGAAGTTCCTCAGGAAAGCAGAGTGGGTGGTGACTTATTGTCTGGAAATAAAATTTCTCCCTGTATTCTCTGCACTACTTGTTTTGCTGCTTGTATTAGCGGCCCACTGGATGTGCCCAGGGGTTTTCACTCAACTCCTACAGTAACAACAGCAGTGCAGATAAAGAACGGTGTGTGTTCGACCTTTCACTTGCCAAATACTGTTTACAATTCAATGTGTTTCACAAAATAATCTTTTTATTTGGAAAGACAGGAAAGTGACTAAAACAATATTTAAAAATGAATTCAACGCTCTCTGAAACACGATACAATTAGTTAATGTTCATAAGATATTAGTCCTGAGGAGAAAATGTGACGATGTGTGAAATCAAATAAAAAAAACTTTAATTAATAATGGAAAGGAGGAAAATGTATTGAATCAACAGCGTTGACTGATAATTATTTGATACAGGAATAGTTTGATATTTTGGGAAGCATATGCTTCATCACCATCTTGCTGACGGTTAACGGAGATGATCAATACCGCTCACTGTCTGTTGATTACAGTCAGCGGGGGGTTAGCTTAGCTTAGCATAAAGACTGGTAACAGCTAAGACATTATGAAGGTACAGTCAGCGGGGGTTAGCTTAGCTTAGCATAAAGACTGGTAACAGCTAAGACATTATGAAGGTACAGTCAGCGGGGGTTAGCTTAGCTTAGCATAAAGACTGGTAACAGCTAAGACATTATGAAGGTACAGTCAGCGGGGGTTAGCTTAGCTTAGCATAAAGACTGGTAACAGCTAAGACATTATGAAGGTACAGTCAGCGGGGTTAGCTTAGCTTAGCATAAAGACTGGTAACAGCTAAGACATTATGAAGTACAGACAGCGGGGGTTAGCTTAGCTTAGCATGAAGACTGGTAACAGCTAAGACATTATGAAGGTACAGTCAGCAGGGGTTAGCTTAGCTTAGCATAAAGACTGGTAACAGCTAAGACATTATGAATGTACAGTCAGCGGGGGGTTAGCTTAGCTTAGCATAAAGACTGGTAACAGCTAAGACATTATGAAGTACAGTTAGCGGGGGGTTAGCTTAGCTTAGCATAAAAACTGGTAACAGCTAAGACATTATGAAGGTATAGTCAGCGGGGGTTAGCTTAGCTTAGCATAAAGACTGGTAACAGCTAAGACATTATGCAGGTACAGTCAACGGGGGTTAGCTTAGCTTAGCATAAAGACTGGTAACAGCTAAGACATTGTGAAGGTACAATCAGCAGGGGTTAGCTTAGCTTAGCATAAAGACTGGTAACAGCTAAGACATTATGAATGTACAGTCAGCGGGGGGTTAGCTTAGCTTAGCATAAAGACTGGTAACAGCTAAGACATTATGAAGTACAGTTAGCGGGGGGTTAGCTTAGCTTAGCATAAAGACTGGTAACAGCTAAGACATTATGAAGGTATAGTCAGCGGGGGTTAGCTTAGCTTAGCATAAAGACTGGTAACAGCTAAGACATTATGCAGGTACAGTCAACGGGGGTTAGCTTAGCTTAGCATAAAGACTGGTAACAACTAAGACATTATGAAGGTACAGTCAACGGGGGTTAGTTTAGCTTAGCATAAAGACTGGTAACAGCTAAGACATTATGAAGGTACAGTCAGCAGGGGGTTAGCTTAGCATAATGACTGGTAACAGCTACGACATTATGAAGGTATAGTCAGCGGGGGTTAGCTTAGCTTAGCATAAAGACTGGTAACAGCTAAGACATTATGCAGGTACAGTCAACGGGGTTAGCTTAGCTTAGCATAAAGACTGGTAACAGCTAAGACATTATGAAGGTACAGTCAGCAGGGGGTTAGCTTAGCTTAGCATAAAGACTGGTAACAGCTAAGACATTATGAAGTACAGTCAGCGGGGGTTAGCTTAGCTTAGCATAAAGACTGGTAACAGTCAACTCAGCAACCCTTTGGGACACAAACCCAGGTCTCCTGGTTGAAAGTCCTGCTTTAGTTTGACCCGCTCACTCCCCCCCCCCCTCCCTTTATGTGTGTTTTTTTACACCAGACTTTGTACTACGTCATCACACTTCTAAGCATTTTATCCGAGCATCTAATAATGACGCGACAGGTTTACATTGCAGTTACTTGAAAGAATGAGCAGAAAAAAAACTCACATTTAACTTTTGATTAAGCCCGTCACACACACACACACACACACACACACACACACACACACACACACACACACACACACACACACACACACACACACACACACACACACACACACACACACACACACACACACACACACACACACACACACACACACACACACACACACACAGAGATCCTCACCACTCCCCACCACAGGGCATCGGCGTAGTTTCCAAACTCGGTGAAGCCGTTGCTGTCGACAGCGTCTTTCTCTGCCAGGTAGACAAAGTACGAGGAGAAGATCAGGCTCAGAAAGCCAATGTACAAGGTAGTGATCAGCTCCTGAAACACGCACGACATAGCTCAAACTCAGTCAACAACAAAGGGATCATTTCAACACCATTCAATAATACATCTGCCACATTGTATCAGTTATGCCGTTTTACCAGCTACATGTCTGGAGTGGCTGTGTTCGCTATTAATGTGACATATGGGTGTGAATATTCATGTGCATGTGCTGCGAATGTGATGATTCAATTTAATTTTAGTCGGCTGTCGCTTGGTGGTGAACTAGAAGTGGATTTACTCCTCAAGCTGCAGTAGCTACTCATCAGTTTGGTGATGATGTTCTTTTAAGGAGAACGTTCCTTTAGTCAACAAATCCCATGAAACGACCAAAACCAACAATGCTTCAGTCCATTTATCAAAACTGTGGCGCTCAGTCCATTTGCTCTCTCAGATGACATGCATCTTTAAAAATGGGTCATATTTCAAAGTAAATTTTACTCAAATAAAAAAAAATACTTTTTTGTTTTTTTGATGATATATTTAAATATAATTCTAGAATCAATTATATATTTAATTCATTCTATATAGAATTTAATCCAACTCTAGTAAATATATCATCAACAAAAGAAAAAAAAAATATTGAAATAATTCTATTACATTATATATAAGGAAATTATAAATATAAGAAAAAAATATAAGGGAAAGTATATATAAAAATTAGTACATTAAGGCATTAATTAGCTTTTATTAACAATATTAAAGCCACACATGAATACATATACAGTATATGGTGCTGTAGTAAGCATACATGTCAGCAGGGAAAAAATATATATAAAAACTACTCCCCCGTTTTCCCTGTGTATATATATATATATATATATATATATATAGAAACGATAGTGGTTCATGGTGATGAAGACACGTCACCCACTGCTCCTGTGTGGCTCATCCATGTGTCTTTACTTTGACAGCCATGGAGCTCCCGGGCACAAAGGAGTTATTCATATCAGGCTCAGGCCCCCAGACAACACTAGTGATCCATTCAGTGTGGATTTTGGTCTTATCCTGGGATTTGTTGCCATCTATACTAAAGCCAGCATGACATAGTGGCTCCACACATTTAATAGGTGTGAATGGCTCCATGCCTGCTGCATGTAGTCTATTTGCTAGAGAACATAACATTATGAATATCACAACACAGTCTATAGCATGGTCTAGTACAACATTAGAACTTTATCATTAGCCCTCCGCTAAGCCCCGCCCCCTGCTGTCAGAGATACCATGGAGCCCACACTGTCACGTACTGCAACCGACGAAATAAATATGATCTAATATTTGGAAAAATAAGAAAAAAAGATAGCGATCTGTAGCTTTAGCTTCCATCTTTATCTTTTTTTTAACCTTCTTTCACGGCTGAAGCGGTTTGACATCCTGGATATATCCTGTAGATCCTCCTGTCTTTATTCAGGGGATGTAGTTAGCGGCAGCGTGGTCACCATGGTAACAGAGATCTGACAGCTTGACGGAGGAGCAGCCGGGGGCGGGGCTTAGCGAAGGGTCAATTAGCGTCTATTGTAAAGAGCATATGCTCCATTCACCCGGGGGGCTCATTTGTTGAATGGTGTTTGTTCAATATTAATATGCAAATCAGAACATGTTTCATGCCCGGATGTTTCGCTTAAATTAACCAGACCAGACCTTCTCCCTGCAAAGCTGCATTATTCAGTATTTTGTGGCTAATTTTCAGTGCCAGAGGTTTGAGTCTCGAATCAAATCAATGAGATTTTACGCGAAAGCATTCTAGGTTTCGATTTAAAATTATTTCCGTCAGAAAATCTCTTGAGGACTGAAATGTCCAGAGGTCCACGATGGTAAGAAAAAGAGGATGAAATCGACTAAATATGACTAAAACTGAGCCAGACATTTGAACTCTGGCCTAAAAATAACTAAATCTAAACGCTGACAAAATTTGACAAAAACTTCAACTCTGCTTATAAATTCAGTCCTGATGTGAAAGTATTGTATTTATTAAGTGCAACAAAGTAATAATCAGTGGAGGGGTGCTGGTTGAATTCAGATGAAGTAGTTGGAAACCCAGACAGCTGATCTCTCCCGCTGTATTTAAAACATCTACGAGGCATCTTGTTGCAGATTCAATAAGGAGCCGTCTGTGAGGTCTAATTGGGCTTTGCTCTCATCCCGCCGACTGTAATTGGACCACGGCTTTCGGAGAGAGCTCTTCCAGTGAGCGCTCTCTCTGCCAAGTAATTTAAACGGTGTTCAACCACTCGGGGTGCCGGGTGCACTCACTGCATTAAATCGGCCCCCGAAACCCACGATGAGTGAAATTCGAAATTCGTGTGTTGGCCCAAAACTGTCACTTTCAGATTTTTATTCCAGGAGCAGCAGCGTTATTGTGAAAAGGAAAAAGAAAGAAGACCCGCGTGATGGCTGTGAGTCACATAAAGCCATCCTCACATTGTGGTCCGTTGGCACTCGGCTATCTCTTCACATTTTTGGGATGTTTTGGCCATGGAAACCTTCACACGGTGGCTGTGAGCGCCTCTAACTCTGATGCGCATTCTCGTTAAAAAATAAGCGCTTTAAATGCATTCGGGTACGTCTCCGTCGCGACCCGGCGAACCGATTCCTGAAACACGAGCTTCCACTCTGCCGGCGTGCATCCGAGGAGCAACTGTGCAAATGGTGTTGACAAGCCACGAGCGGCAGAGCATTTAAACGTGTTTAAATGTTGCGATAACACGGAAATTGGGTGCTGGTTGAAGTGACTGAAACTCCACTGAATTTAATAAATAAAAATAAAACTCCAGCTGTTAACGCCTGAAGGGAATCAGCTCCAGGCGTCGAGGTAAAAGGCAGACAAACATATCCAGGAGGGTGTTGACGGAGAAGCTTACACCACGACCTCTGATGCCTTTAGAGCCCAATCGGGACTGATTGTGAGCACCTTCGCCTCTATTTTTCAATCATGTTCATCACTCCTCAATCGTGGGCCTCTTTGGTGAGTCCTTCAGAGACATTTTGAATGATTCGATAAGCATGGACGATGTTAAAACCCAGATTTAGGATCATTTGAGCTCTGCATTTACTTCCCCTGACTCTTTGATTGATGCAATTTGTCTCAAATCTTCTATGATATACGTTGCATTTCATTTTTTTGCTGTTTTTTTCCGTGCTTTTTGTACGTTGCCATCTCAACGAGGACTCCCTTGCAAAAGAGATTTAAAAATCTCAATGAGATTATCCTGATACGATCATTATCCATTATGTGCACCATATTGCGGTCCATCCAAAAGCAGCGATTTTGGAGGCACTGGCAACTTCAACCTTTTAAAAAATCTACACCAGCGCTTCCTTGTTATCCTCCACAACCCTGAAAGAATGGATAATGGAGGAAACTTCATATGAATCTGAAATCTTTGTAGTTATATTTTAGTCATGAGCGAAAGCCTAAACCACAGGTTCTCAACCCGAGGCTCCATAAATCTGAGGGGTTCACGGGAAGATTCTCGGAAAAAGAAGAAAAATACATTCATGCATATTTCTCTCAGTTCAATGTTACAGGATTTTCAGTTAGATAGATATAAAAAACATAAAAGTAACCGTGACATCTAGATTTATTTAACATGCCTTGTGTTGCATTCACCGCAAACCGTAAATCATAGCCATCCACAGTAGAAATATTGTATATATCTCCATATATCCATAGTAAAAATGTCTTCCATTGGGATTTTACAACTGGATGTTACGTAGCTCACAAGTCCTTTAAGTTCACAGTAGAATATTGTATTTATATACATTTTCTTTTTCCAAACACATAGTATTCCCTCACCATGACCGCATATCGGGATGTGTGTCGTGCCGCTGGACTGTTGGTTTAGTTTTTTCCTGTGCAATTTTATACCCAAAAGCACCTTTCCATGACTCAATAAAGAATGGACCATCTATTTTATTGCACACAATGATTGCTTGTGGGACGTTATCCATTTGCAGAGATTTGCAACATAACAATAGCTCCACTGTCTACAGGGAGTCCACCAGTATCCATGGTGACAGATGGGTACTATCGCTATCTGACATCCTCAATCAGAGCTGGAGTACCTGCCGATGGATGAAGACGACGGAGCCGAGGAGACGCCAGGTGCCCCCCTGCCGGTCCACGTGGAGCATCCGCAGGATCTGCAGGAAGCGAATCCCTCTGCGGATAAAAACCAGCGAGGTGTTTAAACGCCGACGTCGTACTCAGACCGACAATATGTATGCACGCACACGTTGTGTGGACGGAGGTCACAGCTGGCCGAGTCATCCCAAAGTGCTGAAGGCAGGGCCCCGGGCTGGGATGGCAAGGCTGGGGAAACATTGACGGGGCTTTGGGCTCTCCCCGAAACGCTTAAGTTAAAACAATAGGAGGAATACTTTTGTTCAATATAAACCAGTTTAGTTTTTAATCCTGGATTATGAACGTAGACCAATTTAAAATGTGATATTCAACTTTCACTTCAGGAGGTTTAACTTCTGGAAAGCATTGAGCAAAAAATAATCATTACAGCAATTGTCTACCACCGAACTGATTGAAGGACAGATCTGCTAACCACCGAGCCACAGTCGCCACAATCATCAATAATAAAGTTCCCTAAAGAAAGTTTGCATGTTCAGCAAAAAGATGTCACCAATCTGGACCAAGAGTCTCTTTTTTTCCTTAAATATGAAAATCGTGTTTTCCTCACTGTGCTGTTGAGCTCATCTTTTATTATTTGACCATATCGCATCATTAATTCATCAAAACAGGAGAGATTAGAGCCTCTCTGCCGAGTCATCACAAATACGTTACGCTAACAAAACTAATCTTTAGCGAGCAAGCTAGGCAACAACGTTTTGATTTGCTTATTTATTCATTTATTTATTAGTTTGCTTTCATTTTAGTTTGAACTTGGATGTATAAAACACACTTTTATGTTGTGCAAAACTGGATTAAACTCTGACTAATCTTAGACTATATCATAATATTGAATATATTAATCCTTGACCACAAACATTTGGCCGCATCGCCGTCTCTTACCTTACAGCGGAGGTGGCGAACACCTGGCCCTTGGATCCCACTGACAGCACAATTATTGAGGCAACAACCACAATCAGATCTGTATGGACAGAGCATGAAGGACCGTAAGTATAAATATGACATAAAAGTGTAGATGTTGTTTAATACACGAGAGGTTCAGCATTACAAGATAACGCTGTCCTCCAGGTATGGAAGCCCGGTTCCACCACTGAGATAGAAAAATTAGATCCTGTAAGTCATAATAATGAGAGATGCTAAGTCATAATTAGGAGATGGTAAGTCATAATTATGACTATTTCATAATTAACTTAACTATCTCATAATTATGAGATGCTCAGTCATAATTATGACTTACAGGATCTAATTTTTTTAGGGCTTCCATATCCATGTGAGGTTTAAAAGAGTAAAAAAAAGGTAAAAAAGAAGGTGGATGAAAAGTGCTCTATTAGGAAACGATCATTAAAAAATGATTCTCATTTGAGGTGAAAGGAGTTACAAATAATGTTAGTGCTAATAGTCATTGCTGCATATTTAAAAAAAAAATAATAATAATCACCTGGAGGGTCCAATTTTAAGAATAAAAAGATGAAGGTAGAAAGAAATATGCAGTGACAGTTTTAATTTCATGCTGAATTTGTCTGAGGTATCTCATTTTGGGATGCAGCTCAGGATTTATTACAGATATTGTTTAAATACTGTGTGGGTGGGAAGCGACACGTCTGTGTGTGTGTGTGTGTGTGTAGCTACGTGTGTGTGCGTGTGTGTGTGTACGGGGGTTGTGTTCCCACCTATAATAGATATTGGCTTCCTGGCAAAGCGCAGTCGGCCACAGATGCCAACATATTTACTGCGGCAGCCGGCTGACCAAAGGCGGACAAAATATTCCACGCCGAAGAACACCACAAGGACGATCTCCTGCCAGAGAAAAGAGGGAGAGACAAATGGGCTAGAAGGACATCGGCTGCTGTTGCATGTTATTGAACGCAACACCTGAGCAGCTGCTCGAACTTCGGGGAGGAAAAGTGTACTTTTAAAAACGGAGTTATGCAGCCTCTCCATGTAATTCATTAAGGGTTATTGATTCTCGATCAGAAGACGCACCCGTTTGTCACTGTTTAATTTGTACCAGCGCATTGATTTCATTCTCTATTTCCGCTGCTGCGTGTGCTCGGACCTGATAGGAGAAAAGACAAGTCGTTGTTTCACCTTGATGAACAGTTTGGGAATAGTTATCCATTTTTCTGAGAGGAATAGTTCAACGTTTTGGGGAAACAGACTTGTTTAAACTGTAATAAATGAGCCGTATACGTACAGATAGGGCTTGGTAATATATATCGAGAGTGTGATATGAGACTAGATGCTTTGCATATCATATTATTATGACATAAGTGTTTTCTTTCCCTGGTTTTAAGGGCTGCATTGCAGAAAAGTGATGTTTCTGTTATTTCCCTTTGCCCACATGTCATTAAAACCACATTACTGACGATTATTAATCAAAGATCTCATTGTGTAAAAACATTGAGAAAGTCAACCCTACAATATTGTGGCAATGGATCAAATATGTCTTGACTTTCCCCTTAACTCCATCCCCACACATGCTTAACTTTGACCTCTGCATTTAACCCATCCAAAGCATGTTGAGGATGCTGTGAACCTCCTGGGACACAACTGGTCTCGCTCAGGGACTCCTCCGACATGCGGAGGCGGGGATTGATCCCCCGACCTTGCGTTTGAGAGACGACCCCCCCGTGTACCCGCTGAGCAGCCGCTCCACGCTCAAAGTTAAAGCGAAAGAAAGATACCGCTCTCGAGTCTTTACAGTAAATAGGAAGCTACGACCACCATGCTAGCGGTTTTAGCTTCGGCTTTTAGCTTCCTACTGGAAACTGAGTCCTGTGGTGTCTCGGCCTCCAAAGAGTCCAACAATGGGTTTACATCGGATATGTTACAAGTGCATCGGTATCAGACACTGAGGGGAACTGATCAAGTCGGTATTTGATGAGTCGGGAGTGAGAACAGGTTGCACAGTGATGACAAGCCACTAGGAAATAACCACAAAGCCCCAAAACCAGAACCTTTTTAGACTTTCTTTACTAAAAAGTATGTAAATTAGGGACTTTCAGAGGTGCTGGGAGGCGGACTTTACAAAGAGCCATTAGCTATTTCCCCCTGTTTCCAGTCTCCGTGCTAAGCTAAGCTAACAGGCTGATGGCATCTGAATTACCCCCTTCTTTTCTTTCTCAGTTCTTATTCTCACTACTTTTCATTTGCATGACAATAAACTGAAACAAGCCATAACAGCGTGTGTCCATCGCTAAACATGAAGCTCGTACAATTAAGGCTTCTCAATTAAAGCTGCTCCATTTCAATCCCTCCAGTGATCCTCGAGGACAAATAGATTAGAAGAAAATCAATTACAGCACACAATTACACCAACACGTGGAAATTAATGAACTGCAGTGTGAATGCGAATGAAATTACCGCCGCTGTCTCTTAATCATTGGCGGGAATTTAGAGATGAAGCCGTCTGAAAGGTGACCCGCCGCCATTTTTATGCATTTTTAATGGCGACATGATCACTTTGCAGCGTGTGATGGAACGAACAAAGCGGAGGATGTCGTTCATGTTGTACAGCCGGTGGCGTTTTCCTCTATTGGAGGTGATTTTTCTTCTTCATCAGAGCCAAAGCTCAGAACGTCCGTCGAGTAAAACAAAACCAAAACATGCATTCATAATATGATGAATTGTGTTCTTGAAAGATAATAACGAAAACGTTGTATTCCTTAATTTATTCTCAGAGGATTTCTACTTCAAGGTTGAAAAACAAATTGTGCATTCAAACAAAGCAATGCATTAACAAACCGGAGGTGTGCAGAAACACAAAACCCTTGTTTTCAGCTGGACCCTTCAGTCTGACCTTAGAGACAGCGGTTGGCTCTTGAGTCCACTTACTGGCTTGTTTCAGAGGTTTTGACTGTGTAACACAAATTGTCTGTGTTTGCTTAAAATTTTGAGCATGACAATTGAATGCTTCAGCGCCGAAACCGAAGCCCGCGGGGTCCAAATTAAGACAGTGAACCTGCGTGCAGTGGAGATCGTGTCATCAACAGCTGTTTCTACAACAACAAAAAACTAAATGTTTAAGCCAACATGAAAGTGCTGAGAATATTGAAAAGCTTCAAACATCTACAGTAAATACCATCTGTCCGCTGATGAAGAGCGTGTCCTTAAGGATTCACTCGGTTCTGAGAAGAAATGGGACCCGACCGGGGAAACCCAAATGGGACCCGGTCCAAACTATACTCCGCTAACGGTGCCGTGGCGTTGTTCCCACAGCCTATTATTCCGAAACCTCAATAATCAGAAAAATGCCACTTTGTAAAATACACATCTACCTTTAGGAAGATATGACTACTAACACAGATGCTCTCACCCCGTACCTATCTCACACATTTCTACTTGAATTAACGGAGCAGGAAAGGCAGAGCGGCGGCCATTTTTATGTGTACAGTTGCCATTGGGACCGTTCTAGCTAGCGAGCTAACTTCCGTATGAACTAAAACAGACTGAGAGCGAGTCAAAGCCTTCGTTAGCTGAGGTTCAGACACGCTCGTCACAATGTGGGAAAGCTCTTCGCTGTCTGGAACCAGTGTAGTTAGCTAGTTAGCTAGCTAGTTAGCTTGCGCTGCGTCTAAACGGACATTATTGCATCATGCGGCAGCAGCAGGTGATCTCTCTCCATTAGGCTCAGTCTGGCTTTACAGTTTACAGCTATGTTCCTCCTGGTTAGAGGTTTGAAACTTGATTATAAATCATTAGTTGAGAAACAAACACCAAGAAAAAAAAACACCCCCGAACCTCTTTCTCTTTCATATCTCTCGTCTCTTGTCACATCCCTTAGCCCTCAAATCCTTCCTCGCCTCCTCGTCTCTCGTTACAGGAACCTCGAGGGGGACAATAAGACCAGGATCCCTCATCCAGTCATCGTCTCTCTCGACCTAAACCCATCATCAATCCCCTTTCGACCTTCATTTCATCCCTCCCTTCATTCTCAACCTTCGTCATTCGACAACCTACTACCCCCCATTTTCCAATAATAAATCCATTTGCATTCATACTGTGGACTTGATGGTCTGCCAGGATTTGTTTCCAGAATGAAAATAACAAGTAGCAATACTTTTTTTTTTCAAAGTTTACACTCATTTTTTTTTCTACGGGATCCGAAGAAACCAAACAAACGAGACCTTTTGGGAATGTGGATCTTTTTGGGCAAACCGCAGAGCATCTGGCCAAACACACGGCTACAAACACTGTCAGCCGGCGCCGCATCTCCAAGTAAAGAACAGCGTGGTCTCTGTTAACCTTGAGTGTGCAGGAAGAAAGCGGCAAAAACAAAGAAGCTGCTTTTGTGGTGGGGGGAGGGGAGAATGAAAGAGGTCCAGGGGTCACAGGAAGTCTCTGAACTAGAAAGCACAAAGTACAACAACAAAAAAAGGCATCCTTTGGGACGGAGGATGGAAAAGATGAACGTTTGAGATTTTTGGTAGGTTTAGGAGCATGGTAAACATTCATTATTCATTATCTGTGTTGAAGAGACGCATAACAGGATTAAATATCTCCTGGGTGAATTTAAGGCAGAACAACGATGTGCCGTAAAATGTGATATTTATGGTATTTGTGAACAAATATCACACTTTTCTCCATAATAACAGGTGTGACTCGTACACAGGAGCCTCTTTGAATCCAACAATGGACTCGTAGGCTTCGAGATCATGAAGCACCGTGACAACTTCATCCCATTATCCCGAAGGCCAAGGTGAACTTGTCACACTCGGCACTTATAAGAAAATCCTCAAGCCCTTTTCATCCTTTTCTTAAAGGTTTTCCTTTGTCGGAGCTCGAGCGACTCACCCATCGCCCGAACACTTCCTGCATTGAGCAGCTGGTCCCTCAGGGTTAAGTTTCCTCCATTTACTATTGAATGTAGAGGAGCTGTTTGTCCTCTTAGACCAGCGGGACGCAGAGGGGGGGTCGATGTAGTCCAACCTGAAGTGTCCCGAAATTGTTTCCTCCGTCAGGCGGCGGTTAGGTCGATCGACACGTGTAATTGCTTTTCACGCAAAACAAAAAACTGAAGTTTGAAATATTGTCGTTTGTTTTGCAGCATCCTCCCAATCACCGTGTCGATCGTTGCGGCTTTTGAGAGAATCTGTGATTCCCGTGTTTACGCTCGTAGTCGTCCTTTGCTTCAGGTTAACCAACTTGTGTGATTTCAAAGAACTTCGTATCGACTGCGTTGTGCCGTGAGCGTCGTGGATTCATCAACGAGGATGCAACACGGCAAAGGGAACACACCGATCAGAAGATCAGAATCGGGCTCGTTGGCTGAATGCCAGCCGACAAGGAAAAAAAAAAACTAAAAACACAAGTGCTGAGCAGATGGTGAAAGTCAAAGCCAAGATCAGGAGACAGGCTGTATCTCATGCAAACAGTGCTCTTAAAAGAAAGCGTTTAGATTAGATAGAGACTGTTTCAAGTCGCAATCGCTCTCCGAGTGCAGAGTCTGTCGGACGCGTGAGGTTCACGGACCGCCGAGCTGGATCACCGAACGCACACCGAGGAGTTCTCCTGGAAACAAGAGTTTCTCGCCCAAACACGTCCTGCACACCCTAAAGGTCTCGAAGGACCTCGAAAAATATCTACGCAGCTGATTGGTCGATTTCTTTTGAGTGGTTTGAAAGCTGCGTTATTAACAGCTCTCTTCTTTGTCTTCTCTTTACTGCCTTCTCCGGAGCGTCGCACACCTCTCGACAATACACACTGATTGTGTGTGTGAAGATTTGCATGAAAGTGAGGGATACGCTTGGTATCGTCGCTCTTAATTTGTCGGATATGAGCAGATTTGTGTTTGATGCCACCACAAAGTCAGGCAGTTTAACATGCAGGAACACAAGATGTTGTGTCCAGCTAAGTGCTACGCTAATCCCTTTAATCTCTATGCCAGTGCAGCACCAAGGCTCAGAGCTGGTGTTAAAGCAAGTTTTTCTCTTTTTTTTTTAAACTCTCCGTATAGTTGTTGCAAGGATTACATCCAGATTTCAGTCATTGATTGCTTCACGTTACATGACTTCACATCGACTAATTGGAACGTATCTGGAGACCTGGAGAGTCCGACCCAAACGGAGAAAGCTATCATATCAGTTGAGTCGCTCTGTCCAACTTTAGATAACCCCGGTCTGCCGGAGTAGAAAACTGCCCCACAACAGAGATGCGGCACGGATCTGCAGACTGCAGTTGTGAGAGACCAGCATACAAATCCGTCTCTTGGATGAAGTAAACTAATTGTCCTGTTTGCTTGGGACCGGGCGAGCTATGGAGCCCATCAATAATCACTGCACCGCCGAGCGTGTCAGCACCACCTAATTCATTTCACAAAGAGGCTTTCTGCTCGGATCAGCGCTTTGAAATCTCTGGTTTTGAGTGCAGACCGTAGATAAGAAGTGGGCATGATCACCGTGAGGTCACCCGGCTGGGTTGTGGACTAAAGCTCGTTCTGCATGTTGGCCGGCGCCATCTTGGTTTTTTGTTTTTTGACACAAGAGGGTGGCGCCATGTTGAAAAGGAGATTTTTGGTCGACAGAAAACTGGTTAGAGTTCACTTTCAGGAACTGAAACGCAATGTGAAAGGGTCAAAGTTCGAAAGCGGAAAAAAACAGGGACACCTTCCAACATCGTAGTAGTGAGCTGTCAATCACAAGCCCTAAAGCCTTAAAGCCCTAAAGCATCCCCTGCTTCATGGTGTGTTTGACTCTAAATAGGTCCATCATTTACTAAATGAACATCATGCTGTAGAGAAGAAGACTTGAAACTAGAGACTGTGACCATAAAAGTAATAAATCAGACATCTTTTAGCAACCGGAGGAGTTGCCCCCTGAAGGCCATTTAAAAGTAAAAATAATTTTTTTTTCATGAGATTCAATTTTTGAGACCCGGATGTTGTCGCCCACATTCCCGACAGCAGAAGCTAAACCCATTTGACCCCAAACGCTGAGGGTGAGGACGGTCTAATTGGGATTTAATCAATCTTTAGCTCTTAATTAAAACGTCCGCTGGAGGTAGATCCAATCTCGCAATGAGACAAACCGGAGACAAACACCTCTGTTTTAGCGGTGAATCCCGGGAGTTATTTTTTTTAATTGAATCCAATGCAGCACTCACCACCCAGAAGAGGGTCGTGTGAGCCAGGGCCTGGTACTGGTCGATGGTAGACAGCACGCTGAGGATGAGGCAGGCCAGAACGATGAGAAACCTGGAGGGCACAAAGCAGATCGGACGTTAGTCTGGATTAAAGTTACAACGAGGAACTTTTTCATTTTGTTCGGATTTCGCCGTTCCCCGTGGACAAAAGCGCCAGTGTTTCCTGAGCATAGGAGGCCCTCAAGAGAAACCTCTTATCGTACTGCAGGTGGAAGCTGGAGTCTGAACTGAAGGAGTTGGCCGGTGCACCTGCATGATTTCGTCCAATTTTTGCATGAAATCCGAACCCAGGCATTAAACACAACTTTATTGAAATAGCCAAAGCTGACCATGTCACTCCCTCATGGAGGTCACATCGAGGGGTCGGTATTAGATTGAGAAAAAGTCCCTTTTAACATTTTTAATGGGGATTTTTCAAACTAAATCCTGATTATCTCCTCATTCACAAGGTCTATTTGAAAAATTAAAAAAGCTATAATATACAGAAAACCCTTGTGAGGATAGATAATAAGGCCATGTATGTGTTAGTGGTATATTGGTTTATGATAGTACACAGAAAAAAAAGATTTCTCGAAAAATAGGTTTTAAAGTTTTTAATTATTTTTATCTTAACATTTCACTAAAAACTGTAGTTATTATATATAATAGCTCAATATCTTGGGACTATCTGTGCAAAGGTTTTTTTTGGATTCTTTTTTGATTTTTCTTGTATTTTTATAGTCTCAGTATTGCCTAGTCTCCCCATATGGGGCGCCTTCGTGCTTTTAAAATGTCATAATTGTACGTTTTATGTCGGTGGAAGCTCTAATTCCCTTTTGTTAAGATTCGTATACAATACAATTGGATAGTAACGTCCGAACCAGCTCTTGTTTGACTCCATTTTCCTCCAATCAGAGCTTTACATAACCGGTCGTGGGCCAACACAAACCTCCTCACCACCCCTCCAACCCCATATTCATGTCGACATTTCAGCCTTTGATTTGAGCAGCAAAACTTCAGTCGACATTGGTGTCGGATTCGAGTCTGAGCTTCTAAACAACTTGGGAAAGAAATTTCAAAAAAAAAAAATTTTAAGACAGCAAAACATTACTTTATATTTTTCTCATGAAAAGCATCTGACTGATGATCAAGGACGGCTCTCTGGAGGAAGTGCTGCGAACCTTTTGAACTCCTCCATATGAATGCAAAGCGCCCCAATGCAAAGTGCATGATAAACTTGTCAAATAATGACACACACACACACACACACACACACACACACACACACACACACACACGTGCAGTCAACAAACACTGGATTGCTCCTTAACATTCTCCTTATTCCCCCCCTCAAGGTCACAAGTATTTCGACTGCAGCAACAAAGAGACGTCTTTAACTCCTCAACCTACTTAAGAGAAATATTTTGTATTTCTCTGAGTTCAGGCTTCAAGCTGCTGCGACGCTTCACCCAAAAAAAAGGACGAACACTTTGTTCTGCGGCCTTGAGTTACTGACTCCGGAACTCTCCACCAAAAGACATCCCAGGAGCTACTTACAGTGTTTTTGTAACACCAAATAAACTGCAGTGGTTATTTTTCACTGCTGTTCATAAAAGCCAGAGACGGGGATCCTGGGGGATTTGAGGGTAGTGGAGGATGATGGGAAAGCAGCGCTGACTGCAATACAGGTGCTGAGCCCTCCTCACTCTCAAGACCTCGTCCATACGGGATTTTGCCCGCGGAGCCGTCGGCGCCCGTTTTCAACTTCGGGTCGCCACGGATCGTCTTCGCTATCCGAGTCGAAGTCGGGGATTGTGTTTCAGCTCATTTTCATTATGTTTGTCTGTGGGCAAGCTGTCTCACAGGATGAATAATGCATGGGCACGAGACTTTGTGAGGCGGTTGGCATTGTGGCAAAGGGCAAACTGATTAACTTTCCATTTCCGCTGGCAGGAGATGTGGCGGCGAAACTTCAGACCGGATTCACGTGACGCCGTCTGAATCCGTTTGCCAGTCAGCTGACGGGACGGTCGGCCGTGATTGGCCCAATCGGAGGGGGGTTAAAAAAAAAAAAACATGGAGGCACTGGAAAGTTGGCTGTCTTTGGATGTAACTGCGTTCAGTGTTCATTTCAAAATGTGACAAGAGGTTTTTACAAATGAATAGGAAATAAGATCAATAAATAAATAAGCAGTTCCAATGGCAAGTGTTACTGTGCAACATATCCTCATGCAACAGATATCAATATGACATCTTACGAAAAGGTATTCCTCCTTTTTTTGTGCAAGTCCAGCAACCCAATTTCTTGTTACATGCATACGTATTTTCAAAATAAACTTCTGTCTTGACAGGAAACAACTTAGTTGTTGGTTCTGTTTTTGGAAAAGATCCTAATTTGGGTTAAAATACGGATAATTTGGGTTGTTTAAGTACGGAAGTTACGTGAGAAATAAATCAAGTTGACTTCTGGTCTCACGCGGGACACGGACACCGGTCACCTGGGTGAAAGTCCGGTGTTTTTGGACCCTTTTCACACTTCCTGGTTGAATATTACGGAGATTTCACATGAAATGATATTGTGGGATATAATACTACCATTACTTCACAAACAGTGTATAGAGAACAGCATGCACTGGGGCTTGGAAGACTCCCAATATGGAACTGGCATACCGCAGAGTGATGTTGGAAGTATTTGCTCGACTGTCATCCCGATAATATTTCAAACCACTGTTCATGAAAAGGAAGCAGCCCTGAAGGACCTCTGTCTCGTTCCTATATGAGCACACTAGATGGAAACTATGTGTAGAGGGAGTTTCCAATGTTTGCACCATGGAGGCTCTTATCACCGCATGCTACAGCCTGGGTTTACTGAAGACTGGCCAGGAATCCAAATACCCCACTTTAAAGAAACACACACACACACACACACACACACACGCACACACACTCACAGGCTTGACCGTGCACGCCACACGTCAACACAGATAAAAGACAGAGGAGAGACCTGCTCGGGGAAGATGAACCGGTGTGTAACACGGCTCACAAAGCAGCTGCTTCGGTCTGAAAGACACAGAAGAAGCACACAATACGACTAAATGGGAGCCAATTTGTCCATTAAGGAGAGACGGGAACATTGGGCACGAACAAAATTGCTCGCATCGTTAGGACGAGGTGCAATTTACACGATCTTATGCTCGATACGTGGCGGAGGCGGCTGAAAAAAGGGGGGGGGGGATCAAAAGAAACACAAATGAACATCAAACTTTCCCAGCCAAACACCCCGGTATGCTAATGGCTGCAATTTGTCGGCCTAAATTTTTTCCGGGGCGTTTGAAACGCCAGCGAGCGCGCACACACTCGGCATGCGCGGCACACACACACACGGCCCCCTCGCTTCGGATCCGTCTGAGACGAGCCGACTAACTGCACCATCGTATTTCACTTCCTTTCCCTCCAGCGGGCTCGGTAGAGCAACAGACGAAATAATACACTGGCTGGGCTCCACGGGCGCCGCTGAGCTCTAAACAAAAAAGCTCAAATCATCGCTCCCATCCATTATTGATGGGCTGATCCACTCGCGGTCTGCTGTGCAGGCCGGGGACGGAGGCGCGGCAGTTAGCCGTGACCGTGTCACCGGCCGTTAGCGTCAAGCGTCCCGCTCGGACCGACAATCACACCTCGTTTGCATCACTGTTGCTTTGAGGAGAAGAGAAAACACAAACTCAACCAACAGCAAGGAACGGGGGTAATACACACTGTGACCAATGGAGTTCCAGGACTTTTCCAGGACTTTAAACCAAATTCCCATGAGCAAACATTTAGTGAAATCTGGGTGTGTCCATGAAAAAGTGATAAAATGTAGTATTTAAACTAACAATGAGGATTCCAAAGCATACAGTATTCCTTAAAGGACACAAATGAATGAGAGACAATAGTTTGATTAAAAGAATAAACATTTATAGATATACTCAGCGTATGCCTGCTTATATTTTGAGTCTTTCTTTTAAAAGCATATTCATTATTTCAAACTCAGCGTAAATGAACCACATGAACACATGAATATAACACATTTACATGACTTTTACTAAACTTTTTGGATTTTTTTTTTTTTCAAGGACTTTTCCGGGCCTGGAAATAACCATTTTAAAATCCCATGACTTGTCCAGGTTTTCCATGACCGTGTGATCCCTGAATGCAACACAGAACAGATGTTCAGATGAATGCAGTGATTAACGATGAGGATTTAAGGCCCGGTCGGACACCTTTGACTTTGGCTCGTACGAGGTGAAAAGTGACCTTGATGTCCTCCGTTAGGAATCGAAGTGTTTTTCGTCAAAGAGAAGAACAAAAGATGCCTTTTCCCCCCAGTTCCTAAATTACAGGACGGGACACGAGCAGCTCGGACAACAACACGTGAACTCTGGTTTGTTAAATCATTCATTAATACTGTCAGATTGTTCTTCCTTCAACTGGATGCTGTTTGACAGATGCAGCCGGTTCACTTTAAAGGAGCCGAGTCTGTAAAAAAACACTTTTCTGATTGTTGCCTTCTCCTAACGCTCCTGATCATCTGCAACCAGCATGTGGGATGGATCCACTCTGCTCCAAACCAAGCGGCTGCTAGACTGCAGACCAGCGGGAGCACGAGATATACTTTATTAATTGCTCGAAGCTAAAATTATACCGCGTTCACTTCCAGCGGTATGAACGGCTGCTTTCCTTTTACCCCCGACGAAACAGATCTGAGTCCTGGCCGGCATGCCGTATCACCACACACACACACACACACACACACACACACAAGCAAACACACGCACACACACCGGGGCCTCTGATAAGGACTCGGGTCACTGACGTGGGCGTTCTGGGTCAGTGATAAGGCCGTGCTTGTTCTCCCACTAAAACATTTGCAAAACAAGGAACCGAACTGAACCCAGAGAAGCTGCTGGAGGGTCCGACATGCCGCCAACGAGCCCCGGCTTGTGTTAAAGAGCTGAGAGAGATGTCTAAACCGCTCTCATAGACTCTCACATTAAACCCACCAGATGTGATCTCATGAAACTACAACTCTGGGTCCACAGAGCTACCCTGATGAACTTATTTTGAGGTGGTTTTCCGCGGCCCCTGTGGATTAAAGTGAAGTGGTGTTTCCGACCAGCAGATTCCCTTTAAAACATTTATTTTTACTGCAGCCGGTGTCTGACAGCCGGGAGGCCAAGTTCAGCTCCAGGCGTGAAGTTTTCCACCTCCTGCCGGACTTCCAACAGGCGGCGAAGCCGGATCTGGGTCAGGCAGGCGGCGCCGCTGGAGTCCGAGCTGAAGGAGTTTCTGGTGAACCTGAAAGATTCACGGGGAATCGTTTTGATCTTTTATTCACCATGCAGGTTTCTTATCTTTAGCTCCACAAAGTTCCCAATTCCCTCTGCACATCCGGGCCGGAGAAAATGCTGTTCGGCGCCCTCGCGACCCCTCTCGTTTATTTATGTCGATCGCATAAGAGGCAGAGCATCGAATCCAGACGGTTTCATAACCAAAAGTTCCTCGCACTAACTTGAAATATAGAATATAACATACATAGAAACATAGTGCAGCTTTTGGAAGGTTACGTGGATTTGACCACCCTGCTCAGAAGGGATTATCCGCCCCTTCGGGTCCTCTACGGGGGGGCGGCATAAACAGGTCTGGAGCCGAGCCGCAGCAAACAAACGACCGTCCGGGCCGAAGGCGTCCGAATCAGCCGAATGAAGAAGGGAAACACGCCGCCGCCACCGGCTTTTTGAAAAAACAACAACATTGATTTCGTATTTCAAGTAGCACTTTGTGGCGTCTCCTGTCCTTTTGTGCAGCCTGAGCCATTTACATCACATCACAGTTCATTTAGCTGACGCTTTTATCCAAACTTACAATAAGTGCAATTCACCGTGAGTACAAACAAGAATCAGAACAACAAGAATCAAGAAGGTACAATTTCATCAATACAGTTAAACTACAAAGTGCTATCAGTAAGAGCCATTCCAGTGCTACTAGTACTACTTTCTTTATTCAAGGTATACAGTACTGTATATATATATATACATATATATATATATATATATATATATATATATATATATATTAACAAGATTTTTCTTTTGCTCGCTCACTTTGCATCTTGTTAATTGATGAAAATAATTTTTGAAAGCATTCTTAGCTTACGGCATTTTTTCCACACCTGCCTAAAACCTTTGCACAGCACTGTGGCCGGAAAAGATGTGTTTTTAGTTTACGACGAATATTCAAGACTTTGTCGAGCCGTGACAGGAAGGTCGAGGCCCTCATCTTGCTGCTTTGGCCTCAGTCTAATACAAGCAGTGTTTGAAATGTTCATGCATGAACGAGGACTTCCCTGCGATCACAGCTCGCCACCGGCTCGCCCTCTGGTTGTGTCCCCGCCGTGCTGTTGTTGTTACTGCGCTGCCCTCTGAGTCACCGGGACTCTAACCTGCTCCGACAGGCCGCGTCCTCTTCCCACGCTGAGGGGTCACAGGGGACCGCTACCTCCTCCACAGAACACACACACACACACACACACACACACACACACACACACACACACACACTCCAAGTTTAGCTGCCTGCTATCAGGGCCAGCAAGTGGGGACAGACACTGTGAGCCGGAGGATCATACCCCACATTCCTAAAGCTCGGCCTGAACGGTCCATTTTGGATCATACTGGACTGTCAGGTTTCCCGGATGTGGGCGACGCCGTTACATCGGTGGCGTTTATCACCAGTAACACCTCGTTTTTCAAAGCTACACGACAAAAGCTTGTCACACGCGTTGTTGGGCGGTGAACCGTAATGTGACATCCTCATGATATTGCAGCTTTGGCAGGTACAATCCATCCCACAGTGGATTACTCCAGGATCAATGTTCATCATAGCTGTATTATTCATATTTCATTTTCCATTAAACCAGGTAGTCTCACACACCTGTCACACTGTCAAGGGGAAGGAAAACAAACGTCCCCTGTCAGGTTGAAAAGCCTCCACTGAAAGCAAATGCCCTCTGTGTGGTTGGACTCAAGCTGTTCAGCGGTGCTGAGGAAAAACAAGTCTCCCGAATGAAAGATCTTAATAATAATCCTTTAGTACTCCTGTGAGGACGAGGACGAATTGTGTGGTATTTTTTTTTTAATCTGCTTGAGTTATGTATCCTTATAATATTCCTACAGGGACCTCCAGTCCTTCTGTGATATCCGTGCGGCATCTTTCTCAAATTCACAGGATTAACACTGCTTTGTAGCAAGGGCTTCCAAGAGTACATGCGCAATTAACTCCCTGTTTAATTAGGATCTTAGAGTTGCAATTACACCGTTGAATACCCCACGGAAATGGATGATTATGGCAATAAAAAAACACAAAAAAAAAAGAACAACACTCACACTGTGAAGTGATACACGAAGCACTTCCAGCCAGACGGCCTCTCCAGAAAGTTATACACGCGTCCTTGGATGTAGGCGCGGGTGACGACCGGACGCAGCCCGGTGCTGTACACCGACATCCGCACGGACATCCGGGGATGAGATAAGTACGGGTGGAGATGAACGGTCGGTACATTTGTGTCAGTGTTGCCGTCCTCTGGCATTCCGTCTCGCTCAGAAAACGTGTCGTTGCCCGCGGGGGTTCCCGGCTCAGGCGCGCAAAACCTGGTTTCCGACAGTTCCAAATTGGGGGGTCTCTTCCCTCGAGCCACCCCAGAAGACCTCCGCGAGTTCGACATCGTAGCTTCCCCGGTATTCTTCTGGCGCTGGGTTAACTTTTTCTTTTCTATTTTTTTTTTTCTCTTCTGTTATTTTTTTTACTCAAACGGACACATGTTCGCCCATGTGCGCTCACCTTCTGTTGTGCGCCTCCTCTCACCAGGGCGCATAAAGCTGTGAGATAAACGGAGTTTATTAATGCTCCAGATCACCAGGACGGAGTTTCTTTAATTTAACTTTACGGCTCTCTTGTGGTGTGGAGGTTATGGGCGAGCCTCAGCCAGCAATGAACGCAAGTCCTACCTCCGTCAGAGCACTTATCAGCCTGGGGAGCTGTGTGGCGCCAGGCGGTGCGCCATGAGTCGCCAGCTGTTCAGAGATTTTATTGTTGTTTTTTTTTTTTGCAAAACTGCTCGAAAGCAATCTGCAGCTGATGAACTCCATCCTCAGATCCGTGTTGAATATACATCACACCGTTACTGTCTTCCCTCACAAAAAAAATACTTTTCACACACAATGCAAACACTTTTTTTTCTTTTTTTACAATCATATTTTTGCAAACCTGTTAACACACGTCATGTACACTGTAAAACATCACAGCCCTGTTTAGTTACTTCCACTTACTACTTCTCTTTAACTCAAAGAGCTCTGATAAGTTTTAGCTTTTGAACTTAACTGTTCAAGTTAAACGTAGTTAAACTTACAGTAATGCGTTGTGTTGACTTCTTTGAAATTTGTTCAAGTTAATTCAATTTGGCTCTTTAAGTTGTCAGTAAAAAAAAAAAAAGACTGGAAAAAGGCGGGAGTGGGGGATAAAAGAACAAATGTTGTCATGTTTGAGTTTTAGGGAAACTGTCTTTTTTTAAACCATGGCCAGGTTGAAGCCTAGCCATAATCTACTGGATAAACACTGCAGATAAGTCAAATACTTAAATTCCAATGAAAATATCGGCATTTTGTGGTAAACAAGAAAGGACTACTTCCACCGGCGGAGGGAGTCTATTAACCTGACAACCTCCAGTGAATCGAGGCGGAGCAATTCACCGTTACTTTCCACCTGCATCAAGTAGAGCGGACTGAACAGAGCTGAGGATTCCTCTCGCTTTGCTTCGGCACATGAAGGTGAGTTTAAATTATGACTAAGTGTTTTTCTTAATTAATAGCATGGGTAACGTTAGTAATGTAACTGTAAATGTAATGTGCTTTTCAATGGTCTGGAAAGGCTAGCTAACTGTGTGGCTTCAATATTCAGCTAGCTTAACAATTTCCCTTAATAGTTTTTCCCATGAACTTCTAAGACAAATGGTTGACCTATTTTATTTGTCCTGCAGTTGATAAAACGTAATTAATGTAGAACTAGAAGCTATTGGTTCATTTTCTTAAGTGACCGCAATTTTCTTTCATTACCCGCCAACTAGCTTGTTAGGTTAACTAGCTTGTTAGGTTAGCTAAGCTAGCTAGCGCGTGCTAGCTAACCTAACACGAGCATCCACGAACATTAAGCAGGCTATAGAGTCATGGCTGAGGGATTCACATTGAAGGCTGAGTCAGTGCCCATGCTTTGCTTGCTCTTTGTCAGTGGGCAAAATGTATTTATTAATGGGTTGATATTTAGTTTGTATGCCAGTAATTACTTGTATTAATGCGCACCCACACAGCAGACAGCATTTAGAAATGTAAAAGATTGGTAATTGAAGCATAGAGTAAATTATACGTTATATTTATAATAAATACAAATATATGTGGGTTTTATTTGTCTGAAACTCATTTCACTAAATATGCAATTCCTTTGTTTTTTTTAATTTACAGATGTCATCAAGAATGTCCAGTACTTGATATGGAAATGTAAGTTTTGTGAATTCCCCACTAATTGACAAAGAAGAATAATCCAGCATTATAAATATCATCATGGACATCATCATCGGTGGTGTTTAGGACTTATGTTAGGATTATACCTTTGGTATTGCATTCATCTACCCTTATCTGTTTTTCCTAGGATGCAAACCAAAACCGAAGAACAGCTGCCCTGCTTGGTCTTCCATGCTATCTTTCAAAGGATCCCTCTGACAATATCCGGATGTGTGATGTAAGACACTGTATTTACTACACTCAATGGTTGTAATGTGACAATGGTAACATGTTTTGTGTTCATTAGTTTTATTACCCCTAGCCACACTATTTTTTACAGAGATTTTGTATAATTACAAACTGTCTTTTCAATAGTCTCCTTCACCTTTTTTTTGTTTTAGAGATTTTTAATAAGGATTCTCCAAACATTGAACTAGTACTATTTTGGAGATGTCTGTTAAGATGTGAATGTCTTTATATGTCTCCAGGTCCTTTGACAGTCTTCGATGTGGCCGAAGTAGCAGAGAAGATCATCCAACACAAGCTCAGAGACGTACCACAGGCTTTGCCATGTTGATGGCCACAATCTACTGCCTTAACCTGGAGTGCCCCCGTAATATGAACGACACCTTTGAGTTCCTTCATGAACATTAAACCGGACCAGAGCTCAGCAAGATTCCATGGGCTCAGAAGCAAACTGCTCAGATAAATGGTAAATGGACTGTATATTTTATATCTCTCTTCAAGTCTTCCTACCACTCAAAGCTTTAACGCTACATGTCATCATTCACTCACACTGATGGGAGGAGCTACCATGCAAGGTACCACCTGCCCATCACTAACTAACATTCACACAAGAGAGGTCAAGAGTCTTGCCCAAGGACACATCGACATGGACTAGCGGAGCCGGGGATCGAACCACCGATCCTCTGATTGAAGGACGTCCTTGTTCTACCACTGAACCACAGTTGCCCCAGATTATAATAATAATTATAAATATAGCCAGTAAAACAATTAGAGCACATATCAAAGTCAAGCTTTAGAATAAAACTCTTCTAAACTGTAGATTGGTTGTTTTGACACGTAACACCTTTGGTGGGGCTGTTAGAATTGTGTTTAAGAAATTAAACATATAATACATTTTTATAAAAATGTATTATATGGATTTTATAAAGTTCTCAGTATCCCACATATTGCCTCTTCACAGCCACACTACCTTATCTCCAGCTGTCTCTAATTATATGTTTCCCTTTTTTTGAAAGTATGCAATTAAGTTGTGTGTATCCATTTTTTGGGGTGTTTACAATGTTCTTATGTTTATATTGAAAATGTATAAACTTGTAACTATCTCATTTGTCATTGTACAACCACACATACTGTCAGTGTCTGTCAGAGTGCCTCCACTTGTATGTGGGAAACATGTATTTAACACATGTATATTTGGGTGTGTTGAGATGTACTTGTAGCCAATGTTTCAGTCTGTGTATATTTTCTTCCAATAAATGTTATATATTTTTAACAGAATCAAGAATTATTGGTCATTTCGTTTTTATAAAGCAAGCACACTTTCAGTCAAAATAACATGTATATGCAAGTTGAAACAAATTTGTGATGTAAATCATCTTAACTTAAAATGGCAAGTTGTACACACACATGGTAAAGTTATTTTAACTTGGTGGATCAAGTTTAAACAACAAGGGACTAAAAGTTCACTCAACTCTGACAACTTGACTCATGTTGAGACAACTAGCTCGTTGTAGTTACATCAACCTTATGAACTTACATTTCCTAGTTGAATCAAAGGACATTTTTAAGTTGAGTGAAATCGCTTTTTCAAGGCAGCAGGCGAACTTTCGTTTGTAAGTTGAACTGGCCTGAAATGTTTTACAGTGTAGACATGCAAAAATACTAATGAGAGTCTCACTAACACATCGATTTAGTGATGTTTTCGTGTGAAATTCTGTCTCTCAGACATGTCATAAACCTCAAATTGTGTTAAAAAAAAAGAAAAGAAAGAAAAAGCTCTTGCATCACATTTAGGTAATCATACACTTAAAGTAACTAAAGGCACAGGCCTAACCCACATGTCAACAAAAGGATAACCCTTCACCAAAATAAAGCCAGATATGGCAATGTTTATTAGTCTCCAAGGAGACTTTAGACTATGTAAATATTAAACCTTGAAATTATTGGTAAAATTAGTTCTTGGATCAACACCTAAAAGTTGAACTTTCTTGTGATGTTTTATTACAATAAACCAATTGTTCACCGTGCTCAAGAAGTAGAGAAAACATTATGAAGCACCCTCTGTCCTTTCAGAGAAAACATTATAGACACACAGACAGACAGACGCCTCTTTCCTGACACACGTGTGATTTATTACAGATTGAAAGTAACTTCACAACCCTGGTGCTGCTGTAATCAGGGAGCTCTGGGCACACAGCTCAGCTGCTCAAGGTCACCCTGTGGTTTTCCTTGTCGCAGTGACCTTGAACATGCTAGTCCGAGGAGGAGGAAGCGGCTCCGCTGCAGCGGCTTTTAATGGGAGTCGAGTGGCATCCATGTGATGACAGGATCTGTTGCCAGGTCGGCATTAAACACAAACCCTGCTGTTAGATCGTTAGATGCCACCCACCACATTTGGGTTTATGTATTTAATACAGAAAGGGCTGTTATCCTGAAGGTCATCTCTTTATTTGATTGTGTGAAGGAAATAAAATATCTGACATAATTCAATGTTTAATAAGCAAGCGGCTTGATAATCTTCAGAATACCATCATTTCATTGTCTGAGACATTTTTCAGTTTTGTCACCAAACACATTGTATTAGCAGGAACATGCATTCATTTGTTTATTTAGTTTAAGAAGTATGAAAGCAAGTTTGTGTGAACAATTCAAAATCATCTCATTTGTATGGTTTTCTGTTGATCCACATAAGCACAAGAAAATTGTGACAAGCATTTTCCAGTATGATCCATCATTTCAACGCACCATATGAATTAATCAACATAACATAATTAACAGATTAATAGATAATGCATATTATGGCCGACCTACCGATGCATGCTGGCAAATAAGGGCTCGTTGTAAGAAAGTCATTTTTATTCAAAAACATTGCTCAAAAGGAGAAAATTGCTCTGGTAAGATTCCTCAAATATCATAGAAACCAACCATGTGCTGTATTTGACTATTTTTGTATTTATTTAGGCATGACAGGTATTATGTCTATTTGACAATTATACACTTAATGTATGAGATGAATCATCTTTCATGAGCGAATAGGATCACACATTTTAAACCATGTCCAACAAGTCATTTGGGAAGACTGACTCCTCCCATTTCAGTGGACACCAGACGGCAGTCAGGAAGCTATTGGAGTGTTTTTATTTTTAATTTTCTGTTATTCCAGATGCGATTAATGCTGTGGTCGGCAACATTGGACAAACCTGGTAACTAATTAACTCGATTTTTGAAAGTATGCAAGCGAGAAACCCAGCACAGTGTTGACCACGCCTCTCTCCAAAGCCACTCCCCCAAAATGATCTCTATGAAAGTAAAAAAAAAATATTTTGTTAGGACGCACAGCTGTCAAGCTTGTGGAACGCCGGCAGCCACTCATAGTACGATATTACAGTCCTGGCCACAGCTACAGATGTATTTATTTATTTTTCTCAGAAAATATGATCTGAGAATTTCAACAAATGGAACAAAAATGAAGTCCCAAAAACACATCAACCACCCCAGCTTGAGGAGATTCATTTTCCAAACCCCAGCCGACACAGCAGCAGCAACTTGTGAGCGAGTGGGAAACAAACAATAACATTTCATAGTAATGAATTGATGATCTCAAATAAAAGAGAGAGAGAGAGATAGCATCTTAAACTGTTGCCTTGTCATAAATGCTTTGAACTCAGAGGCCGTTACGTAAGGTGGAGACGATTCTGTAGGGTAGCAGAGGCAGCCTCTCCAAACAGCCTCTGTCCAAGCGTTCAGGGCAGTCAGTTGAAATTAGCCGTGGGATCTCAGACTGCATTGTCCTCCATATTTATGAGTAATAAAAGCACATAAAGGGACGGGGGGAGTTTTCCCTTGATGGCCCGTGTCAACAAATTATGAGTGACTAGCCTATTCATGTTAAACACATGGCCAATCAGGCCACGGCATGTAAGGCGTGAAGATGGGTGAGTTTTTTTTTTTTCTCGCATTTTGTGGCATCACCCAATTAATAACGATGAAGAGTCTCCTGCATCCTCTGAGTTGACTGCTGTCCAATTCAGAGCTTTGAAGTCTCTGTTTCTAGAGCGAACCTGACAAGGCCGACAGGCTCCTCTGAATGCAGCCGGAGAAATGAGTCCCGACTATTGCTTGACTTTGAAGGACACCATGGGTGTGTCCTGGGTGACCCTCATTCTCGACACCCTGAGGCTAAAACAAGCAGTACTGCAAAACGAATCAGTCAGCCGTCACCGACTGTTTGAACTCTGAGGTTCACAACTCTGTGTTGCTTTGGCCGGGAAAAGCGTCTGCTGATGTCTTATTCAACGTTCGGTCGGCCTTTGCTCCACGGCCTCGAAATCAAGGGTTCAGAAACAGACGTTCACAAACCAATGGGCGACATCACTAATTAGGATGCCTCCAGGGCGCCTCCCATTAGTGGTTTTCCAGGCACGTCCAACTGGTAGGAGACCCCGGGGTGGACCCAGGACCCAGGACACGCTGGAGGGATTATATCTCCCAGTTTTCCTGGGAATGCCTCGGGATCCCTCAGAAAGAGCTGGAAAATGTTGCAGGTGAGAGGGAAGCCTGATCCAGCCTGGATAAGCGGATGAAAATGGATGGATGGATGACATCACAGTGACTACGACCACTTCCTGTATACAGTGTGTGCGGCTAACATGAACAACAGGTCAGGATGAATGAATTGAAACAAATATTGAATATTGCTGTGGCCTGCAAACTGTGCACCAGCTTAACGTGAAACCTTGTGATTCATCACGCCTTGATTTATGGCCGATACTTCAAGCGAGGAATTCCACAAAGAGCTTTGGATATCGCACCGAAATCCTGCTCCTTCCTGACATGGAAGCTTTGCACGTTCCTTCAATCTGATGTGACTCCCAGAGGCCCCGGAGGTTTTCTGTCGGGTCGAAAACCCAGTGACTGTGGAGGCCATCGGGTACACGTAAGTCACTGTCAAGCTGCATTCTCTTCACGGAAGTATTCATTTGGAAAATGGTAAACCACAAGGTCTACGAGGGGATGGGCATGCTCCTGGTTAGCAACAATGCTGAGGATGCTCCTGGTTAGCAACAATGCTAAGGATGCTCCTGGTTAGCGACAATGCTGAAGATGCTCCTGGTTAGCGACAATGCTAAGGATGCTCCTGGTTAGCGACAATGCTGAGGATGCTCCTGGTTAGCGACAATGCTAAGGATGCTCCTGGTTAGCGACAATGCTAAGGATGCTCCTGGTTAGCGACAATGCTAAGGATGGCCCTGGTTAGGGACAATGCTAAGGATGCTCCTGGTTAGCGACAACGCTAAGGATGCTCCTGGTTACAATGCTAAGGTTGTATTCAGGACATGCATTCAGAAAGAGAACATTTAGCATCATCACTCAGGATTCATAGATTATTGTTTCATTTGGCCAAACCAGGCTTGTCCCTGTGATCACTATAAACTAATATAATGTTGCTTCATGAAAACAACATCCACCTTCTCTGACTCAAAGGTCAAATTCAGGATTGGAAAACATGTGCAAACCAGATTTTTATGTTATATATTTATTAGGGCCGGGACTCGATTAAAAAAATTAATCTAATTAATTAGAGGCTTTGTAATTAATTAATCGAAATTAATCGCATTTTAATTGCATATAAATATTTGACCTGAGAACAGTGAGAAGTAATTTTTTTCACATGGATTTTTAGTATACCATTGAATAATGACTGAATACATAAGCTTAATCAACAAAATATTGTTTATTTGTTTCAGTCCAGCAGACCAGTGCAATGTTTGCCATTAAGTGTAGCAATAGCTACAGTGGGTCCTTGTAACTTTACTCGGAGTCGGGCTAAGGTCCACGCTAACTCCTATATGTTTTGCGTTCTGGTGATATTTGAGGCTCGATGTGCTGCGGTGATACGCAAATTCCTTGTTGCATAGCTTGCACACAACCATGCTCTTGTCGACGCTTCCATCCTTTCGTTTTTTTAAATAAAATGTCCCATCCACGGGGCCAAGCAAAGCGGTCTTGTCAGCTTCTTCGTTCATGTTCACTGTGGTTTGTTGTTGTCGGAAGTCGAGAACGCTAGTTGGTGCTCCAGTATAATCGGTCTGTCGAAACTCATTCATTGAAAAACGTTCCGCGGTGCAAAAATAAGTGTGGTTAAAATTATGTTATTTATTTTTTGCGTAATTAATTAACGCGCTAAAGTCCCGTAATTAATTAATCTTAATTAACGCGTTAAAGTCCCGGCCCTAATATTTATATAAACCACGTAATACCGCTTTAATGACCCACGTCATCCGATGGTTTGCACGGCCGGTCATACACAGATAACATGGTTTCTTACGGCTAAAGACCGTTTTTCCTTTGTTTACCCAGAGTGAAGCCGCTACATACTCAGTACCCAACATACAATTAATGTATAATATATGATTGAGACACAGCAGAGGAGAGGAGTACCAGCTGTGCAGGAAGTCAGGCTGAAGGGGAAACGCAGTGAGGGTGGCTAGTGGACAGGTGGGAAATGTTAGCGTCTGAAAAAAAAGAGACTTAAACACACACACACACACACACACACACACACACACACACACACACACACACACACAAAGGGAGGCAGGAGGATGCAACTGAGCGTTGTGGGAACGAAGGAGATTATTGCAACCTCCGGCAACATGTGCACAGATAAACATGTGGCGTGTCTGCGTGTGTTTTTGACATTTGCTTTCTTCGGTGCTTCAGTGCTTCCACGTGGTTTGGATCAGCCACCGACGAGGAAAGAAAGGACGAGTCATCGCCGCCAACCTTCCCTCCATTCAGGAGTTAAATACACCTCCAGAGTCAGGAAGCAGGCAGGTAACATCCTCGCAGAGCCTTCACACCCGGGCCTGACACTATATACTATACTCTTGAAGATTATTTCTCATACATCTGGCAATCACTTCTCACTCATAATTCCTTACTATTAGGGTTCAGGGCTGTCAATCACGACTCCAGATGTGTAGCTCTGCACAATGAAACAATTGCATCGTTAGCCTATCGTCTCTTTTCAAATATGACGGTCTCTCCTGGTGGAAATGTGATTTTCCCGTTTACAACGGCGAGCTGCCGCCTGCCCGTCAGGGCGACTCATCCACAGCCGCCCATGCGGCACATCTGGGTTAAGTGTGTTGGACAAGGACGCATCGACTGAAGGAGCCGCGGATCGAACCGCCATCTCCTGATTAAAGGACGACCCGCTCGGCCTCTGAACCGCACGAGTCCTCACGACCACACGCATGTCACACTTTAGGCAAAGCAAGCACACGAGAACATGTTATTCCACAGGCCGCCACTCTGATGAGGGCAAGTTTATTTGTATCGCATATCAAAAGCATCAAAACATAATGCAGCAGAAAACAAGATTTAAAAACAATTATTATTAAAAAACAAAAAAGCAAAAAATGCAGAATTTAATAAAAGTTTCCGTGCAGTTTAAGAAATAAATGCAGAAATTGATTAATATCCTTGAATCTGGTTCAATTAAAGAAAAGTCTGCTGTTGCCTTTTAGAACTGAACATTTAACATCAGTTAAAGGACATATATATATATATATATATATATATATGAACTATACTATCTAAACACATTCTCACACTAATGCGTCAAATAAAGCATATTGGTCAGTTTCTGGCGTTATTTATAGCTATAATAATCTATATTATAGCTTGTTGTGACTTTTTATAAATAAACATCTTGACTAATGGCTCACGTGACTAACTACACTAATGAGTCACGTCACAAAGACCGATGTGACAAAATATTAACGTTCATTTTAAGTAACGTTCAGCTTTCTTGTCCATCATTTTATTTTGTTTTCTTTTAACATTTTGTGCCAAAAGAGGGGCAAAAGTGGATTTTTGGTATGCCTGTCCGATAAAGTGAATTCTAAACATTTCACCGTACATAAAACACCTTGAAATTACATATTTATTTCTCTTGAAACGATTTCCATTTGAAAGTCAAGGACATTTTAGGCAAATGCAGAGCTTGTTTATGAATGGCTTCGGGCCACATCACCCTCCTGTGCAGCACTTTTGCACGTTTTGCACGTTTTGCATATGCAAACTCACAATGCACAGCCCGTTGCACCGCTAAGTAGATCTTAGTCTCTCGGGACTCCCAAACTCTCCCAATGAAATAAAGCTTTTATAAAAGTTACTTGTAATATTTATAGTGTGCATGCTGTTTGTTCATTAGCACATCTACATGTACACACACACATGCAACGTGAGGCACATTTGTACCGTCATTGCAGACCCAACTTTCTCTGACTCACATAAAAATGTTTTTTCAGGGGCGGAACTTGCAGCGCAGGGACCATACATGTTGATTTACTGGCCTTTTCACTCAATTATACCAATATTTTCAGTCCCCAAATAGCCATTTTGGAGACTAACGATGCCCCATCTCTGCGATCCAGGACTCCACCCGGAGCCCGTCTACCTGATTTAGCCGTGGAGAGGGGAAACTCCTGATTTAAACATTCCTCCCGTGAAATCGGAGCTGAGGAACGGCCTCTCTTCCTTCCCCAGCTGGAGGCTGGCTGCTGGTAAACCCCGTAGTCCATGCTGATGTGTTGTCTCATCTAGTTAGCGTGTCTCGGAAAGCAGATTACCGTCCGTCTCCAGCTGACTGAAGCGCACAAAGGGGAGCCCTTTCTGTTCAAAATAGTAACTCAACCCGCTCATTGTGTCGGCCCACGGTCCGCTGATGGACCCCTTGACACCGCTCGGTGCTCCAGGTTAGCCCCGACTCAGTTGTCTTGTCAATCCAATGCCGAGAGTTAAAGTGTAATTGCTGCTGTGGCGTCCTCGGGGTGCTCGTGCTCCCCGCGGCCCGGAGAGAGGATGCGTTCAGGGTCCTGTCAGCGGAGAGACGGGCGCTGTGGAAGCACCTCGTCACAGCTCATCCCGTTGGGTTCAGGGCTGAGCGCGTCCAACCTGACGCACGGCACGAGAGTACCGTGTCAAATCCAGTCAGCTTGCAGGGTGATTTTCTGCATTTTGTCTTATTGTCGACACACGTCATGAAAAGACCAAGAATAAGACCGTTTTTATGAGTATTTCCTGTGTAACCAGTCTCTGTCTCCATGCCACGTTCCTTCATTATGATGAAGCTTGGCCCATACGTCACTCATGTTTAACTGGGGACTTATACTCATAATCCTGACTCCAATTAACAATATGCTTTCTACCGTTTGTGCTCCTCGATGCCATTTGAACTATGGGTATTCTGGCAGGCGACTGTGGCTCACTGGTTAGCAGATCCGTCTTTCAATCAGAGGATCGGCTCTGCAAGACACTTAACCCTAATTGCTCAGCGTTGTGTCTGCTGTATAGCATGTAAGTCGCTATGGATAAAAGCGTCAGCTAAATGTAATATCCTAAAACCTTTTAACCATAATATGACTGACCTGTTAGATAGTAGTAAACACAAACATTTACGTTTGAATCGTCTTCATACCTCTTTGTTTTGCCCTGATATTCCAAGTCAAATGGAGCGTGGCTAGCTCATCATGTGGGCTCCCAGTTTGAGAATCAGTGCAGTGGAGCACAGTGCTGGAGCTCACGGGGATACGCTCAGTCTGGGCTGCAGTGTTTGGCACTAGTTTCCCACCGGTGTGTGTGTCATCCACAACAAGCCTCAAGGTCAAAGCTCCAGAATATGAAATATCAAGCTGAGAGATGCCGAACACGTACAGGTGTTCCCGTCGACATGCAGCAACAGCTGTCCGGCTTTAACAGACAGAATGCAGGTGTACAGCATGTGTGTTCATTTATTCAAAACGAAAAAATATTATACAACTTCAAACCAAGAGTGATACAAATATGACACAAACAATTGTTAAAGATCACTTATTTGCTGATATTTCCCCTCTGCTGTAACTACATTCTCTCATTCTTCCTCTTATTTAGTATTTGCAAAACTCAGTTTTCCCATATATATATATCTATATATCTATATAGATATATCTATATATAGATATATATACTCTATCTAGAGGGAGCTTGAATTTCTCCTCTGTTGTTACTGATCGACTGTATTGTAAAAGTGGCACCCTGCGGTAATGATGATACCACACAGCTGCAGAGGAGAATACTGTCATTGCCTTCTTCTTTTCTTTTTTCAAACAGGTGCTATATTTAGCTCGGGCCTTGTGTTCTGAAATACAGTTTCATCCGAATCCCATAGAAAATATCCTATGAGAAAACATGCAGGGGGGCCAACACAAAAGGGTTATATATGGCAGCACTTAGTTTTATAGAACATTATGTTTCCGCTGTAGCAAATCAAAAGGGAGGAAATGGTTTTCCTTCAGTGTCTGTGTGTTACATGCTGTGTCCGTTGTGTTTTCCCCCAGATAACAAACAAGACGAGCGTTTAAGCATTCCTCTCAGGTCTAATCAACGCCGCGCGTGCAACACTGCCAATTAAATAACCCGTCTGGGGATTTAAGGCCGTGCACAAGCTCGCGCTCACAAGTAGAGAGGGGGGGGGGGGAAGAAAAAAAGAAACTGTACAGGAAGATATAAGAGCCACATCGGCTCGAGCATTAGGAGTAATCAGTCAAATCTAAAAATCAAATCTAAAGCTAACAAGCAGTTATTATCAGTAATATTGCCAGGGTTGCATTACCTACTTACTGAGGAGCAGTCGGGATTAATCAGATCAAAATGACATAAAAGCATTAGTCTGTGTCTTTAAAAGACACAGCTGATCTAATTGTTGCCAGTTCTCCGGGATGACAGAGCGATCCGCTTCTGAATTAGCCTTTCAGTGTGTTGGCCAGTGTGGGTGTGTGTGTGTGTGTGTGTGTGTGAAGTTGAAGCTGCAATAATCAGCCAAAATATGGATTTGTTTTTTTGCACGACACCATGCACGGGCTAACCGTGGCTCTGCAGCATTACATTACATTACATTACATTTTATTAGGGCTGCAACTAACGATTATTTTAATAATAGATTAATCTGTCGGTTATTTTTTCGATTAATCGATGAATCGGATAAAAAACTAAAAAGCATTACTTTCCAACCCTTTATTCAAAAACAGAACTGACGGTGCAAAAATCTTCAAAAAGTGCACAAACAGGTTGCTCCTTGAACATCCCTGAGCTGTTAAAGTAATAATAATTAAAAAAATAATAGACTAACACAAACATACACATGTATGCTTTATATCTGCCAAATATATAGGCTTTTATTAAATAAAGTGCACAAAACATTTTGCACAACATTTTGTTTAAAGGAACCTGAGCTGTCAGAACAATAAATAACTTATAAAAAATAAAGAAAAATACTAATCAGAAAACTTAACAGGATTTGTTTGAACGTCAGAACTGGTTCTCTACACTACTCAGATACACACACTCAAACTCTCACAGACGCACACACATACAAACCCACAGACACTCACAGACGCGCGCACACACACACGCACACTCAAACACGCACAGACGCACGGCACTCACAGACGCACACACATACAAACACACACTCACAGACGCGCACACACACACACACACACACACACACACACACACACACACACACTCACTCACTCACTCAAACACTCACAGAAGCGCGCACACACACACGCTCTCTCTCTCTCTCACTCCCTTTGTTCAGACACATTGTTCTTATGAGCTAACGCTAACTTGTCAAGCTAATAACGAGTAAACAGCAGAAAGCTGCTGGAGGGACGTTACGTCATCACTTCAAACGGAACACAACCTGCCGACTAGCCGCAGCACCGGAGCCTCAACCGGAAGTGCTCTACTAGCTGCTGTTGAACGGCCTTCCTCCACGATGTGTTTCAGTCAACGTTACGGTCTCAGCTGGTCTCTCCTCGACCTCCACGATGTGTTTCAGTCAACGTTACGGTCTCAGCTGGTCTCTCCTCGACCTCCACGATGTGTTTCAGTCAACGTTACGGTCTCAGCTGGTCTCTCCTCGACCTCCACGATGTGTTTCAGTCAACGTTACGGTCTCAGCTGGTCTCTCCTCGACCTCCACGATGTGTTTCAGTCAACGTTACGGTCTCAGCTGGTCTCTCCTCGACCTCCACGATGTGTTTCAGTCAACGTTACGGTCTCAGCTGGTCTCTCCTCGACCTCCACGATGTGTTTCAGTCAACGTTACGGTCTCAGCTGGTCTCTCCTCGACCTCCACGATGTGTTTCAGTCAACGTTACGGTCTCAGCTGGTCTCTCCTCGACCTCCACGATGTGTTTCAGTCAACGTTACGGTCTCAGCTGGTCTCTCCTCGACCTCCACGATGTGTTTCAGTCAACGTTACGGTCTCAGCTGGTCTCTCCTCGACCTCCGCGATGTGTTTCAGTCAACGTTACGGTCTCAGCTGGTCTCTCCTCGACCTCCACTATGTGTTTCAGTCAACGTTACGGTCTCAGCTGGTCTCTCCTCGACCTCCACGATGTGTTTCAGTCAACGTTACGGTCTCAGCTGGTCTCTCCTCGACCTCCACGATGTGTTTCAGTCAACGTTACGGTCTCAGCTGGTCTCTCCTCGACCTCCACGATGTGTTTCAGTCAACGTTACGGTCTCAGCTGGTCTCTCCTCGACCTCCACGATGTGTTTCAGTCAACGTTACGGTCTCAGCTGGTCTCTCCTCGACCTCCACGATGTGCTTCAGTCAACGTTACGGTCTCAGCTGGTCTCTCCTCGACCTCCACGATGTGTTTCAGTCAACGTTACGGTCTCAGCTGGTCTCTCCTCGACCTCCGCTCTGCTCCGCGCTCAACTCAACTTTTCTTTTCATACTCAAACATCTCCGTGACTTATTGAGTGGCGTAATAATCGCGCGACACAACGAATCGATAATGAAATTCGTTGCCAACGCTTTTAATAATCAAATTTTATCGATTTTATCGATTCGTTGTTGCAGCTCTACATTTTATCCAAAGAGACTTACATGCTATACAGTATACCGTAGACACAGCAACGGTGAGCAATTAGGGTTAAGTGTCTTGCTCAAGGACACATCGACATGGACTAGCGGAGCCGGGGATCGAACCACCGATCCTCTGATTGAAAGACGGATCTGCTGACCACTGAGCCAAAAATGCGTTCCACTGTTTTTGTGCATCTGCGTCCTCTGCATGGATGAAGGTTCCTGGGCCGAGGTGGATGTCCGGATCACTTGAAGAGCCATAATATGGCGACGCTCGTAGCTAACGTCGCTAACAGTGTGAGCTACGCTAACAGAGCTGCTAAGAGACAGACACAGATAAGAGTTCTTTGCTGCTACATCTCTGCATGTTGTGTATTGCTGCTTAAACATGGCTAGTCCTGATGCTAAGGTACTAGCATGGTAAAAAAAAAAAGAAAGCAAAGATGTCTGTTGAGTTGCTCTTTGAGAACCAGTTGCATCCGCTTGGCAATCATGTAATAACATCAAATTACTCTTTTAATTTTGCCATTATAATCCATAGCCTGGTCGGAGAAGCAGTAGAAAAGATCCAGGACATCACAAAGAGACTCTCGCTCGTCAGTGGTTAGAATAATAGGATAGCATACTTTTAGCTTGCAATCACATGTCATTCCCTTTGCAATGATGCACTGTGTTTCCACTTGAATTTGCTTGCCAAGACGACTGAGGTCAACGACGATACCAAATCAATATTCTCTAGACGTAAGAGATCCGAATTAAGATATTTCTGGTATAAAAAAACCCAAAACGATGCTTGCAGGCATCCCGTCCACTCTCGCTGCGACACAGATTTCATTTCACAGCTCTGAGAATGAGGGGAACAATGCCTCGATGGCTTGGCAGAGAAATGTGTAAGACTCTAGGCCTCAGCCCTGTGTAAGCCCCGTCATCACGCTCAGCACTCTGAGATGTGCATTGTCTGGACCTTTTGTCTTGTCGTGTGCGGCGGAGCAGAAGTAGTCCCTTCCTTCTTTTTTTTTTTTTTTTCCCACCACTGACATCACACGGCATTGTCCTGTCCGGGACGGGAGATGAGCCACAGCGGGGAGAAAAGTGAGAGACGCGGGATGACAACAAAGAAATGTGGGAGCGAGAAAAAAACTAAATATTAATAAAATAATAGAACAGAAGAATTGAAGCGAGGTTTTTTTTTTTGAAGAGCGGAGACGGGGATTGTTTGTGCAAGATCGCTACGTGGGAGAGCAAGCGGTAACTGTTATGTTACGGAGACGTGGACTCACAAGCAGAGCACGGAGGCCGGGCGGTGGAAAAGAATCAATTTATTGAGTTGGTGGGAGTTCAAAGCGGAGAGGCAACAGATAATCAGTCAGGGAGGGCAAAGTTAGCAAGCAGGTGGAAGTGGGAACAGGTTGGGGTCAAGAACATGGCAGGAAACGAGAAGGAAGGCCGGGAAGCCAAGACTTGGTAAAAGAAAAGGGTGAGATGATCTTGTAAATACTGGGGTGAGAGAGCTGGTTTAGATTCAGAGGATGGGGAAGAGGTGACTGGGAATGGTGGGAACACCATGAGGGTAACCACAGTGCAGGTGGGAAAACAGCAGGAGATCAAGTCTATGAGTGGTTGACGAGTCAAACCTTGACGAACTCTCCGATAGTCCAAGGTGATCGGATACCTTCGAGCATCCGGGAATCCAAACGCTCGATGCCTGAACCACTCGTCCCCCCAATCGTAACAGGGTTTGGTTTTGAGGCTGCTTTTAGACGGGATCGAATAAACCTAAAAACTCCAACTCGTGAGGGCTCGAGGTCACAATGCCCCGAGAGGACCCCGAGGATGTGACGCACTTACATTAAGAGGTGGGGAGGGGTGATGCGGACTGATTTACTTTGGTTTTAATGGATGCCGGAGAAGTGCCGGCTCTTTATTTATGTTTTGAAAGTCGAGTTGTTTACTTATTGAAACCAAGCACACGGCAAGTGGGGATAAGCAAAAGGGAAGCGTGGCTGAGAAAAGTTCACTTGAGGCTTAGAGTCCTTCCGGCACTTGGCCACGCCCCTTTTAGCGCCTGATACCGTCCCATGTGACACCCTTTAACACCGGGCGATGGACTATGTAAAACCCATCAATGTCATTAAAATGCTCTGACTAGTGTGATGACACAGCATTAAAAAAACAGGGTGGGAGGGAGTGGAGGTGGACGCTTCAAGCAAACACAGGACTTTCACCCAGGAGACCAGTGTTCTTGTTGCAAAGTTATTTTAAAGTTAATCATTTCCGCACTTCCGTATTTTACATTTTACTTAGTTTACGTCGTATTTTAGGCCCAACCAAGGTGTTTTCAGGTCAGCATATGAGGACGTTGGATGGGAATCTGCTGAGTCAGCGCAGTCACCTGAGGATCCAGAACCAGGGAACTCGACCCCACGGACACAAACACAGGATGACCGATACAACACCTGCACAGTATAAAGCAGGTCCGTCTCACACCTCCGGTTCAAGGCCTTGAATGTTACATGTGAACGGAAGGTACAGACACGGAAAGGATGGAAAGACTTTGATACGCCGGCCTCCCCCCCAGCCGAGGCACTGCCGATGAGTCACGATCAAACATGGCCGCCAGCTGCTGCAGATGGCCTCAAATATTAACATCTGACGTCTTTTGTGTCCACTTCCTGTTGCAGATAATAAAATAGGTACTTATTGTATATTCTATCGCCTAAGTAAAGTCAAATAAACTCACTATTTAAAATACACACAAGACTGTTGAATGTACTTCAGCAGCGTAATTCAATATCGTGTGCTCTTGAGTCTGAACACACATTAAATATCAAATGATATATTTTGCCTCATCCCTTCTCTTCCAGGGAAGCAAACACACTTTGGTGCGTTCAATCAGGCTTTTGAAGTTTGAAGAAGATGAAGACGAAGCCCTGAAGCTCTTTTAACAAATGGATGACATCTGCGCTATCGAACCCTCAGACGGACCCTCAGGGGATGCCGAAGATAACGCGACGCTGTGCCAATAAATGAAGGCTAACAACGGTATCATGCTAAATAAAGAGCGTGGCCTATTAAACCGTCTGCACCGTTTTATCTTTTTATTCTACCGCGACTGTGATAACGTGAACAAACTCAAGCTCTTCGTATACATTCAGCCCTAAACCCCCTTCTGGCTGAATCTGTATTTTGAAACTACTCTGCAGCACCGACTACATCAAAATGTGTTTCCGCAGAGTCGCCGTGCCCTTAAAAACATGCCATTATGTCCACATAATGAAGGGTCAGGAGTTGGCATTTACATAACCCACTATGCAGGAGTGTGTGAGGATTAAAGGCCTCCCTCCCGCCAGCCGGCTGTTTAAGAACGCTATTCACTGTTCGGCTTGCTTTTGGACTTCTGCAAAGGTCAACGGATGTAAATGGAATATTTGTGCTCTCGGGTTTGTTTGTGTAAAAAGGCGCGTCGTCTGCGTACGTGACGAAGAAAGTCTTTTCAGAGAGGGAGAGGCTTCCTTTGGGCTGTATTTGCAGTCATTTTACTTTAATGCGTTCTCATTCAGTTCAGGGATTAGTGCAGTAACACATCCACAGGAGCGGAGCTGAGGCCCTGCTTTTACCATTAAGGGCTTGGTTCTGTTCTTTCGAGGCTTTTCCTTCTTTTTATTCACATTTCCGTGGCTGTTGTCTAAGTTATTAAACATTGCACAGTACGTACAATGAGACTTATGAATGGTGGAGGCAGACAAAGAGATTGCATTTGAATAGATGAAGATGTGAGGCTTCTCATCGCTTAAACAAACGAGTTAGATAGGAGAAGACGGAAGGAAGAGCAAATACAAAGCAGAAAAACACAAAGAAAATGAAGTTGGATGTGTTACATAACATGGAAAATGACTTAGTCTGCATTATGGAACTATATATATATATAAACAGCATAAATATATACTTTAAATGATTATGTAATGTAGGTGCTTTGATCTTAGAACTCATAAAGCTGTTGCTCTAAATTGAAAAACACCAGTGGGCGTATTGTTCTTGCAGATTGCAAAGCCACATTTATGTATGCAGCGTATTTTGATGAAATGTCTTGGCTGTGTGTGTGTGTGTGTGTGTGTGTGTGTGTGTGTGTGTGTGTGTGTGTGTGTGTGTGTGTGTTTGTGTTTGTGTTGCCACCACTGCTGTTTTATTGCATTGCAATGTGACTGCTGACTGCTAATTAACCTGCTGTTATGCTAGCTCTGCAGTGGCATTAATTGGGAATTCATCCTTTGTTTTTTATGTGTACGTGTGTGTGTGTGTGTGTGTGTGTGTGTTTTGGCATAGATGCTCTCATCGTGTTTTCTCATGTTGTGGTGAATAAATATTGGCCTTAGGGATATAATTGTTGTCCTGCACAGAGCAGAGCCCCTCTCTGTAATATTATCTTTTGTCACATGTACATACACACACACACACACACCTTCACAAACACACACACACTAGATGGCAATTCCCACTTTCTCCTTCATACTCTGAGAGAAACGGTTTAAACTCAAAAGCGATGCTCCTGGGTGACAGCGGTGTGCTTCCTCACTTCTCCGGCTCCCCGTATCATAATTACATCTCGCCCTTTGTCAACCGGCGGCTTGAGTCCGCGTACCGGTGGCCGTCTGCTTATCAAACAGGCCGCAACATGTCAGGTGACGGGGTTGTCTGCGCTCAGCCACGCTGCCGTGCTTTTCTTTCGTTTTTTACACGCTCAAGTGAATAATTATCCGCTGCAGAGCTGCCGTGCTTCGGGTGGATTTCAGGCCTCCGATGAATCCATCTCACTTCAGGAGAGTGGGATGAGCCAAACACGGAAAGGCGGCGTTCCTGTTTTCCGCTCCACGTATCGGGAACAAGGTCCCTGAAAGCTGCCGAGACCCTCAGCGCCTTTAAATCACGACTTTTCTGTTTGCTGTAGGATTTTAATCAATTTCTGCGTCTCACTACTGCATTTTATTTCTTAAACTGCACTGCAACTTTTATTCTAATTTGTATTTTTGCTTTTTTGTTTTTGAACCCTAGAACTATAAACGTTGGTGATTTTTCACCCGAGTGATTGTGGTGACGTTATTTTCATTGTGTCTGACGTTATTGAAGGTGGGCGTGTCTTTATTGAAGGTGGGCGTGTCTTTATTGGAGGCGGACGTATCTTTATTGAAGGTGGGCGTGTCTTTTTTGGAGGCGGGCATGTCTTTATTGAAGGTGGGCGTGTCTTTTTTGGAGGCGGGCATGTCTTTATTGAAGGTGGGCGTGTCTTTATTGAAGGTGGGCGTGTCTTTTTTGGAGGCGGGCGTATCTTTATTGAAGGTGGGAGTGTCTTTTTTGGAGGCGGGCGTATCTTTATTGAAGGTGGGCGTGTCTTTTTTGGAGGCGGGCATGTCTTTTTTGAAGGTGGGCGTGTCTTTATTGGAGGCGGGCGTATCTTTATTGAAGGTGGGCGTGTCTTTTTTGGAGGCGGGCATGTCTTTATTGAAGGTGGGCGTGTCTTTATTGGAGGTGGGTGTGTCTTTATTGAAGGTGGGCGTGTCTCTATTGACGGTGGGCGTGTCTCTCTGCTCCAATCCCTGGTTGTCTCAACCTTCACGTGTTACGTTAGTGATAGAGGGTGAAAACATTCCGGATGGTTTTCCCATTGAAGGAGACTTTTCCTTCACAGGACAAGGCTCACATGTCCCAGGAACATGTGGACCAGAGAACAAGTTCATAGCTCCATTATTTATGTTTTTAATCAGGTTTTATTGACGATTTAAACTAAAAACCTGTTTTTAGTTTTATGAGAAGTTCTACAGGGTAAAATAAAAGGAGGGTACTTCAATTTGCCTTGTATTGTTGTATTTGAATATATTTTGATGAGAAGTATATTTCATCAGGTACATTATATCGGGTGAAATATACCCGACGTTAGTGATGATGTATTGATCTATTTTTAACGTTGTAACGTGTTCTAGGGTTAATGTTTTAATGAATGTTTTTAATTGTTTTTAAATCTTGTTTTCTTCTGCATTATGTTTTGATGCTTTTATGTGAAGCATTTTTAATCGCCTTGTTGTTGAAGTGTGCGTTACAAATGAACTCTTGCCCTGATGTGTTGTTTTATCATCAACACTTCTCACCGACTGAACTGAGGTTGCATTCAGGTTGTTTTTTTTTTAATCGTTATTCTCATTATAACGTTAGCGGTTAACGACGTTTTATGCACACTTACGCTCACGGGAATCAGTGATCTAAAAACAAAAATAGTGCTGAGATGATGATGACGATGACGATGGAGAGTTTGAACGAGCACAACCCGTTCATAATGCTTCCAGATAAAGAGGGAGGAATCGGGAGGAGCGACTCACAGATGGGGCCGTTAAGTGCATTGTGGGATGTTGAGAGCTGCAACGGTTGTTTCTCGCGGATTTATGCAATAATAAAAACAAAAATAACGCGGTGATTTGCCTGCTGTCTCGGTTTCAATGAAACAAAATTGGACAAAAAAGGCCAATCGATCGCTGCTGATATCACTGTGATCGGGGAATTGTGCGTTCCATATTGACGGATTGATCAAGCTCCCTCTGCTACGGGGCGTAAACACATTACGTCGTCTCACTTGATCAACTCTCCTCCTTCCCGTTCAACCGGCGACCCAGAAATGAGATTTGAGATTCAAGAGATAAGAACTTCTGTTTTTTTAATCCTTTTGTAGGAAGAGATCTTGTTTTTTTTGCCTGATCTCGAAATCTAAAATTCTGATTGGAGAATACTTTAATTGCACACTGTTCAAATAATATAATTAATATAATAATAATCAAAACATACTCTATATATACTCTCTCTCTCTGACTCTAAATGAGCATAATTTACTAACATCATGCTGTATTGAAGAAGACTTGAAACTAGAGATTGAGACATAAACTCATGTTTACAATGTTTACTGAGGGAATACATCAAGAGAGAAGTAGAGTCATTTATATAGACTTCTATACAACCAGAGGAGTCGCCCCCTGGTGGTCAGTAGAGATAATACAGCTTTAACACATGAAGCATATACTTCTATACAACCAGAGGAGTCGCCCCCTGGTTGTCAGGAGAGAGAATGCAGCTTTAACACATGAAGCATGAACTTCTATACAACCAGAGGATTCACCCCCTGGTGGTCAGGAGAGAGAATGCAGCTTTAACACATGAAGCATAGACTTCTATACAACCAGAGGAGTCACCCCCTGGTGGTCAGGTGAGGGAATGCAGCTTTAACACATGAAGCATAGACTTCTATACAACCAGAGGAGTCGCCCCCTGTTTGTCAGGAGAGAGAATGCAGCTTTAACACATGAAGCATGAACTTCTATACAACCAGAGGATTCACCCCCTGGTGGTCAGGAGAGAGAATGCAGCTTTAACACATGAAGCATAGACTTCTATACAACCAGAGGAGTCACCCCCTGGTGGTCAGGTGAGGGAATGCAGCTGTAACACATGAAGCATAGACTTCTATACAACCAGAGGAGTCGCCCCCTGTTTGTCAGGAGAGAGAATGCAGCTTTAACACATGAAGCATGAACTTCTATACAACCAGAGGATTCACCCCCTGGTGGTCAGGAGAGAGAATGCAGCTTTAACACATGAAGCATTGACTTCTATACAACCAGAGGAGTCGCCCCCTGGTGGTCAGGAGAGAGAATGCAGCTTTAACACATGAAGCATAGACTTCTATACAACCAGAGGAGTCACCCCCTGGTGGTCAGGTGAGGGAATGCAGCTTTAACACGTGAAGCATAGACTTCTATACAACCAGAGGAGTCGCCCCCTGGTGGTCAGGAGAGAGAATGCAAGTTTCCGCATTGACTCTACTCGGCATTAGGAAAAATGACCCCCATTCATTCTCCACAGACTGACTAGCGTTAGCTGCCAATCCACCGCTAAATCTGATGTGACAACGTCACATGACCGGGTCCACGTGGGAAGATTTCCCCGCACACTTGAGGAGTTCGCTGCTGCTCCTCTCATTCGACTTCAGTTTTTCCAAGTGCCATGAAATGAGATGATGTAGTGCGTGAGATGAAAGCCCTGACAGGACGGGGACGGCCCGGGCAGACGGGCCTGACAGCCCGGCTCACGCTGCCAAGTCCACCATGTTTTATTTTTTCAACTGGAAATCATGAAACCACAGCAGCTCCAGCGGCATCACCTTTATTCAGTCTATGAGATAGAATTTGAGTAAAATATTATTATGGAAAGGATTTTAAAAGCTGTCTCATGTCATAGTTACTGTATTTATATATATATATATATATATATATATATATATATATATATATATATATATAGCATGTCATTTATTTATATATATTTACACTTTTAAATCATTTAATTCACTTAATTTGCTGTAATTGACATTGTTGTAACATTGTACTCTGCTTTATTGTTATCGTTTCAATAATTTATTTTATTGTATTTGAAACATACATACATATATATATATATATATATATATATATATATATATATATATATATATATATATATATGTATACTTTATTATTTTATTCACTTCATTTTTTGTATTTAAGTTAAGAAACATTTGATTCTGTTTTATAGTTATTGAATTGATCTATTTTTTATTTCACACTACTGTTTCACTACTATACTGTTATTATAGCTTTTAATTATATTTTCTTATTTTCTTATCATTTAATTGACCTGCTTGTATCAGCACAACACTACATACTGGTGCATCGTCGCTAAATGTGCACGGCAGAAAAATTTAATTTCTTTTTTCTAAATGAATTGGTCGACATGGGTTTTTAGAGATCCAGTTTCGATTGATCGATGTGAAGGATTTCTCGTTGGGCTTTAATCGATCTTTATTGTTTCTCTATTTTTCTGACTTTTTATAGATCAAACAGCTGAAAAAAGCAACAGATAAATTATATAAATAGTGGCAGCGCTGCATTAAAGCGCTTTAAACATCCAGAAAGGCTGACTGTGGAACGACAGCAGGCTGATCAATTATATCCACGTATGCACAGATGAGCAGCTGTGAGCTGACAGATGTTCATAGGGCCTGTATAGATGCTGAAGGTGATATTCTCCTGTACGTGTACGAGTCCAGGCGAGGAACACAACCCATGCAGCTTCAACGTCTGCTTTTTAAAATCCATATTCTGTGTTCAAGATTACAGGATAATTGTTAAACATTTAAATGTATTCTCTATAAGTGGAGCTTATAGAAATGAATGCATCTAAATGGTAGAATATAGTTGTTGTTGGGTTTTCTTATGCCATCAATCCACGTCTCTCTCTCTCCCTCTCTCTCTCTCTCTATGAGATATATAACTCATCTTCATGTTGTGCAGTCAAGTGTGACATCTGAAGCTGCAGCTCTCGTCCACAGATTCTGATCTGCAGTTATGTCGTGATGAAAAGAGCAATGCTTAGATTTCGATGGCGTGCCGGAGGGCTTAACTCGGAGGCGTCCCTTTAATGCCTCCTTTTTTATCTCTGCAGAAAAATATTTTTTTTTGAAAACAGCACAAATTCATTAGCGCTGTTGCGAGTACTGTAAGCTGTGACTTACACGTGACTCCGCCCTTCACGTAGCAGCTAATGAGAGTGAACAGAAGACGTGTAATAGGACCGGAGGAAGAGGCGGTGTGGCCTCAGGGTGCTTTGTCGAGGAAAGGTTAATTAACGCCGATCACGCAAACGCCTCGAGAATGATGCGTCTTTATGGTTTATTAATGTGGACGCCTTTTTGATGACGGCGTTAAAGAAAAGTTCGGAGCATCAACAAACTTAACTTCTTTATCACCGGAGTGTGAATAGTGACACATCGTGACAATCAGCAGCTCGTATAATCTTTTTTTGTAGGAATGTTTTTTTTTTTATCTTAAAGAAACGTTTGATAATGAGCATACGATCCGCTGCCAGGTCATGAGGCGAGCCAAGTTTATTTTTATGTTCAGCAACCACGCAACTCCAAAGCGCCTTTGCATGAAACCTCAAGAGACAAAGGAAACACTTTATAAAAGCTTGTGCAAATGCAGTCAAAGGAAAAGTCTTTTCAGAGCAAATGGAATAGAAAATATAAGCAAACTGAATGTTTTCAGGTGGTCACATGACGCCAGAATCAATAGCAGACCCATTTGATGGAAATATACAAAAATTCAGCAAGGTCTGAGCTTCATAGTTAAATAATATGTGAATAAAGAGACACAATTCCATAAATATTATGGAATGAACCATAAGTATGACTCAAAGACGCTCGAGAACGCACCCCGAGTTTTGAAAAAATGCTATTTAAAATCAATAGCAAGGAGCTACACACGAAAAGTTCACCAAACAAAGCCTCGTCAAACAAAGCCTCCTAAAAATACGCTCAAGAATGCCATTTATGTCCAGCAAAAAAAATGAAAATGGACTTACTTATGGCTGAAATATGAATAATCGGGGCCTTCCTGGTCTCTATAGACAGCTCTGGCCACGTAGCACACGAGGACCGTTCAAGGAACCCCGGAGAAGTTAGGGAGCTTTCAGTGCCGGCCGAGTTGACGCGATTTCTTGAAATGTCTGAACAAAAATAATTATTAAAAATACTTAACTTCACTCAATCAAAGCATGACATCACACAGATACTCCTTACATATAGAGATATGTTATACAATAAAGAAAAGCCTTTGGGGATTTATTTTCTTGTATTATCATAAACTAATATACCACTAACACAAATATGAACAAATTATCTATGTTCACAAGGGTTTTCTGTATATTATAGCTGTTGATTCAAATAGACCTTGTACTTGTTGAGATAATCACTATTTAGTGTCGGCTACACAGTCGCAATATTCGCCACAAAACAGGGCCGGCGTTCAAAAGGTTAAACTAACAGTCTAACATTGTGCAACAACCCTGCAACACATCCGACCTTCACAAAGATTATATTGTACAAACTAATTGAAACATTTTTAATAAAATAAATGTTGCTATTGGTTTAACCTTGTGAGTATCCGTGTGTCTTTATGGCCACAGGAATTTAAACACGGATTGGTTGGTTACAATGTAACGGGAGAGGGTGGTGACCAGAAAAGCATAAATCCTGATTGCCTAGCTCACGCTGAAATTACACACAATTAATCATACGGATCGACAGTAACTACCCCTGGACTAGAACGGGAATATTGTTACTTTTGAAAAAGTCTTTGAATGAGTTCCTGCAGATTTGTCCTCGAGGTATTCAAGCTGCAAAGACACTCCTCCTGGAATCCATTGTATAGCCTGGACATTTCAGACTATCGGCGTGGATTCACAGGGTCAAAGCGCCATCAGAAATAAGTGATTTGTTTTGTCACATCTTCTCGCTCTCAGCGTTGCTCCGCCTCAAGGTCCAATGAGTCGTGCGTTCAATGATGCCCTTCTGCACACAGTTGTTGTGTCGTGCACTTGTGGCCCTTTCCGCGTGTCCGGCTCCAAGTAGCCTGACCATTCATCTGCGAACAGATGCCGGTTATTGACGCATTCTCTGTGAAAAGAAATAGAAAAGTCCACGCAGGAAAGAGCCGAGAGGTTGAAGGTTGAGCCCACGCGCGGCACCGCGACTGAAGACGCTTACATCATGCGCCTCGACGAGGACGCTCTCCTGACAATGACGGTTTCAGAATTTAAATGTATTGTGTGATTGATTCAGGGATTTGCTGCTTGAAGGGCTGCCACGTAATTCATAATTAGTATTAAGTATGCCTAATCAAGACCCCGCAGTGTACTCTTATGCTTCTCTTGATTGAGCCAAAGGACAAAGGAGTGTGTGTGTGTGTGTGTGTGTGTGTGTGTGTGTGTGTGTGTGTGTGTGTGTGTGTGTGTGTGTGTGTGTGTGTGCGTGTGTGTGTGCGTCTGGAGATCTGAAAGGATTCAGAGCTGCCTCCACACATTTCGGTGAAGGCAGTCAGGGTTTCAGGGCTCGGGATAATTGGAGACTTTGTCCTTAAAGGTGAGCCTGACATGTATGTGACATTTCTTTTGAGCAGCAGCAGCAGCAATAGCAACAGCAGCAGCAGCAGCAGCAGCAGCAGCAATAGCAACAGCAGCAGCAGCAGCAGCAATAGCAACAGCAGCAGCAATAGCAACAGCAGCAGCAGCAGCAGCAATAGCAGCAGCAGAAGCAATAGCAACAGCAGCAGCAGCAGCAGCAGCAGCAGCAACAGCAGCAGCAATAGCAACAGCAGCAGCAGCAATAGCAATAGCAACAGCAGCAGCAGCAGCAGCAGCAATAGCAGCAGCAGCAGCAATAGCAACAACAGCAGCAGCAGCAATAGCAACAGCAGCAGCAGCAGCAGCAATAGCAGCAGCAGCAGAAACAAATCACAGCGCTACTGTTAGCAATGCCGGCCGCACACAGCAAAAATACTTGTTGTTATCGAAGCAACCAGCTGAGTTTAAAACATTTTTTTCCACTTATTTTCTTGATCTTAAATGGCCACCAGGGTGCGACTCCTCTGGTTGTATAGAAGTCTAAGCTTCATGTGTTAAAGCTGCATTCTCTCTCCTGACCACCAGGGGGCGACTCCTCTGGTTGTATAGAAGTCTATGCTTCATGTGTTAAAGCTGCATTCTCTCTCCTGACCACCAGGGGGCGACTCCTCTGGTTGTATAGAAGTCTATGCTTCATGTGTTAAAGCTGCATTCTCTCTCCTGACCACCAGGGGGCGACTCCTCTGGTTGTATAGAAGTCTATATAAATGACTCTACTTCTCTCTTGATGTATTCCCTCAGTAAACATTGTAAACATGAGTTTATGTCTCAATCTCTAGTTTCAAGTCTTCTTCAATACAGCATGATGTTCATTTAGTAAATTATGCTCATTTAGAGTCAAACAGACCATAAAGCAGGGGATGCTTTAGGGGGCGGGGCTACAAGGTGATTGGACGATGGTCACAACCACCACTTATGTAAGTTTAAACCACACGGGTCTTGAACAGCGGTCTCCTGGATGAAAGTCCTTTGTTTGTTGACTAAATTATGGAACCAACAAACTTTTTTTTTTTCACCCAGTAAAACTCTTTAATCTCCTTTGAAAAAAGTGCTGATACATTCAGTTAACATATTCTTTTGAGGATTTGTGTGGCCCATAAGTTCACCTAATGCATTAAATATGATAGCTTAGGAGGGTGTGAAAGCTGGGAACCTCATTATTCCTCATTAGATGTAGTTATTGTAAGAGCCATATCATACACTCAGAACATTAACTGCCGATTAAATATTTGATTTCCCAATGAGACAAACCTTCAGCATCAGTATACTGAGTGCTTTACATTCAGCTGAGGGAAGATAATGATTTTTTTATACTAGTAACACACGCTTTTAATGAAAACATCTCATGGAAATGGTCTACGGGCAAAGAGCTTCCATTGGCCGTCCGAGCACATCTCAGTTAACTGTATAAAAAGCACTTTTTAGTCGCTTTTAAATGTATTCAGGGGCCGAATGTATGTCACGCCTCACATGTGCTCTTGAGCTCAAAGATCACGCCCATAATGCACAGCCATGCCGCTGATGCTCATATCTGATGCATCCTCTTGACCAGAGGTCAATTGACTAATTGACTCATTGACAATGACTAATTATCTATATTTATGTAATAACAATATATGAAATGTGAAGAAAAAAAACAGTAGTATATCGTATAGCGCATGGGTCACTAACTGGCGGACCGCGGTCCGGGTCCGGACCCAAACGCCGTTGTCTCTGGACCCTGGACCGAAAACCAATTATTATTACCAAATTATTAACTGTTGATGGATCGCTTCTATTTCACCGGCGCAGCTTTTCCTGCCTTTACGGCTCTCGTTCAGCGGTCCAGGAAACACTCCGACCAATCACACGCCTTGAAAATCCTGTCACTTGATCCTACTCGACCAATCACATGTGTGTATTGCGTTAAGCCCCGCCCTCGACTCGAGTAAGACATTCGCACACACGGGAGCGACGGGAGAGACCTGATAGTTTGAAGTACGTGAGTCAGAGAAGTTATTTCACTTGGTGCTCCAAAAGAGAAATGTGGACATCTTAACCAGAGCCTTGAACAATGGACAGACTTAAATGTGTATTATTCCCACAACCAGATCTTTAGAGCAAACGGACCGACTCACATCAGAGATTAAGGCCCAGAAAAATAAACCTAAGAGGCCAATATAATCAGAACCCTAACACATGAATTAATATGATCAGAATCCTAACACATGAATTAACTGACCAACAATAATGTTAACAGAGAGGAGAAATGAGCTGAAACAAGTGGGTTAATAACCACAGATGAAGTCCATGCAAACACATTTATCTTTTTAGAAAACAAGGATATAATATATTGGCTCTTTGGATTGACATCACTAGATGCCCGAATAAACTGAATTTGAAGCTGCAAGACAATTCAGTTAAATTAATCTTTCTAACATGATTTATTTAATTTAATTTATATAGTCATGTTTTTCAAAAGCTTTCTGTTTTAAATCCAGCCTTTATTTGCCTTGAAATAAGATATGATAATTTATGTATTATTAGAGTATGTATTATTTATAATTATTCAAGGAAATCTGTAATATTAAATATTGTTTAGATGTTAATTAATTGAACTTTATTTATTTTACAGTCAGTTGTTGACTACATATAGACGTTAATACAACTGTTGGCTACTTCTGTCACGCCGGGCGGCGGAGTACTGGCAGTCTGGACCCAAATGCAAGACACGCAGCGACAAGAAGGCGTTCAGGTGAAAACACACAGCTTTATTTAGACACGGTACTCAAGCTCAGGTGGTATAGGTGGTACTTTCCTCCAGCTCTTGGGATGGCGCTGGTGGCTCGTGCTGGTGAGACGTGCTGATGGCTCGTGCTGGTGGCTCGTGCTGGTGAGACGTGCTGGTGGCTCGTGCTGGTGGCTCGTGCTGGTGAGACGTGCTGATGGCTCGTGCTGGTGGCTCGTGCTGGTAAGATGTGCTGGTGGCTCGTGCTGGTGGCTCGTGCTGGTAAGACGTGCTGGTGGCTCGTGCTGGAAACTCGTGACTGGAAACTCGTAACGGGAAACTCGTGACTGGAAGAACTAGACACGTAACTTTCGCAGGTCGGTCGATCAGAACAGCTTTCTTTGACTTCCGTCTCTGAAGCAATCACTCGACGCCGCCGGACCGGAGAGTGACTGCCTTTACGCGGAGCTTGATGGCAAACGCGCTGCAGCTGCGGTGCCTGCTCTCCCCCAGCTGCCTGCTATCCCCCTGATTACAGGGAAAGTGAGAGAGAGAGAGAAAGGGGAAAAAAGGGAAAGAACAACCGGAGTAGGATTCTCCACCCGGGTGCGCCACAGCTCCTCACATCACCCCCCCCTCAACGGGCGCCTCCAGGCGCCCTACCGGGCTTGTCCGGATGCTCCCGATAAAAGTCCTGCAGCAGGGCGGAGTCCAACACCAGGCGGCGGGGCAGCCAGGACCGCTCCTCGGGGCCGTAGCCCACCCAGTCCACCAGGTACTGGAACCCCCTTCCACGGGGCCGAACGTCCAGAACCTTCGAGACCGTGTGAGCCGGGTGACCATCGATGAGCCGGGCGGGTGGAGGGGGAATGGCCGGAGGGCTGAGGTCACACTCGGCCACCGGCTTCAGCAGGGAGACATGGAATGTGGGGTGCACCGGCAGTGATGCGGGGAGGGTCAGACGGACGGCGGAGGGGTTGACGATCTTGTTGATGACATATGGACCCACGTACCGGGGCGTCAATTTGCGGGACTCTGTGGGCAGCGAGAGATCACGGGTTGATAACCAAACCTGCTGCCCCACCTTGTACTCGGGCGCTGGTGAGCGATGCCGGTCCGCCAGTCGTTTGTTCGCCGCTGCCGATCGGGTGAGGGCCGCCCTGGCCGTGGTCCAGACCGCCCGCATCCGCCGGACCTGCTCCTTCACTGACGGGACTGCCACCTCCTCCTCCTGGGCCGGGAACAGTGGGGGCTGAAAACCAAGACAGACCATAAATGGAGACATCCCGCCCGTGGCCGAGCAGGACAGGGAATTACGGGCGTACTCTACCCAGGGGAGGTGCGTGCTCCAAGAGTTGGGATGCTGTGCACACACGCACCGGAGCGCCGCCCCCAGGTCCTGGTTTGCTCGCTCGGTCTGCCCATTGGTCTGGGGGTGGTAGCCGGAGGAGAGGCTGGCGGTGGCGCCCATGGCCCGGCAGAAGGCCTCCCAGACCCGGGAGGCGAACTGGGGACCCCGGTCGGAGACCACGTCCATCGGGATCCCGTGGAGCCGAAAAACATGCTGGACGAGGAGCTGTGCCGTCTCCAGGGCGGAAGGCAGCTTGGGGAGGGGAACATAATGAACCGCCTTGGAGAACCGGTCCACAATCGTCAGGATGGTGGTGTTTCCCTCCGATGGAGGCAGGCCCGTGACAAAGTCCACTGCAATATGAGACCACGGCCTGCGGGGAACCGGCAGAGGCCGCAACAGTCCCGGGGGGCGTAGGCGGGAGGACTTTCCCCGGGCGCAGACCGGGCAGGCTGCCACAAACCTCCGAACGTCGGCCTCCATCCCAGGCCACCAGAAGCGCTGCCGGACAAACGACGTGGTCCGCCTTGCACCCGGGTGACACGCCAGGCTGGACGAGTGGCCCCACTGCAGGACCGCGGAGCGTGCTGTTGGAGGAACGAAGAGTCGGTTCGGGGGTCCACCACCCGGGTCCGGAGTGGTGGTCTGTGCCTCCTGGACGACGGCCTCAATCTCCCAGGTGGCGGCCCCCACGATGCAGTCGGCGGGGACGATGTGAGCGGGACCAGGAGGCTCCGAGGACGGGTGCATCCGGGAGAGGGCGTCTGGCTTGCCGTTCCGGCTGCCCGGGCGGTAGGACAGGCTGTACTGGAACCGGCTCAAAAACAAGGCCCACCGAGCCTGGCGAGGATTCAACCTCCGGGCCGCCCGAAGGTAAGCCAGGTTCTTGTGATCTGTCCAGATCAAAAAAGGAAGCTGGCTCCCCTCCAACCAGTGCCGCCACTCCTGCAAGGCCAATACCACCGCCAGAAGCTCCCGGTTCCCCACATCATAGTTGCGCTCGGCCGGGCTAAGTCTACGGGAAAAAAACGCGCACGGGTGGAGCTTCTGGGAGGCGGGATCTCGTTGAGAGAGGATCGCCCCCACCCCGGTCTCCGAGGCGTCCACCTCCACCACGAACTGGAGGGCCGGATCCGGGTGCCTGAGGATCGGGGCGCGGGTGAACAAGTCCTTGAGGGCGGCAAACGCCCGTGCAGCCTCGGGACCCCAGGAGAAGGGGGTCTTGGTGGAAGTGAGCCGGGTAAGGGGGGCAGCCGCTTTGCTAAAGTCCCTAATGAAACGGCGGTAGAAATTTGCGAAACCGAGGAAACGCTGGAGGTCTTTCCGAGTACCGGGGACAGGCCAGTCGGCTACGGCGCGGATCTTTGCAGGGTCAGGCTCTAGTTGCCCCCGAGCAATAATGTAGCCCAGGAAGCTCACCGACGAGACGTGGAACTCACACTTCTCTGGCTTGACGTAGAGCCGGTTCTCCAGCAAACGCCGGAGAACCAGCCCCACGTGCTGGCGATGTTCGACCATGGACCGAGAGAAAATGAGGATATCGTCTAGGTAAACGAACACGAATTGCCCAAGCATATCCCGAAACAGGCTGTTCATGAGAGACTGGAACACGGCGGGGGCGTTCGTGAGCCCGAATGGCATCACGAGGTATTCGAACTGCCCCATGGGGGTGTTAAACGCCGTTTTCCACTCATCCCCCTCCCGGATCCTGACTAGATGGTACGCATTGCGGAGATCGAGCTTCGAGAATACCCGTGCGTGACACAAAGGCTCGAAAGAGGGGTCGATCAGGGGCAGGGGTGTTTTATTCTTTACGGTGATCTGATTCAGACCCCGGAAGTCAATGCAGGGGCGCAGGGACCCATCCTTCTTGGAGACGAAAAAAAACCCCGCCCCCAGCGGCGCGGACGACGGGCGGATCAGGCCTGCCTCCAGGCACTCCAGAATGTAGCCCTCCATTGCAGCCCGCTCCGGGCGGGAGATGCTATACAGCCGACTCGTGGGGAGCGTGGCCCCCGGAAGCAGGTCTATCGCGCAGTCGTAGGGTCGGTGGGGGGGTAGGGCTTGCGCCCGATCTTTAGAGAAAACCTGCGCGAGGTGGTGATACTCCGACGGCACCCCGGTCAAGTCCGGGGGCGCCGGAGGCGCGGAGGGGGGACGAGCCGTCGGGCGGGCCGCCTGGAGGCAGCGAGCATGGCAGGCAACCCCCCAGCTAGTGATGGACAGCGTCGTCCAGTCCAGCTGGGGGTTGTGCCGCTGCAGCCAGGGAAGACCCAGGACGACCGGAGCTGCGGGGGATGGGATTACATAAAACCGGATGGTTTCTGTGTGGTTACCCGAGAGGCTGAGGACTAGGGGCAGGGTACGGTGGGTAACGGGCGCGATCAGCCGCCCGTCCAGAGCGTGCACCCGCTTGGGTGAGTCTAAGGGTTCCAGGGGTAGCCCCTGTTTCGTAGCTAAGCCGGCGTCAATAAAGTTCTCATCGGCGCCCGAGTCGACGAGCGCCGTCACCTGGTGATTGCGGGACTGGACTGTGAGGGTGGCGGGAAGGGTGATGCGCGCGGGACCGCACGAAGACGTGGCGTTGCTTGCCCGCAGACTCTCGGCTGCAGGGAAGCAAGTGGCGCTGCGAGGGTTGGAGCACGAGGAAACCCGACGGCTCGCCAGGGGGCTCCCCTCTACTGGCGAGCCCCCCCTTTTGGGGCCTCCGGACACGCGGTGGCCAAGTGTCCGGCAAGGCCGCAATACAAGCACAACCGAAGGCGGAAACGACGCTGGCGCTCCGCGGTAGACAACCGGGCCCGCCCTACCTGCATGGGCTCGGGGCCCCCGGCCGGAGACTCAACGGCAGACTCAACGGGGTCCAAACCCAGACCCGCGATCGGACGCGGGGCGCGCTCAGACCGCTCGCGCCGACGCTCCCGAAGTCGATTGTCTAACCGAATGGCGAGGGTGATGAGCTCCTCCAGGGACGCCACGTCCCTGGAGGACGTGCCAGCTCATCCTTGAGCTCGTTGGACAGGCCGCGCGAAAAGAGAGTTATTAAGGCCGGGTCGCCCCATCCGCACTCTGCGGCAAGGATCCGGAACTCGATGGCAAACTCCGCCACCGACCCGGACCCCTGCCGCAGAGAATACAGCCGGTTCGCGGCTTCCCGGCCACGCACCGGGTGATCGAAAATCTTGCGAAGCTCCGCGGCGAACCCCGCAAACGACCCCAGAACCGCGGACTGACCCTCCCATAGGGCAGCGGCCCACTGCGCCGCCCTTCCCCGGAGTAAGTTGACGCAGAACGCGATCTTGGCCCTATCTGAGCTGTAACTCTGCGGCTGTAAGTCAAACACTAACGTGCAGTTCAAAAGAAAGCGGCCGCACACCCCAGGCTCTCCGGCGTATGGTTCCGGGAGGGGGACGCGGGGCTCCCGGGCGGGGGCCTCCGGGACCGGGTCCGGCGGCGAACTCACCGGAAGCGGGGCGGTAGCGCCCGCCAGCTGATCCACCCGGAGGACGAGCCGCTCCAAGCTCCGGCTCATTGCTTGTAGCATGTCGGACATCCCGGCTAGCTCCTGTTCGTGTCGGCCCAAGACCGCCCCCTGGGCGCCGAGGGTCTCCTGGAGAGCGTCCGGCCTCGCTGGGTCCATTTGTCTGGTCGAGTGATTCTGTCACGCCGGGCGGCGGAGTACTGGCAGTCTGGACCCAAATGCAAGACACGCAGCGACAAGAAGGCGTTCAGGTGAAAACACACAGCTTTATTTAGACACGGTACTCAAGCTCAGGTGGTATAGGTGGTACTTTCCTCCAGCTCTTGGGATGGCGCTGGTGGCTCGTGCTGGTGAGACGTGCTGATGGCTCGTGCTGGTGGCTCGTGCTGGTGAGACGTGCTGGTGGCTCGTGCTGGTGGCTCGTGCTGGTGAGACGTGCTGATGGCTCGTGCTGGTGGCTCGTGCTGGTAAGATGTGCTGGTGGCTCGTGCTGGTGGCTCGTGCTGGTAAGACGTGCTGGTGGCTCGTGCTGGAAACTCGTGACTGGAAACTCGTAACGGGAAACTCGTGACTGGAAGAACTAGACACGTAACTTTCGCAGGTCGGTCGATCAGAACAGCTTTCTTTGACTTCCGTCTCTGAAGCAATCACTCGACGCCGCCGGACCGGAGAGTGACTGCCTTTACGCGGAGCTTGATGGCAAACGCGCTGCAGCTGCGGTGCCTGCTCTCCCCCAGCTGCCTGCTATCCCCCTGATTACAGGGAAAGTGAGAGAGAGAGAGAAAGGGGAAAAAAGGGAAAGAACAACCGGAGTAGGATTCTCCACCCGGGTGCGCCACAGCTCCTCACAACTTCAATACATATGGCACAAAATCATAGCACAAATTTGACATTATTGGGATGTTCCGGACCTTTGCATGAGGAAATTCTCTCGAACTGGACCTCGCGGAATTTTAGTTGAATACCCCTGGTATAGCGGCTTTAAGCTCATTGGCTAGCGGTCGCTAGCGGCCCACAACTTCAGCAGGTCACTGTTTTTAATTAAAAGATCCGAAAACTTCTTGTTTTAGGCCTAAAATGTCATACCCAAACTAAAAAGGCTGTATCTCTGCAGCCACTAGGGCTATTTTAATCATTTTTGGTGTTATAATAAAAGGCTACATATGTGAGAATTTGTTCAGATGTGTAAATATCACTCTATATGTTACTGGTTAAGATTAAATGAAGATGACACACAGCAAAAATGACAAAAGTTTTAGGTCCGCCTAGAAAAAAAGCACTTTCAGGATGATTATTTCTTTGTAATGATGCAGCTGTGAGGTCCAAACCTCCCAAATCATAACACATTTGTCCACATGAGGAAGAGCTGGCGATCACACGGAGCTTCAATCTTTGCCAAACACTTCTCAGGTTTCTTCATCCTGTACCCCGAGGTGCTCGTAACACACACACACACACACACACACACACACACAGGAATCTATTTCTGTGGAAATAGAAACTGAAATATGAAGCGGAGTTGTTACTCAGAAGAAAAACTCTGTCAGTCATCATTAATTTCCTTTACTGCGGAGTCTTGTCTTGTTGGAAAAGTCATAATCGTAATTCTGCTGAATAAATCCGTTGCTTGTATTGTCTGCAAGTAAGAATATAGAAGCGCGAGGGCAGATTTATCATGTTGACTCTTTGCTCTCAGCGGTATTTCTTGCTGGCAGTTACATCTTTCCAGAGCAGCCCGGCTCCGTCTAGGAACCTGCAGGTTCGGGATAGACCATTAATTCATTGAATTTGCCTAATTAGCCGACTGCCTCATGCCAAAATTGTATTAAAATACCCCGGGATTTATAGTCAGAGGTTGCAAATAACTTTTTTATGCTGCCTTGCTGTACTTTAAAGCAGGTTCTTGTTTTTTGGGTAGTTTTCAGGGTACAGCGGGCCGTGGCCGAGTGTGAGTGTTAGGGCGGTTTGACGGATGTCCTCAGATGTCGAGCTGATTCCATTTTCAATCCCGTCTGTTCTTGTACTCATTACTACACAACTTTGATTAGGGATGCACAATCGCACAGCCGTCGAGTCCGATGCTTTGCTCGTGTACTTAGGCTGCACAGAAGAAGTGGGCGTCGTCATCGTGACGTCGGCAATCGGTTCGTGGACCGCCGCCATGAAGCCTCGAGTTCGACGACTCGCCGTCGCCATCTTGGATTACGGCCGTCGCCATGTTTTTTTTTGCGACCGGTGAATGGACGTGACCATATTTGGAATGCGGAGGAGGGGTGTACTTGTCAATCGCAGTAAGCCCCGCCCTAAAGCGAGCTCCGCTTTAAGCTCTATTTTACTCCATAATTTACGAAGTGAACATCATGCTGTTTAGAAAAAGACTTGAAACTAGAGATTGAGACGTAATCACAACAAGCACCATGTTCCCTGTTGTGAGGTCTGAGTGTTGGTTTGCTTTTTGATAGCACAGCTACAACCTTTAATTATTAAAAGGGCAAAGAACTGTGCTCTGTTTGAATCAGAAAAACACATTGTTGACGGTTAACAAGTCGTATATTTAATTTATTACATTTAGAAAGTGAGCCACATCTCATAAAAAAAAGAAGAAAAAGTTCAACATCAACAACAGAAGCGTAATAGTATTATAAGGAACTCCTATTGGTTCTCACATGCAAGCACTTATCGCTGCGTTCCTAACCTTGATCCAGGACGAGTATCTGGTTTTGCAAACGGACGGAAACAAAGTAAACATTGTACTTCCTGTGGATATTGTACTTTGTATCATTCTTGCCTTGTGTGCGGAGGGGAGATGGTTGGAAACCAGAGCACTTACCGTCAACCTTCAACACACTGACTGCCAGCCTGACACGAGGAGTCAGGCTGGAGTGTTTTAATTGGAAAAAAGAAGAAAAACAAGTTCCAGGGACAGTTACGAGTTACTCGATACGGCTGACGGGGAAATGCACCAAAAGATATGGATTAATAACAGAATGAACAGAATAAACTCATTTTGAAGTATTTATTTGCTCCGATGCCGATTGTTACGTAAAGTAAGAGAGCATTGAACGTCTCGTGGTCTTTTGTGTTTTTCTCACAACAAATAAAAAAGACCAACAATAACTGTGTTATTCCGATAACAACACCTGCCTGGTGGGCCGCCCACACAAACACTCAGCCGGCTGTTTGGCAATAAAGTTTTGTAAATAACGGCAAATGATATCCCTCTATTTATGTCTAAATGTCTGTGGTTAGTTCACATGTCTGTCGTGACTGCAGGACGCCCGAGTGTCCGTTATCTAAACTGCTGAAGAGGCGGCGCTGCCTCGGTACCGGTTACAATCCGGCTCGGCTGTTTGAGGTCTGCTGGAGGCGGCGGACCCCACCGGGTTTTCACGCTCGTTATCTCGCTCGATATCTGGAAAAGTGGCCGATTACATGTTTGTAAAAGTAACTTTTGGTATTTAAAGTGTCTTCATCTTTTCTTTACAGTGTTACCTTTAACAATAGATCGTGGTGTCCCACATGCTCCCCAAACAAGTGCCCCCTAACTAAAGCACCCAGCTGTTTACGTACATTATTCAGCCTCTTTTCTAAAAGACCAGATGCCTTGTGTGTGTTCTCCATTCGGAAAAGGACACACACACACACACACACACACTCCTGTACACTCCAAGTAAATAAACACAGCTCAGGCACCATGCAGGCTCCACCCCTGTGACCTCAAATAGCCTTTTTTCTTCTCTTAAATATATATTTACAATTATGAACCAGTTGTTGAAGCTCAGTATTGATGGTTAAGGAACGACTATCGGATCAAGTCGAGATATTTCTTCGGGATTAACTGCCAGAGCACAAACACAGAAGTAATTTTCTTGATTTCTTTTTTTTTCTTTTTTTCCTGCAGCCAGAAATCACAGCACCTGAGATTCCCGGGGAAGCAATTTTTGTCGAGAAAAGTCGAGATGAACAACCTTGCCCAAACCCCCGCAGCTCTATTATAATCATAAGTGTATTTTCGTTTTAAAATGTATTTTTTAAAACCCAGCACAATCTAGTGCTGCATTCCCGTAGTTGTCTCAAATGCATTGTCTTCCGCCCCGCATTGGTCTGCGATGCCCTCACTTTCATCGGCCCAGGCGACCCAGAATGCATTGCAACGACTTATAGCGTCCTTTTACACAATACACAACAGAATGTCAAGTGATATGAAGCACACTCGCAGGATTTAAAAAAAAAAAAACTCATTTGAAATGCATTATTTCCAACTTGACTGTGCGAGTTGTATAATTTCTTATCATTCTCAATTATGAGGCTGCTTGAGGGCAACTTAGTTCCATTTTAAAATCCCCGGCTCCCTCTCGCACTCTGCTCTGCTGCTCTGAAATTAACCTCTCGCCTTTCCCCGAATTCGTGCTACATATCACCGCGTGCTGAGGGGAAGTGAAGGATGGGCGTATAGGTGGAGAAGAGACAATAACGTCACTTTATTCCGTTTTTTTTTGGCAGATCTATATTTGTGTAACCCAGTGATCCGGGTGTGAAGGCCCTGACTGAGGCTCAGTTTAACGGCTGGAGGTCTGGACGCGGGTCAGACGCCTGCGGGCCGCTAATGATGAATGAACCCCGTCAATGTCATACGGGGAACGATGCTCTGTCGGTTTCAAATGTGCTGCATGCAGACATAACAAGGCAAAAAGAGAAATCCGGGAACGCCGCCACACTAATTACCGGGATGGAAATCAATTTGAGCCACGTACATTTTCTTTTGCATCAGCGCTTTGATTAAACTGCTGCCGGCTGTGAATTTGAGGTTCTTTATTTATTTTTACGATTAATTTGCCCCATTGGGGAACACGGATCTGATTTAATATAAAAGGTCGTGCTCATAATTATGAAGCGTTCGCTTGTTGTTATTCTTCCGGTTCATAAAGGCTATTAAGGGGATCCCTTTCCCATGTGAGAGATGGGAAACAGGTCCAGTCCTGTGCAAACATGCAACTCCAAAGTCTATTTGAAGGCAGTGTGAGGCTCCAGCCGGCTTATCCAATTCAAGTGGGGATCTCCCGATTGTAGACCTCCAGCAAATCATTACCTCGTTCTGAAAGTACTGCAGCTCGGCTCTGGGGAAACCGAGGAAAGGTCCGACTGCCTAACTCATATTTAACCTCAGATTAACTTCAGGATACGTGTTTTGTTTTTTTATTAGGATGGAAAAAGCACTGCAAGCCAAACCGGCTATTCTATTGTTGAACCGTGAAGTGTGTGGGGCGACTGTGGATTAGTGGTTAGCAGGTCTGTCTTTCAATCAGAATGTGGATCAGTGGTTAGCAGGTCTGTATTTCAATCAGAAGATCGGTGGTTCGATCCCCGGCTCCGCTAGTCCATGTCGTTGTGTCCTTGAGCAAGACACTTAACCCTCATTGCTCACCGTTGCTGTGTCTACGGTCTACTGTATATCATGTAAGCCTCTTTGGATAAAAGCCTCAGATAAATGAAATGAAATGTAAAAGTGTGTGACCTTGAATCACTATAAAGGTCAAAAGCAATCCATACTCAGTTCTTAATATGTACTCAGAGAAGTATAGGTGGCAGATGAAGTAGGCCAATGTGAAGTCTGCAACTAATTGGCGCTCCTGCTATTAAGTGCAATTTCAAAACACAATGACATTAAAGTGTCAACTCAGCAAAACACGAGTACATGCTTGAACCTGGTGCGACATGTCCATTGGAAAAAGCCGCTCCACCATCTGTCACTGCTGGCTAACAAACCCGCCAGGTGTCGGGCGAAACACAAAACATCATTAGACCAACAACTGGCCGTCCATTCAAGCGTTTCTTGTACAATGTGAGCTGTAAAATGTCCCAAAAGCAAAAGAGAAAAGCCGGTTGTGCCCATGCTGACTGGACTGTTCCATGAACAAGAAGCAAATTATCCTGTAAACCCATTTGTGGTGTTGATATAAACACACACACATGATTAGTTCAGTCTCACTGAGCAACCTCTGATACATTTAAAGCTGTGTTTTGGGAATCTGAAACTCACAGAAATATCAGCGCCCTACAGAAATGTCAGACACGGTGATAAGGCCACCGTCACACTGCGGCTGAATGCTAATGAGCTGGTGATCTGATGTGTTTTACATTTGTCCTTGGATAGCACGAACACTGTGCACACTGCGGACATTGAAACAACATCAGGGATCAAAACCCAGATATTGGTTTTTCCTTCTTTTTTCTAAAAGTTTTTTGCGGTTGCCGGTTTATCTGATGGGTTTCCTGACGCCCATTTATTCATTCCTTCAAAATAAAGTAGCAGTGTGGCTCCATATTAGTGCTCTCGAGCCCCTCGCTCGGACCACTGGGACTTTGCCGGAGGCCCCGGTTGCTATTTCCTTTGCTGATTTATCATTTTTAAGCATCTTAACCGCTGATTTTTGCTGATTTAGATTTTCTTTCGAAGGAAACATTATTTATGCTCAAGATCAGGCACGTGCACAGATAGACCCCTAGACCTCCGCGGTGCTCACAAGCCCCGCCCCCCTCCTCCACTTAGTGCTCATGCAGTGAGCGCCAGGCCAAACGGGTGCAGCCTACTTCTCTCTGACCCGCAGCATCAGACTAACAGGTAATGACGGTGTTTGTGCAATCCCCACGTTGTTTGGCGATAAATTAACCACAACATTAGCGCCACAACATTACGTCACAACTGGTCCGACGTTTCCTAAAAAAATAAACAAACAAAAAACTCACGAAATCCGTGATTTCAAAGCCTTGTCCAGCTGTTTACTGACGTTAGTCATGTTTAATGAAGAGAGAGAGGGAGAGATATACAAGCAGGTATCTTCTTTGTGTTGTTGTATAAATGCCGTTTAGACAATTTCGAAAGTATGTTGATCAGTATGTAGTATGTAGCCAATCATCTTTATTCATAAGGAAAATGTAAGCTAGCTGTCTAATCTAGCTAGCTGTCTAGTCAGAAAACAGTAAAACATGTGTACTGTGTTGTCAGCTTTATAGAGAATATGTAAGTCACTCTTGATTATTATGCACAACATTGATTTATCTCATTTACAAAATTTGCAGCATAATGCCAAGAAAAGACAGACTCCAAAAGCAGAAGGACAGGGAACTGCAGCAGCAGCTCAGGGTAGCAGCTCTCTTTTATCTTGGATCAGGCCATCAACTAGTAAAACAAATGAGGGAGAATCAGTAACCCTACCTGGTCCATTTGGCTCAATATGGCCTTGTTTTGTCTGTTTTTGCCTGTTATTCATTTATTTATTTATTCAATTTGATAATTTGAGTTAGTTTGTTAACAACAATAAATCTATAAGTTGAAAATATCCTACTGTGTTTTTTATTTATTTATTATTATTATTTTTAATTTCATAAATAATTTTGGCGATGGTGCCCTTTTTTTTAGTTTGAGCACCTGCCCCCCAAAATGTCTGTGCACGTGCCTGCTCAAGATTAATGTTTTGGTCCCGCCAACCGTCCTGACGTTATCGTACAGCGTCATGGTTTTCTTTTACTTTGCTATCGTTGTGTATCGTGGTTATTAGCATAAAAAACACATCATTTGAGTAACATAGACATATATTTTTGTTGAAAACCTTGTTTTTTTTAAACAATTCTAGTTATAATAGTGTATTCCATTCAATCATATTTCTATTTATTACAGTTACTTGTCAAAAACTACATTACACATTATTTTTGACTTCACCCGATTCTCAGATTTCCTGAATAGAGCTTGAACGCATCATATGTGCACTGTGCTGAGTTTGGTAGCAGATCCGTCTTTCAATCAGAGGATCGGCGGTTCGATGAAACTCACAGAAGTAAAGAATAAAATACTTTTTGCTTCAGGATGAATCAGGATGAGACTGTTAACGAGGAGGAAGAGCATCTTTAATAAACGGAGATGAACATAAACAAAGATAAGTGGACTTGGTGGTGCTTAAGCAGCGCCGCACTCCAGAACCAGCTCGGTCCTGTCAAATTAAGCTTTTTTTTTTTTTCGCAGTTAACTTAAACTGCTCCGCCAAAGTGCACGTCGGTGAATAGATGCACATCTTAGCAGCCGGCCGTAAAGCGCCGACACCTCCCTGCTATGCCAAATGATACGCTTCTGCCAGAGGAAAGTGTGAGAGGCGAGCACCCAGAGACGGCCATTCCCATGTCACAACACATTAGTCCTCCCACCGTCCAACCTCCTCCAACACCCACGCACACGCCGCTGCTCTCACTTCGCATTTTTATCTCCCGGTTCTTTCTTTTTATATCCAGTGGATTTGTGCGATGGGAATATTTTGCATTTTGAAACCTCGAAAGCTGACAAACGCAGAATATTCAGCCTTTGATCACTTGACCAGGTCAAAGCTGTTTTGGCGTGCCTTTTGTTTCCCGCACCAACGAAGAAGAGTGTTACATTATCACCTCGAGGCGCTCGGAGCAAACACGTTTGGCTGAAATTGGAGGTCGGCCAGAGCTGCATTCAGAAGCCGATGGCAACGTCCCAAATCTTTTTATCTCCACTCTAACGTGAACTACATCTTTTAAACACCCGGCGCTTTGATGAGGACAAGTAGAAACACATCTCAGTGCTCAGTATAATTCAGTGTGTTGATTTGATTTGAGGTTGTAACGGCTGTGTAAAAAGGCGTGAAATGCTCTCCTGATCTATTCATTGATAATAAAATAAAAAATGGAATGGTAGCAACCTGTCAATCACAAGGTAGCCCTGCCCTAAAGCATACTCCGCTTCTATTTTACTCTAAAGGGGACGATAGTTTATAAAATGATCATCATGCTGTATTGAAGAGGACTTAACACTAGTAAATGAGACCATAAAGGTCTGAAGGGATAAATCAAATGAGAGGTATAGCATCATCTTCTCATAGACTTCTATACAACCAGAGGAGTCGCCCCCTGATGGCCATTACAAAGAATGCAAGTTGGGAAGTGAGATCCAAAAATCACACCTGCAAACTCCAGAGATTGAAACGAAGATCTTCGAGATTGTAGTCGGTCAGACGTTTATTTAACCCCTTGTGTTTTGCAGAGGCCTGCTCTTATAAAACTGCATCCAGACACCTTTACTCTCACATCACAGAAACCTCCAGGCGCCCATCTCTCCGTCTCAAACACCCAAACGAGCTGCCATGGACGTGTTGATCGGCCGTTGGGAGCTGTTAGCTGTTAGCTGCCGCCGGTGTGGTCGAACTCTCTGCCCCTCGTACATTATCTACACATCCACTTACTCTGTCAAATGAAAGAGTGTCTCCTTATAGAGGCAGCAGGAGCCTCGCTGGGCGTAATGAAAGGCCTCTTCTCCTGGCGGCCCTTTAGAAACTGTAACGAGGCGAAAAAATAGTCAGAAAACGCTGCGGCGAAGATGTTTTATGAATTAATTAATAGTCCATTATTTGCTGTGTGACCTAATTCTGTCAATAGCTTTCCACCAAAGACAGACATGGTTATAGACAGTTACTTTAAAAACGGTTGATAAAAAAAAAATGAAGATTGAAGACACATAATGTGATTATTTCTGAGTTTGTATGACGAAATATGCTTAAAATTTGTTTTGCATATATATATATATATATATATATATATGGAGCCTACTTCTTATGAACCTTTGTTACATTTTGCCTTTTGTGTATAATATAACTTTTCTCAAATATAAAAACTATTTTTCAATTAACATATAATTTGCCCCATTGCCTTTATTGGAGTAGATCCCTTAATTAGCACCCCAATGTACTGAATTTAGAATCAAATTCAAATGGGAATTTTTTTTAAATCAAGATTTGTCTTTGAATCAAATAATTACCCCAATAATCTAAACTAAATCTGAAATACTCATAATGTGATTATTTCTGAGTTTATGTGACGAAATATGTTTAACATTTGTTTTCCGATGAGCATCAATTACTTCCTCGTAAAAAGCTAATTGATCAAAATACAAGATTTTGAATATCTATTTCATTTTCAGGCCCTGTATCTCCAATGCCCTCTTTCAAATTGATTTTAAATTGCCGACAGGGCATAATAACCCCCAGATGTAGCTCCCATCTCAACTTTCAAAGAGAAAATATTAAGTCCTCGGGCGTGTATAATTCTCCGGCTTCATTATTTACTCGTGAAGTGCCTTTTATTTTTCCCCCCTTTGGTTATTTTCCGTGCCGGGTTATAAATTATAATCTCCTCTCCTAAAAGCCATGGTGGAAACAGTCAACATCTTTCTTTCTCATACTTAACCGTAGCCCTTCTTGGTGATGAGAATACATTTGCCAACAAATTGGTTTTCACAGCCCTAAAGTTGTTCATCAAGTTGCTCCAAATTAATTAAAAATCGTATGCCTTAAATTTTAAACCGGAGGATTAATTAATCTAACGTGGGTTATTCAATAGATGTAGATGTTTGTCCTCAACGAGCCGTGGCTCAGCTCCAGTTTGTGTGTATCTCTGCTGCCAATAAGTTGCTTATTTTATATAAGGCATAAACAGGCTTCATTTATCCATATCAGCCTCTTTCTTCTCATCTTCTCTACACTGGTTTCATTACACAACCGTTTTTTTAAAGTTTCTTATGATCCCAGAGTGAAAATACTGCATGCTGTATTCTGGGGTGGCCACTTTCTCAAAACACCTTTTTGCTGCCTGTTTTCTGCTGTGACCAGCCGGTAAGGGCCGCTCGGGATAACACAGTTTTATATTGTCATATTAACTGGAAATTATGAACAAGAGATCTCCATCTAGTTAGCTTCCACCTCATGGAAGTTTTTCTAGTGAAATGAGGAGGTGTCGTATTAATAACTCCTCATTTTAACTTCCGCAATCGGCCGTTCTTTGGCCATTGTGGCGCTTTCAAAATGAGCGACAGGAATAAATAGAAACAGCAGCAAGTACTGAGGATATTTTTAAGAAGAGTTTATTTGTGCAATATATGTTACATTTTGCCTTTTGGATATTGCAATCAGTTAATATAACCTTTCTCAAATATAAAAACTATTTTTTATTAACATATAATTCGCCCCATTGCCTTTATTGGAGTAGATCCCTTAATTAGCATCCCCAATGTACTGAATTGAGAATCAAATTCAAATGGGAATTTCTTTTCAATCAAAGAATTGTCTTTGAATAAAATAATTACCCCAATATTCTAAACGGAATCTGAATACTCAGATTTACACCCCTAGACTGAAGCTGGTGGCCAGGTTTCCTCAGAGGTCCTTCTCTGGGTCCTTCATGGTTGTAATTACATTACATTTCGCTGACATTTTGCTGTTTTTAAGAATGATTGAAAGACGGACCTGCTAACCACTGAGCCACAGTCGCTCCATTGTAATAGTAAATAGTAATTTTTTTTAGAAAGAAAAGAAGAAACAAATGCCTAAATTAATCCATTTGGTCCTAATAAAGATTACAGAGACGAAGAGCATCCCATGTCATCCATTCAGAGAAGCGTGAGCTCGGTAAGTTAATGGTCCAACGGCCTTCAGATAGCGTCCCTTCATGTGGTTTCTCTTTGCAGTAGTATTTGGCAGTCAGTACAAACCTAAGTCTTCATTTTTACTCCATTATTTTATTCAATTACACAACAGACCTTGACCATTTTAGCAGTTTTATCAATGTGTGTGTTCTGAATTTGCTATTTGGACAGGATGTGACTTCTGTTGACTCTAACGTTGCCCGTAACTCCGTCTTGCAGGTGTCACATGATGTTATGTTTATTTCATGTCCTAAAAAATATGTTTGTTTTTTACCAACCTGTCCAGAAGCAAACTGATTCTTTGTAGTTGTGGCTCAGTAGTCTCAAGCTGTAAGTCAACGCCTCTGTTTGCGAGCGTCTGATGTCGCTACCACCAACCATTTAGCCGCACATCCCGGCTAACGCAACTTTACAAACTGCCGAAGCTAACCCGCTTATCGTCCGTAATAAATATTTAGTGTTAACCTCAAAAGACAGCTGAGGCTTACAATATGCAGCTTAGACAGAGCCAGGTGTGGCTGTAGGAATACGACACCATGGTCTAACGTGATCTCGATTTTTAACACGTTTTGGTTTACGGTGCACAAATACACGGATCCCCGGGAATGTGGGCGAGTGTTTCGGGTTCAACGTTACCCTAATGCCTGTATGATATTTTATGACCTTATTGGAGAGTACCAACATTAAAAGACTGCAGCGAGATGAGGATTTAAGGTGTTCAGTGAAGTGTGCTTCACTATGTCTGCCTCGTAAAAAAGCGATGAGCTCTGTGGACTTTACGTTCAGCGGAGTAGATCACCTCTCACAAATATGTCTTCACATTCAGTTTTTATAGAACATTAGCATAAAATAAGCACCCCGTAGTATAAAATGTTATTTATTTTAATAGAATTTCCATCTGCCTGTCCCATTTAAACAAGTATTTTAAGAGTTAATGAACATATTATCTTCAGAGCAGACCTTGACTATGAAATTAATTAGACAACATAAAATCCCTATGGCGTAAAAACTCCATTTAACTCATAAATATTGGGTAGTGCTCAGCTGAATGCTGGACAATGGGTTACTTAAGGCCAAGAAATATTAATAATGTCAGCATTTTTCCAATGCACCGGTGACAATATATCCTCATTTTGTTACAAATCGTTAATCTGATGACATTCAAGAGCTCTTTTTAAGACTCAACTTAATCTGCTCTTTAAACAGTAATATGTTGAAAACTCACAGCCATTAAAAGCATCACTATTGTGCCATATAGCATAATGTACAAGGAAAGAATAAAATACAGAAAAAATATGTATAGCTGAACATGTTAATACATTTAATGACAAACTTTCTTTGTTGGCAGAAAGGAGCACATACTGTAGGACTGGCTTATTTTTCTTTTACTCAGTGTGTTAACATGCACAGATTTCCAATTTGACTGTTCCCAGATTTAAAAATACTCCAGTTAGTATAACTGATATGTAGGAAAATGAAAGCCCAGTTGACAACATTGCTTATCCATGACAAGTGATGGATATATACGGGCTACTGTGCTGATTTTCTTGGGAATGTTTTCTTCGAGACATCAGCGCTAAAGTGCAGGGAAAAAACATCTTAATACAAATAATACAAAAACATATTTCATAGAATTGCAATCCAAAAAATGTTTTCTAAAAACCATGATGTTCTTACAATATTACAACTTCATTCTCTAAATATCTTTTCCCCCAAAAATATGACTTATGACTTATAACACTGTTATTTTCCTCTCAATATGTTAAATATATGTTTGTAATTGTATGACTTTTCTTAAAATATGACTATATTCTCTGTCTCTTTTCTTTTTCCATGTATCTAATACCACCCCTAATGCTCATGTCATACTCCTCAATTACTTGATGGGACAATATAAAATGGAGAAATTGTATTTCAAGCTACATAACTGGGTTATTGTGCTTCATTTAAAGCAAAAGACAGCATCGAGATCCCAACAATATATTTCTATGAACTTGTGCTCATAGAGAGATTTACCTGCAGACTAATCTCCACATCCTTTCAGACATTTTTTGGGATATTATATCAGCTGTGATCCGTGTGCTTTACTTTAACCTTCACCTTAAATTCATCAAACACAGTAATCTGGTGGTTGAGTGCATGTTAACATACTGATTTGAATGTTGCCAATACAAATTTACAGAAATCTGAATATTTTTTAAATTCAACATTTGCTTTTAAAGATTCAGTCCCTGAAGTAAAAAAAAAAAAGGAAAAAGTCAAGGGTATAGAGTCAAGATGCGTTTGCTGTTGTGCAATTCCTGTCGCTCGTGAACGGAGTACATAGTTGAAGCGAAGACAGTGAGCATCTCAGCGGCAGTCTGTAAGATTACACGTCCTCCATTTGACGTTCACATGATTTTCATGTTGAATTGTACGGGCGGCTCAGTTGGACTGGCCTCCTCTGGTTCCTCTTTACGTGGCACATATTCAACCTCTACGCTTGACTTTAGGTTGTGTTTCCCTCGGCTCCAGAGGAATAATATCACAAGACAGAAGAGGACGACTCCGAGGAAAGAGATAAATCCCATGGTGGTCGCGATGATGAGGGTCTTCACATCAAATGGAAATGGAACCGAGGCCCGGGTCACATTGGCGCCTTCGTCGCTGGGCTGGTTGGAAATGAAGGCAAATGTCTTGTTTGGCTGGTGGGGCCAATTGGGGGAGTAGCTATGCACGAAAAGATGAGCGGCTTTGGTGTCGTTGCCCGCTGCATTGCTTGCAATGCACAAGTAGGTGCCGTTGTCTTGGATTTGGGCGTAACGAACCTCCAACGTGCCCTCGTTGGACACGGAAAGTCTTGACCCCACAGTTTTGGTGGTGATGTAGTCCTTCTTGGGGGAAAGCCACATTATCACAGGGACCGGATCGCCCTCAGCTTGGCAAGTGAAATGAACGGTAGTCCCTTCATCCACGTGGCTCTCTTGGACCTTATAATCCATGATCTTTGATTTCTGGCAGATGAAATAGTCGGACGGGAGAATGTCTGGGAAGTCCTTGAACTCTTTTCCTTGAACAACCTCGGGCGAAGCGCACATGGGCTGCTGTCTGTTAAAGTTGAGCCTCCACCGCCGGCGGAAGACCCAGAGCAAGCGACAGTCGCAGGCCAACGGGTTGTCGTACAACGCCAGAGTCTCCAGGTTCCCCACCGAGTGGAACACGGACTCCTCCAGGGTGCTCAGGCCGTTGCCGGATACATTGAGTACACGGAGGTGGTTGAGTCCTCGGAAAGAGTAGGGCTCAATGGCAGCCAACCTCCCACCGGCCAAATGAAAGGCCTGAAGCTTCTGGAGATTGAACAGTTGGTTCCCTTCCACGGTGTGAACGGGATTGAACGATAGATTCAAAAAGCGGAGATATCTCAGGTGACTGATGGCTTGGTAGGGGATGACCGTAAGATTACAGTTTGTGACGGACAACGACGTGAGGTTGAGCCCAAACAAGCATTTTCCAGTCATGGTATCCAGCGCAGGCATTTGGGAAATCTCCAGCACTCTGAGCCGGTACAGCCTCTTAAAGGAGTAATCCCTCATGACGGTGATGTTGAGATAGCGCAATCGAAGTGACAGCAGGTTGTGCAGATGGCTGAGGGCATCCGTGGGCACTGAGACCAGATTGCGTCCCTCAATGTTGAGGCTCTCCAGGTTGCTGAGGCCGTGAAACGATCGGGTTGAGATGAACACAAGGTCGTTGTCGCCAACCTCCAGCGCCCTCAGGTTGTACAGCTCCTGGAACATATAGTCCAGCAGAATGACAATTTTGTTCTCGCTTATGTCCAGCTGGGTGAGGTTGGTCAGGCCGGTGAACACCCCCAGCTGGATGAGCTTGAGCTGGTTGTTGCGCAAACCTAGAGTTCGGAGGTTCATGAGGTTGCCAAAGGCCCCAGGCTCGATGGACGAAATGGTGTTCTCGTTCAGCTGCAGCTCCTCCAGCTGAGGGTAGTTAATGAACTCCTCGGTCCCCAGAGTTTTCAGCCGGTTCTTGCTCAGGTCCAGCAGCTTCGTCTCCGTGGGAATGCCCTCGGGAAGCGCCGCCAGCCTCCGTCGGTGGCACGCGACCGAGCGCTCCTGGCCGACGCAGTCGCATCGCGAGGGGCAACCGGAGGTGGATCCGGACAGGACGGTGCCCAGCATGAGGATCAGGATGGGCTGCCAGCATGCCACCAGGTAGCTGTGCCCCCCCGCCTCCCCCAACACCATCCTACTGCTTACCTGTGGAGACATGGAAAAAGAGGAGTTGGCAATTACGTATCCTGGCCTTGTTAACAGAAAGAGAGCACGGTGTCTGTATCATTAGTTTTTAAGATTAGAAAATTGCACCAAACCAGGCTCCCATTCAGCACATTATGCTTTTTTTAAAATACATTTGTGAATAACTATCGTGCGTCCTTGATTCCAACTGAACACACACAATGACAGCTTTCAGAAAGCCGAAGCTCCGATATGTGTATTCGTAGACATGGTTTCCATTTGTTTGCATATCTACCTTGATATGTCCGCCCCAATGCATACAAATAAGGATTTATGGTCTTTTATTGTCTAATAATTAGTTTACTGAAATGCTCTCCTTAAATTTCTTGAAAGAATATCTAAAATATTGTTAAAATGCCTTGCATTGAAGATGAAGAGTTTATTAATAGCAGTTTGATGAACTATTGCTTTAGAATCACAATTCATAAAAAACATTATCTGATACTAACAAGTCCTCCCAAGTTTCAGGCACCATTTTGCCTATTTTCTTAACATAACTGTGAGCTGAATAGATTTCCCACATCATAAAACTTTTTGCCAAGTCAGTGAAAAACACAAATTTTGCTCTTATCTACCCACCTTCTATAAGCCTTTCCTTGCATAACATTTTCATTATGGAGATTTCCCTCACAAGTAATGAAAATCAACCAATCAATGCAAGGACTTGGTCACACAATATAACCACCATGCTTCTGACTTCTGAGCACGCTGAAAACAATTACTGCCAATATCAGTGACACATTGTCTCCACTCGCCCGGACATTATTATTTTATTTTTTTAATTAGCAGCCGAAAAAAAGAACGCCCTGGTATATCTTTAAATGACTCCCGGGAATATTTCAAACTTTGACACACTCCGTGCCGCCGCTGTGCCCCTGACCTTGCGGTGACATAAAGCAGAGATTGCTGCCAAAAGCGGTGATAAATGGGTGGAGGGCAATTGTCAGAGGACTTTAAACCCCTATTTGATTTTGACTCCAGGGAACTTTAACCTGCTAAAAACCTTCAAGCTCTGCTTCTCACATCAATCACGCGATAGTCAGTTGAAGCTGCTGTATCGGGTGGGCGACACGCTCCGAGAGTAAGAGGAATCAGTCTGCGGTGTGTTTGCACTTCGGCGTATCGCTTTGCAACGGGGGGGGGGGGGGGGGGGAATTCACGCATCGTCCTGATATCATCAAACAATGATCCGCGGTGTAAAGAATGGCGTCTTTTACATTTCAAACGTGACGTTCCATTACGAGAGGACAATCCAGCCTGTCGGGGTATCCGTCATGCTTTCACGCGTGGGCGCTGAATACTCCGCCTGTAACTCACTCGCCACAAAAGTGCTTTCAATTATTAGTGCTTTTTAGAAACCTCTTTGGCTGTCTACGCTTTTGCAGCTTTAAAAAAAATAAAAAATATGTATTAAACTTGATACTGTAGCTTCAACCGATTTCCGCTTTTATTGCACAAACATGAATTTAAACATCACTCTCGGTGAATTAAAACCGGGGGACTGGAGCCGCTTGGATTGTGGGCTGAGTAGCTCCACCTGAGACGGTAATTGCTGCTTCCATTTTCCCCTTCCTTTCAGCGCCGCTCATTTCTGTTGGCTGCATAAGTCAGACACGTCGAGGGTGTCAGTCCAGTGTGTGTGTGTGTGTGTGTGTGTGTAGAGCATTGTAAAAAAAATAAAAAGAAGAAAAACGCAGACTGTCAGGATGAAAGCTTAAGTGTCCATCGCTAGCTCCTTTGCGAACTCCCACTCCAGCCTGCCTCGCGCTAATTACAGGAATTTGCAGACGGGTGGCATGGAGACTTGTTCGACGGGGACGCCGGAAATATCTTCCATCAAACGGACAAGCAGCGTGCAACTTTGATCCACTGCGACAGATGCTAAACCTCTGGAGTGGAAATAAATAGTAAACCGGCGGCAGAAGTGACGTGTTTATCTGTTTAACACGGAGGTTATTTAAAAAAAAAGAAAATTGTTTAGTATACGAATCCAGACGAGGCCACCGATGTCCTCGCCGATCGAAGAACCAGCCGCAGGCGGCTTTCTCCCCAGAGCGGCGTGCATGATTCATGAGTCAGAGCGTAGTAAGGGCAGGGGGCCCGATCGGTGTCGCCGGGCCTCGCGGCTCAGATCTGCTCGCTGTATCGACCTCGAGCTGAAAATCTGGAAAGAAAGCCAGAGCTGGCAAATCATCTCTCAATCACCACACCGTGTTAGTCTTCATATGTTTAGATTGGGGGGGGGGTTAAAGTCTTTGATTTGAAGATGAAATAAAAAAAAGAATCCATTATAGCCGCTGATCCGTCTCCGCAGCCCGATTCTCTGCATTTCTTTTGGTGATGGTTTTGTGATAGTGGAGACGCTTTCTTTCCCCCCTCTTCCCTCCCGCCCTCATTTGACCGCTGCCGCCGTCCCCGTGGACATCTCGCCCTGTCATCGCCGCCTCTCAAAAGCATGTCTCGGATCGCCATTAGTCTCCATCTTGCATTTCGACCCCTTCTCGCTCCCGATGCGACGCCTGAGCGCCGCTCGGTCCGGGATCCTCGAGTCAGTGAAGGCAACATCGACCACGCTCTTTTCCCAGACCGAACTAAAAGTAGTTTTGTTGCATAACTCCTAACTTTCCTTCGGAAGACGGGAGGTTTATTTTGAAAAGATGCGACGCATCACACGTCTATATACACACGCCAGAAGGTCACGTAGAGCGTCACGTAGAGCAACATGTAGAGCAGGGGTGTCAAACTCATTTTCACCGCGGGCCACTTCAGCATCATGGTCGCCCTCAAAGGGCCGGTTGTAACTGTAACACTGTATAAATTTAGCTACTACCGAACATATTGTTAAATAACTGTCTTTGTATTGTTTATTCAAGTGTAACAATATTGTACATGCATTTATATATATATATAATATATATATAAACCCACATTACTCTATCAAAGATCAAACTTAAAACAGAAGAAAATAACAAAGATCAAACAATCGTTGTTATATTAACTTTGTTCAAAGCTTTTTTTGTCACAGTTGAGAAGGACATAACTAGCCACTAAGAACATGCATGTGGTCTGGGGCAGTGGTTCTACTGGTCTGGCTGCACCATCACCCCTGAATGAACAGAGATCCAAAGCAAGGAACATGTTCAACTTCTCAAATGGATTTAATGAAAAGATGGTGCAGTTTGAGCCTGAAATGGTACAGAATCTCACATGCCAACACAAAAAAACTAGTTTGAAATATTCCCTTTTACACTCAATTAAAAACCCAAAAGTGCATCTTAAGGACACAAAGTAATACAACACACATAATCATTTTATAACTTCAGCCTTTTTTAACAGACTCAGCAGTGCTTTCATGCACAAACATAAAAAAAAGGTCGGGAATGAAGTGAACTATCACAAATAGTGCGTGTGTAAACTCATGCAAGCAAAGTGTGTTGTGAACGCAGCACTGTGTGAATAGACCACTCTGCTGCATTCAAAATTCCCTTCAAAATAAAAGCACAATATTTTTATATTGACCATGCAAAGGTCCGCAACCCACTGAAAACGGGTCCGCGACGAACCGAAAACGGGTCCGCGACGAACCGGAAACGGAGCCGCGACGGACTGAAAACGGGTCCACGGTGGTAATCATGCCTTCCAAGCCGTCGCGGGCCACATAAAATGACGTGGCGGGCCACATCTGGCCCGCAGGCCTTGAGTTTGACACATGTGATGTAGAGCGTCACGTCACGTTGAGCAACATGCAGAGCGTCACGTAGAGCAACGCGTAGAGTGTCACTTAGAGAAACATGTAGTGTTACTTAGCGCGTCACGTAGATCAACACAGTGTGTCACATAGAGCATCATGTAGAGCATCATGTAGAGCTCACATAGAGCATCATGTAGAGCGTCACGTAGAGCAACACATAGAGCATCATGTAGAGCATCATGTAGAGCATCACGTAGAGCAACACATAGAGCATCATGTAGAGCATCACGTAGAGCAACACATAGAGCATCATGTAGAGCATCACGTAGAGCATCACGTAGAGCAACACATAGAGCATCATGTAGAGCATCATGTAGAGCATCACGTAGAGCAACACATAGAGCATCATGTAGAGCATCACGTAGAGCAACGCATAGAGCATCATGTAGAGCATCACGTAGAGCAACACATAGAGCATCATGTAGAGCAGGGGTGCCCACACTTTTTTGGCTTGCGAGCTACTTTTAAAATGACCTAGTCAAAAAGATATACCTACATTAATAATGCTAAATATCTATCTATATAGATATATATCTATATAAATCTATATAGATATATATTAAGAAATAGCATTATTAATGTATTAATATACCGAGTATACTTTATATTTACAATATTGGCGTACCTTGCATAACTTATGACACAATATAATTCTGTACATTTTTGGTCATTACATTTTACTCTGACTTGCACTGAATAGAAACAGCCAGGGTTATGCTGCGTTCACACTGAATGCGGCACGTATTATTCGCGAGTAGATTACATGCAAAGTCAATGCACAGATGCGAATGATGCAAATTTCCGCCGGGCAGCGCAAATGAAGCGAATAACTTGGGCGAAAGATTTGCGTAGTGAAAGCCAATCAGCGTTGAGAAGCGCCGCATCATCACTGCTGTCCTGCCGGTGCTGAATCAAACTGCTGCTGGTCCGCCTGAAGCAACGCTGGAAGCAGCCGTCATTCAGACGCTGTTGTGCGGCTACAGATGATATTATGGACACGGGGCGTCTGATGGTCCGACGTTTGAGGGATTTCCACAATAACTATAAAGCAGAACTAGTGGTTAGTTCAAAGGTGGATGGCGGAAATGGTACCGCTTTTACGGAGATAAGCCACGGAGATGTCCCTGCCCCTTTTCAGCCGCGAGTTGAGTAAACTCACGGGAGTAGAGAAGCGCAAATAATGCATTCAAGCGTCCGACCATGCGGGCGCACCGTCCGTGGTGATGGACATTGATTTATACACTGGCTGGTCTGTATATCAATCAAGTGGCAAATGTCGTAGGGAAGATACTTTTTTTTTTTCTTTTTTAATGGCATGCGATCTACCCGCGCTACCCTGGCGATCGACTGGTCGATCGCGATCGACGTATTGGGCACCCCTGATGTAGAGCATCACGTAGAGCAACACATAGAGCATCATGTAGAGCGTCACGTAGAGCATCACATAGAGCATCATGTAGAGCATCACGTAGAGCAACACATAGAGCATCATGTAGAGCGTCACGTAGAGCAACACGTAGAGCAACACATAGAGCATCATGTAGAGCGTCACGTAGAGCAACACGTAGAGCAACACATAGAGCATCATGTAGAGCGTCACGTAGAACAACACGTAGAGCGTCGCCAAAGCTGCGTTGTTTGATGCATTGCCGTGTTTCCAGAAATGCTTCCCTTACCAGTTCCCTTTTCATAAGAACAAAAAGATCTAAAACACAATAGAAATGGTTTCCATGTTTTAAGGTGTTTCTGCGCCACAGCAGCGTCTCAGATCACCAGGAGTCTCACGTTGCCTTGAATCCCTGCAAACCGGAGAGAGGTGTGCGCCGCTGAAGGGTCAGGATGCAGAAAAATGAGCTGCAGGCATCAATGCATTTACATGAATATCTATATGTATATACATATACGGGATATTTACATTGTGAAGGGAACTGGAAGCTGCACTGTGTTTGTCTGCCGCGGCGGAGAGTTGCAACTTGTGACAGCTGTCTTAAATCATCAATGCAGCTTGAGTTCTGAGAGTCGCTCCCTTGATATAATGAATAATTTAACATTTTGTTTTGCTTGATGTGCATGCAGGTTTGGGCACGGATGAGTTTTGATTGCTGGTTTCTATTTTTGGTTTCCTTTTCATAGCTGACAAGTGCCGCTTGTTGCCATTTACCAAAAATATGACCCGACTTCTGTGGCATTTGTTTTGGAATTAAAGTACATCGGAGTTAAAAGGTCGTTCTTCAAAGGGCGGCGCGATGATTCGAGACGATCGCTTATTTAGTTTTAGTGGAAATCGTACATCTCAATGGCATAAGATTTCTCTGTAAATCTTGATTTTGCTCTAAGGTTCTTCTAATGAACAGAAACATACAAATATAGACTTTTGCTTATAACATTTTTTTATTTTTTGGTTTGGTTTGTTTGAGCAGCTGGTACAGGACTGTCTTGTTTTGACAGTCTGAAAAATAATTTCACACTTTTTCGTGTAGCAAGCAGGGTAATTGTAAAAAAAAAAAAAAGAATATATAAAAGATTGTATGTTTATTGTTTGATACAGAACAAATCGTGTCATTAATATGTATTAGAGTCTGCTCAGAGCTGGTGTTACTCGTCTATTTTATATTACTGTGAAAACAGCTGAAGTCCTTTTAAACAAAAGAAAATTTCTCGCCGGAAAAACACATTTTACAAGATTACATTTGAACACATTATGATCTTATTATGACTTCCTCCCAATACTAATTTTTACTCAATTGAATCACGGATCAACTCTGGTCCGCCGCTCCCCTACTTATCAATAGGTTTAATCTCGTCCTTAATTTTTATTTATGATCGTTCAACATGCGCCCTCCGCTTCGAGCATCCGTCTTCTCCATTGCGGCTCCTGAACAATGCGCTCGTTAGCCTCTCTCGTGCACGTGGCTCGTCCCAAAGAGCTTTTCATTATTGTTCAGAGAAAAGAGGATGAAAGGGGGAAAGAAAAGCGGGAAGCTGCAGCCAGCGAGTATCGAGTAAAAAGGATTTGAAAAGACGGAAGATTGCCTCAAATCACATGTTTGTGTTCAACTGACAAATTAAAAGGCAAACGTTTAAAAGTCCAGAAGCAGACAAACAAGAGAAAGTGTTCTGCAGGATGTGATGTCAAGCAGCAGGCGTTTGCTGTGCTTTTTGTTGGTGCATACTGTGCATTAGTGTTTTCACGTGGAGCCTAAAATTGCATCATGATCATCATAATATGCCGAAGGGAGGTCAGATCCTCTGGCATGTGCACATCTGGACATGTGCCAGCTCGACACAGTGAAAGCTGCATGTGATGCTATGAGAGAAAAAAACACCCACGACCTGCAACGGCGATCAAACACTTGCAGGGTAGATTGTAGACTCCTGCCAGCTAACCTGCATCCTCCAGAGGAACGAGCAGCGAGATATGAGAAATCCCACGGAAAACCAATCCCTCCATGGAAGCGTCAGATAAAGGTAACAACCTCTGCAAGCCCGGGAAAAAAAAAAAAAAAACGGCACGGCCCCGACGCTCCGCATTGCCCCGGATCAAATGGTTCTAGAAGGCATGCGCGGGAAGGACTCCTTTCGGGATGCAGAAACACACCTGCATGGTGTCAGCAAGCTCCGGCTCTTTGTTTTACGTTGGCAGCAGCATCCCTCAAACTATGTGCCAGAAAAGACCTCGGAAAGTTCTGCACACGACACACCTTGGACTTATTTTGGAAGGAGAGGAGAGAGATTATAAAGGAGTCCAGATAGTCCTGCAGATCGCCGTAGAGGACGAGCAAATGCACCGAAGCTTCTTTTTGCAGGGAAAAGGTTCATGCTCAGAATTTCGAATGGTTTACAACGGTAGTTTCTTTTCACTAAAATTAGCTTCCTGCAGTGTTTTTGTGTAATACTTTTTTGGGGGGGCTCTCTAACCTTCGTCTTACCAACATATTCTACATACAAGGACCTCCAACAAGCATCAAAATACTTTTAAGAAACAACCATCAGAGCAGAATGTTCACCTATTTTTTTCTGAAAACATTATTAGTTAAGTAACTGATGTGATCTATTTTAGGAAAGGTAATTATCGAAACAAAAATAGACAGTGCACGTGAGAAACTGTGTGCAGCCGTTACCTATCTGTTCTGTTTGGGAGAAAATTGGAGCGACAGAATGGAGCACCGGTGAGTTATGACAGAAAAGTATCCCGGAGTGCACCTTCAAAGCAAACAATTATGATCAAAGAATCATGAAATTGTCTATAACATTATATTACAACAACAGGAGGCAAGGAGAGTAGTCAAGGAGACGGATCCAACTGGAAACCAGCTGGTCGCACATAAAAAAAATCAGAAGTGCACAAGAATAAATACAAAATCTTAAAGGAACAGTTCACCTCGATATCAGAAATATATTTGTCCTCCTGCCTTTTGTGCTATTTATCAGTCTGGATTGTTTTGTTGTGTGTAGCCGGGTGTTGGAGATATCTGCCAGAGAGATATCGGCCTTATCTCCAATATAATGGAACACTATCGGCTCGCGGCCAAAAAACACATTTGGAAAAACGAAAGAAAATCAGAAATCATGACCCGTTTACCTCAGATAATCCACAATACCTCCAAAAGAAGACAACTCAAACCAATCCAGACTGATACATTGCACTATAGATACATACATATATATATTTTGGGGGTTGAACTGTCCCTTTAAGGTGATGTGGAGCAGAGGACCGTGAGTGAAAAAGTCCTACTAATCCTATTATCCGAAATCATGCGGGTATCGGAGCTTTGGCATTCTTTCCAGGTAGTTTTCCGTTTGACAGGTGACACTGAAGATTAATGTTCCCTGAGATGCCCGGGGACACGGAGCCGTTGATCACAGGCGTTCCCTCCCTAAACTATCACCGCGGCTAATGGAACTGAAGACGCGCGTCTCCATTAGGCTGTCCACTTGACTCCCGTCTGTCTCAAAAGCATCTTCACTGCACTCTGGCCGACCTGCCATGCATCCAGTTGACAGGAAGGCCCTGCTGATAGTGGTGGGTGCTGACCCAGCAGGTAATACAATACCTTTCCCAAATCTAATGCAAAGAACAACAACAACAAATGTGAGTGCCATCATGTGAAAAGCTTTTTTTTTTTTCCTTCTTCTTCTGATTGCATAAATCATATGAAGACGTGTTTTTCTCACCAAATAAAGCTATATTCAACAATGTTAACGCCCATTTCTCCACCTTATATGTACTCCCTCCTTCCTGTGGTGGACCACTTCCTCATGTTCAGACTGTGTCGGCACCTTCTGCAAGGACCAGCGAGCGCTAAGTTCAAAGGCCTCCCGAGGGTGCTGCTGGCCAATGGCGGAGTGAGGAAGAGGTGCATCTTCCTCTCGTGCTCATCCTCCTTGCTACTGATCTGGAAATAAGCAGCATCAAGATCAGAAGGCCCGTCTCATCTCCGGTGTGGTCAGCGGACGAGACTAATCGTCTTTGATCCCTCCGCCGTTTGTAGTACACGGAGAAAAAAAAAAGTTTTGTTCTTTGAGACACTCACCTTGTCGTGACCTGATACGCAGGGGGTTCGTCAATGGCGGCCACAACATTTCACTGAGGCTTTTATCCAAAGCAACTTACATGCTATACAGCAAAGGTGAGCAATTAGGGTTAAGTGTCTTGCTCAAGGACACATCGACATGGACTAGCGCTGCCGGGAATCGAACCACCGATCCTCGGATTGTCGGACCTGCTAACCACTGAGCCACAGTCGCCCCGTTTTCATTAAATTTCTTTAAAAAGAGGTCAGCCGGCTCTATAGTCCTTTCAATAAAAAGGCTTTTCATTCAGACATGATGATGATGGCTGAATTCCATTTAGCTGCTCCAGTTTTAGGGGTCCTGGCATTGTGCGTCCATTGTGTTACATGGTGACAATGGGTTCTTCCTGCTGCGACCAATCAAAAGAGCCCCTTCAACTGTTGATCACAGCAACAACAAACTATTGAGAGGCAACTTTTGGATCTATAAGCCGGCACACGTAAATTCTTCTCAACAGCTTTAGCAACATCACCGAATGTCTTCTGCTCGCTTGCCTCCGTCACAGTGTTTTTTTTAATTTCGATGGATTAGTGTGCGTTCTCAAAGTTCACAGATTGTCAATACGCCAACAAATCCAACATGAACGGAGCACGTAACGTACGCCTGAACCCCGATAAAGACTCTTAATCCATGACTTCATAAACGTCTAATCCTCACGGTCTTTTTGAGAACTAATCAATAAAGTACGTTAGCGTCTCAGAAATGAACTTCTGGAGCGCCGTCAAAGCGTTTAGTTCCAAAAGAAGGAGGAAACAAATTCATCTCACTCGGCAAACAAAGTTGCATCTTGGAGTCGATGGCTCGAGGCTCGTAGAGACACAAAAGGGAAATCCAGAAGCACTCGAGTTCTGAGCCGACACCTACGTACCGCGTCCTGAAGAACTCGCGGCGGAGCAGGTGGGCGTCAGCCGGGCTGGAAGGGAAACGCTTTTACTACGAGAGGTTTCCGTCTTCATTGTATGTCAACGAGACGCTTTTTGTCTTGATTGCATTTGACGCAAATCGTTGTTTGTTTTTTCTTTGGAGGCTTTTGGTGGCTTGTACATGAGCAATTCCCTTGAAATACAAATCACAGTTTGCTGAAGTGTAAGGGACTTGAACAGGCTCATCCTGATTGGCGAGACCTTTTTACCTCCAGTTTGAAAGCAATTGGTTTCCTTTTCTTTCGGTTTAGCACCAGTGGTGTCGCAAACAATGCATGATATTTGGGAACATTCAGCCACTACATCAATCGTCACTTCAGAGGGCCTTTTTTTTATCATTTTGAAGGTTCTCCTGGAACTACAAGTATTGAAACCTGCTGCTGGTCGGACTCCGCATCTGAAAATGATATCACCTCTAAAATGGAAGTCTGAACACAGAATGACACAATGCTGAAGAACTGGGTTCACCGAAGATTGGGTTTGGTGAATGAATCCAAAGCACGTTCGATTAAACTTAAAAGTTGCTGCTTTTCATTGAGAATCAGGATATTCGTGATCCCACTTGAGGGGTTGGGATAATTGTTTTGTGCAGATTTTTCGAGGGTCCTTGAATCCACAAATGAAACGAGCTTGGCGTATTTGGTAGTTTTGTTGCTTGAGAGGAAAACTGTACTTCGTAATCTTAAAATAAAGATCCTATCGCGTGACTTTAATTATTTCGGGCAGTGCATTCGGCCGTGTGAGAAAGGTTCCAGTGATCGCATACATTTCTAGCCATTCTTGGAGTTTACAACTCCAGAAAAATAATAAACGTCTCTTTGGATTCCGAGATGTTGGACGGTCATTACACTCGGCACTCGACCCTCTAAAAGACTACCTCTAATCTACTATTACACACAGGGCTGGTAGCGCACAATCAGTGTGTGGGAGCTTTTTGAGCTGGAAGCTTTTGAGCCGGGAGCATCTGCCCACGGCTTTACATTGGGAGGTCAGTGAGAGCCAGAGGGAACCAACCAGTCGGGCTTTGGCGAACCAATAGAATAAACTGGAAGAGGCTGAGCGCTGCAGACCGGGCTAATCATGCAGCAGTATTTATAGACCTTTTACGACATCATTTGATTCAGTCAGAAAACATTGCTTAATGGCGTTTTAATTTGACATCACAAAGACGTTTTTTTTTTATTGCCTGACATAATATTAATATATCGAGATTAATTAAAGATGCCAAGGTATTTTCATCCTGACCGGGATGGGATCCATGACAGGGATGTTCAGACGGCTAAATGATCCTGATCCTCATTACAATAGTGGAAGAACAGGGCCTGGAATGGACCCGGCAGTGTATTTAACCTGTTGTACAGTCTCACCATGCATATCTGCTTCTGGGTTCATTGACAAAGCCACCACAGTGGTACTACAAAAGAGGCTCCTGTCGACATTAGCACCCATTGCTCTTGAAAGTCAAGTAGGATCAGCTGGAAATTACACAGACCTTTATTCCCTACTCGCCATCAGGGATTAGGGAATGTTTTGGGCTGGAATTGAGAAGAAAGGGCTAAATGCCGTGCTAAAGGCAATTTTACGACAGACAAGCCTCTTACAGCCCTCCGTAGAACGCTCAATAGGAGGTTTTGAGAGGGTTTTCACACCAAATCACTCAGCCAATAATCATTGGCTACAGTACAAATATGAAGTTGCAGGGCCTCTGCATTTCTTTTACCGATACAAGGAATCAAAACTGTTTATTTATAGTGCGCTCAAATTGCTTTCCTCAACTTGTTTGCCTCGCTTTCTTTTAAAGGAATGCATCAGCCCCGGTGTTGATACAGAAACGGGCATAATGATGCCGGAGGCTGTGTTGCGTACCGCCCGAGTGCCTCGACACTTCTGAGAATTCAGAAAAGACGGAACAATAGACCACGAGGCCCTTTTTTTTCTCCTTCTTTCAGGTGAAAGCAACCAGACCGCCGGCGTCCGTTGTGTTATCAAGAGCCGCCAAACAAAAGCCACGAAAACGAACGGGAAGAGAAGAGACCCTCCGAGATGACTTTGTATCGTACAGGCTCGGCTCAGCGTGGCAGCAAGAGGCCACCTCCGTCCTCCATCCATCCCCCGACTGCTTCATATTTTGCATAAAGTTGTTATTATATTTAAATGAGCAAGGCTGCCTTCTGCCGAGCAACAGGGGCGCGACCTCCTGAATACATTTGTGGAACGCAGACGCCTTCGTCCGGCACAAATAGCGACCGCCGACGCCGCCGTCACCATCACCGCTTCCTGCTCAAGGTGGCTGATGGTTACCCGTCGCATCTGGATTCCAGATGGAACCTTGTTTCCAAGGGAGCGGTTTAACGGTAACACCCCGGATGTTTTTCTGACCACTTTGAATACAGCGCTCCTTTCTGGGTCGGCGCAAATGAACCGTTAAGTGCACAAGTGCCCTAATTGTTGCCGTAAATAACAGGAGGCTATTATTACAGCCCGAATGTTCAAACAGCAGACAAATAGACCGTGAGGGACCCGACGAGGGCTTCAGACGGAGGTGACATTATTCAGTCTGTTCCCTTTCCCACTATTTGGTGTGCATTATCAAGTATTGCAGAAGAAATGGAAATGAGAGAATTTGATAAAACCTCCTGAATGGCAAAAAAAACTAAAGATTTGAAACGTTAATTTGATTATGGAAACTTCCATGCCGAATACATTTGAACATAGCGAGCATTAAAGTCACATGACTGATCAGCTGTTTCTGCTGTGGACGTCTTCAACACGAAACATGGCGAAAGGTAGCTGGCATGAAAGAACAATTTAATCTTGCTCAATTAAAAACCCATTCCAGTGGGACTCTCTCCATGTTGATGTCGTTCATGAGTCTTTTTATTGCACTTCTTCTCCCGTGTTTACTGGCGTCAGGGTTATCCCCATTTGATCCTCCTGTGAGAACATTGTTTGGCATTATGCAGAGCGCTGTGTCACCAAACATAGAGCATGTGACGGCATGTGAAGCAGTGAAGAAGAAGAAGAAGAAGAAGAAGAAGAAGAAGAAGAAGAAGAAGAAGAAGAAGAAGAAGAAGAAGAAGAAGAAGAAAGAACAGCAGCACTGCTTTGAGTCCGGTTATTTTGTTCCGTTCATAATGAAACGGACTCGACTATCGGCCCCTCAGCATGTTACCCAATCATTTTAGAAGCATTCATAGATTCAGTTGATCAAGAATGATTATCCACATTGATTCAGTTGTTGCATCTGAAGAGAATCCAGATGTATTTCACCGAGATGTGCTTATTATTTTTCAAGTATACCCTCTCAAAGAGTAGCATATAGTTAGGAACCTCTCTGGATCCTATAGATCCCACACGCTGACTTTGCCTCAACGTCTATTTAAATAGATCTGCATGGACTAGCGCGCTCGCACACACACACACACACACACACTCTCTATTATATATTCTGTGAGGCCCGAGCAGTTTTACACTGTGGGGGGTCTGTGTGCCTTCATACAGGTACTTAAATAACAGGCATTTGAAAAGCATGTTTGCCATTTTCCCCCCTAAAAGCAGCTGTCATGTAGCATCAGGTTTTTTGTGCAAAACACAAGCGATTGTACGGTAATTTAAATAATGGACTCAACCGAAGTAAACACACAGCCCCAGCAAGCAGCTGTTTTCAGTAAAAAAAAAAAAAACTGGTTTGTGTCCAGCTGGTGAACACAAAGCAGCATTTAGCAGCTAAAGTGGCAAAACAGAGCAATACATGTATGAATAGTGGTTTGTAGTCATCGGGGACATACAGATACTGGTGTGATTGTTCATTTAGGTCCTCATCCGCTCATTAAAAGAAATCGTTTGATGCTAGTTTAATATAGTGGAAAGTCACGCACAGATATTTGCATCTTTATATATAAATATCGTTCATTATCCGGTCTTGTTGCAAACAACGTATAGATTGACCAACAGTTAGCTCCGGCCCCGCGTTTGTTCACCAGACGTTAACCGTCGAACGCGAGCTTCCAGGCGGTGACGCGCGTCAATATCTACCGATAAGAAAGAAGAAGAAGAAGAAGAAAAGAGAGATTCCAAATCAGCCGGCAGAAGCTGATTTCAGGGCCCTGATTACGAGCTCGGTGGAGCCCATGGAGCCCCGACGTGAAGACCCTTCACTCGGAGGTCGTCCTCGGGGGTCCGCGGCTCGCCGAGGTGGTTAGTGTTCAGTTGGAGCCGACGAGGTGGGGAGAGTCCACTCAGCGAGACCATGATTACGAGACCCCAAGCATCAGAAATGGAACTGTGAGGGATTTGTTTGTCCAGCCTGCATACGTGATCACCCCCCCACCCCCCCCCCCCTCCACCCCTCTTCCACATGACCGCCAACGAAAACACCCGTCTTTCAAACCTGTGGTCAGAACATCTAAAAGACCTGCATAGGCACTCGGGAAAAAATGTGACAACCGGAAAAAATTGTAAGTAAATTAAAAGGAAATTAAATTTAAAAAAAAGCCTGCTGAGGAATAAATAAGTATGAGTTGGGAGTCGAGATGAGTTTACTGGCATTTTGAAGGAACATGAATGTTAATGAGGGCAGATTAGGGAAGCGACGACAACCACCCTGGCACTGAGAGGAGAACACACACACACACACACACACACACACACACACACACACACACACACACACACACACACACACACACACACACACACTCCTGCTCAGCCTCACACCTTTCAGCTGTGGTATAGAAAGAAGAGGAAAAAAAGGCAGGTGTGTTTGCAAGCATCCAATGTAATATTCACACACACCACGAACAAACACCTATAAGCTCCATGCTGTACATTCAGGCGTTGTGTGACACACACACACACACACACACACATCATCGAACCCTGGATTGCTGAGCACACATCGAAATGAAAGCCATCTGGATGACAAAGCACAAATAAGATCTGGAGCCCTCCTCAGTGGTACCCCCCCTCCCCTCCCCTCTTTCCATCCCTCCCAGTTGCCCGTGATAGACAATTTTCATTCCTGACATTAATTTGCTCCGTGGCGGATCCCCCGGCGCCGCCAATGCACCATAATAAATCTGCCCCCCAACGCCTCGCCGCTCCGAGCCCGCCATCCAGCCGAGGAGTACTCACCAGGACTGCCATGCAGAGAATCCTAATTCGGGCAGCTCCATGTTGCCAAGGAAATTCAAAATGCCTCCGAAAGCATGGAGACAGGGGGTGCGGGACTCAACGCAAGGCTGGACTCAGACGGAGATATGGGGGGGGGGGGCGAGGGAAAAGGGACGTGCGCGAGCGGGCGAGGATCCCTCGTCCGTGGGGCATTTGAGAAGTGCCTCCGTCCCCCTCTCTCTCCAGACGCTCTAGATCCGGCGGCACCGACGGGCTGACATGTCAACACACACGGGCGGCTCGGCTGGCTCACGCGCGCTCACATGCATGCTGCACCGCGCGGAGACAGAGAGAGATGGGGAGGCTGAGGAGGGAGGGAGGGAGGGAGGGGCGGCTGATGAGCGAGGTGGGAGGAGGAGCTGCAGTGTACTGGGAGAACGGGAGGCTGAGGCGGTGTGTGTGTGTGTGTGTGTGTGTGTGTGGGGATAGAGATGTCGGCAGCATCCTCCTCGGATTTTTGTTTACTAGTTGTTGTTGTTATTTTGGTTTTTCGATTTATGGAGGCACTGGGATGATCTGGTTAACTGGGATGCAGGCTGGGAAAACAATTAGTGTGGTGTGTGTGTGTGTGTGTGTGTGTGTGTGCGTGTGTGTGTGTGTGATGGAAGAAAAGGAGGTTAGAGAGAGAGAGAGAGAGAGAGAAGAGGGGGTTGGAGTAGAAACGTGCAAATAAAGCCGGGGATTGAAGATGAGCAAAAACAAAAACAAAAAGTGGTGAGGTTATGAAGAGGAGGAGGAGGAGGAAGAGGAAGAGGAGGATCTATGGGGTGAAAAATGAAATTCAATTTCTGCAGCACTCCTCCACGATACCACATGAAAGATATGTATGGCTCATTTCGCCCAACTACAAGCTAATCTAAAAGAGATGAGTTATGGCTGCGTGAGTGAGTGAAATTTGAATGGATGACACCGAGGATGAGGAGCAGGATGAATCCATCTTTTAGTTCTTTTTTTTATTTATTTCGTACGTTCTGCCCACTACGGCCACTTAGAAAAGATTGGACGGCTCATTCATGACATTTCCATTTACATTCGATGGAGCTATGAATTTTCCCATTTCTGTGTCAGCAGATGAGAAGCCATGTGACCCTCAGCCTGCGGGTGATTGGTTCCTGACGGCAGGAAACGCACATGTTGTACGAGACATAACTCAATAGCGAAACGCGCAGATGTTTGATTAGAGAGGGAGGGCGCTCTTTATTAAAATGCCAGCGCTCTATTCCCATAATTGATATCCACATGTGGGCAATAACTTCCTATGATGCAGATTTTCTAACAGCAGATATCTGCTGTCTCGTGGTGAGTTGGAAGCCCATTCGTTCTTTAACCCCAGAACAACGACGGGGGATTGTGGTTACGCTATTTTCATTGTGTTGCTTTTGTCTGAGTTGTGTGGGTCCTTGTGTAGCTTCATGCTGCTCACTGACGTTATGGAAGGTGGGCGTATCTTTATTTTATATGGGCGTGTCTTTATTGAATATGGGCGTGGCTTTATTGAAGGTGGATGTGTCTTTATTATATATAGGCGTGGCTTTATTGGAGGTGGGTGTGTCTTTATTTAATATGGGCGTGGCTTTATTTGATGTGGACATGTCTCTATTGAAGGTGGGCGTGTCTTTACTGAAGGTGGGCGTGTATTTACTGAAGGTGGGCTTTTTTCAGGGTCCCCCCATGATACCTGTTTTTAGTTTTATGAGAAGTTCTATAGGGTAAAATAGAAGAAGAGGACTTCAATGTGCCTTGTGTTGTATTTTAACATATTTTGATAAGAAGTATATTTTAGTTTGTTTTAGTTTGTTGCTCTGTAAAATACATATTTCTCCTAATGGTTTTAATGACTGACCATTGGCTAAGCCCCGCCCACCTCGGTCACTGCTGCTGCCCCTGTCAACCTTTCCGTTTACAGTTAACAATCAATATCGTAAAAAAATAATAATAAATGGGTGGAAATGGGTCCTTTATTTCAGTGAAAAGCAAGCATCTTTTTGTTTATTTTTGCTGGCAACCATCAATTTGCTGTTCAGAATGACTCAATGGGCGATTTTAACAGCTGCGGCTAGCGAACCAGCTCATTTAAACACGAGGATCGTGTTAAAGGGTCTTGCATGTGCACTTAAGGCTGGGGAAGGGAGTTTATCTTTGGCAACATTGGGCAAAAAACATATTTCAACATATTGTAATTCAAGTTTTCAGCGGTCCAGGAAACACACCGACCAATCACATGCGTTGTAAATCAACTCTGAGAGCTCAATATGATCATAATCCTCACGCATTAATTCACTGCCCAACGATGTTAACGGAGAGGAGACTATGGCTCAAACTGTGGTTTCCATGAACACAGATATAGTCCCTGCACACAGATGTATATTTATAGATCAAATGTATCTTTTTATATCAAATGTATCTTCTTATAACAAATGTATCTTTTTATAACAAATGTATCTTTTTAGATCAAATGTATCGTTTTAGAACATGGGAAGAATATAATAGCATAACATCGCTTCACACCTGAATGAACTGAATTTAAAGCTGCAGGACGAAGAACACTCAGTTTTTTACATTTTCATTAAAAGCTTTCTGTATTGTTGTTTTTGTTTTTTTGCATATTGTAATTGAAATAAGAACATTTATTCATCCAGTTAAATCAGAAAACTGGAGATGAATATTGTTGAGATATTATTAAATTGAACTTTAATTTAATTTGACAGTCAGTTGTTGAACACACACACCTTAACCCAACTCTTGGCTACTTTAATAATTATGGCGCTAAATCAGACATTATTGTGACCTTCCTATTATTCAGGTCCTTTTTTTTTGCGTGAGGAATTTCTCCTACCTGGCTGGAGGTCTCCGATGAAGACGCTATAAACTTTAGCTTTCACACCGCAATCCAAGAACACGGCTCCTATGTTGTTCTCCCATAATCCTGTTGGGGGCGTGGGACCGGACCAGAGAAAAGGGCTTTCGGGATGAGGACTCGGCGTAACCGCAGCCCCGGTTGCCCGGAGCAGATTGGCTCGTGTGCTTTCAGTTTAAAAAAAAAAAGGCTGAAAAAAGACTTTATAACTTTATATAACACAGAGTTTTGCTCTCACTGTAATGCAAATCCACACAAACACGGGGAGGGATCCAAAGCAACCGCTTAGCAACCCTGCTGAGCTATGATTGGACGATATGGATTTCTTCCTCACTTAACTGCTATCTCTTTTATATTGTTAAAAAATGTCTTTCTTGACGCGAGGGCCTCGTGTGACCCCCCCCCAGTACCGGTTTGTGGATACGGCTCAGCTCTGTCTGGGGGGAGGGGCTTGTTGCCAACTGATCCATTTAACTTAATAGTAATACTGTCCATGAACACAAAAAGGATGTGAAAAGTTTTTAAACATCTGTTTCATGAGCTTTTATATTAGGAGCTCTGGGGATTTTGTATCTATATATATATATATATATATATATATATATATATATATATATAATGTAACAAGGTAACCTCATTCTAAGGTAACAAAAACACACAAAAATCTTTATTTCAGGTGATCATCGGCTCAAGAAAACCAACTTATCGATATTGATATATATTCATATATTGATAGGTTTAAATGTAATTTGTCACTTCATATTATGTTGCTACTTTAATCCTCTATTGAGATGTTTTAAGAATGGCCATGCAAAAGCAACACAGCTGATATTTATTCCAGCTTGTATTGTGAACTCCACGCAGAAACAGGAACTTGTTGCTCTTTAGATCTACAAAATAAAGCGTCCAGTTTCTTTTACCAAAACAAAACATTGCTATTTTGCAAACACTTAATAAAAAATAGCATCTATTTGTAAAAATATATATATATATACTTCATACAACCCTAAAAGCACAACCCCACCACACCTTTGAGCGGCATAATAAATATATATATATATATATATATATATATATATATATATATATATATATATATATATATGCTGTATAAATAAATACATTTATAAAATCAGCTCAGACTACAGATGCTGCTCCCTCCAGTTGTTTAACACAATGTTTGCAAAGCGTTCTTCTCTAAATTAAATCATTTGATTACTGCACTCACGCTATATTAATAATGGTGCTTTTAATTTGGTAGCACCAGGCTGCTGCAGCTTCACATGTGGACACTTGCCACTACTTTGCATTACAAATTGATGATCGGTTAAGTGGCCGAATCCCCGTCGCTGGAAGACACACTCACACTAGCTGATTTATTTACATGTTTTCTCCCAGTTCACCTCTGATTGTCTCTAATAGCCAGAAATACCTTGCAAACACAGTTTTTAGGGCCTCGCCCTGACGCCTGCTGTTGGTATTACTGACATTCACTGCGGAGGTAGATTATCATTGTATGCCAATCGCCGCAAATAGGTCAATGTGACATTATTAATAATTTAAGAACGATATCAAGAGACATGGCAACTGACTGCTTAGTTGGTGTGAAAGAGTTTTAGGGTGGAATTTCTCCATTAAGCCTGAACAGTGAGGAATTCACACCAAACTGTGTGTGTGCTTCCACACCTGCTCCGACTGTTTTTTTTTTTTTTTTTTTGCCCCCCATATATATATATATATATATAACTCAGTAGTCATTTCTTCTTCCTCCCTTTATTGGCCATGAACCAGACTGATACAATGACGGCTCCCACAGTTCTGGAGCCTAAAGTTTGGCATGTCGGCCGTGGCCATCTTGTTTTTTCTTGTGAAACCAGAGTCCGTGGTCTCAATCGGCAGCTCTTAGTCTCAGGTGGTGAGACGGCGTCGCACAGTCGACGAGGCGGAACCCAACAGCTGATTGCGCCGACACGTCGTTGACCTGATTCAGGAAGTCGCGTTTTCGAGCGGAGACGAGCACGGCGTCTAATTAGTGCAAAAAGCAGAAGAAATACAATCACATGAGCCAACGCCTCAGTGCCGAGCTGTGAAGGAGGGAGGGAGAGAGGGAGAGATGAAGCTTACAATCCATCCTTTCTTTGGCTTGTGTTTGACACACACACATGTGTAAGGATGTCTGTGTTTTGGTCGAGCAAATGGTTAACCACGGTGGATAATGCTCAATTATGTATCTTGTGACAGATGGTGACTACGAATGTGTGAAGAATGGCAACGAGGCAGCGGGATTAAGAAGACGATGGATGATTGGCAGCCGGGTGTGGCTCTCTGGCTGAGAGTCTTTAATTAGCTGCATCTCAGACCGATCACTGGAGTGTTGAGGGCGGCGCCGCGGGTTCGTCCGCTCAGACGGACAGAGCATAGAACCCTGAGGTCAGAGCATAGAACCCTGAGGTCAGAGCATAGAACCCTGAGGTCAGAGCATAGAACCCTGAGGAGAATAGAAAATAATGTTCTATCTATGGAATTTTAGTTGAATACACCTGGTACCCGGCGTCCCTATGTCACGCCACACTTTAGTATATCGTTTGCAAATAGTAAAAAACATGGTGACGGCCGTAATCCAAGATGGCGAATCCAAAATGGCCAAACTCGAGGCTTCATAACGGCGGTTCACAAACCGATGGGAAGTCACGACGACTACGTCCACTTCTTCGGTACAGTCCATGCGTGGAACAGGTTGAAGTTCAATCACGATCCGTACAGAACCCCCCGACGCCCCCCATCCCACTTCATTTAAGAATTAGAAATGGCCCGATAAAGGTTGAGAACCGTGACCAGACTCGTCTTCAGCAGCCAGATACATTAATTCTCCCTTAGAAACGGTTTCCCATCATTCTGTCTTTTTCCTCCTTTTTTTTGGTTGCTTATCTTCAATTCATTAACACTATAAAATATACTGTGACTCACTGAGTCATATTAATTAAAACTGTGACTCATGCACGGTGTGTATCAGAAGAGGATTAATGTGTCCAAACGACATGTGCAATGCAGTATTTCTATAGCGCCACAGCTCACCAATCAAATGCAACATCCAAAAGGAAAACACTGTTGCTTCTCTGTAGTATTATTTAAATCTGTTCCATGTAATATGTGTTGCTGTGAAAAGATCTGCTTAGCACACACATGAATGTGAGCAGAGCTGTAATTTAATTGATCAAATAATCACAGACTGGGTCTTAAACCCCCAATAATCTTTGGAGCATCTGGAGGACACGTTTATCACGTGCGGCTCGTTCACCGCTCAACACTTTGAAAAGAGCACCACCATGTGGACCAGAGCCGCAATTACACTTCTAGAATGCAATATAGTCAGTGTTTCTGTTTTTATACTTTATTTCTGCAGTAATTTGGTGTTTTTTGTAAGTTTTATGAATGAGTCCACGTATCTGCAGCCCAAACCGATCAAATCATCGCCACCAACCGCACGCTCGTTATTAATAAGCCATGCGTAATTTGACATCGGCATAATGTACTGCATGGCAGCGGCAGAACGTATCACTAGTTATCGTTTGAAAACAATGCTCACCAGCTGCACGGCCGCTGCCTGCTAACATCATCACGTGCAGCTGAACATTGTTTTTGCGAGAAAAAAAAAAAAAAAGAAGAAACAAAGAATCCCCTCGGAACGCGGGAACAGACAGCTTCCTCCGCCTTGATGCTGACTGCGCTGCAAGCATGTCAAAGAACCGCCGATGTGTGCGCTACTTGTGCGTGACGTATCTGCTGAAGATGTTTGTTTTTTTTCATCTTCTGCTGCAGAAGACAGAGAACACCTGTCCCTGAAATTAGGAAAGATGCTCAGGGAGCACAGGGCCGCTGCTCAGAGTGTGTCGCTGTGCGAGCTGCGAACCGACCGCCTTCCCTGCACCTCCTTCCTGTGACCTTGCTTTACATCGGGGACGGGTTCCAAACTGCTTCTGTTTATAGTTTCAGTCGTTTTCGCAGTTTCCTTCCTTGTCAGGACGTATTATGTGCTCATTTTGTGTAGATTTATGTCACTTTAATTAGCCTACAATGAGCCTACAATGAGCCTAAAATGAGCCTACAATGAGCCTACAATGAGCCTAACATGAGCCTAAAATGAGCCTACAATGAGCCTAACATGAGCCTAAAATGAGCCTACAATGAGCCTAACATGAGCCTAAAATGAGCCTACAATGAGCCTACAATGAGCCTAACATGAGCCTAACATGAGCCTAAAATGAGCCTACAATGAGCCTAACATGAGCCTAAAATGAGCCTAAAATTAGCCTACAATGAGCCTACAATGAGCCTAACATGAGCCTAAAATGAGCCTAAATTGAGCCTAAATTTAGCCTACAATGAGCCTAACATGAACCTAAAATGAGCCTATATGTTTAAACGGGTTATGTTTCATGTTTTTCTGAAGTTTTCTCCACACGAAGCACACCTCCTAATCCCTTTATACATTTTAGTCTTAGAAATGATCTTCTTCTTCGTATTAATGGAAAAAGCTTTGAGACATTTGTGATGGTTCATGGCTCCATCGTCTGAATGAGGGAGCAGAGGTCGCCGTACGGTGAACTCTCTTCTTTCTTTGGTGAGTGGACGACCATTCAGAGCAATCAGCGATCAATGCATCTCATCGGTGTCCTCGACTGTGTGATCACAGTTTGAATCAGACATAATTACAGATGCACGCTTCGGTGAGAGCAAGGGATTATGGGTAAAAGACCAGCAGGACATTACAGATACGGGAAGATAGATGGATGGATGGATGGATGGATGGATGGATGATTTATTCATCTCCAGGGGGGAATGTGCAGCAGCAAAGTTACATACAAGACATACAAATATTAAGTATGGAAAGTACTCAATATATACAATACAATAGCAGAGCATATTCAATTTAAGAAATTAAATAATAAAGAAAATGCAGAGTGTATACAGTATAAACTGTATATAAAGTCTATACAGTGAAGTAGGAGTATATACAGTGACTTACTAAACGAGAAAAGCGGTGCTGGAGTTATTGATGATTCAATTAAGGGAGGATCTGGCCAGAGGTGATTTATTATAACTCTTATAGCAGTGGGCAGGAATGTTCTCCTGTACGGCCCCTGTGACAGCAGAGCTGAATCAGGCTGGTGGAGGGAGGGCTCCTCCGCCCTGCAGCAGGGGTGAGGGTGGAGAGGGAGGAGAGGGTGGAGAGGGTGGAGAGGGTGGAGAGGGAGGAGAGGGTGGAGAGGGTGGAGAAGGTGGAGAGGGAGGAGAGGGTGGAGAGGGAGGAGAAGGTGGAGAGGGAGGAGAGGGTGGAGAGGGTGGAGAGGCAGAAGAGGGTGGAGAGGGAGGAGAGGGTGGAGAAGGTGGAGAGGGTGGAGAGGGTGGAGAGGCAGAAGAGGGTGGAGAGGGAGGAGAGGGTGGAGAGGGAGGAGAGGGAGGAGAAGGTGGAGAGGGAGGAGAGGGTGGAGAGGCAGAAGAGGGTGGAGAGGGAGGAGAGGGTGGAGAGGGAGGAGAAGGTGGAGAGGGTGGAGAGGGAGGAGAGGGTGGAGAGGGAGAAGAGGGTGGAGAGGGAGGAGAGGGTGGAGAGGGAGGAGAGGGTGGAGAGGGAGGAGAAGGTGGAGAGGGAGGAGAGAGTGGAGAGGGTGGAGAAGGTGGAGAGGGAGGAGAAGGTGGAGAGGGAGGAGAGAGTGGAGAGGGAGGAGAGGGTGGAGAGGGAGGAGAAGGTGGAGAAGGTGGAGAGAGTGGAGAGGGAGGAGAGGGTGGAGAGGGAGGAGAGGGTGGAGAGGGAGGAGAGAGTGGAGAGGGAGGAGAGGGTGGAGAGGGAGGAGAGAGTGGAGAGGGAGGAGAGGGTGGAGAGGGAGGAGAGAGTGGAGAGGGTGGAGAGGGAGGAGAGAGTGGAGAGGGAGGAGAGGGTGGAGAGAGTGGAGAGGGAGGAGAGGGTGGAGAAGGTGGAGAGCGAGGAGAGAGTGGAGAGGGAGGAGAGGGTGGAGAGGGAGGAGAAGGTGGAGAGGGAGGAGAGGGTGGAGAGGGTGGAGAGGCAGAAGAGGGTGGAGAGGGAGGAGAGGGTGGAGAAGGTGGAGAGGGTGGAGAGGCAGAAGAGGGTGGAGAGGGAGGAGAGGGTGGAGAGGGAGGAGAGGGAGGAGAAGGTGGAGAGGGAGGAGAGGGTGGAGAGGCAGAAGAGGGTGGAGAGGGAGGAGAGGGAGGAGAAGGTGGAGAGGGTGGAGAGGGAGGAGAGGGAGAAGAGGGTGGAGAGGGAGGAGAGGGAGGAGAGGGTGGAGAGGGAGGAGAAGGTGGAGAGGGAGGAGAGAGTGGAGAGGGTGGAGAAGGTGGAGAGGGAGGAGAAGGTGGAGAGGGAGGAGAGAGTGGAGAGGGAGGAGAGGGTGGAGAGAGTGGAGAGGGAGGAGAGGGTGGAGAGGGAGGAGAGGGAGGAGAGAGTGGAGAGGGAGGAGAGGGTGGAGAGGGAGGAGAGAGTGGAGAGGGAGGAGAGGGTGGAGAGGGAGGAGAGAGTGGAGAGGGTGGAGAAGGTGGAGAGGGAGGAGAGAGTGGAGAGGGAGGAGAAGGTGGAGAGGGTGGAGAGAGTGGAGAGGGAGGAGAGGGAGGAGAGAGTGGAGAGGGAGGAGAGGGTGGAGAGGGTGGAGAAGGTGGAGAGGGAGGAGAGAGTGGAGAGGGAGGAGAGGGTGGAGAAGGTGGAGAGGGAGGAGAGAGTGGAGAGGGAGGAGAGGGTGGAGAGAGTGGAGAGGGAGGAGAGGGTGGAGAAGGTGGAGAGGGAGGAGAGAGTGGAGAGGGAGGAGAGGGTGGAGAGGGAGGAGAGAGTGGAGAGGGAGGAGAGGGTGGAGAGAGTGGAGAGGGAGGAGAGGGTGGAGAAGGTGGAGAGGGAGGAGAGAGTGGAGAGGGAGGAGAGGGTGGAGAAGGTGGAGAGGGAGGAGAGAGTGGAGAGGGAGGAGAGGGTGGAGAAGGTGGAGAGGGAGGAGAGAGTGGAGAGGGAGGAGAGGGTGGAGAGAGTGGAGAGGGAGGAGAGGGTGGAGAAGGTGGAGAGGGAGGAGAGAGTGGAGAGGGAGGAGAGGGTGGAGAAGGTGGAGAGGGAGGAGAGAGTGGAGAGGGAGGAGAGGGTGGAGAGAGTGGAGAGGGAGGAGAGGGTGGAGAAGGTGGAGAGGGAGGAGAGAGTGGAGAGGGAGGAGAGGGTGGAGAGGGTGGAGAGGGAGGAGAGAGTGGAGAGGGAGGAGAGGGTGGAGAAGGTGGAGAGGAAGGAGAGAGTGGAGAGGGAGGAGAGGGTGGAGAGAGTGGAGAGGGAGGAGAGGGTGGAGAGGGAGGAGAGAGTGGAGAGGGAGGAGAGGGTGGAGAAGGTGGAGAGGGAGGAGAGAGTGGAGAGGGAGGAGAGGGTGGAGAGGGAGGAGAGGGTGGAGAAGGTGGAGAGGGTGGAGAGGGAGGAGAAGGTGGAGAGGGAGGAGAGAGTGGAGAGGGAGGAGAGGGTGGAGAGGGAGGAGAAGGTGGAGAGGGAGGAGAGAGTGGAGAGGGAGGAGAGGGTGGAGAGGGAGGAGAGGGTGGAGAGGGAGGAGAAGGTGGAGAAGGTGGAGAGAGTGGAGAGGGTGGAGAGGGAGGAGAGGGAGGAGAGGGTGGAGAGGGAGGAGAGAGTGGAGAGGGAGGAGAGGGTGGAGAAGGTGGAGAGGGAGGAGAGGGTGGAGAAGGTGGAGAGGGTGGAGAGGGAGGAGAGGCAGAAGAGGGAGGAGAGGATGGTCCGGGTGGTCCGATATGGAAAATCATTTCCTGTCCCGGAGAGTCCTGTTTGCAGCCAATGATGAGCCAGAAGGAAGAGGCTCAGTCACTGTTTCAAACATATATTATACAAATGTAAATCTTTCCATTTTTAGAGAAGGGAGCACATATTTATGCACATTGCATGCAATTATATTTACTTTATTTCTATTAGTCAGCTGCAACCAGATGCCAAGGTCAAAAAAGTGAAGTATCGCAGAGTTAGAGTTCGTCTTTCACTTGTTTCTGTTCAGTCTTGCTGGATGTAAGAAAATAAGATTATTATACAAACTTATTAACAACTTCATGAAAATACAGTTATAGTAAACCACAAATTCTGCATTTCAAATGTCATACGTGTCATATGTGTGTTGTCTTTGAGGGATCACATGACCCATTCTGGAGCGTGTCCGTATCCTCACCACTGTGTGGAGGAACGGGGTAAAAAAAACAACAAAGTCGCAAATCACATGCTTAAAAATTCATGGCATCTGGTGGAATTTCAGACGGCTCAGACAAACGAAGGTAGCGATAAATAATTCACTTCCTGGACAGAGAGAAGCGTTGTAGCTGAAGGGGTCTGAAAACAATGGCTCGTCCAGCTTCAAAGAGCCAGGATCAATTTGCGGGGGGAAAATATTACACCTTTCAGAAAAGATGTGAACATTAACATATCCTTCTTCTTTCTTTCCAGTTAGGGTTCAGCACAGCTGATCATCTGTTTCCATCTATTTGGCCACGCAGGCCTCAATCGCTCCAGAGTGGAAATCCAATTCTTCAACCATTACATTTCATTTAGCTGACGCTTCTTTCCAAAGCGACTTACATGCTATACAGTAGACCGTAGACACAGCAACAGTGAGCAATGAGGGTTAAGTGTCTTGCTCAAGGACACATGGACATGGACTAGCGGAGCCGGGGATCGAACCACCGATCCTCTGATTGAAAGACGGACCTGCTAACCACTGAGCCACAGTCACGATTTGATCTGAAATTATTCGCCGACCAACGCTTGAGCAATTTTGTCGACAAATGAGTGGATTGAATCGTCAGATCTGTAAATCGTTGTTGCCGGAGGTCCGTTAAATACATTGAGCTCCATGATTAAAGTCTCATTAGGGTTACCGACTAATTACACCGTGAACCGCTCGCTCCACAAAGACCCAACCCGGCGGTTTGAGGCCGCTCACGCTTCCCAAAGTGCCGGCTCCCGATCCACGAGCTGAGAGCGGATTTAACAAGGAGTTGAGCGTTTTTCGATGAAGAGGGCCGGATCTTTTTTCTGTCCACTTAGGCGGAACAGAGAGCTTTCGTAACGCCTCCATCGCTCGTGAAGAGCTCACCCACCGCCATCCGTATCTGACGCCAGCTGAATTACACGACAGCTGCTCCGGGCTGCTTGCAGCTACAGTATTTTTCTTCCCCACATCGGCTTCAAAGACCCACGGGAGGGACCTGCCTCCCTTCAGAACCGTTCAGTTATGTGGGAACCTGAAGGGGAGAAAGAAGGGGGGGGGGGGGGGGGGAATCCCAAAATTGAGTTGGACCTGTCACAGCCAGGTTGGCAGAGCGATGCCAGTGTCCTCCACATCGCCCCTAATAGGGGCTTTTCAGGTTTCTTCCCTCTGGCAGAACAGGGAGAGAAACTCTAGTTTTCCACGCCGTGAATGTGCTTCGCTCTGGTTAATGTCTCATGCTAAAAAATATATAATCTGGTTGTTCCACGAATGGAGGGCGGCGGTGGAGCCTCGGCTCAGGTGTCATGTGGGTGCAAGGTGAGTTTGCCCATTCGAGGCCGGTGAAGTGGATGCATCATGGTGGAATCGTTCCTTCAGCTCCACACGCATCGCATATCAACTCTTTTTGCTGATTGTGTCTTGTTCTTTTTTTCAATATTTGTTATTGTGCTGTCGAGTTGAACTGATATTTTTCAGTTGTTGATCTCATTTTAATGAATAGAATCTTAAGAGTAGTTGAAATAGTGAAATACATCATAAGAAGCCTTGAAAGTGGTATTACAATGTGTTTGTACTGCTTTACAAAGTTTAAAAAAAGATTACAAAAATAATAAACATAATTAGATGAACAAATTAATTGGTGTACATACCCTTATATTTAAATACACTCGACACTTTAACTTTACACTTGCCACTTTCACACAACACTTATATTCCATGCACTTTATCTTATTTTTGATATTTTGATATTCTACTGTTCAATTGTAAATACTCATTCATACATTCTTTCGTTGTCATTTATTGCACTCTGTTTATTGTTTAATGTGTATTGTTAAATGTTAAATGTATGCACCTTCCGCCAGGACAAATTCCTTGAATGTGAAAACAAACATGGCGATAAATGGTTCTGATTCTGATCTCTCACAGACAATCATCATAATCACATTCACACCGAATTCCAGAGTAATTATTGCTCCTCTGAACATTTTAAGAAATATAAAAGTTTGTGTTAACGGCAACATCTCCCTCAAAGGTTCTCAACGCCGATGGCCTCTTCCACAGCAATACTGAAGTATTAACCTACAGGCGGCATTTCAGTTCTGTCACCGGTCCAGGTGGCTCTGAGTCTAACTACTTAATGTACGTGTTCATCATATTTGATGGGCTTATATATTTTGAACGCATCACCTTCATCTGCATAGTAATGTTGTATCCACGTCATTAGACAGAGATAATGGATGGAATTGAAAAAGGACTAGTTGCATCAAATTAAAATGATATGAAGTCCCGATGGAAGTCGTACTCATGTTTAGTGCTTGGCAGCGTTTCACCTTTGAGCAAAAAAAATAGGTGGAGCTAATTGCATCCCATAATGAGAGCGTACGGGGGAAGTTAGATGATTGGCATTCACGCAGTAGCTCCAATATGTCACCGCCATTAGCATTAGCTGCCATTAGCTGTCATTTAACACCCATTACAACAATGACTTATAAGAAGGCATACTCGGGTACGTGTAAGCAAACTTTATTAAACTTTATATCAAACTTTATCCAAACGAGAGGGTCGTTCTCAGTATTCATTTTCTACAACATGAATAAAAGAAGGTCTAAAGCGAAGGTCGACTCCATGTAGCGACACCGTAAACACACGTCAGGTAGATAATGTGTACGCCATCGTACTCTGTTATGTATCAATCATACCCGATATGAAAACTCCCTCAAGGCCGTCACACACCAGGGAGGTGAGGAATAAACAACGTGAAAATATTTGTATCGGCAGCAACACAAAGATTTGCAACACAAAGATTTGCACAAGCAGCGAAGCAACGATCAGGATCCCACTGACCGAGCTACCCTCGGCTTTAATTGAGTTTTATTGTCACTAGTCATGCCTCAGGCTTTTATTGTGAAAGGTAAGAATGGATGGATTAGATCTGCTGTCTTGGGATCTTGCGATTGGCGCGCTTTTCTTTGTCAAGGCTTTAAGTTTGGCCGGTTTGGTTCAGACTACCGTCCTGTTGTACTCTGTTGTGTACATTTTGTATATGTACATTTTGTATATGTACATTTTGAATATGTCCGTTTTGCACAACGTGATTGGTCGATGCCTTCATTCTTGGTGAATCGACAACGTTTATAAGCGTAATACTCTACTAAAAAGAACCGGCCTTCAGATTGCGGAGGCGCTCCCTCAGAAGTGACCCGTCTTGGTCCCAGTGGCATCTGTTCCCCTTCAGCTATCTCTGAAGACAGCTCCCCGGTGAGGAGGCTCTCGGTTCCCTTCTGCGCCGTGTCATCGGCAACAGGATCTGACAAAAAACAATTACAAGTTACCGTCACTCGGTTCTGCCGGTCCCAACTGCCGGCTCCCGTCGGCGGAAGTCTTTATCTCCCCGGCTGGCCCGGCAGCTGCGGTTTGTCAGTCTTTATCATTTTCTTTGCTCAGAGATGCCGGATAACCCTGCGTTGTTTACGGGCTCCCGGCCGGCTCGTGATGCGGCTGTCCGACTGGATGTCGGAGCTCCGGTTCCCCCTGCGGTCCAGACCGCAGCTGATCGGTCGTTGTTGTTGTTTTGCTCCTCTTCAGACTTCCCTGTGCACGGATTGATTTATAACCCAGACATTCAAGTGTAATCCCAACAAGTCCTGTAGGATAATATGTGGTATAGTTGACAACAGCATCAGATGTGTTAACCATGTAAAAATATATATATTAATTCTTGGGACTCATTCAGGATGGATTTTCACACACAAATACATTACGTTTCATTTAGCTGAGGCTTTTATCCAAAATGACTTACATGCTATACAGCAATTAGGGTTAAGTGTCTTGCTCAAGGACACAACGTGTACTAGTGGAGCCGGGGATCGAACCACCGATCCTCTGATTGAAAGACTGACCTGCTAACCACTGAGCCACAGTCGCCCTAAATGTGTATTCTTAAACTTTGCTTGGATCAGTGAAAAAAAAAATAATAATAATTTGAATGCATTTTAACTGATGGTAAACGGGGTTAGTGTCCCTATCTGCGTGCACTGTATAAAAACTTCATTTTTCTGATATTGTCGGAAGAATGTGGAATCATTTCTCAATAATGCACGCTGAGGTTTAGAGGAAACAAGATTCTCAAAAGAAAAGAGATGAAAAAATAAAACTTCTTCTCTTCAAACACTTCATGCTACCGAGCCCGTGTCCCTGCAGGTGGTGCATCCAGCGCAGCAGCACAGCAGCGTGCTGTTAACACGTCTGTCTGCAGCATTTTGTTTATCCAGGTCATGCAGCAGCAGCAAACGTGCACGTCTCTCAAAGATGCCTCGCCTTGTTTGAGAGGGTTCAGCTGTTTGAGGGTACAAAAACAAAGAAAATGCACAACTTAATGCATTTTTGGTGACATTTCATTTAAAAAGGAGTCTATTTAGTCTTTCTTCCCTGCATATTTGGTTCCATCCCACCACAATGTGGAACAGTGAACTGGGGCCAGGCCAGAACATCGCTTGCAATTTTCCCAGCGACCTGAAGATGGAAGTAAAAGTCCACCGCTGAGTTATGAGCATCGTTAATGCTTTCACCTCGGTTGGTATTCTTGTGGTACTTCACTGTTTCCTCCCCTCCGGAGCAGTGCATTAAGGACACCCGCCCATGTGATGGCACCGCAACAATTACCCGGAAAAGAAAGAGAAGTTGAGTCATTTCTTTATCTTTTGGCTCATGCGATGGTCTCACCGCATTCCAGTCCAAAGTGGGTGCTCAAGCCAATATTATGTGCATTCACAAATTCAATCCCTCACAATTCTCCGTCTATGGAACAATTACAACTGTAAATTGTTGCGTGACGGATGAGAATCTTTTTTTTTTTTTTTTACATTTTGAAATTGAACCTGCAAGTTAATGCTGTACTATGCAAATTGAAAAGCCAGTATTCACAGGAAATGCAATGGATTACAGGAGCGGTGATGGATGCGATACATATTTTAAGTCACCCCAGTCACCCCTGTCATCTTTTATAGAGGCTCTGACGGCAGAACCGGGGTCCCTCATGGACGGTAATTCACCTTTTATATCTTGTCCTGCAAAGGGCACGTCGACTCCAGCGGGTACCGTGGTGGGAATCCGTCTCGGGAATGGACATTTAATGGTGCAAAAGCAATCGAAAACACGGAACACACAAATGTCTGAGCGCGAGAGACCTGTGGGGTGACCGCACGGCAAAGCTGCTGACGTTACAGAAAGTAAGAAATCTATGTTTATAGATCCACGAGCGCCCGGAGCTACGACTCGAGCGCCCCAGGAACTATCAAGCCGTGTGCAGTCTGTGTCTCCCCATCGAGGCCGGGAGACATGGAATGGAAGGATATTGGAAAACTGCCAGTTTTGAGACCTCGGTGGAACAATGCGACCACATCGTGGCTCTGCGTTTCACCGGCGTTGACGTTGTTGACGTGCGTCCTTGTTGCTGACCGGAGGCGGAGCTCCAGCTGCACAATTATGGCCAAAGTCATAATCTCGATCAAAATTGAGATCACGATCATTCATCTCTAGATTATTCTCTGATTTTAGGGGGAAAGAAACAAATAATAGTCACATTTGAATAAACAGAGTTGATTTTACTTCCATGTTGTGTTACATTTCAGCTTCTGTCCACATCTTTGTATCAAATTTGGACTAAATAATAAAGTTCTTCGTCACCTGGTTTCAGTGCATCATACTCATTCCTCTTCGAGTCTGGACTGCGACCGTGAAAACATTCAGGGACGTTTTTCACAGGCGGGTGGAGCTCCCCGTTAGCGGAGCTATTAGTTTAGGGAGCGCTTGACTTGATACGCAGCTGAGTTTTCCATGAGCGGAGCGCGGATTTTAAAACGTCACATATCGTGTTCATTTAAAGTGTATCTGCACGCTTGAATCTCGTTTTAACCCTCATTTTCTTGATTTTACATCATTTCAGAAAATATGACTAAAGCTGAAAAATTGAATCTCGATTTTAGAAATTCTTCATATCTCTTGTGAAAACATATCTTTACTCAGGTTTTACTCTGCTTTTTGAAATTGGTTTAACAAAGGTCTTAGGTTTACAAAAGCAGTGGAATATATGAATAACATGGTAGACACATGTAAATAAATGTCTAATACCAACCCTAACCCTATAAACTAAATGGCATGAGTGCACTGTGATGAAACACATCGAAGCTACTGTTGTAATCAGATGGAAGTGGGCGTGGTTACATCTCTCAAGCCCTCGTCCACTTTTTTCATCTTTTTGCCCCTCGTCTACTTTTTCTTCTTCTTTTTGCATCTTTAAAAAAGTCATTTCAGTGGGTGGACCTCGGCTCGGACCCGGAGCTGCGTGAAGCCAGAGTCGCCATTGCAGCCGATATATCCGACTATCTTTCCACCCCAAGCTAAACATATACAGTTTTAACCTCAGTACGGTGTTGAGGTTTCAGAAAGTAACTTCTGCACCACTTTTTGCTCAGTTTGTTTTTCTAGTATAGCATTTTATAGTATAAAATGCGCCTGGCCTTTGACTCGCCGATCGGCGGTCCGAATGGCGCAAGTCCTGATAAAGTTTGGATCTATATTATCTCCTCCAGTCTCCTATGTATCCCTCCTCCAACACTTCCACATGCCCGGGTACATATTCTGTTTTCTGTGTCCCGACCCAGCCGTCCCTACAGTCAAAATGATCTTTCCTTATTACCAAGAACATTTGCTGCATAAGCTATCCTTAAATATTTTGGCCGCACCACTTCCACTCCGAAAAATTAGATGCACGCAAAGTTGCTGATGTAGGACTTTGTGCTCATTCTGCTGCGAGTGGCTCTTCGAAAAAATGTATCAACGAAAGCTCTGAAATGTAAAGTATAATCAGCGCTGAATTATGCTTAATTATACATAATTAACTCAATTAATAATGGTCTTCTTATAACAATCACATGGGTGAGCAATTTGCATAAATTGTGAGCTTGCTGAGCGGTTTTCTTCGCCTTCACCCAGAGGACTCTGGGTAAGCGGCTCGCTGGCGGACGGCTGCACAGAATCACAATAAAATACAAATGTCCATCTCCAGCGGCAGCATCGCCAAGGCTCGGCTCCGGGGGTCGTGCTGGACCATTTCAATGCACCGGAGTGAACAAATCCCCCCACAACAATGGGCGAGGTTGTCCTCGCTGGCTTGGGGTTGTGCGTCTTTCTGTTTCTTTTGAACAGACCTGCAGCCGTCCTGTTGATGTCTTATTGCTGGACGTGGGGGTCCTGGCAGCCCACCGCAGCCCAGCGTGGGTGTCCTGCTAGTTTACTGGCTTTGAATGTGGGTGTGCTGGCATCTGGCCTCTGATTGTGGGCGTCCTGCTATAATTACTTTGGGTTCTTCTAGCGCTCGGTCAGATGGCTGCGTCTCGCTGTTCTGTGACCGGACACACAGGGAAAAGGGCTGGTGACCAACCATTATCGTTTGACATTTTTTGGACAATCTCCTAATGTTGAGATCAACGTCGTTGCACTCCAGCCATGTTGTGGCGAAGATTGCGAATGGTTTGCATCCCATATTAAATCCTGATCATCTCCTCAACCAGAAGGTCTATTTGAATCATTTCAAATGGTATAATATACAGAAAACCCTTGAGAATGTATGTGCTAGTGGTATATTTATGTAATATAGTTTTAATATATAACATAGCTCTATATGTTAGGAGTATCTGTGCGAAGTTTGGCTTTGATTGAGTGAAGTTAATTCATTTTAATAATTATTTTAGTTCAGATATATCGAGCACTCGTGTCAACTCGGTCCAGCGATTGATTGATCGATGAAGAGTCTTCTGAATCAATAAAAATTGAACACCTCTGAACACGTATTACTCGTTTCAGCATCATGTAAAACATAAATGTTAAGTGCTGTATAGTTAAACCACATTAACCACAAAATGCATTTAATAAATGTATATTATACACGTCTTAAGTTTAAAGTCGAATAAATGTCTGAGAAAAAAACAGAATCTGACAAAGACATATTTAAATGGCCGTTCTATTAAATTAGCCAATGTTATATAATTGCTCGGTATCTCAGCCTTGGCCTCTTCGAGATGTTTCAGAGGACATCCAGAGGTCATCTGCTCTTTGCATTTCTTAGTCTTCATACTTTAAATGCGCCGCTCACTTTGTGTCCATTACCGACTTCATCTTTTGTTCCTTCGCTCCTCAGCAGCTGCAACCCATTACCGTCCACATTAAAAGACATAATTGCATTGTTGCGTTAACAGATGTTTCTCATGTGTTCGTCTCCATCAGCAGCAGCCAGCTACTGACCAACCAGAGTCACTCACATCCAGGTTGTGTTGCTGTTGCATCGCTGTTCATTTATTCTGAACCTACGTCGGCAAACTAAACATTCCAGACAAGATGTTGAGGCTTTTTTCTTTTTCTTTCAGCACCAGTTGTGTGAAAGCAACATTTTCAAACTCCTGCACCGAGAGAATGAACCAACTGACACGGAACTGCCTTAAGCTTCAGCTTTGCTGCCAGACTCCTCTCTTTTTTGTTTCCATTCTCCTTTTCCACACAAAATGTTGAATGGCACTGTAGATGTTGAGAATGGAAATTTATGCGAGGGAATGCTGCTTTTTTCCCCTTCCTTTCTCACTATCTCCCTCCCAGTGCAAACCCTCTGTACACACACATAATAGACGATGGAGATTTCAGCACTTGCTAACGTATCTTCCCGAGCTTCAAATGCATGCAGAGGAAACGCAGAACGGCATCTTTTTTTTATTATTGCAGAAAGCAAACAGTCGTCAGTAAAAAAAGACATTATTTTAGCTAGCTCCGGATCGGGATATCTTAATGTACTTCGGCAACCGTCGGCCAACATCACCGTCCTTGGAAAAGTTGCCTGCTGGGACCGTTGTAGCCTGAAGGTAGAGACGAGGGCTCGTGACCATAAGGGAAAATGAAATGAAGTCTCTGGACGAGGGAAATGTGCTTAAACGGTGATGGAGTCACACCGTGCGATCCCTCGAGAACCAGCATCGAGGGCTCTTGAGCAAGGCACTTAACCCAGTTTGCCCAGAGCAGCAAAAGTGGGAAATATTACATTTCACTGACACTTTTATCCAAAGCACCTTACATGCTATATAGTAGATCCAGCAAAGATGATCAATTATGGTTCAGTGGAGGCGGGGATCGAACTCCTGATCCTCCGATTGAAAGACAGACCTGCTAACCACACAGTCGCCCATGCACATATTATTGGATTTAACTCATGAGCTCCGTTTGGTGAGTGTGCTTTCTAAATGTTTTAAATGATGCAGGGTGTTAAATGGATGCATCTACAGTAGAGTTTTCTCAAAACAACAAAAATAAACTTTCACGGATAAATAAAGGGTTTCCAACGAAAACATCTCGACTCGCTGCCCTTTATGCTGCATTCAGCGAAAGAATATACAGTACGGCTTCAAAGACTCGTCGGCACTGCCTACTATATTTTGACAGCTGGTAGGCAAGCGCTGCCTTTTCCCTTAACTTTAAAAACATTCTCTAAAAGGCCCTGCAACCACACACTTTCTATTCTTACTGACATAACCCAAACTTTACTATGACAGCGAGGCGGTGTATTTATACGGCTCACTTCAGACACAGTTGCAGTGGAAAGTACATCTAAAATAACACACTGGCTTTATAGCAACAAATACAAAGCAATTAACAGTTTAATGGGGTCCCCAAAACCAGGGTTAGGGTTAGAGTCAGGGTTAGGCTTTCAGACAAACCAGTTCTATCTGGCCGTCTTCCACCTGACGCCTGCTGTATGAACAACTTGCATCACATCTTCCTCCGTGACCTCAGTGGGAATAAAATAAAAAGCTGAGATATTAACTTTACTCTTTTACTTCAAAGGCGAAATATTGAAAATTGCCTGCATCTGTTGCATCACTCTGCGTATGTTTATGACTTTGACTTTGCTTGCAGGCGTTAATTGAGAAATTATTGGAGAAAGTGCGAGAAGAAGAAGAAAAGCACTTATAATAATAATATTTCATGTGTGCTTAGTGGAGCTCCACAGTAAACATTTTTACATTGTGTTGTGAAGGCCAGATGCTCAGATTGAGGGGAAGCAACTGGAACATGCTTGACAGCTAGATTATTATATCTTGACAATGTAAAGGAATACGGACGTCAAATGTTCAACTGGCACGGAGCAACTAGAGCTTTTCTGTTTGCAGAACTGCTTTAACTCTGTAGGCTCTGCTACTGCGTGGTGCACCATGTTTCTATTATATTACATTTCATTTATCTGAAGCTTTTATCCAAAGAGACTTACATGATATACAGTAGACCGTAGACACAGCAACGGTGAGCAATTAGGGTTAAGAGTCTTTCTCAAGGACACATCTACAAATCACGGTGAAAGGCTCACCTGGTTAGGGTTAGGAAAAGATTGGGAAATACCTGGTTGGGTTTAGGAAAAGATTGTGATATCTACAAAATTAATACAGCGCATCATGTTTTGTATGTATAGCTACGTTTGCTAAGAAAAAAAAACATTGAAGCTTGACCGATCCTCTGATTGAAAGACGGATCTGCTAACCACTGATCCACAGTCGCCCCTCTCCCCAAAAAAACGTCACAGAAATATGGTTTAAATGTCACCGGACTCTTCACTTCCTGGTTCCCGTGAGATTGTACGTGATTCACACAGCGAGCTCTGAGCCTTTCACCGTGATTTGTCGATTCGTGTCCGTCGCCATTTTGTTTGTAAAACTAACCAATGAACAGAACTCAGAAAATCTCAAATATTTCATCTTTAGGGCCATATTATTTATTTACACTGTGTGTTCCTTAGGACAATGATGCCTCATTATATAAAGAGCTGAGATTGTTCTGCAAATTTTGATATACAACACATGGGTATGTATCATATGCAAGTGTAAAATCAAGAAAATGACCTCAGGGGGTTAAGTTCCGGTAACATACAATGCAATGTCCCGTAATGTGTTGAGTGAAATGTGTGTAAAAAATAAATAAATTCAGAATCCAACATGAAGCAAAGTCTGGCTCTGACTAAATCAAAGCGTCTCGTTTTCGGCTTGATTAATTCAAAATGATGCATTTGTAAAGAAAATATACAAATCAACTGATGTGACATCGGGGATTCATCCAGATGGAATCTCTCGTAAAATCAACAACTCACGCTCGTTAAAAAAAAAATTATAATTATTCATGCTCGTAATTGTTCTTCATTGCGATAAGACGCTCAACAAGTCGACTCCGGACGTCGAGTCTCCGGCTGATGTGGAACATCATGGAGACGGATTACGAAAGGTCCGCTGAGGGCCCTCTCCCCGGGATCCAAGCCCCTGAAGCCACGTCGCGGTCCAGAGGGCTCATTACAAGCGGTCACCACTGGTTCTCCCATGCACGGACTTCTAATTGGACCAAATAAATGGGTGGGAATCTTTCAGTATGGAAAATGGGATGCTGCCGTGCTCCAATACTCTATTAAACCCGGTAATGGGAATCATTTATCATGCCTACGGTGTGTGACCTCCACCTTTTGTATGGACTGCTTAATATTCTCCCTGTATGACACGACTGGGAGTCCTCCACATTTTGTTCTTACTTTCATGAGGTTAACCTCGAATTTCAGAGCAATTTTCAGGGCGAGCGAAGCCAAAGAGAAGACATTTTTCATTTCATCGTTACACGCCGTCCATTTGTCTGTCGTTGTCCTGGTGGTGTGGTGGAGTGAGACGTCTCACTCTGGACTTCACCCCCCTGGGTTAGGGTTACGCCGTAATGTGAGAAAAGATCCACATCATCTTGTTCCATCAATAAAGGGATTTTTTTAACATCTTCGGCTCACTCGAGACAAAACAAATTACCTTTTTGAGGAGCAAAAGCAAGGTTATGTTTTTGTGCAGGGGAGGAATACCGCTGTTAATGTGTCATACCAGACATTTTGTTATTGGACCGTTGAGGGTTATGTTGACAATATGTTAGCATGCCGGAGCTGGGTATTATTTCTGCATCAGTATGATTTCTAGATTCCTCACATATGTATTAGTTGAATCAGATAAAAAAAATATTTCCAATCTGGTTATTTTATCCATAAATAGTTCCCAATTGAATTTCCAAAATGTTAATTATATTACAATATTTTTTATTTAAATGGCGACTTATACGTTTTCTACATTCTTTGAGTTAAGACCTCATTTTACTTTATTAGTTTTACATGTTTTTTTAGCACATTTTTAGTTCAGAAAGCTATGCTATTAAGTTATCCATTTTCAAAATAATGAATAAAAAGAAGAGCATTAGTTTGACACGTTATTGGACCAACATATCCCCATACAACGAAAAGATCATGAAATACCTGGCTAGGTTGAGGAAAAGATCGTGAAATACCTGTTTAGGTTGAGGCAAAAAATAAAACGACTTGGTCAGTTTTGGGAACTTAGGTTTAATTTGGGTTATTTGGGTTAAAATAATTACGGGACACGATAACTACAAAATAAATACCGCGCTTCATGTTTCATAGGTAAAGCTACGTATGCTTTTTGAGAAGAATGGAGAAGAAAAAAACATCGAAGCTTGACAAATATTTTTTGCATCACACTACAATAATACAACCTACTTTATTATTTCAATTAGTTTGGGTTATTAATAATGGTAATTGAGTGTTTTGTTCCATTTCCCATTCGTCCGTGTTCTCACAACCCCACATTGTTCTCAGTTTGAACGACAGAGCCCCATTAGCGGTGACCCGACTTAAACCTCTCAGTGTCTTGCCTTGAATGAACTGGGACTTTGCTGTGGCTGAACTGGTAACTCCCCCCTCCCTCCAGAAATGTTGTGCCGCATCTCCACCTCCCAGACTACCGGTAGTAAACATGCAGGATGAAATGGATGTACCGGTGTGTTCTCGGTGATGCCCCCCATGCAACCGGCACCAAACAATGGCAGGAGCGCCGCTCACCGACAGCTGAGGCTGCGCGGCCGCTGACATCACATCACTCCCTCCGCATCTCCCCCTCTTGACTCCCGCCCCACCCGCTCCTTTTCCATTAGCGAGTCGGTCCGTGTCCCGGTGTTATTTAAAGCCAGAGATCCTCCCTCTAGCCCGAGCCCCTGCGTTGCATTTGTCTGCCTCGCCGCTTGTGTGTCTGAGTGTGTGTGTGTGTGTGTGTGTGTGTGTGTGTGTGTGTGTGTGTGTGTGTGTGTGTGTGTGTGTGTGTGTGTGTGTGTGTGTGTGTGGAGGAGAGTGCGCTAAGAAAACCCAGGCGGCCAGTGGGAGCGCTCGAGAGTCGTGGAGCGAGAGAGAGAGAGAGAGAGAGAGAGAGGGAGGGAGAAAGAGAGAGAGAGGGAGGGAGAAAGAGAGAGAGAGAGAGAGAGAGGGAGGGAGAAAGAGAGACACACACACGGGGAAAGGCAAAAAGCATCTGAGAAGGGAGAAGGAACGGGAGTGTGAGACAGCTATGAAATTCATCCAAGCTATTTGCTTACTCCTTTTCTGTCCAGCTTTGAGCCTCAACACCAGGTAAGAGATGCATGAACTGGAGAGAAGGGGTGGGGGGGGCAGTTTCTCAACAAAAAGAGGGTCGAGGTTCAAAGCCGGCTATTGGCACTCTTAGATTACTAATCTGGAGGTCCGTTCCGTCCCGTCGATTCATCGGGGCAGAGGCTCTCCGATGAGCTCAGCATGTTGGGGACTGAAAGACTTGAGGAGGAAGGAAGAGCTTTCTTCTTCTTTCTTTCTTATCCGTCCAACTACAGGCTATTATCTCTGTGGGTCCTGTGCAGGCTGAGAGACAGTTGTCCTTTTGTGGCCGGCGATCCGCTGGATGCGACGCCTCCTGAATAGTGGTGACATTGCTTTTTTTGGGACTTTTTTTTGCTGCCTGCTGGTCTGGTAGGGGAGCAAGTTGAAGTCAAGTGGGGGTGGGAGTGGTGGTGGTGGTGGTGGGGGACCGGGAGAAAGGACAAGGCTACTTGTGTTGCAGTATCTTGAAAAAGAGCAGGTGTGTGTGTGTGTGTGTGTGTGTGTGTCTATATATGTGTACATACATGTGCGTTGTGCGATGTAAGGCTCTGGAAGAGTGATGGGAGAGGACTGAATGAGATCGGAACGCTGGAGAGGAGACTGATGATTAATTACATCTTTGATCAAAATCATCCTTCTCCTCCGCCAGTGGCTGACACCAGTGCCTTAATGGGAGCCGTCAGAGGGAATCCAAGGCTTTTACTGGTCCGTGGAGACATCCCACTCAGGGAGAGCATGCATTATAAAACTTGCCTTTTCCCGTTTTATCCTCAGTGCAACACCCCCCTCCCCAACAAAAAAACCCTCAATATCTTATACTGTTCTCATCTCTTTTTATGTTTTGTTGCCGAATTAGCTGAACGCAGTTGCTGAGGAATGTGAGAGAACGATGGCTTATCAACTGTCAAATAGATAAAATACCAAAATCTGGCCAAGCACATGTCAGTTATTTGGTTTGCCTCGTGATTTAGAGAGGATACACCTGGAATCAAGGTTATTCCCCTACATCGTACTCATTTCCCAATGCCAGATAGGTACCCAGATGATGTATGAGTCACAGAACTAGGGGCTGTATTGATGTGTTAACCTTTAGCAGTCGGTAGTCACCGAATTAGGCACTAACACACCCTCTTGCACACCTCCAATTTTAATGCTCACGTATGGCAAACCCATAAATAACCTCCGGGCAACAGCTTCGGAAAACAACCGCCTGTTTTTTTATCACAGCCTTGTTGTTTTGAGAAGATAATAAAGAGCTCGTTGAAGTTTGATTTATTAAAAGACAGTCTGTGTCCCGGGTTGTGTGCAGCATCGTCAGCCTTCAAGGTGATCTTTGGGTTGCTAATTGGGGAGGGAGGCGTCGGGCTGGTAATTTGGCAGGTCAGCACTACCTCTTGAGGGGGGATGTCGTGAAAAGTAAGTACCATATCATCAGTGTTTGTTTCCTAAGTCAGAAGGCTGCATGTTGTTAAGGCCACATGGGGGTTAACCAGGCAACGGTGATGCCTCTGTGACCTGGAAAAGGAAAACAACTTTGAATAAACAGATCTGCAAAACCACATCTGGCTGGTTTGCCCACAGCCGGCACGAGCTACGAGCAGCTAATCTCAAAATGCTGTAATTGGGACAAAATTACAACAACGTGGGGGAAGTAAAATAATGGATTATGCTCTGATTACGAGTTAGTGAAACAAGAAAGGTCTTTCATCTGTTGAGCTCCAGTAATCTGGGATGTTTGGGGTATTAAATATTCATGTGCATTCTACGGAGCTTCTTCTTCGGTGGAGTTTTCTCAGTTGTCATTGTCAAGAAAAAAGTGCTAAAAACTGGATTTTGTTTTAACAGAAATATGGGATTTTAATGGGTATATGGGTTAATAATGAATGATTTACACTCATACTGACAGGTGTTTTATATCATAGTTTATATATATTTACCGTGAGGAAAGACGATGGAAAAGTCGTCCTGTTTTGAGGAATTCTTCGCTTATCGCTACTCGCTAATCATTCGGCCATTGACGTTTAGTTTCAGTATCGCATTGCTGAAGTCAAACCGGATGTTTCCTTCCACATAAGAGGACGATCCCATCTCTCCCACTCAGCGAGCCACTCAGCTCATTGATCCACCCCCGATATCGGATCGGTACTCGCTATTGACCGCTACCCAAAGCTCAGGTATCGGCTATCAGAAGTTGGATCGCTGCAACCCTAATTTTAATGAAAATAATAATAATAATTAGGCATCTACCAGGACGAGCGTCGACGGTGGGACTCAATGAAAGGTCAAACTAGTTGATCTCTCGTCCTCTCCGTCACTGTTACGCTCCTCCTGCAGAGTTCTCCCTTTCACGATACCCAGAATTAGCTCTGCTTTTAATACCCTGCGGTAATTAGCGACTACATTATCCGGCTATGTGTTGTCTTTTGATCTAGCGCCGCCCTCGAGGGGTTCTGCTGGGAAAATACCAGTTGGCAGTGATGCATTTAAAATTGGTTTTATTGTTGCTGATATGGTCAGAAAATGTAAAAGCAGTACACAATAAAAGGCTTTTTTAAAGGAACTTTGCTCCTTCAAGGTGGGCAACTGTGGTTCTGTGGTTAGCAGATCTGTCTTTCAATCACAGGATCGGTGGTTCGATTCCCAGCTCCACTAGTCCATGTCGACATTCAGTATTTCTTTATTCTTTGTTTCCAGATATACGAAACCACAAGCAAAGCTGAGGGGGATGCCGCTTTTGAGCAATCCTAACCTTTTTTTTTGGTTTTGATTGGTTCCTCAAACTCCTGTCATATTTCGGTTGTTATCCTGAAGGTCAGGCGCTTATCATTCGTGACATCCTCATTTCTTGCTGTAATAGTGCTGCGCTGACTGCTAGGTGTTCCCGCAGCAGGATGAAATGAATTGTGACTCCGGCTGTCTTGTCCCTTCCTCTACCTCGCTTCGCTTTATTCGCTATCATCACATCACATCTGCATGAGAGGATCCATTTCATATGGTAACCGCAACCTCCGCTGTGTGACCCGATGGAGTCGCCTAAAGGGACGGAGAATTAATGAAATGGGAAACCGTTTCAATTCGAATGCCTGATAAGCAGCATTTTGTTCAGGCTCTGGTCTGCGCTTAATTCTGTTTTTATAGCCTTCGAAATCCAAAAAAGGGGGCTTAAAACATGTACATACGTTTCGGTAAAAAATGTAAAATGTGTAAAATGTTGTTTGGCTGCCTGGTTAAGATTGATTTAATTTTAATGAATGGAGTGGATTACTCATAGGCCACATAATAAGGGGTTTAGGGCGATGTGTCATTGCGGAAATCAATTGGTACTCGGCCAGAACGCAAGGCTGCCGCGACGCGAGTCCCATGAGGTATGGCGGTCCACGTCTGGGTCAGGGTTGCGGGGGCCACGACTCTTCTTCTGCATTCGGCTTGTTTCACCTCCTCTCCATACAGATCAAGCAGCTCCACAGCTTTTAACACTCTTCAAATATTCCCCTTAGAGGCGTTTTCTTGCAACATACATGACACATTTTCTTGACACCTCATACCTTCGCAGCATCCCCCCTTGGAAATGAAGGGATATTCGGTGGGATCTCCACAACATTAAATATTTATGAGTATTTTTGGACGGCAATTAAAGGGACTACAGAGAGCCTTGCATTATACATAAAGCAGCCGGATTGCTTTATCTTAATATCTGCCCGTGGATATCAGCATATTATGAATTCAATGGAGTCTCTCTTTAATGTTGCAGAGGGGTCGGACATGAGAAGGAAGATTGTTCGTGAGATTGTACCAGTTAACGACGGTGACGGGATTATAATAACTCCTACGTGGTGGCGTTGACCTTGGACCTTTTCCTTTGCACGATAACATTGTGTCACAGCAGCACAACGTCCTTTCATCCATTCGCGAACACTTTCAGCAGTCGCACCAAATGTTACGTCCTCATTTCATCTCAAATGCGGTGCAGGAACCGCCGGCAATTATTTACATGTACAGTCACAGAAGGAGTCTTTTTTTATTTTTTTTCCAAGGGGGAGAGCGTCTCGCTCGTGCGACTGCTGAAAGCTGCTCGTCCTCCCATCCATCCGTCACAGCGGCCGGATGCCTTCCCCGTCCTTGTCTCAATCCGTCACGTTTGCCGAGTTGAAAACATTCCGCGGAAAATCATCATTTGCATCCGATCAATACGTCCTCACAGGCGACAGCCCGGGTAAATCCAAACAAGACGTACACGGCGGCGGGAGAAACTCCACATGACGTCTTATTGAGCGAGCACTCGCGGGGATGGGATCTTCGTTTTGCGCTTCATAAACATCGAGATGAAACACACAAGAGTCGGAGCGGTCCATGAAATACCCGCATTGGTAAACTGAGAATTGACTAGAGGTCGAGCGTGGAACTGATGTGGAATTAGACCCAACTATTGACCGGTCAGTGTCAATCTATACACTGATGGAGTGCAAATGGTTAGCAGGGTAATGACCAAATGGAAATAATCTGCCTCTTATCCCCGGGCATTGTTTAGCCCTTGGGTGGAAAACAAAAGCTCCCCTATATTCTCCTTTAAGTAGGACTGTGGTGCCATCCGCCTCGATTGCTATTGAGTGAGAGCCTCCGTCGTTATCTAAATGAACTGGTGCTTTATTTATAACCCGAAGACTTTCCGGAAGCATCTCTGAGTGGACACCCTTGTGTAAACACTTGTGCGTTTTGCAGAGCAGCAGTTTGGCGGAAAGTGGTTTTAAAGTGTCTGACTGGAGTGACGGGGCCACCTCACGAGATGGGCGTCTGTTTAATTACCGTGCAGGAGCGACCTCCGAGTGACTTTTAATGTTGCAGCAGCAGCGATCTGCGTCACGACCGGGCCGGTGAGGCGTAAAACGTATTTTTTTTTTTTTTTTGGGATGCGTGGAAGTCAAATGGGAGACCAAAAAAAATAAATAATAAAATGGTCCCAATGTGGCATTCGCACACGTGACATCTTCAGTAAAGCCATGGCATCATTATGAATATGACTTCCTGGAGTGTGTGTTCTCATCAAGACGGGAGAAAACGATATTTTTGCAGCCCCGGTAACGTCCGCAGCAAAAACAAAAACAAAATCAGAATGGATGATAATTGAAATTCAAAGGACATGGTGCAAATGGTCACACCATGGCAACAGCATTGAACACATGCCAGTAATGAAGTGGGCCACAATAAACAGAACCTTGGGTGGCGCCTGCAAATGAGAAAGTAATTAAACGCACCGCAGTCGGCGCCGGGTGAAGAGTGGCCACACATTTTATATTCAGGGCCACATTTCCGGTGCCGTGCTGTTGCTCACATTGCTCTCAGAAGAACATTTGAAATGACAGCAGTATTTACTCTTCTAACACTGAAGGCGGGTGTCGTAGATTACTTTGTTATCGCGCTTCCTGGAACACAAGTTGTTATTTTTATCGTGGAATAGCATCATCGTGTAATGCGGCGTACAGCAAACTGGATATTTGCTTGGTTTAAAAAAAAGATGAGCTTGTCTGGGATGATATGATAGAGGGTGTCATCACAAAATAGCACATTAGCAGGCTGGTATTGTCTCAAAATGCAATATAGAGTATTTTTTAAAGTAGAAGGAAATGTTAAAGGGATAGAACAGTGAGTAGAATATGTTCTTGACTTGCGCGGTTGAATCCTATCAGACCTTCCATTAACTTAAAAGGCTCAAAACTAAATTATAAGAAACATGCCTTCACATTATCACCAGCTAAAAGACAGTTGCTGCTTATAACTTGGACGGATGAATGCACTTTAGATAAACTGCATATATAAAATTATCTTAACCTGTGTGGTCATGCAAAACAGACAAATATTAACTTACTGAAGAGAGAATTATGTTTTTGGACCCCTTTTAGCGGTTTTAGCTAGGTGTCCCCAATAAAAGTTAAGCATACATGTAGAGATGCACGATTATTTTGTGAAAAGCTACACCAAGTGTATTAGTTGTGTATATATATATATATATATATATATATATATATAGTATATACTGTATATGATGTACAGCATATCTATGATTCAACAAGAAGAGGCCGGCAGCTAACAGCGGCAACAACGCTAACAGCGCTTGCAAGGGTAACAGTGCTGACGGAGCTAACACTAGCAATGTTAAAAGCAATTTTTTTTGTGAGGTCAGACTATTGCCCTCCATATTCTAAACAGTTCATCCATGAGTGCAAGTAGTGGATATTTGTGCTAAAAGTTTGTCGAAATTTGCTCAAGTCCCCTAGACCTTTGACCCTCCAACATCTCATCAGTTCATCCTTGAGTCCAGGAGAAGAAAAGTCCCAAGTTAAAGTCACAGTGCAACGTTAACTTGTCTTTTTCCTCGGGCACCCGACAAATGTTTACCACCCTTTTTTTAGCTCCGCTCTGGTCTCCGTTATCTGAGGACATATTTGGCTCTTTAGCTGGCCCGAAGTTCACTTTCAACTTTATCTCTTGGAATGTGCTGCCGGGCAGGTGGCACAGAGTGGGTTTTAAGAGCGTTTTCTCGCTGAAAACAGCTGCTCGCTGCCCCTGGGAACCAGGTCGAGAGCTGAGTTTGCTATCCGAACTAAAACAAAGAGCTGAAAGATGCCAAAACACTCGGTAGGCCAGCTGGCTGATAATCCTCTGCGGGCGATTTTAGTTAATTTGTCGTTAATACGAAACTATTGACTTAACGCAGATTTAAAATCTCCCAATTGTTATCCAAACATTTGTATCCCAAGAGATTTCTTCCACCTGTTTCCGGCTCAAATGACTGATCTACTCGTCGTGTCTCACATTTGATGTAGCTGTGTATTTAAGCAAGCTGTAGTTTTGATGGGAATCTTTATTGCCGCATCAACCGGCGCTTTATTCCACTCCTTCGCTGCTGTCAGATTTGATATCGGCGGCGAGTTGTCACCGTCTCTGTTGTAATTGGCAGGCACTTAATTGCTCAGTCCCTGTAAACATGACGCTCATGTTCTGTCAGCGATGAGTCATTAGACGAAGGCTTGGCTTTTTGTTTTACAGTGAAGTGTGAGATGTATAACCGTAATAAACAAAAGCTGAGCGCCCGCACAGCGACGGCCCCGGCTGTTGTTTGCAGAGCGGCTGCTGAAGGAGAGCGCGCCGGCTATTTGATCGCGTACGAGGTCTTAAATGTAGACGTCAGTCTCGGCTTTTGGATTTTAATCAATTTGAATTTAACTTTCATGCTTTTCTAGGATTTCATCCAGTTTGGATGTGACATCCGCGTCAGAGCAGATCCCGCTACATAAGGTCTTTTCTTATTATGGGTGACTGTGGATCAGTGGTTAGCAGGTTTGTCTTCCAATCAGAGGATCGGTGGTTCGATTCCCGGCTCCGCTAGTCCATGTCAATGTGTCCTTGATCAAGACACAACCCTAATTGCTCACCGTTGCTGTGTCTACTGTATAGCATGTAAGTCGCTTTGGATAAAAGCGTCTGAGGGCCAAAGACGGGTAAAATCTGAATCAGTGACGAGTCATTCATTTTATTAGCCTATTGATGTGCTGATTATTAACGGATTAATCACTTGGTTTCGAAAGAAACAGACAAAAAAAGTGAGAAATACCCTTAACTTTTTACCACAGCCTTTGGCGATGCCATAAAATGTACAAAAAACCCTAAAGTGAGTTTACAATGATAATAAAATGAGACATCTGCAAACCCTCCTACTGGAGAAGCTGGGACCCAGAGAATATTTGGCATGTTTGCTCAAGAAATGATGATAAACTGTTTACAAAATAGTTGTTGACTCATTTTTCTGTTGATCGACCGATCAATCATTGCAGCTCGACTGTTAAATCCTGACACGTCTGAGGGCCAGAACTTCTAGATTGCAATTTTATTTTCATTTCAACATAGTTTCTAGCACAGAATGATTCCTGACACGTCTCGAAACATTTTGATTCTCAAAATTCCTTGCTTTTCATCTCCCATCAGGACCTCCTGGAAGGGAATTTCTTCAAATTTGGCACAAATGTCCACTTGGAGTCCGTCCAGGATGAAGTGACTAGAGTCTGTTGATCAAATGTCAAGGCTAAACTGTTAAAAGTCACGAAACATGTTTTTGCTCATAACTCAATAAGCGTGACAATTTCACAAAAATGTAGTACGAGGTAGTCATTTTTCGTTTTTCTTTAGACTGCATTCACCGCAGCATAATTACTACTAATACAAATAATATTACATAAATGCAAAGTCCACAAGTAAGATGAGGGTTGAGGCACATGAAACGTGTTATACAAAGATTTTACGTTATTGGACTGGTTGGGTATTGAAAACCGCTACTATATTATATAATAATATATTATTTTAATATTCCAATCAAGTGTTTTGCTCCGGTGCTAAATCTTTCAGTATTTTCTTTTATAAATCCAGAGTTTTAAATGTCATGAGACTTACATGACTGTCACTGATCATCGCAGTCAAATTACTGAATGTTACGTTTTCTCTTCTAACATTATAGAAATCCTTGCAAATCTATTGATTGCGATATGAATGTCAGCCACGCATGTCATTGAAACTGAGGGAGATTATTTTCTCTTCCTCTTCCTCCTCAGCTGGTATTGTGTTTTTTTTTTTTTTTGTACTTGCTCAGCAGACCCTGTCTGAAGTTACACTTTTTCACATTGGAAAGCTGCCCTTCACAGATGACAGGGTCTTCTGTTGAGCAGCTCTACTGGAGCAGTTACTTTGGTAGTTTCTCTACAGAACTGGGAGTGGGCGGGTTACATGTTCACCTTCCCCACTCCTTTTTTTTTAGTTCTCAGTCTAAAGTTTCTTGGGATTCAGCTCTCAATCATCGACTACTTCTCTAATCACTGAGCTGCCACCAGCAATCCATCCATTCGTCGACTTGTATTCTTTGCCGGCGTTTTTAATTGGCTCACTGTGGAACGAGCGGATGTGCTCAGAGACGTTACTCGCGGCGTATTAGAGGGATTGGAAAATGTGAAGTTATTGGTTTTGGATTGAACAGAAGAAGAGAGTCATGAATAATACAGGTTTCCACGCGATGCTTAGATCATGTGAGAACGGCACGCAGTGGTCGGTCCTTTTTTGTTCTGTTCTTGCCGTCTGGTGAGACCGCTCTGCTTTGTTAAAGCCGATCTGATTATTATTTTACCCATCATTCAAAATGTCTTCTGATTTATCTTCATTTTTTAAGGCACGACAGTATTTGAAAGATGCCCCTCGATTATTCATCTCTGAAAAAAAAACCTTCAACCTTATTAAGTGAATACTACATACAGTCGCTTTATTTTATTCTCCCTGAGAAATAACCACTCAAATCCAGCAGGTAAAAGGTAATGTACATGTGCTTGGTAATGGATGCCGAATGATAACCTGTTGGCAGTTCAAGTGGTTCTAGTGGAATGTGTGTATATGTACACCTTTCTGAACAGTTTTACTCAATAAAAGGAAATGAAACCAGACGTGGTGCATAAAATAAAATGAGAATAAGACCAAAGGACACCAGCACACAGGGAATAAAAACGGTATAATATATTTAAAAAAAAACATATTTCAAAGATTATCTCAAATAGAACATTTTTTAGAAGAGATTTAAAAGAAGCTAAATAATTTGAGTGTCTGAGTTCAGTAGGCAGAGAGGCATTACAGCAAAAGGCCGATCAACCTTTGTTGCAAACTGTGGATCTTCATGGTCGATACACCTGGTCAATAAATCAGACATGTCTTTAGGAGCGAGTTCGTTTCATTTTAAAATCAATATAAATGCCTCAGACCCAGAATCAATGAATTTAGGGACACCTTGGGTCATCTAGGATTTATTATCAAATAGCTGGGTTTTAATGGCATACTTAAACCGAGTGGCAGCATGTATATAAAGTATAGAAGGGGACCAAGAATGGAGCCCTGAGGGACACCACAACTCAACAAAGCCGTGGAGGAAGTAGAGTTACCCGGAGCAACAAAAACAGTTCTGTTGGAGAGGTATGAGATTAATAAGCCAACAGCCGAACCTTTGATGCCTTCCCAAGTCAGAGGATACTATAATCGACTGTGTTCAAGACAGTACTTGAATCTAAAAGAGCCAAAATGGAGCACTCACCTCTGTGTGCAGTCAGCAGCAGGTCATTAGTAATCTTAACAAGAGCTGCCTCTGTACTATAAGGTGCTCTAAAATCAGAACGGACACTTTTAAAAAAAACTATTATTATTCATGAACGTATAGCAGTTGAGATGAAAGGACTTTCTTCGGAACCGAAGGTAAAAAATAAGGCAGTTTGGAGATTGTTCTGTACTTACTTCTGGACAGGGGGTTCCAATTATGCTTCTTTAGCAATGGGGTTAAATAAAAAATAAAAAACTGTCTGGGAAAGAACCAGAGCCAAGTAACGTGACCAACAGTGGAAGTTGATATCCAAGATGCAGGAAGGGAAGTTCATATGGGACCTTGTACTCTCTAACGCTGAAACTTTAATGGGCTGAAACTGGGTAAAACTATCATGGGGACTGGAGTTGGGAATCCAGGTTATCGGCGATGGGTTAGAATCAATAAAACTCATAAAAACTTTTCTGAATCTGCCCTATTGATTGAACCTACAGAATATGATTTTACATGGCAAACACTGGGCCAAAGAATTACATCTTCAGATAAGGGCTGAGACATGTGTAAATAGTAAATATATTCACTCTAGCGAGCTACGTTTTGAAGCTTTCAGGTGTCATTTATAATAATGGTCCAAAATGATAAAATTGTATCATTTGTACCCCAAATGTTCTTTTCCTGTGATGTTTACGGGGTTTTTAATTGAAAAGACTGAACCTCTCGTGTCGCTGCTGTGCATTACTTGGCTCAACAACCTTATTTTTGATGTATTATCTTATAATCACATTAAATTCATATTTTCGCTGTCCATTGACGTCTGAATTTCAGTTGCCGTTTAGATGCCCATTAGCACCGTTGTCTGCTAGCCACCGACACAGCCGACGCCATGTTGAGAGCCATAGAGAGGCAGTACCAAAGCCTCCAATCTTGTATATATACCTTTAAACAACCATTTGTAGATTTTGTCCTATCCAGGTAATCTGATGGCTGAAATATTCTCTGTATTAGGACATCAATTGAAAACATTGTGTGAAGAAATAACCTGAGGTTGTATAGGAATAGCGCCTTGGTATTCGGTATAGCAGAGTTGCGACATTCCTTCTATTAAACTCTGAACGTTGTCCGATTGCCCCACAACGCCACTTTTGTAAAGGCAAGTGAACGAGCCCCCTGAACCTGCTGCATCCAGCTGTTGTGTGAACGCAGCACAATGAGGGGCGGTGGATCTGCTTTCTTGCGGCATTCAGGAGGATCCGTGTGCCCCATCCCTCTGTAGGAATTATTGCAGAACAAGCCTTTTTTCTTTTTCTTTCAAGGGAGCAGTCCTGCATCAGATAGTCTCCTCCTGCTATGGTTTTGGTTTCGGGTGTCGTTGTGGTCCATGTCCAGATCTCGCTCAACATTTAGACCGCACAGGTTATTGCTGTCGAAACAGGAAGCAAATTTGAATTTCATTTGGTGCGGTGCAGCGGACTAAGTGCGAGCCTTCGCGTCGGTACCACGTCGGAGAGTAATTGAGGTCTGATCAGTGTTGAGAGCGCCGGTTGGATGAGTGTCTGAGCTGCCAGAATCTACTCCACAGCTGTCAGCGGTCCTGAAGATAATCCAACAAAACATATTTGATGCGAGTTGCCCACTTGATTATTAAACTCGTTCCTCTCATATAAAAAAACAAACAGCTAGTGGGGCTGGAAAGGCACTCAAGGTATATGGCACAAGTTGGAGATCCCCCCCCAAAAAAACGTGCCCGACAGCGATGTACTGTCGATATTCAAGGGTAAACAAAACAAACATATGTTCAAGAGCTGAAATTGATTCCCAAAGATATCACATAGACCTGCCAAACTGCTGCTGTTTTTCATTTCCTGCCTTTTATTAACCCCTGCGTATCACTGACTGTACTGTACATCACAGCCGAGCATCCAATGTACCCATTTTTCAAGACACATAATATTTCCTTCTTTTTTGGTTGAAGGCTACATAAATCTGAATCCTTTATCGTCCGCCAGCACACCTCCTCTCAGACGCCCGGGCGGATTCTGTTTATCTAATCATTCGCTGAGCATATTCCAGTGTCAGGATCCATCCTGTCTGACGAGGGCTGGTTCCATGCGACTCCCCTATCGGCCTGTTTCCCAGTGTTTCGCCATGACACCTGACTGATAAGTGTGTTGTTTGGCGTGTGCGTGTGTGTGTGTACACCGTTTAGCACACAGCAGCCGCGGCGTGTTGCCCACGGTGGCAGCTCATCTCTTGGATGCCTCTGTTTTATGTTTTGATGGAGGATCCGACGCCTGCAGACCTCTGCATTTGACGACACTTTTGAGACTCCCGCTTATTCACGGAGAAAGAGAAACGATGTCTCGAGGAAGTGCGAAGAGCACGGATTTGTGGCCACCGTGCAACTAAGGCCAGCTTTAAATTAGAACTATATTTCCTGCTTTGGTTGGAATTGTTTTATTTTATTGTGCATTTACGGCATCACATTAGCAATGTGCCATTTTTTATTTCCCCAAACAGATCTCTATCCTTCGTGAGGCCGGCATTACACCAAGAAAGAAGCATCCTATGGCACACAGAGTCATAATTCTGGACCCCGAAATGAGTCTTTCCGGGCGATGCTTCTGGATAAATGGGGGCATTGTCACTTGCCAATCAATTTTTAGTGTCAGGTTTACTATTTGGCAACAGATGGAAACGCACTCATGCAGTTCAACCTCTCGCTGATTGCATCTCTCTGATCAATCCGTGTCCCAGATTTCTTTGATTTCTTTTTTGCTCAAGACAACCGCAAACTGCAGGAGAATAAAGAGGACGTCCGGGTTACGAGACGCAGTCTTTCTTTCCCTTCGTGTGTGCATGCATGTGCGTTGAACCTCGCCACCGGGCACAGAGAGGGCGGCGAGAGGGTGTCATGCTGCCGAAGTCCACCACTCCCATTTGCCTGTCTGTCAGGCGTCTCGCTTGGCCGAGCTCCACACAGTGATGGTGTTGACAAAATGACAGGAGGAGGAGTGGGGGTGTGGGGGGCACTACAGCGAATGTCAATTTCTCTGCAAAGCACCGTCCACCCTCTCTAAAACCCCCCCTCCCTCCATCACGGAGAGGCTTCCACACACCTAAACAGTAAAGGAGAGTCAGTTTATATGAAAGGGCTGCATGTGTGCGTTGGAACATACACACCTCACAGTCATCTCATATTGGCGTTGTGTGCGTTGGAACATACACACCTCACAGTCATCTCATATTGGCGTTGTGTGCGTTGGAACATACACACCTCACAGTCATCTCATATTGGCGTTGTGTGCGTTGGAACATACACACCTCACAGTCATCTCATATTGGCGTTGTGTGCGTTGGAACATACACACCTCAGTCATCTCATACTGGCGTTGTGTGCGTGCACTGGGCGGGAAATGACTTCCCAGCAGCTGCAATCAGCTGGCATGTGGGAGGAAAAAAAAAGAAATCACCATTAAAATGCTCCTTGACGTTCCGTCACCATGACGAGGTAATGATGCTGCCGATCGGTGTCGGCGGTTCACGCGGACCTGTGTGTTACCCGGAGCGTTCCCATCGGCTCGGGTACCGTCCCGACTCGACTGGTGGGATTAGAGACGCATCCTAATGCGTCTCTAATCTTATAATCTGTGTAACAGGGGGCACACTTACACTGCAGCCCTTGTTCTGGTGTACTGAAATAAACACGATCACGTTTGGGGGGGGGGGGGGGGGGGGGGGGGCTGTGGAAGTTATTGGGGACTTTTGGTGCCGTCTGAACCTGAATCCATCAGTTAGATTGACATCAGAATTCACGCCGTTCCGGTTTCGGATCCACGTGAAGCGTCCGGAAAAAAAAACTTGCCTTCAGATGTATTAAGTTACGCCACACAACCTCCCTAGCATTTGATGACAGGTGTGTGGATCAACACTGATTTAATGAGCTTTACCAAAGTCCCCGGGGGATGAATGCGTGGTTTTGGGATTATACTTCCAGGATACTGTTAAAGATATAGGCAAATGGAAAGTCCGCGCTCCAAATCCACTGAACAGGATCCGTCTGCACAGGATTACCAAACAACATCACAGCAGCACTTTTGACGGTGTGCATGTGGAACACGTGCCTTTTATTGTAGAGATACGCATCTAACAATATGCGAGTATTGGATCCCTTCTTTGTGAAATAATTGTTATGAAGGCATTGACGACAGGCTTAACTGGAAATGCGAGGCAGTAATCTCCGAGGTAGTTTAGGCCTTCTGAGCGTTATCGAGGAAGAAGGTTTCCATGGTGTGGTAATATTGCACCCTTTTTATGATTTATTGAAGTGTATGAGGTGCTTCAGCCATAGTCTGCGCGCCCCCAGTTTGGAGAGTATCGCCACAAGAGCAAAGCAATGTACCGACGTGGACGGGGGCAGCAGCAAAACATATTATAGCGACCGAAAGGAAAAGCCGACTTAGAGCAATCTGTCAGGGGAAGTGTCAGAGAGCCCTTTCTGTAGGGGAACAGAGCCTTTGTTTCCAGCTAAGCCACCAGTCTCCATTGACGAAAACACTGATTTGACCCCGCAGAGCACCTTCTGGTTGGTTGCGGTACTGCTCCCTCAAGCGGTTTGTTTGTTTGGGCTATTGTGTGACTTTGGTGAAAGGGAATAAACCTGTAAAACACTGAAGAAATAATATTAATAGTAATAACACAATCAAAGCAAAATGACAGTGTTTGTCAATGGAGACTATTGGCTTCGAAGAGAGTAAGCGTGGATATAAAGGCTTCGGTTCCCCATCAGAAAGGTCGTCTGACGGCGAGTTAAGGAGGGGAAAATATGCCGATATTTATATTTTCAGGTAAAAATGTGTTTTACTGCTGCCCCTGTTCACAGCAATACTTTGCTTTGTCTTTTTCTTCAAACTGGGGATGTGCCGACTGTTTCAACTGTAGGTACCAACTTTGTACCTCATACAACCTCAAACACTTCCTCTTAAAACCTCTGGGAAATAGTGCATTGCATACAAAGTATCCTCAAAGTTGCACTAATCCCTGGTTAGTGCAACAATATCGAAATATATCTCAAATAATAAAGACTCGACTTGTTTTTGTAGCTTTAAAGTGTTGACATTAGTGATAGAGTCCCCACGGTGGACACGTTGTGTCTATATAAAAAGGCTCATTCATTTGGACCAATAATACATTTATCTTCTTCCAACAAAGCTGTTTCCATATCGACGCATCACAGTCAACGTGGCTTATTTTGGTTTAAATACAAGTGGATGTGAATATCAAAAATGCACCGTATGTGACCACCAGTAGCCACGTTCAAACAATAAAATATTTAGATGGACACATCTGCCCTTGAATCTTTCAAATCTTCCACATTGGCGTATTTTTATACTCAAATTGGCAACATTTAGGACTTAATAATGGTTTAAAACAGTATTCGATGACAGGAAAGCGATGTTATATGTATTCCAAGGCATTTAATCGTATCGCCTGCAGAGCGGCGACCTGAGATCTGCTTCAAGAAACAATATAAATCCATTCAGCGTGCTTGATGTTCAGTACTTCAGTCCGTCACCTGGAGACCCGGACCAGACTCATGACCAAGCCACGTGGGGATGGACGGCATCACCTGCAGATAACGAATCTGCACTACAAAGCGCATTGTGTCTGCCCACCTGCAGGCGTTATGAATAATTTGCATCGTTTGCTAGAAGCGGCTTAATGTCTTCATTGTGGCGAGTGAATTATGCATGCCTGTTTTGTGGATTTCAAATTGTCGACACAGGTTGGGTGTTGTTTCTGCACGAGGAATCCTGCAGATATCTTGTGAAGCGTCTCTCTCAATAATAATAATAATAATAGGGTTTTTATTAAGACCTTGACACAACGGGGGAGGGACGAAAACCAATACAAATTGAAAAATGCTCATCAACCTTTTCATACCGGCAGCATTGCGAATTTGAAGATACTCACACATCCAGAGGACCGACTACCATTGACCAAGAGTCTGAGGTCAGCTGTTGTATCGTCTAAGCCGGTGATTTTCAACCACTGTGCCACTGGTCCACTGAAATTGTCCAATTTCACTTAATCTTAATAAAAATATTATTTAGTTGCCGTAAATAGTTTGCCATTGTTGAGTGTGTGACCATGCGACATAGTGCCTGGCTATAATTACCAGGCAATAATTACTAACCATAAATGCTGTATTATGCTACAATGTGGCATTTTGCAACTTTTTTGGTTGTTGGTGTGCAAAAAGGTTGAAAAGCACTGATCTAAGCTAATCTATTTCGAGTTCCTCTTAAGCAAACGGCTCGAGGGGTTTTATTGTGAAAGGTAAGACCGTAAGTGGGTCTGGTTCGCGCTTGCCTTTGTCAAGGTTGACAGGAGTAATTAAGTTGGCCGTGTTCGCACTACAAAGGGTCCCAGTTAATGCTATTGTCATTTTGAATAGCGGCGTTACAAACAATGTGTTTGCGGAGCGATAGCTCAGAAAAATCAACCTTGTTTTGTGAAAATATAAATGACCTTGTTTGTTTTTTCCCCCGCATAATGGCCGTGTGAAAATTGTCACGATGAAAACACCGGGAGGAAAAACATATATTTACGTGCGAATGAATCGCTCGATTCACCATTACATATTAAAATGAAAATATCAAAGCACTGCATTTTTCTTTTTCCTTCTGCATTTCAGCAAATTTCTTTTCTCGTGAAAAGTGAAATCACACAGAAACAAAAGCTCTCCGTGAGATCCGACACAGTCAGAGCGCTGGTGTCGAGCCGGATGCTTTGACAGGTTAAAAAAGACATGAACCATGGGCACCTGTGGGAGTTACAATGCGGCCGGACGCGACCTTGTCAGTCTCCTTCTTATCGGCCTCGATCCAGACAAAAGGGTGCGCGGTGTCACCTGCTGTGGGCATCGACTGCATCTCTGCAGGAGCGACTCGCTGCGAATGCCTCTCCTTTCAATTTGAGGCGACGCTGAAAGAGCCCTTCAAATCCCCTCGCTGCCTTCAGATGCTCTCCGTCGATAGAAGACGAGGATTCAAAATATACTGAACGCACACGTGCATTTTTTCAGAGAGGCTTTCAACATCCGGTTGAACATTTTTCACTGTTTACTACAAAAGAAAGAGCTTATAAAAGTCTGCGTTCCCCGGAGTCCACTGGCATTAAGAAATACCGTAGTTCCTCTCGCTCAGCCGAGTATTTAGCAGAGTCTCTGCAGCATTTTGGGGCGTCTCATATCTCTGACTGCTCATCCTGTGAGTCTCTCAAAGCTTGTGTAATATCTTATATAATTTACATTAATCCAACACCTCCCAACCTGAGTTGACAACAGGTTCCTCTCCGACTGTAGAGCTCGGCTGCATAGCGAGCAGAATCCCATTACTTAAATGGATAGGACTAATAATAAAATATTACTTCCGAGCTAACCGGATTAACAATGATCTTGTGCTCTCGGGAGTTTGAGCTGCCTTTCCATACGAACACCTCGTTTATACACAAAAGCTTTTAAGCAAGTTCATTTCACTGCTGCTGCTTTGTGTTGGTGGATTGGAGGAGGGATAATGAATGCTGGACAAACACGGACGGGGGAGGGGCTCTTTAAATAGTTTGTTTATGTGCGCTTCCTGCTGCACCTCACCGTGTAGCCGAATTAACACCAAGAACATGGCGGTCGGGTCGGCGAGGGAATGCTAAGCGTAGTGAAAAACAAGCCGTTTGTAGACTTCACACGCCAGCCACAGAGAATGCAGATGAAAGACAAGGGTTCGACTTCCTGAACCAGCAGGCGGGTCTGAAGGAAGAGGCTCGCTGTGCACAGGATTCTGGTCTACTTCTGCCCCCGAAAGGTTGGTGATTCAGTGCTTCCACCGGTGACCCCCCAGTCGACATGCAAGTCAAGCTAGCGGAGCCGATACCTATAAATCATGTAAAAGGCTTACAAAAAGAATCATAAACACATTGGTTGTGTAGATACGAATGGTGATGACGAGGCAAAAACAAAATCGCCTACAAAGCTTGACGATCGAGTCGGGGTCCGTGTCTAGAGACGGGTCGGGTGGGCTGGCAACATCCCCTGCAGACCGCCACGGGGGACGGCCCGCTTTGGTTGACCGCCCCGGGTCCCCGTTCCACCAAGCCGGGTGGGCACTGGGAGCACTGGGAGCGCTAAGTCCACGTCCCCGGGAAGCGGCGAGGTCGTGGCAAGGGGAACTGTAATCCTGCGACTGAAGTGGCGAGCCACCTTCCCACGAGAGCCAGTCACGGAGGAAATGCGCTCGGCGAGGCCCAGCCTCTCGGCAGAGGCCCCACAAGGGGATCCTTCCACACCGAGTACCGGACCAGTTGAATCCCCTGGACAGACGTACAATATGTTTGGCTCATTATTATCAATATTAGTATGTTAATGTGGCCGAAATGATCACTTAAACTCGTGCCAATAGATTGCCAGATATAAAAGATAAAGGAGAAACGAATAGTCAATTCCTCAAATTAAACACCAAATCTTGATTTTAATCGAACAATTCATATTCGGGTAAAGCCATAACTGTATTGTTCTCTTCCTGCGTGTAGAAAAAGGCCTTTACTCATTAATTTGCGGGGCTGATACCATACCCTGCAATAAATTCCTCAGCAAAACGTTGTCATTTGGTCCGAGTCAAAGACCCAAGTGGGTCACTCCACTCCGGTGCGAGGACGAGGGCCAAGAATGAAGACCTGGTGCTTCCAGGCTTGGAGCCCCGGTGCCGTCAGGTTGAATAGGGATGTAATGTAGCCCATTCACAGGCGGCTCCCTCAGCACAGAGCTCAGTCTCCCAGGAACGACCGGGGATAGGAAAACAAAAGCCGCCTGGATTGCCACTGATGCGGCGGAAAGATCCTCCGCACTGATTAAGTGTTTAAAAAAAAAAGCAGGCTGGTTTCCACTCTCTGCAACAATGCCTCCAGTAGTAACAAACACAGCGGCGCTGGGAAGAGAGCAGCTACAGTTCACCACGATTTCCCCTTTCAAAAGGCTTTTTGGCAAGCTGGATGCTGAAGAAGCCAAAGAAAGAGGAACCAGTTAATTGGACTGACAAGTAGGGCTGTCAAAATTGCTCAAAAATGACGTTCGAATATTCCCTTTAAAAAAACACATATATTCGAACATATTTGAATATTCGAAGTTGCGCATTAGGCACGTCAATAACAGGACAGATTAATACAACGAGACATAACTACTTGTATAGGTAATTTATTTAAGTTTAAACATATTTAAAAACATATTACCTACACGAAAATAAGTAAATGAACTAATTGTCAGGTCCACGCGGCGCTCCGAGCTGGGGCTTCCGTAAGGTGTGCGGCTAGCGCTAACACTATACCACTGTGTGTAGACTCAGGTGCAGAAACAGAGGCTGACGACTTGGTTTGAGTGAGAACAAAAAGAGGCTCCCTTTACTGAGACACAGCAGGTTTATCCAGTTGGCAAAAAACAGGACCAGGATATCTTCAGGTAACGTACAACAAAAGAAGTGGGGCAATCAAACAGTCTTAAGAAAAGGTGTTCCCCAAAAATGCAGTTAATGAAAAAAGGATCTCGAAAACACAGAAACTCTAACACTGATGTGTGTTTTCTTTTTCTTTTTTTAACATTCGAATATTCATTTTCACATTCGAAATTCGGTTTTTAACAACTATTCGAATATATATTCGAATATAGAATATTCGTTGACAGCCCTACTGACAAGACCCCCGGACCATAGATTTAGATCTCGTCAGTTACACGGTTACATGGACGCCACAGGTTCGTTGGCAACAGAGATGTTATTCACGTGCATGTAGATATGGTAATGCGTCGGTCAGACGTGTTGGAGGTCACGGCAGAGGCTTCTGGAGGTATCGTGGGGCTAATTTAACGGACGCCTCCGACTGGAGTCCGACCACTTTGTAACTCTGCCGAGACCTCCCGCCTCCATGCGTCCTTCCCTGCAGCACGCTGGCCGCATATCACATTGCCTTTAACCCCGCGGTTTCACGGCCCGCATGATAGTTACATCAGACCCTCTGTATTAGTTAATGAGTGTGAGCTCACCCAGCCGTCAGCGCCCGAGAAAGGGTCTTTGACAGGTAAAGGTGCTTTTGTTTGCACTGCAGAATCCCAACGGCGGGTTTCCCACTGCAGAGATACATATTTGGCATTCCAGTCACGGCCCTCCGGCGGGCCAACAGAGCAGATGGAGCGATACCTCGAGCAAGAAGTGCTGTAATTGTGGTTGGAGAGTGACCTAATCGCACCCCGTGTTCGAACGGCTCGGGTCTTAACTAACGGCGGGCGCTCCGTGGCGGTGCAAATGTCAGCCGGCGGATCCGAGTGTTCAAACCGAGTTATCAAAATGTCCCTTCAGCGTTAATACATTACATTTCAGAGGCTTCGCTTTGGAGCATAACCCAACCTTCTGATGGCAAACAACAAACCAACGTGAAAGGTGCATTTCACTGCCTACTGTTCGGCTATGTGGAAACGCTGGAGGTAAATTCACCCTGCAATTTCAAACTATTAACTACTAACAGAACCATCCATCCAGGCACTTATTTCTTTCATTTCACGTTTAATTATGAACAGTCTCCTGCTGGGCTTCATGGAGACAAGCTAGTAGTCTCAGCACAGATGTCCATAATATGAACAAAAGTTCGTACAACCTTTTGGGAAACCAATCACCTCCCCACACAACGAGTCAGCACCCCTTTTTTTTATTTATTCATGATTGATATTAATGACGCACTGCAAACAATGGCACGGACCTGACGTTATAGTGACTCAAAAAAAAGAGTTGAGCGAGGACAGAGAGACCCTGAAGTATGAAACAATATTTAAACAGTAAGAGGGAAAGGAATGAGAGAAGAGGCCGGTTTTTAAGTCGATCAAAGATTTATCCCCCGGAAAGCAAAGGGCTGTCTGAAGGACCTGAAAGAAAGATCACAGCGCATTAGAGAGGAGACGAGACAGAAGGAGATTTCTGGAGAGCATTGGGGAGGATGGTGGACAGAGAGGCCGATTACACTCTACCTGTGTTTCCTCCTTCTGGAAAACACTTTTCTGGTTTTAAGTGGAGAACACAACCTTCTGAAAACGACCCATTTTGGCCACCACCTGTTTTGTTGCAGCCGACACTAAAGTACAAGGTCTATTTGAATCATTTCAACAGCTATAATATACAGAAAACTCTTGTGGTATATTAGTTTATGATAATAAACTCAGAAAAAAAGAGAAAAATAAATTTCAAGGTTTCTTTTTATTATCTTAACAATATTCCCTATGCCTTTTCTTTATTGTGTAACATAGCTCTATATGTAAGGAGTATGTACACATTTTTTATAAATATTTTAGACATTTCGAGAAATCGCAGCAACTCAGCCTCCACTGAAAGTGGTATAACTTCTCAGAGCGTCCGCGAATGCATCACGGTAAACAACATCCGGGTCATAGGTGCCGTTAGCTATCGTTAGCTAGGTAACAAGAAAGGCAGAATATTCATATTTCAGCCATAAGTAAGTAAATTTTCATTTTTATTTACTAAAAATGACATTCTTGTGCATATCTTTGCGAGGCTTTGTTTGACAGCGGAATGAGCGGAACTCTGTAGACTCTAAGAATTCCAAAACCGTTGAGTTTAGGGTTGTAGCATTATGCTAACGTTTTTAATCTCCATTTCTTTTAAACTCTGGGTGCATTCTCAAGCCACTTTGGGGATCACTTTAAGTCATATTTATATTTTATGTTAATGTTTATGGTGGAATTGTGTTTCTTTATTCACATATTATTTGCTTTTGACTATGAAGTTCAGACTTTGCTGAATCTTCTGTATATTGACATAAAATGGGTCTGATATTGATTATGGGTTCATATTTCCACCTGTAAACATGACTAGTGGCTTTTTAGGGGGGTATATCGTGTTCAAAAGCAAAGACACTTTACCAAAACGAACTCTGATAATATACAGAAACACTTATATGGAATATTTAAGTCCATAATGGAGCATAAGAGCTTTAGGTTAACCCTAATGAATGTGGCATATGGAAAACGTGGTTGTATTTGTCATTGTCGATTCCTGCAGCCGTCTCATGTCTGTGATGTCATGTTGATGTTGCCCTCTTTTCCTGGCGCCGTGCCACTAATTGGGGTTTCCCATTATCGAGGATGAGGTGTCCGATGGCTCCGCCATCACCGCGACACTCAGTGAATGAGCAGTTTTTGAGTTAACCTTTACGAGGGTTCATTTTTTCTCCTTAATTTCAGTTTTAATAAAGCGGACTGATGTCCACTGGCAGCAGATTATAATATATATAGTGGTGCTATAAAATTATAGTAGGTGATAAATCACAATTCGACTTCACAACACAAGCTTTCTTTTTTATTTTCAGAGACAAAATGAATAACAAAATAATTAAATACATAAATTATCTTGCATGTACGAAGGGCTATATATATATATATATATATATATAAATACATCAAGCCGCATATTCATGTCAGGAACATAATAGTTATTTTATTTTTGTTAATAATGTAGTAAAGTTAATAATAAAGGATAATGTCAGTGGCTACATATGGTAAAATCATAGTTATAACTAAATATATTGTATGAATATAAAAAGTAGTGCTGGGCGATATGCCAAAAATATCTCTATGACAATATTTATCACGATATACACAGCATGTTTTCTGATAATTCAATAAATAAATAGTCTTTATGAAATATTAACATGTAAGAATGTGTCTTTCCTGCTGTGTGAATTAAATACTTGACAAATGAAGAATATTTTCTAAATTTCTAAATTTTTAGAAATTAAATTGAAATTACCCACCAAAAAAAAAACAATATATGTTTTTTTTTTCAGCTATACACCGAGTACATTTACATGTACACACCCATATTTCACAAACCAGTAACCAGTAACGCTCTGGTCTCTCTGACATGGTCTGACTGAGTGGGCTGACTGCACAGTGTGAAGTGATCCTCTCTGAAGGCCTCTGTGAATCTAACGCTGTCACACAATGCTGCAAATATTGAATATTGTTCCCAACACATACGCACAATATGGTGATACGGGACTGTTAGGTGGAGGGGGGGGATCCTGGTATTGTTGCTGTAGTGTTAGACTTTCCTGTAAATAAAAATAAAAAAAAGTTGTGAAATAAATATTGCCTTGTCTTCGATGGTTATAAGCAGGAGTTAAAAGTCAGGTAATTTCATATTGTGACGTTAATGAAGACATTTTGCACACCGCCCGTGTCACGGAGGTTTGATATCAGCGCACTGCTCATCTCTGAGGCGACTCAACCAAAAGTCCATTATCGAATCGCTTTTATTAAAATCTCCACCGGGGCGTGACGAGCCCATCGCGTGCAACGAAACTCCCGGACTTTTGAGGATTGCTTCTAATTTAATTTTCATGGGGCGCCGTGTGAACAGCATCGCCGCCTGTGCATCGCAGCATGCCAACAGAAAAACACCGGGTTCATGAATACTGCATGCCCGGCTGACGGCTGATCTGTGACTTCAGTCGGACTTTTTCAGTGCAGCTTTTTTTTATTTTCCGGTTTATTGCCGAACAATATCCACATCCATGAATTCTCTTCAAATCTCTGTCTCTACCAAGATCATCAAAACCAGGTATTTCACATAATACACATACAAGCTGGGAAAGAAAGGCAAGAAAATATTACCAGGCTGTGTGTAACATTCAGACCTTTTTATGAGCTTGCATCGTCCTGGCAAGTCCATAAAACAAGACTAACAATTAAATGGAGACGCAGCCGGAAAATAAGACATACGTGCCCCCTCCAGGGGTGCGGAAAGGATTTCCTTTGAGCCAGTTTCCAGCTCGCCGGGGTCCAAACTCGTCAGAGGATATCAAGGGGCTGCAGGACGCCGCCTGGCACCGCCAATATAATGATGGAATAATCTGGGAACGCAGCAGCCAATACTGTGGTCTGATGAGTATTTACCTACGGGGGGGGTATGCTCATTCCTTCCGTTTTTATCTCAGCGAGCACATATGGCGCCCCAGTCGCTGCGGCCTCCGACGGGAACGTCTGTTTTCCAGAGTGGCGCCTGCAGTTCATTTCCACGCCATTCCCGTACGGCCGGGAAACCAAAAGAGACCTCTCGTCAGAAGAGGGGAGATTTTCTTTCGCTGTGATATTTACACCGTGTGTGTGTGTGTGTGTTCCAGCCACAGTGACACAAACAACACCACAAAGAACATTTTGAACCACCCCAATCAATGGCCGCCGCCCTCCTCGCCCTTCAGACGGCGAGAAACTCCTGTTGAGCCTACGTGAGCCACTCCACTTCATTCACTGGAGTGCACTTGTACCCCGGCGTTCCAAGGTGACAGGCGGTCCCGGGGGAGGCATTGATTGCAGTGACCCATGTGGGAGTCAGGGGTACATATTTATTTGTCGGTCGACAGCTGTCCGGAAGAATAACGGACGTCGACAGCGGACAACGGCTCCTCCGAGGCTTTTGGACCAACCTCGCGTCACCTTCAAGTCCTCTCGGAAAATGTATATTCACTTGGAATTAGTTTATCAGGCCGACCCCCTGACGGCTTGATGTGCCCCCCAGTCGATGGCATTTACATAATGAGATTGACAATGTCAAATGCGAGACGACCGTTCCAAAAAACTGCCTCCTCTGGAGGCTTTGGGAGGTGAAGGGTGAACGTGTCGGGCCGCATAATTGTGGCCACATTACGGATCACGAATTGTTCCCGAAAGTTCTGTTGTTAATGAAAATAAGTACTTGAACTCGAGGTGTGTTCTTTTCCGATGGCACGAAGAAAGCGAAGGTGATGATACGATCTCTTGCCAACTCAGATGTCGAAATAAACTGACGTTCTACGAGATGGAAAGCTCGTGTTTATCTCAACACACAGGGGGGAAATTACATTTTTTAAGAATAAATTTACCCCATATTGGTATGGCTCCATTGACAGTAAATCAGCGTTTCTTTCTTGGCACTTTCAAACGTCCCAGGGATCCAAATAAATACACGTAAGCTGAGGAAATCATATGTGTTTTGAAAGCATGCTGGTTCTCAAATCGCTGAAGTCACAGTTCTACAGATATTAAAATTGAATTATGAATTAAACCGTCTTTTAACAGATTGTGGCATTAAGATTGACGATCCTACAACTTCAAATTTCCGGCCGACCTCTCCTCCTGCACAAGTCAAGAAACCGCTGCAATAACCTGTCCTCCATTTAAACCCCCGCTGCGTTTTCCTTCATTTGAAATGTCGGCATTTCAAAACAGCCACGCCCCCCCACCGACGCGTCACCCGCCTCGTAATGATTTCCCGTAACGAGGTCGCTTCCCGGTGTCGGCGCTCCTGTTGAGTTGTTTGGTCTGTAAGCAGGAAGCACTTAACCGCCGTCAAGCAGCAGCAACACGACAAAGCAGATTCCACAGCGTACTTTATCACACACACACAAAGTGAATCCATTTCGATCCGAACGAACCCCGACAAATTATTTTCCACTTTGACATTATTAATAAAAACATTACGCTGCTTGAAGCCGATAGCCGCCGCCCCTCCGTGGCGCGATCGTGAGATGCTTGTCAGACACGTTGCACCTGTTGATGGTGCGTTATGGTGTGTTCACACCGAACGCGACGCGAAATTTCGCGTCGCGTTACTCGCGTGAGTTTACTCGCTCGACTTTATTGGTGTGTTCACACCGAACGCGACGCGACGAGTGAGTTTACTCGCGTGAGTTTACTCGCTCGACTTTATTGGTGTGTTCACACCGAACGCGACGCGACGAGTGAGTTTACTCGCGTGAGTTTACTCGCTCGACTTTATTGGTGTGTTCACACCGAACGCGACGCGACGAGTGAGTTTACTCGCGTGAGTTTACTCGCTCGACTTTATGTGGTTAATTTCCGTCAACGCAAATTCGCTTTAACGCGGGCGGGGCTTATCTCCGTAAAAACAGTACCGTTTCCGCCATCCACCATTAAACTAACCACTAGTTCTGCTTTAACCTTCTTGTGGAAGTCCCTCTAATGTCGGACCATCAAACGCCCCCGTGTCCGGGTTCATAATATCATCCGTAGCCGCACAACAGCGTCTGAATGAGGGCCGCTGCCAGCGCTACTTCAGGTGGATCAGCAACTGTTTGATTCAAACCGGCAGGACGGCGGTGATGACGCGCAGAGCTTCTCAACGCTGATTGGCTTTCGCGACGCGAATTTTCGCCCGAGTTGGAAAATTTCAACTCACGCGAATTTCGCGCCAAACGCGCCGCGCCAAACGCGTCTAACGCGCCGCCCGGCGAAATTTCGCGTCTGTCGCAACCAAACGCGTCTGTGCATTGACTTTACATGTAATCTGGTCGCGCGAAAAATTCGCGTCGCGTTCGGTGTGAACACACCATTAGCCTCTGATATTAAAGTCTCAGATCAGATTACACACCTCATATGATCGGCCGACCCGCTGCAGGCCAAGGACACACACATTCACAGTCACTATGGCAACCTTTAAATATCTTCACACACAGACAGAGTTGTTGTGGGACTCGATCATTTCTCATCAGAGATTTTGAGCATTAACAAAAAGGCGGTTATATATTATATTTCATTTAGCTGACACTTTTTATCCAAAGCGACTTGATATAGAGTATACAGTAGACCGTAGACACAGCAACGGTGAGCAATTAGGGTTAAGTGTCTTGCTCAAGGACACAACGACGCAGACTGCCGGAGCCGGGGATCGAACCACCGACCTTCTGATTAAAAGACCGACTTGCTAACCACTGAGCCACAGTCGCCCCTATATATTTGCAAAGCTCTTGCCTGATTTTGCAGGAGGCCACACAGGGATGCTCGCCCTAACAATCTGAAGATTGGTCACTTTTTGCAGGGATACTTGAGGCGGGTAAATAACTGCTGTTATTTTCTTGTTGTTCATGCAAATTAATTGTCGTATATGTTCATGTGTTTCCTGGGAAAGTTCCCATCGTTAGACAAAGGGAGGTCCCAATCCACAACAAATTGTATTGTATGCTAATATGACATCATGTGGTCCTATAGACCTCGCTGTACCATTGTTTTAGGAAGAAAAAGGTTAATGTATTACGTTCTCATCCCAACATGATTGCACCTGCCGTCACTTTCTAACTCATTGGGTAGCTCAGGGCCTCGCTCTAAACACGGTAAATGTAAAACCAAACAAGGCCTTGTGCGTCAGAAGCAGCCGCCGAGCGTCGAATTTGAACACAGTTATACAAATTATACAATATATTGCGCTACAGAAAAGAAATAATGAATACGTTACATTTCATATATAGAACAATAATTCAATGGTCATTTGTTCTGTGAGGAGATAAAGCCTACAGGAACTTTAATATGATTTAATTAAGCACCATACAGCAGTTGCCAGGAACACTTTTGGCACTTGCACTCCGAAGACATTAATAGACTCAACCCATTGAGTTTAGCCCTGGATACACCTCTCTCTACCTCTCTTTACCTCTCTCTCTCACTCCCCCGCCCGGCAATATTTCTCACATCAGATGTGCTTTGCGGAATTACACTCTCTCTCTTCTAATGATGGACGATGCCACCCTGAGAGCGAAGCGTGGCTGATTTGCACTGTCAACTAAAGAAGTGAAACTCAAAGACTCTGACAGGCTGTCACTGAACACCGAACCCTCGGGCTGATAGATTTTGACTTCCATTCTCGGGCTGCCTCGCTGTCATGTAGCACCCTTCTGTCTCTGACCTCCCCCCACCCTTCTAACATGCCTCTCGTGGTTGGCTTTCCCGCTCCTCGGAGAGAAAAAAAAGCTTTACCTTTTTCACAGAGGGTCATTTCATATAATCACGTTGGAAATTATTCATGTGTACTTTAATAATTGATTCCTAAAGCTGCTATGGAGCGTCTGCAAGATGTAAGATTGTATTAGTTTTATGCCCTGCGATTAAACTGTTTTGGTTCAGTCTCGCTTGGTGCTTGGTTTCGGGTAGTTCGTCATGAACACCATATCTCACCATATCTTGGAGGCCATTTGTTAAAATTTGGCACAAACATCCAAACAGACTCAAGGATGGCTTGGGAAGACTTTGTTGGTCAAAGGGTTTAAGTGACTTCAAGTCCCTCCCATTCTCGTGCTTCAAATGAACTCCTCTAGCATCAGTTTCAGACGTGTCAGGGACGACATGGTAACATGTGCTTGTTTCATCCATTGTCTCTTTTTCAAAGTAAACTTCTGTCTTCACAGGAAGTTACGTTTAGGTAACAAAATGGCTTAAATAAGGACTCACTTTACTACCAAATAACTTGCAACACTTCGTGTCACGTAAGATGTGGCTGCTGACTTACGTGACACGAACGTCAACATTTTGCTCTTAGTTTCACACAGGACATGAACAGTGGTCTCCTGGCCCAAAGTCCTGTGTTTGTTTGACATGGATGTAAATGATAAGCCAATAAACTACAAGCTGGTATTTCTAGTATTTTTGCAGATTTTCTCCATATAGAGAGCTTAAGTCATGGTGACATGTCCAGGCAAGCCTCATTCACTAATGCAAATGATTAACTCACTACCTTAATCTCTCTTTCATCATTTCTTTCATCCGTCTTTCTGAAGAAAATAAATATCTCCATAGGGTTTTCTTTCCATATTTGAGAACAAAATCAACATTTCCAACAGCACTTGCAATTATAAATTGAAAGAGTTCAGATTCCACCCTCTTTTTTTGAACATTAAAGATAAAAACATTGATATATTCATGGGTGTCAAGAAAAATATAAACAATGATCCATAATCCTTATGTAGGAAGTGAATAATGGAATTGCTGAGAGACCCTTGAACATCTTTCTCATTTAGCATCATAGCTGCTGACTTGTGAGAATGCTCTCAAATTAATTTATATTTATGACTCTCTTACCCATCTACCCATAGCCACTGTCACTAGACGGATATGATGATAAATACCCATGAATAAATTAATCATTGTCAGTGGATGAAATGGAGCCAAAGGCAGCTATTGAGTCGAGAGTGTGAGGCTTGTCTCTTAAAACTATAAACCGGAACACACAGGCGACATAATACGTAGTTGTTTTTGTACAATGTTGTGCTTTTAGGTCCACGTTTTATTCAATTTAAAAAAAAAAAAATCTAGGTGTTGAACGGTTTAAATGGCAAAATGTCCATTTTTCCATGCCAGGCTCCTCTTCATTGCCAGCAGCTCAGTAATTGTTGAGGAACCAAGACCAGGGAGTGCAACATCATTTAAACAATATGACTCCTGTTCAGTGTGTTATTGCCTTTCAAATTGTTCTTGCACCGCATGAGACTGGATTTGTTTGGTATCTTGCAAAAAAAAGAAGAAAAGAGCGTCGGCATGAGTATGCCAAATGCTTTTTTTTTTATTCCTCGGTGTATCGTTTTTCCTCTGTAAGCTTAGCAGCAGTTACCAAACAGATTGACCACAGTTGAACCTTCTCAGTGAAATCTTTACCCAAGACAGAGGCTAAAAGGGCTGTGATCTATACAGTGGCAAAGATTGGAAGCAAGGCAACTGGTTTAATAATGCCATTAGAAACACTTCAAATGATTGCAACCCCCTGAAACTGCAATAAAAGCCCGACCCAAAGGACCATTTTTTTTTGTGCATTCTGCAAACCATACCACTTAAAAAAAAAAAAAAAATGACAAAGTATGTTGTTCTCAAGGACATATACAGTCATTATGGCAAAGTAAATGCTATATACTGTAAATAATGCTCCTGGGCTGGAACTATTACATCCAGTGGCCTACAGAGTCTGTTTAGTGAAGCTGAGGACAACATCTTCATTACATTACATTACATTTCATTTAGCTGACGCTTTTATCCAAAGCGACTTTTCGGTGGTACTTTTTATTCCAGCAGTGTATGTTTTAGAAAACTCATCATCTCAGATTCACATCCGTCCATGTTGCCAACATGACATTGGTCACAGCTCTCTCTTGTGTCATAACACGGGTAAAATACAGACAGAAAATAAACTGCACGTCCGTGACAAACTTACAAAATACACTTCAGGAATAATGATAATGCTTTTATCAGATGTAAAACTCTCCTAATATGCTGATACCGCGCGGTAGAATTGATCCTAATTGCTCAAAAAGTCAGAGCATCCTCTGGAATAGACACACAACAGCATCAATCACATTTTGTGGCATTTGATTACGTGTTTATCATTAGCCTGCGTATTTCCCCCTCATTATTTATCTGCCCGCCTGTCCATGTCCTCCTCCCATACTGATGACTGAGTATTTACACTCTCCCCACTCGTATCCTCAGCGGATTGCTTCGTCCTAATTGGAAAGCTGAGTTAATTATCCCCCTGCCTGTACTTGGCACTTCATCGAGACCTCCCCAGACTGGGGTACTCCCCAGAGACTGACCCGGGAAAAAAAATAAAAATTGCACTAGGGTGAAGAATGGGGACGTGGGAGCACCCTGACCTGAAATAGGCTGATTGATGGATATGTATCGAGGATGGAGAAATCAAGAGCATCCATCATAATTTCAAGCTGTCAGCATTCACTGGGATTGCATAGAGCTAATTGGAAAGGCACGCAGTTTTTCATTTTGCTTCCCTCAGGGTTTCACCAAAAAGTGCCTCTTCTGCGTGTTTGGTCTTAATAAAATCAAGTCTCAGGATGAGAGGAAACAAAGCAGGATGGACAACTCGGGGGTCGAATTTCAAAGTTGAAATTTCTAATTCTGACCCCCGAAGCGTTTCAGATTCAAGACCCCAAAAACGTTAAAATAAAACTAGGCTGACCTTAACAAACTGTTTTGCAAGTGAACACTTTCATCACCAGCTAATAACATGCCCATGTAATTTGACATTTACATATTTAAAAAATGTACTACAGTTCTGAAAAGTGGGCTTTATATGAAAGTGTCTTATACCTGGATTCTCTCTACTTACCAACAGGGGGTGACTCCTCTGGTTGTATAGAAGTCTATGCTTCATGTGTTAAAGCTGCATTCTCTCTACTGGCCACCAGGGGGCGACTCCTCTGGTTGTATAGAAGTCTATGCTTCATGTGTTAAAGCTGCATTCTCTCCTGACCACCAGGGGGCGACTCCTCTGGTTGTATAGAAGTCTATGCTTCATGTGTTAAAGTTGCATTCTCTCTACTGGCCACCAGGGGGCGACTCCTCTGGTTGTATAGAAGTATATGCTTCATGTGTTAAAGCTGCATTCTCTCTCCTGACCACCAGGGGGCGACTCCTCTGGTTGTATAGAAGTCTATGCTTCATGTGTTAAAGCTGCATTCTCTCTCCTGACCACCAGGGGGCAACTCCTCTGGTTGTATAGAAGTCTATGCTTCATGTGTTAAAGCTGCATTCTCTCTATTGGCCACCAGGGGGCGACTCCTCTGATTGTATAGAAGTCTATGATTCATGTGTTAAAGCTGCATTCTCTCTCCTGACCACCAGGGGGCAACTCCTCTGGTTGTATAGAAGTATATACCAGACTATAACCAACTGGGTAGGTGTAGACGCATTCCTACAGTTCTGGAGGAACATGAGAAAGTGTGTTAATGTGCAAATAACCGTAACTTGTTTTAAGGTTTAATCAAACTTTAATGAGTGGCTGAGGTTAGGAAATATTTGGCTCACAAGTCCTACTTGGCTCTTTGGAGAAAATGTAATGATGGTGTAATTTCAAAGTTTAAATTTCAAAGAAAAAAACGCTAAACCAACAGTTGCTAAAGATTAAGTCAAATTAATCAAGACCAAAAACATTAAAATTAATTAAAGGATATATGGTTAATATAATAAAATGTTAGGACTGTGAGCTGTGATGATTTTCATCATCGATTAATCTGCATATTAAGGGCTTGTTGTAAAAACTCAAAACAGTGTAAAATGTCCCATCACAGTTTATTGCTTATTTTCTCAGACCATTAGTCCAGAAGCTGAAGAGCTCCAGCTGCAATGTAATTAACGTGCTTTGTTAGTATTTTTCTTTCTTGTTTGTTTCATTTGAATGTAACATAAATGTGTGTTCGCTCCTTTTGCCTCTGATTGTTCTCCAGTTGCCTTCTTCATATTTTTCTCGTTCCTTTTTGCAATATTAGAGCAAAATGGTGGCTCCCACAGTAAGCTATGCCTTCTCAGTCAAGAAGGATAAACAGGGTTTAAACTGTCATGGCTGCAGATGTGTTGGTTAAAGACGGAGCTTAACCTGATCCAACTTAACTGAGTGATGCAATGTATTCAACAAAGCAGGAGGCGCAGGGGTGGAAACCTTTGTTGCACCATCCTCAGACCCCCAGTGATGGAATACAGTTTCCTCAAAGACAATCTTGCCGGAGGAAAAGAAAAAAGGGGGAAACACTTTGCAGAGAGCTCGTAGGATCTATGAGCCGGCAGCCATCGGCCATCGCTCTTTCCTCTAAGCATCTACAGCATGTGCGTCGTATCAATAGTTCAGGAGTTGAGGTTGATTGTCTTCTCAAACGTCATTTGGAGAGACGACGAAGCCAGATCACCGCCATCTGTATCACAACGATTAGCGGCACATAAAGAGGAGAGCGTCGTCGGATTGTTTCCCTCGGGAGGAGTTGTGTTCAAGTTTACCAGAAAGAAGTGATGTCACACGTTTTATATTGTAGACGATGGATCCCGGAGCAACCCCCCCAACAGGCTGGTATTAAGCAAAGCCAGGAGATGCTCTTCCCGTCCAGGTCTCCAGCAATCCGGTGGCCGTTTCTCTCCCTTTACTTAATATCTAAGAGTCATTGGAAAAAATGAATAACACATAATCTTATTATAATTTAATGGAGCTCCAAGATCCTTTCCACTTACGATTGAACACAAGTTGAATGCATTTTTTTTTTTTTTTTGCTGCACTCAAGAGTGCACTTTCAAATGTTGGTAAAATAATTGCCAGTGATTGTTTTTTCTGAAAATTCAAACTTTTCTTCCCGCAGCCTTTAAACTTGCTTAAAAACAAAGCTTCCTCCAATCAAACCCACAATAAACAAAACATATACAGTACTGTGCAAAGGTTTTAGGCAGGTGTGAAAAAATGCTGTAAACTAAGATTGCTTTCAAAAATAGAAGTGCTAACAGTTTATTTTCATCAATTAACAAGATTTTTCTTTTGTTCGCTTACTTTGCATTTTGTTAATACAGTACATACAGTACTGTATGTCACTGTTGTTTTTCACATTTTTCACAAGTTTAAATAAATAAGACCTTTTTTTAAGGCTTTTTTTTATCTCTCAAATGTTGTGCTCCTTAACGATGAAGCATATCAAGATACTGTGGAAGCTCATTCCCATCAGTAAAAGAAAAAAAACAATGAGATAAAAGTTATAATTATGAGATAAAAAGATTATTATTATATTATTATTATTATAAGAATGACTTTTTATCTCATATGTTTTTTATTTTACTGTGGAAAAGGGCTTCCATAAGATGCTGATCGCGAATGTTACACATAATTTGGTGCAGAAATGGTCATAAACCCTCCCGGTGAAGCCCTCGGCAGGATCCAGACATAACCAAATCCAGTCTGGCTGTTTGGAAAAGTCTTTTCTCTACGGATGAATCCTGTGTGAGCAAAACAAATGCACATCTGGAGCCCCGGTGGTATGAAAGCCATAGTTCAGGGGGCCTGGAGTGGCCTTTATTGGGGCCGGCCCACGGCACATCTGTGTGTATTAATCATGCTATTTAATCAGCATGCCACACCGGCAGGTGGATTGATTATCTCGGCAAAAGAGAAGTACTAACTGGGGAGGATTTTAACACATTTCTGCGCACACTTTGAGAGAAATGAGCCTTTTGTGTGCATAGAAAACGTCTTTAACGTGTTTTTATTACAACTCGTGAAAAATGGGAGCCAAGAACAGAAGTTGTGTTCATAACAAGCTCCGCCAAATGATGCAATACGATATTCAACTGAATAAGACAGGAGGCCTTGAAACAAGAGGCAGTTCCAAGCGCTGCTCCGGGTTGAAATATTATCTTGTTTATAAGCGCTGGCGTTGTATCATCGCGCGAGATATTAATGTGTCGGAGTCAGCGATCTCTGTCACAACACGTCCAACATTCTCAGCTGAAACACATACGTCTTTGATTGATGCTATTTTATATTTTGTCTTTATGCGGAGGACAAAACAAAGCCACCAAAATCACAAACGCTGGCCTTGAGAACGAGGTGATCGACCTTCATCAGATGAAGGTGATCGTGTTTATTCTCCTCGTAACCTGCAATCTACCGAGTAGACTGAGGGTATCTTCAAGAGAGACAGAAAGAAAACTCACTAAAGGGTATATGGCTGGTATAATACATATTTAGCTGCTGCACTTGTGATTAATTTCATATTTGATTAATCTGCCGATTAATGCCTCGGTCACCAAAATGTCCAAGCAGACTTCTTTGCATTGCTGATTGTGCATAAGAAAGCAAAAAGCTTGATTAATTGACTCATCTATGAGTCAAAGTATTTCTTTGTTTGTTTCATTTTAATAGTATAGAAGTGTGCGTACGTTATTTTCTGCTGATGCTTTCTCTCCGTTTGCCTTTTTCATCTCTTTTCTCATTCGCTCATAATTTGACGGCGAAAAATAGAGAATCACAGAGTAAGTAATTACTTCTCAGTCAAGTGTGAAATAAATAGTTGTGATTCTGTTTTTCTTCTGTAGTCTTAAAACCCCCGGGCCTGCAGATGCGTTGGTTAAAGACAGAGATTACCCCCGACCAAGTGGTGCTGGAAATATTTAACAAAATAAAGCAGAAGGCAACGAAAAGGAGGTAGCCTTCTGTGGAGAGAAAACCTTTGTACCCTGTAGCACCAACCTTGGACCCCCCCCCAGTGAAGAGATGAAATACAATAACTTATGCCTATATGCTTCTTTTTTATCCAGTGAAAGAGTTCCCCCCCCCCCCCCCCCCCCCGGCTTGGAGTCGAGGATTTGATGCCGCTCACCTCGGATAACTGTGATCAGATGCTCGGCGCGGCTCGAAATGCGTATTGACTATTTGATAGCGCGTCGACTATCTCCCCGACTCCAATGAAATCACATGCTTCAGCCTGGTTAAGAACCCCGGAGTGACGATCTCTTAATAGAGGAGTTCTGTTCAAGGAGCTGGAGAGATGTGGCGAAGGAGACCCTTGATGGAGTGGCTGCTTTCGAAAACTGATGAGAACGACGAGACGCCGCGAATGTGATCGAAATACCAACTACGGGGGGGGGGGGGGGCGGGGGCGGCCCCCGCGGTGATAGGCAGATTCGTGCCAAAATTGGAAACCTTGTAAGCCGACCGACGGAAGTGATCCGGGTCTCGAGCGAGCGCCGCCTCGCATCTGTAACTCATGCACATCCACGATGGTATCATGCATGGCGACGCGGGCCCGGCCATGAATACCAAGTCCGATTCGCAAATACACCTGAACGCTCTCACCTCAGAAGTGCATTAGCAAGGTGAAATGTTCGGCGCCCCGGCCGAACTGATCCCTCCAATCAATCTGCCACGGGCAAGGCAAAGGATTTTCCACGGGGGGGGGGGGGGGATCAACCCAAAGCAGTGCTGCTAGCTGCCTTTGGTGATAGGGTAGAGGCCTATTCCATTTTACTGATATCACAATGCATTTATTGAACTGGTATTTTGCAGATATTGATGATTTGGCTTGAGACCCTAATAAATGGCTTAATTTCCAATGTTTCCTGAAGTATGACCTGTTTATAAAAACATTACAATCCATTAAGAGCAATTTGTTTTTGATGCATCACAATTACATCTCCAATGATAGTTCATGGAACACAGGACTTTCACAGAGAAAGCCAGAGTTCGCATCCCGTGTGAAACCAAAAGTCTATGATTTCCATCCATGGATTAAATAATGTCAAAAAAAAGTCTTAAAAATAGTTTTTTACTATACCTAACAAAGCAATTTTCTTGCATTTTCATACTTTTGTAGGACACAGGGTTGTTTGAAACCCCTCAAAACCAAATAATTTGCAAGAAGTTAATGGTTATTATAAATGATGACCACCTAATGGGCAGCGTCTTCCTTTCTCATGCAATTTCAGTTATAAGTTATTATATAACCAAAAATTATAATCTTTCCAACAACAACAACAGATGAACATCTGTTTTCTCTATTTTCTTAATCCAACCCCAAAAAGCGAATAGAAGTAATTACATAATGACTCATTGTCAATGTTTTTCTAAATTCTCATATTAATGGAATCATGCAGACCGGAGATGGCAAGAAGAACAATACCTTCAAATGCCAAACAAACACTAGCAGACAAAACGAAGGGAAAAGAAAACATTCATGACAATATATTGATAAAATATATGAAATAAAATCATTTCTCATCTACTTTTTTAATGTTATCAATCTAGTTATGTCTACTTTACTTAACAGCTATCGTTACCGGTATTCTCTGCATCACTTAATTTGACCCTCCTGCTCTCGTCCACTAAAACAATATCTATTTCTTTTTTAATTTTCCAGAATTTTAAGGAATTTTACAGTGATTTACATACATTTATCTGAGCTCACTTATCTTTCTCTCAGTTATGATTGGATTTGGAGTATTTCTACTGTGACAAACACATCAATTACTGCAAAATTTGTCACATCATGCTAAATCCACAAGTTGTTAAGTTTTCCCACGCAGCTATCTTTCTCTACATCCAGCCTTCACGGACCCGATTTCGTCTGACAAATCGCGATGCAGTTACATGGATGTGATATCATATAAATATCCGGGCAGCAATGTGACTGCCGTTTATGACAGGATGGACATGACTGATGGTCGTATCCGACGGGCTCCGTGATTAATAAACGCTGTGAGTTTTGCAGTCTGTGCCTGTGAAGCACCTTTTCTTCACGTGGGTATGAAAGTTAGTGCAGAAGTTAAGGTATTCTGTGGGTGTGCCGATAATATGAAATTACTTTTCCAAAGTGGATTATTTTTTAAGACTCACTGCAAGCATTACCGCGAGATGATTAGCAACCAGGAACCTCCAAGAGGCCCGAGATGGTTTTATAATGTAGGACAGATGAAGCAAACATTGATGTGCTTGCCAATTAATGAAATTATATTTAACATCCGGCCCCCGATTTAACAGGTTGCCCACAAATCCTGAGCGCCTTTCTTCTGACATAATTTGGTTTTGGACCCTTGATTAGATTTCTTTATTGATTGTGCGGCTGGCCGTGAAGGTCAGACCATCGCTTGACTCGTGGAGACTGACCTTCAGGGAGGCAGACAGTTGTCTCATTTCATTTTGACGGGGATCATTTTCTGGAATTGATGTTTCTGGATATTAGATATTACGGTTTTGGGCTTTTTTGTTCAAAAAATAAACCCTCTTTTAGAAAAAACGTGCAAGGCATATGAAAGAGTCGCCGCTCAGATTTTCACACAAGACGATCAGTTTACTTGTCAGAGGAACTGATATTCATCCTGTGAAAACAGTTGTTCAATGTCCCCTTTGGCTCCGAAAAGGAGCTTTTATAAGTCTGAGACACATTCAGCTTGACTTGTTTTAACAGAAAAGGCTGTTTGGAGTTTATATAATTAGCAGGCGGGGGATGTCTTCATAAAAAGATGGCTGTGATTGGCGTTATGAAAAATGAAATGTTTGAGCTGAACACTAACTTTTAGATGTGGTTGCCGGCAGACATCAGCTCTTGGTTACCGGAACTGAATACATGGTAGCCATTGATATATTTTGAGTAACCAAAATACTTTGTAGGTAAATTCCAGCTTAATAATGAAATTGAGACGCATGTGTAATGTTGCGTCCTGCTCAAAGATGGCAATAAGAATTGAGAGTTTTTCGTTTATTTATATGTTTTCTTCAGGTCCGTCTGGTTCTTTGTCAGTTGACTTGATTTCCACATTGGTTTGAGACGTTGAGGGTTAGTGGAACCACTCAACCACTGGATTTGCTTCACCATTGTCTCTGAACGCACCAAAGCAGGTGCAGCGTCGTCTAATTATTGCAAGAAATATTACAAATGCAATCATTATTGGGACACATTTGGCTGTTTGCTGTCTCCACTTTGTATTACGCTCACTATTGGTTGCCGCAGATGGCAATCAAAGGCCAATTTCTCTAAATAGTTGACAACTTCGGAGCTCAACCCATTCGAAGGACGCCTTCGACTCTGCCGTTCTTTGTTGAACTCCATCTCCGTCACTTTGCCCCTTCAGAGTGGGACATCGTGTCTCCCACGGGCCAAAACTACAGGCTATCGGCACATTGAATTGTGTTCTTGATGAAAGCAATGAAATAGTTACGATATAATACATTTCAGAGAGCAGTAAAGGGCCACAAAGTCAGCAGACAGCGAGCCGTAAAGCCAAACGACGTGCTTTGAACTTGCATTGGACTCTTTTCACACCAATGTTCAGCATTAACAAAGACGTTTTTATTTGTATTTCCTGGTCACGGATGTGACATGTTTCATCCGGTTTGATGTCACGTTGCTTTACAAAATATTTCTGCAATTAAGCTCGATGGCCTTTCAGTGACTTAGCTTTTCATCCACGCATTGGATGAATAATACAACATAAATAACATTTAGTGAACTCATCGAGCAGTTTGAGGTGATGCATCCAAATCGACCTTTGAACTCATATTCAGATCCACGCTTTCCTCCCGTGCTAACATATATAAATATCTATCTATCTATATTAGTCTCCTGGCCATTCGCTTTCCCATCAAGCGGCAAAAGCAAAATGCTCCGTGCTGCCACTGTCTACTGAAGAAAATCAGTCACCATTTCAAGGTTAATGGAAAATCACTTTGAGGGGCGGGGGGGGGAGGATTCGTGCAATGTCAGACTTGCTGTTATTAGAGATTAGCGCCCAGAGACAACAGACTTCATGCAGATGCTCTGATCGCGACAGCCCGATCCGGAGGTCCAGCAGTTGACCTTTTCTGAAAGATTACACTCCGAGATTTAATTTAGAGAAATGCGACAGTGCTGCCGCCGCGAGCCTCCGGGACTCTCTGTGTGTGACATGAAACTATAATTTGCACTTTGCACTCAGCGCGTGAGCCTCATTTCGCTAATGGAATATCCGGCAGGTGGAACAAACGCGTGCATTTTCGTGGCATTCAAATAATAGAAAACGCGTTCGAGGCCCATCGCATCAACGGGATTGCACCCGAGTAACGGCCCCTATAGCCGACGTGGAGACATAAACACGTCGGCCTTTTTTACCGCCACCCGTCTTCGTGGGTGTGCTGCACGCTGACACGGCCATATGACGACTGTCGAGGGAGGCCGTCAGGCCGTGAATAAATGAGAGGCGACGTAACGAGAGAGAGGGATCCGCGGCAGATGTCGGACGGGCATCTTCGGCGTCGTTAACGAGGAGTCGGATAAAACTGCAGCAGCAGCAGCAGCAGCAGACGAGGAATAAAGATAAATAAATAAAGTAACATACCCCGAGACAGCCGAGAGGAAGGGCAAGGACGACCGTGATATACGACGGGACAGGTGGGGGAGCGGAAAGAAGAGGAAGGGGCGTGGCCTGGAAGGGTCCAACAATAATAAGTCGGTAGGCATCAAACGTCGGGAGAATGAGAGACTCGGGCATCAATAATGGAATTAATATTTTCATTTCAGAGGAATTTTACTCATTTAATTCAATTTCACAGTCTAATCAGGCTTTTAACGGCCATATTGGCAGCGATGCTGTCAAGCTTCACGATGTCACGTAGCGCTGAATAATATATCACAAGGAAGCCTTCGCCTCAACTAGACTTTCATTTGTCGGGAGTCAATTTCATATCTGGCTCCGTCCTCTGACCGGCCTGGGGCGGCAGTTTTTAAATTACTACCTCTGCTACTACTACTACTGCCACGTACTCGTATTAAAATGTATAATAATGATAATAACAACAACAACAGCACCAATACATTGTTGACATTTGGGTTAAAGTACTTTTACAGTTTGGTTTAACGTTATTATCTTATAACAATGTAGACTCTCGATTGATTCAACACCGAAACATTTGATAATTCACAATATTTCACCAAATAAGAGACGCAGACTTTCCAGTAGACTTTAAAGTCTCATTCATGTCTGAATCTAAAACCATCAATTAAAAACAGTGACGCAGGCTCACAAAACGCTTGTCAGCCTACGACACATCGATATTAGCACTTTCGGTTGAGGGTAATTTAATTCGTGGGCATATCTCACAATTCTTTTTTAACATTTTATAGAAAATCTGGCAGATTAATTGTATTCCTCAATGCGGACGATTGGCATTGTATTCATATTTGCACACATTAAACAGAGTTAGTATTACTACAGAGTATGAAGCAAACACAAAGAGCTGCTGAGGCAGAGAGAATAACGTTTAAGGTGAATTATCATTTAAAAGGAACGAGCTTTGTAGTGTCAGATTTGTATTTAGTTTGACAGCTTGATGTGTTCCTTTTTATAGATGTTATTGTGAATGTTCCTGTATATTTTATATATGTAAAGGTTTAAGGTGAATTATCATTTAAAAGGAACGGAGCTGGTCAATAGATGCTTTTTGTCTGAGAGCAAACCGGCAGTCGAACCTCATGAGGGCCCGCCGGACGCCGAGGGTCCACCTGAAGGGCCGGCGGCTCCAGAAGAGGGGATCAGCTGCACAAAGCCACAACCAGGGCTTAGTCTAGATATGGACCCTTAAGGGGATATCAGGAGGAGAGCCAGTGTCTTTTACTACTCACCACTGGAGATGATCTTTATTATATATATGCTATATGATGCTTTATTGCTTGTGGCATGGCTCTAGACGAGACGATGTTGGGAGGTCAAGGGTTCACATATCCTGTGAAATGTATCCCGACATCTTCCGTATGAATCAGCCTCATCGGCAACATTGTGTCAACACATTTTACATTTTACATTTCATTTAGCTGATGTTTTTATCCAAAGAGACTTACATGCTAGTCTACAGTAGACTAAAATGATAATAATAAAGCTTGTTGGATATTGGCTTGTGAGCATGGATGTAGATTTTGCCTTTCAAACACAGTGAAAATTGTATATTAAAATGTTTTTTTTGCTAGATTATTTGAGGTCTGTGTGTTGTACTGATATGACAAACACAATTTAAAAGCACCACAAACTGTGGCCCACTAAAAAAAATGACCATAAAGTTGAGTCATCACCCTGAAAACAGGTTTTTTTAAACTATCAATCTCACAACAATGTCCCTCAGAAGCTGTCCACAAATTATCCTCAAAATGAAGTTTGCCCAGTTTTTCATGGAACAGTATTTATTTTTTATCGCATTTTTCCTCCAATGTTGGCCTATAAAGTTGAGACCGAGGTCAGGAACGAACGCTCCATCACGACTCTGGAGCAGTTTCCACGTAACCCTGAAGACGGAGGCTGAGTTGCAGGGTTGTTGCATTACTTCGAGCCGGTCGGGGTCTGATGGAGAGGAGACGGAGACGCTCTCACCTTTTATTCCCTTCGGCTACGAGCGCCGCGCAACTCAATCAAAACTCAACTGAGGAATAAACCAAATTTAGGGCCTCGTGTTTACTGCAGATCATCTTACTCGGGGAAACTTTCAAGTCTTGGAGGTTGTTTTTTGTTTTTTTTACCCAACTTTACAAGAATGACTGACAGCAATTGAAGAGGAGGAAAAATGAGCCCCGGTATCTGACAACGTTCTCTGTAGAAACAAGCAGGATGGCAGAGGAGGGCACCAATTAGATTCTCCCAATCTTGTGAAGAAAAGAGGAAAAAAAAACACAGACTGTATTATTCTTTCACTCTGTTCTGTAATAAGAGCGATAATGAGACCAGAAAGAAACTTCCTGCCTACCCCTGAGTGATTTATTTTTATTTTTTTACCTGTCAGTGTGATGCAGATTGCAAATAGGATACGCAACCCAGCAGCATGTCCGGGCTTTAAAGACGCATGCTAATCAACCAAAATAATAGCAGCAGGCCCAATTTCTAGCAATGCCCTCAAGATGTTTGGGGGAAAACAAGCTGGTTAACGACGTAAGTCATGTCCATATGGACAGGATGTCCTAGTTTTGCTGGTTTTCTTAGTCTTGTATGATATTAAACCATTTTTGTTTTCGGGTTCGGGAAGAAAAAAAGAGTATATATAACACCTGGACCCGCTCCGTATTCATCTTTCTACAATATGAGTGACTCTAAGCATCTTAAATAAAATGAGGTAGAATCTGCCACCTCTTCGCATGTTGACCCCCAGGTGGACTCAGGCCCGCCACACACCTGAACCGGGTCACGGCGGTTCTTTACCTCGGGATCTCACCTGCGATGTCGAGTCCAGACGCGCTCCCCATCACCTGCAGTCTGTCTGCACAGCCCGGATCCCCCCGGTCACTTCTCGTCTTTGGCCTCCTGGCTTTCTTTCCTCTCACACCTCTTTCTCCTCCTCTCAGGGACTCGCTCACACGAGGTGTTCAGCTGGCGAAACCGGAGCAACGACCCGTCGGTCGGCCTTTGTGCTCTCTCCCGTTGAGAATGAAGAGCAGCTTGTTCGCTCTGGACGAAGTTGAAGTATTTAGTCTCCGCTCTGATAGCGTCGCAACGACAGGTCTCATATTGTCGCGGACTCTTAGTTGCAGGCCTGTCATATTTATACCCTAAAGTTGTCCTCAAGCGTCGCCTCATTACATTACATTTCATTTATCTGAGGCTTTTATCCAAAGAGACTTACATGCTATACAGTAGACCGCGAGCAATTAGGGTTAAGTGTCTTGCTCAAGGACACAACAACACGGACTGGCTGAGCCGGGGTTTGAACCACCGATCCTCTGATTGAAAGTCAGACCTGCTAACCAGTGAGCCACAGTTGCCTCAATCCGAAACGTGCATGGACCGGCTCGTTTGCTAGAATGCACACGGCTGACAGACATATCACTAGCACTAATCTGTAATAACTGTTAATCCAGTAATCTGTATCAGTTATTGTTTTCATATTTCAATTGATCCAGCAAAACAAATATAAAATTTCCCACATTGTTAGACCATAAATATGACCAAAAACTGAGAGTATGAAGAAAACGTCTGCAAAAGGACTCCTAGAGACTCCTCCCCAAGATTTGGAAAAATCAAAGTTCAAGACGTTAGCATTAAGCTACATGCTATTAGCATATGTTCAGGATGTTAGCATTAAGTTACAAGCTATTAGCAATATGTTCAGGACGTTACCATTAAGCTACATGATATTAGCATATGTTCAGGACGTTAGCATTAAGCTACATATAATTAGCATATGTTCAGGACGTTAGCATTAAGCAACATGCTATTAGTATATGTTCAGGACATTAGCATTAAGCTACATGCTATTAGCATATGTTTAGGACGTTAGCATTAAGCAACATGCAATTAGTATATGTTCAGGACGTTAGCATTAAGCTACATGCTATTAGCATATGTTCAGGACGTTAGCATTAAGCTACATGCTATTAGCATATGTTCAGGACGTTAGCATTAAGCTACATGCTATTAGCATATCTTTCTAAACTCGTATTGACATCCTGAATCTAATAGGACCATGAAAAACACAATCCAGCAACGCATTGAAAAGTTATCAACCACAATGTTGACTTTGCAAGGGTGATATGATGCCTTTTGTGAAACCCATAAGGACATATTGAATGTTTTGAATTTTTTTTTAAAAGAGGGAGAAACACTCTTTGCTTTCAAACGGTTAAAGACACAGTGGATGTTTATTGGTTTATTTAAATGAACTCTTAACTGCCTGTTCCTACGAGCACAGTAATAATATGCTGGGTTATCTAGCCGGAGTGAAAAAGAAATAATAAATCACACAGTGGATAGTTGGCATATTCAGTTTTCTTACTTCTTAAATGATAAATAGCTAAAAGGTAATTCTTCATTAATCTAAAATTACTAATTTTGTGGCACAATTATTATCGATTATGATTATTTGTTCGCAGGAGTAATTTAGTAGAAATCTAATTAAAAGTTTTCAAAACATCCAGCGAACCTCCATGAAACAAAACCATCTCTGAAGTGATGACAACAGAGCCAACTGAGCCATCTCCATGGCAACTAACCATCCCCACTCACCAACCATATTATGCAGTATATATATATAACCCTATATATATTTGTTTTTCTTCTGTCGGTTGCATGTATTAAATGTATTTTTTCAATTAACTGATGGACGCAAATCCCTGTAAGCTGCAGATGAGCGGCTCCATCCAGCGAGTCCTGAATGAATGGAGGTCTCACAGTAAACATCTGAACAAAGACCTGTATTTTAATTTAATTTTAATGTCCAGATACAAATTATAACACACTGTATATGCCCTCCAGCTGATCACGGTGTGGGATATGTCATCCGGGTTTATCTTGATACTGAATGATAAATAATTTGACTGAATTTAAAGTTGCTGACTGACTCGACCGACCGGCTCTGAGGCTCGGGGTCGTCTTCCTCCGAGCCGGGATCAAACCCCTCCGACCGTCTATGAATCACCACAGGCACACTTTATTAAAGGAGTGTGTGTGTGTGCGCGTGTGTGTGTGTGTGTGTGTGTGTGTGTGTGCAGGGGGGCACTTATTAATATTAATAGAAGATTAAAAACTGACACTGACACACCTATTTAAACACGATGGGATTTACACTGGAGAGGAGAAGCAAGATAAAAAATGTATTAAGATTATTAATTGAAGCTTTTTCTAAGACAGATGTCAAATACTTTCTTCTTAGATCCAACGACATGCTCTTAAAGGGACAGTGTGCAGCGTTTAGGGAGCTCTACTGTAGGAGGGAAATATGAGTCTCTTTGTTTGGTGTATAATCTCATAAATATAAGAATTGTGTCTTTGTTAGCTGAGAATGAGATGTTTGTATTACAATACGGAGCGGGTTCTCCTCATGGAGCGGGTTCTCCTCATGGAGCGGGTTCTCCTCATGGAGCGGGTTCTCTTCACAGAGCCGATTCTCTTCACGGAGCCGGTTCTCCTCACGGAGCCGGTTCTCCACATGGAGCCGGTTCTCTTCATGGAGCCAGTTCTCTACATGGAGCCGGTTCTCTTCATGGATCAGGTTCTCTTCATTGAGCCGGTTCTCTTCATGGAACCGGTTCTCTGCATGTAGCCGGTTCTCTTCATGGAACTGGTTCTCTTCACGGAGCGGTTTCTCTTCATTGGGCGGTTTCTCTTCACAGAGACAGTTCTCTACATGGAGCCGGTTCTCTTCATGGAGCAGGTTCTCTTCGTGGAGCAGGTTCTCTTCACGGAGCCGGTTCTCTTAATTGAGCCGGTTCTCTACATGGAGCGGGTTCTCTTCATGGAGCCGGTTCTCTACATGGAGCCGGTTCTCTTCATGGAGCCGGTTCTCTTCATGGAGCCGGTTCTCTTCTGGTTCTGGACCATTCACGTTTTCACGGTGGTGTCGTGGCTGTCACCTCGCAGCAAGAGGTTCGATCACCGATCCCGTGTTGTGCAATCCCTCTGTGTGGAGTTTGCATGTTCTTCCCGTGGCGGCGTGGGTTCTCTCCAGGTTCTCCAGGTTCCTCCCACAGCCCAAAGACATGCAGCTCAGGATAATTGGCTCTAAAATTGCCCATAGGTGTGAAAGTGAGCGTGAATGGTTCTCTGTCTCTATATGAGCCCTGAGATCTGCCCTTGCCCCTAACCATGAATAGGATAAGCGGTTCGCATGATTGAAAAAGTGAGATTCTGATCGTCACATGCAGACTCAATAGAATACACGGTCCCCCATCAGAGCATTGACTTTGCAAAGGTGCAGTGTTCTTCTTCTTTTCAAGAGGGGTTCTTAAAGAGACAGGCGCTAGAAAGAGGGTTAATGCGGTTTAATTCAGACGGACAGTAAGAGAAAACTATTGTTTACATTTTTGCACGTAAACATGTTATAGTGGAAACCCCAAAAATACAAGTACGACCCTGAAAATGAGCACGATATGTCTCCTTTGAGCTTTTCCACGGCATCGTTCAGATCGGCTACAGATGACAATGAAGACAATGGCCGACTTCTTCATTCCAACCTCTCGCGTGTTATTAAATCCGGATTAATCTTTTGTTTTTCACCCTGTTTTAGTTGTCTGCTATCACACTCACACTCAGTAATCGTACTGCAGAGTTTGTAACACTAGTGCGCCGTTCTGCACAGCACCTCGAGGCGTCCACAGTAATACGCACAGCAGGTGTGAAGTATCAGATGATATAATGCACAGAGAGAGACAGACACAGAGATTAATGCGGTTTTACAGCAAGATTAATACTTTTGCTTCAAGATCAGTGTATCATGGCTGCAGCAAATAAATTGGCCTGCAGACTTAGTTTGGGTATTTAATGAAAATCTATTTTACATGTGCAATTTGAAAACGGAGCAGACTCGGAAGAGCTCGCCTCGGGTTTATACGGCTAACTTTTGTCTGTCGGCTCCCTTGAGGTTATAAATGTGCACGACTGCATGGTCCGGACCAAATTTTAGTCCATTAATATAATTAATGAACACAGCTCTGTGCATGTTGTTTATCATGCACATTCCAGTGAGCACAACAGGAGCTCACCTTTCCAGTGTTCCCAGTATATTTATACTTCCTGCAGATACTTTTGCCAATTTTTTCACCTGTTTGCCATTGCAGGAAATTCCCTTTTCTAAGTCTAATTGTCTTTTTTTGGCTTGGCTGACCCTTTTTTTTTTGTTAATGTCAGTGATCACATAAGACAAAAGAGAATAATGTTCATTTACATTAAGATTCAACCCATGAGCGTGACTCATTGAAGGCCTGTCACCCGGAATTAGCTATAAAAATCTGATTTCACGCAAAATTCCCTGGAAATGGACAGATGAATTCCTCCTTTTTTTCCGACTGTCCCTCGTTAAGATTGTTTTCAACGGGTACTTGGTTCAGAGCAATGATACGTAATCCCCTCTCCTGTCACACTGTGATAAGACACAATGCACATTTGCACAGACGATTAGTAAATGGAAACGGAATACCCAATAAGGTAGATTTGTCAGAAAGATGCAGGCAAACGGAGATGGTCAACGATGTGTGGGGGACCCGATCCTTTGGTGGGTATTTTATTCGAGCAGGCTGCTACATTGTTCGGATGTCTGGTATTTAATTCATAAAGTGGATGTGAACACCTGTGCAAGCCTTCATTAGTGTCTCTTTAAAATGCTCGGGTACCAAGAGTTGCAAATCACATGTCGTGTTCTAGCGTGCTCCTGAGTTAGCGGTTAGCTCTGAGTTAGCGGTTAGCTCCGAGTTAGCGGTTAGCTCTGAGTTAGCGGTTAGCTCTGAGTTAGCGGTTAGCTCCGAGTTAGCGGTTAGCTCTGAGTTAGCAGCTGAAGGGCTCAACTCTGTGAGCGGCATCGTGTCCCGGGCGCTTTGTGGCGAGTCGTTTTTGGAGTTCGAGCCTATTTCTGTCAGCGTTTGCGACTCATTCATTTTTCAAGTCTTGGCCGTCAGTCACAAATGTGAAGTCATGCAAATTACATGACGAACAACAAAATGTACTTCAGCGTTGCGGGCCATGAACCTTTCATCTGGGGAGACGGTCCGTCGGCGTGCACGAGGTCTATTTTAGACAATCGTGTTTGCTGTGAAAAGTCTTTCTCTCCTCACAATACCGCTCTGTGCAATGTGCCGTCATGCATTATATAAAACAACTTTGTCACACCATTTGATGCGGCAATAACTTAGAGTCATAAAGCACAAGGCTCAATCTGTGAACATCTGGACTGTGAGACTCTCAGTACAGCCAGGAACAACATGAGTATTTATTTATGTATTTTTGCCTTCCATGCGCAAACGGATCAGCAAAGCAAACCTCACACCTTCAAGAAGAGCTCACCTTGCTCTCCATTAAGACGCCGAGAACAATGATGATGATGATGATGATGATAATGTCCAACACGTTAAAGTGGCGCTGGGCCACAACAGGTGATCAATGGGCAAGGCCACTGTGCTTGATGGACATGGGTGGGCGGTCTCTTGGTGTTTCTGATCCATCGGCTTGGGGTCGATGCAGAAAGTCCTCATTAAAGCCCATTGAGAAAGTATTTATGATATTAAATATTCATTCTAAATAACAAACTAAATAATTAATGAACTGGAAAAAAAACTCACAATGAAAAGGTTCAAGTCAAAGTCAGATGAAAACCCGGACAACACCCACACCGAAAATAGAGGTGTAGGTGTAATAGAGACCTGTCAATCACCTTGTAGCCCCGCCCTAAAGCATCCCCTGCTTTATGGTCTGTTTGACTCTAAATGAGCATAATTTACTAAATGAACATCATGCTGTATTGAAGAAGACTTGAAACTAGAGATTGAGACATAAACTCATGTTTACAATGTTTACTGAGGGAATACATCAAGAGAGAAGTAGAGTCATTTATATAGACTTCTATACAACCAGAGGAGTCGCCCCCTGGTGGTCAGGAGAGAGAATGCAGCTTTAACACATGAAGCATAGACTTCTATACAACCAGAGGAGTCACCCCCTGGTGGTCAGTAGAGATAATGCAGCTGTAACACATGAAGCATAGACTTCTATACAACCAGAGGAGTCGCCCCCTGGTGGTCAGGAGAGAGAATGCAGCTTTAACACCTGAAGCATAGACTTCTATACAACCAGAGGAGTCGCACCCTGGTGGTCAGGAGAGAGAATGCAGCTTTAACACATGAAGCATAGACTTCTATACAACCAGAGGAGTCACCCCCTGGTGGTCAGTAGAGATAATGCAGCTGTAACACATGAAGCATAGACTTCTATACAACCATGATGGTCCATGTCCTCCCTATACATTATGTTTCTGATACTTCAACAGGTATTAGGAGCTCATCGCCACTCACTTCCTGTGAGTGTTTCCTCATCTTTCCATAATCATCCTCTGCTGTGGAGATAATGGCTGCAGTGTGTAGGAGCTCACATTCAGCTCTCACTTAGTGGATATCGGGCTGGACCACCACAGGACTGCAGCATCCGAAGGCTCTATATTGGCTTGGACACTCATCGCTTTAATAACTATTTTCCGTATTTTTATTTCTTCCTCTATCCCCCCCCTTCCCCCGTCCCCCGTCCCCCGTGGTAAACACTACCTCCAGCTGAACCCGACAACGTCATTTTAAATAGAGATTAATCGCGGATGTTGTTTTGTTCTCAGTCTTTCTGTTTGCCGCTCTCCGGTGAGACCCCCTTTTTACAAATTGCGGCGCTGGCGTGGAGCAACATGCTGCCATCGCTCTGCGAGGGAAGTCGATCGTATCTCAGTCCTCAGTTAGAAAATGTCTCAACTTCACGTTTACCTTAAAGACGACACGGAGGGAATCTGCTTCCCCCGCATGTCCTCGCCTTGTCCGCCCGCTGCCGTCGTCGTTATCAGCGTGGCGCTTCAAGCTCTTTCAAGCCGAGGAACACGTCCCGCCTTCTGGTTGCCACGTTGTCACTTCCAGCTGTTACGACTCAAACCGTTTGTATCGTCAGACGTGTTGACGTGATGTTGGCTGAGATGTTTACCTGCTGCCTCCTAGATGTGCCTCAGAGGTCATGGGCAGTAAACAGCGGAGGATAAGAGCTTCAGACCATGAAGCACAAAATGATGTCATCTTTGCAGAAATTCACATCATTCACACCGACGTCTCATTACGGAGCTGACGAATAGAACCACTTCCACTAATGTGGACTGATGAAGGGGATCATCTCCTTTGTCTCTGAAAGAAAACTATATGTATATATATACATATATATACATATGTATTACGTGCAATATCAGTTGTACAAAGAGTGTGAGTTCACACAACCCTGAGGTGTCAATCTGCACTCTTTTAGTAAGAAATGAATGAAACAACAGAAGTGTTACATTTTAATACACTTCTATATCCAGTTGCCTTAAAATAGTCACGTCCATTTTATTCATGTAGCATCAAATAATAACAGATCTCACTATTATGTCTCTGCTGCTCTTATTGCATTATTAGTGATGATGTTTTCTTGACATGTTCTATTTAAATTGCTTAACCCTCGAATATGCACATTTACACGTGTGTACCGTACACGCATCACCTTTAGTCAAGCAAAGTCAGATCTTATCGTCTTAATAAATAATAATATCCCGTTATAATCGTAAATAGCTGTTGTGTGCTATAAAGGTTCTCATCGAGGGATCACAGTTACCCGACAAGGCAAACTCGATACCGCCTAATGGGTTTCCGTTAGTTTTTGACAGTTATCTACGATCAATTGGCAATCTCTCCATAACTCGGCGCAGGGATTATTGAATGATATTTAATGTGTCATCTCAGTCTCAAGCTTTTAAGTCTGACAGGGCGTCGCTGTGCACAAACCGAGCCCGTAGGCATACGAGGATGACGAGCTGGGCAGCGGGCGGAGGAAACGGTTATTGACAACTCCTAAATCTCGGTCATCGGTTAATAGTTCATTTAAAATAGTTAAAATAGTTAATAGTTAGAGGACTTTAATTGAGATGACGAGCTTAACGAAGGAAATTAACGAAGACGGGTCTGAGTCTTCACTCGACTTCCTGAGATGGATGCTCGTCTTTATTTCTGAAGAAAATATTAAAAGACTTCAGTCAAAACTCAACAGTTTTATGAAATACACTTTTCAGTGTGATGAACCTCACACGTCAGTGATGTCTCAGCCATGTTTCCTCTCAACTGTAAGTCAACATTGTGCTTAAATTCTGGTTTCAGGCACATTTGTATTTCATTTATTATCCATACCGCAAAATAAAGTAAATTTACCCGACATTTGCCAAAAACATATTCCCTAGGGTGCCGCTTCATTGCAGCAGCTGAGCAGTTTATCAAATATTTGCTCACGATGATTCATGTTTCACTGCAAATGGAGAGAAACCCTACGACTGTTTTAAAAACATTTCAATGCATACTGTAGAAATTCACTATTTCAATATGGTTACTTATGAACACAATATGGTAACTTATGAACACAATATGGTAACTTATGAACACAATATGGTAACTTATAAACACAATATGGTAACTTATTAACTCAATATGGTAACTTATAAACACAATATGGTAACTTATGAACACAATATGGTAACTTATGAACACAATATGGTAACTTATGAACACAATATGGTAACTTATAAACACAATATGGTAACTTATAAACACAATATGGTAACTTATGAACACAATATGGTAACTTATGAACACAATATGGTAACTTATAAACACAATATGGTAACTTATGAACACAATATGGTAACTTATGAACACAATATGGTAACTTATAAACACAATATGGTAACTTATTAACTCAATATGGTAACTTATAAACACAATATGGTAACTTATAAACACAATATGGTAACTTATAAACACAATATGGTAACTTATGGACACAATATGGTAACCTATGAACACAATATGGTAACTTATGAACACAATATGGTAACTTATAAACACAATATGGTAACTTATGAACACAATATGGTAACTTATTAACTCAATATGGTAACTTATGAACACAATATGGTAACTTATTAACTCAATATGGTAACTTATGAACACAATATGGTAACTTATGAACACAATATGGTAACTTATGAACACAATATGGTAACTTATGAACACAATATGGTAACTTATGAACACACTATGGTTAATTAACACAAGGTTATTAAGGAATTGGGCATTGACTGGTCACACTGATGGGTGTTTATTGGGTACTAGGCTAGTACAACCTTTGTCATTTTACAAAGGTTTGTAACATTTGCAGGGTTTTCTTCACTATAGCTATTTCATTATGAAAAAGTGTTCCTCTTTGAATTTGGTTTACCGTACACCGTTAAGTAGAAAATGCTCTTTTTTATACTATAGACACGCTGGGAACACTGTTAATTAACCTACTTTTTTCTGTTTTTATTTATACGGGTCCGGGTAATGAGCTGCCAGTACGTACGTTATTTTATGGATCAACAAACAGAACACTATTTATTCATCCTTCTATCTCTGCCCCCCTTTCTTCCTCACATCGATTTCTCAGGATCGATTTATCGGCCCGTAATGCTTCATTTGCCCATCAGCCCACTTTGAAGCTCCTTTTTAATTGTTATTCTAAATATTTCATCAAAGACCGACCTAGTGGAAAAAAAGAAAAGAGGGGAAAAGGAAAAAGCACCGAAGCTAACTCTTTGTGACGCATCTTTAATCTTAAAGGTCACGAGTGAACAGAGGACCCAGAGCAACACGGATACGATATTCTCCTGGCTTTGACGCTCACGTAAAGAGACATGAGGGATGGAGGGAGGGAGGGAGGGAGGGAGGGACGGTGGCGCCTCAGCCGCCTCCCCACGACGCCGCTGAGCGAAGGTGGAGACACCGCGAGGCGCTTGCTGGGAGAATAATGCTAAAATCCAAAGCGACAAACTTTGCTCTCTTTATTTTTTCACCACTATCCGTCTCCCGATCCGGCGCTCGTCAGTCTCCCAGCAGAATTTTACCCAAAATGTTAACGGCTGAGTAGCGGTGGCAGAGAAAAGGCGTCTGAAGTGGAAGGCCGAGCCTCTCGCCCCGTCTTTCAGCTCCTCTGGGAAAGTAACACTATCTGAGCACACAGTGCCTAATAATGCACATGACATATTCAAATAGCACGCCTGTGTTATGCAAATATGATGCAGCAGCAGACGCACAGGCAGAGTGCTTGGAACTTTATTTTGGGGATTTTTAGTTTGCATTCATTTGTATAATGTGACTGTGTTAATATAATATTTGCAATTAAAATTATTATGACTTGAGTTTTAGTTCCACATCACGACTAAAATGCGGTTTATACAGTTTTAAAGGGATTATTACATTATTAAAGTAGTATTAAGGGATGCTATTTAAGATAATTTGAATTACTGATTATATCTTAATTGAATTATTTTGGCAAAAACATGTCTGACTATCAGTCCACATCCCCAAAATATTGAATTTTCAATGGTTTAAAATTGAGAACAAGTGCATCTCTTTATATTTTAAAAGCGTGTAGCAGCAAATATTTGCAATGTTTCCTAATAAATGACCTAAACTTTGACTCATTTTTTTTTTTTTTCACTGTAATTATCCCTTGTAGTTATGTTGCCCACGTAAACAAAACCCCAAATCCAAAATAAACACCTTAATCTTAAACTCGTAACAAAATTAATTAACAAATTCCCTCCCGGTAGTATTCACGCTCGTTCAACAGGAAATTATCATTTAATTACAAATTATGGCTTTTGATAAACATATAATCGAGACATTGGTAAAATAGACACGTAGGCCGTGGATGAGTGATTGTCTCGCTGCCATCCATTCGGTGGGACTCATCTCAACAAAGCCCGGCCTCGGATCTATTTCAGGCCCCGCGCCCAAATTGAAAAATGCAGATGAGACATCATTAAAGACTCGCCTGTGATGGAATGGTCTCGCGTGCCCGCCGTGTAATTCTTCTTCCATTTGTCCAATTTGGGAGGAGAAAATGGGACTCATCAGGCTCACGTCACATCTGTTACAATTCACTGTAGCAGCGCATTGTCCGGGTCTCAAAGGTAAGACGGCGGTTAGAATCAATCCCGCGGCGATGGAAGCCATTGTCTCCGAAATCACGGCGACAGCCAGTGTGCATGTGCTCAAAGGGCCTCGTGTCGGGACCACTCGGTCGGACACGCTCTTTCTTATTGGCTTGTACGAGTGACGGGAAGTGTAGCACTCGCCGATTATCTCCGATGTTGTACTTTATTTAGGGTGCAAACACAGAGTGTGGTCCAGACCTGCTGTTATCCAAGTTTTTCGGGAATGGATTTGTTTGTGACATTATTGTCTCGAGCAGGCCGTTTAATTCTGCTGGTGAGGCTGTTAATTAAAGGGGAAGTGTGTAGGATTTGGCAAATTGTAGAATTTACGATTCTTGTAAACACACTTTCATCATGAACAACACTTGCATTCTCTCTCCTGACCACTAGGGGGCGACTCCTCTGGTTATATAGAAGTCTTTTGCTTCATGTGTTAAAGCTGCATTCTCTCTACTGACCACCAGGGGGTGACTCCTCTGGTTGTATAGAAGTGTATGCTTCATGTGTTAAAGCTGCATTCTCTCTCCTGACCACCAGGGGGCGACTCCTCTGGTTGTATAGAAGTCTATGCTTCATGTGTTAAAGCTGCATTCTCTCTCCTGACCACCAGGGGGCGACTCCTCTGGTTGTATAGAAGTCTATGCTTCATGTGTTAAAGCTGCATTCTCTCTCCTGACCACCAGGGGGTGACTCCTCTGGTTGTATAGAAGTCTATGCTTCATGTGTTAAAGCTGCATTCTCTCTCCTGACCACCAGGGGGTGACTCCTCTGGTTGTATAGAAGTCTTGCTTCACGTGTTAAAGCTGCATTCTCTCTCCTGACCACCAGGGGGCGACTCCTTTGGTTGTATAGAAGTCTATGCTTCATGTGTTAAAGCTGCATTCTCTCTCCTGACCACCAGGGGGTGACTCCTCTGGTTGTATAGAAGTCTATATAAATTACTCTACTTCTCTCTTGATGTATTCCCTCAGTAAACATTAACTCAGTTAAAAAGATACAGGACTAAGGACACAGGACTAAGGATATAGGACTAAGGGCAACTGTGGCTCAGTGGTTAGCAAGTCAGTCTTTCAATCAGAGGGTCGGTGGTACAAACCCCGGCTCAGCCAGTCCGTGTCGTTGTGTCCTTGAGCAAGACACTTAACCCTCATTGCTCACCGTTGCTGTGTCTACAGTCTAATGTATATCATGTAAGTCGCTTTGGATAAAACCGTCAGCTAAATGTAATGTAACTAAGGATACAGGACTCGGCCATTCAAAACCAACATTTCCTTTCAGTGTCATCTCTCCCGTGGAACATGGAGTTCAAGGTTGTCGTGATTCAAGTTGAATGTAATACACACACATTACCTTTTATGAATGTTACACTGAAGTCAATAGAAGCCTCACATCAGTTCATATCATGCTTAACAAACACGTCAATGTCAAAATAGATGCTCTCTCGTCTCATTGCTTCCTTACAAAATGAAAGTCATTCTGTCTATTAGACATTTCCATATATATATATATATATATATATATATATTTATATGTATATATCACGCAGCCTCTCGTGTGCATCTCGATTTCTTCTTTGAACTTGTTCACACTCTTAAGTGCAAAGGATTAGCCGCTGCCAGTCCATGCTCAGTTAATTAATGTCACTGAAGAGGATGGATAAGCTTCGAACGCGTCGGTGACAGGCAGCCGAGTGTTGAAACAGCCTCCACTTGTTGACTCGCTGATACTTTTCCCATCAGCTGTGTGTTTTTCCACCATTGAAAAAAAGAGGTTTTTTTTGAGAGATCGTTGCAATCGCTTGCAATTTTAGTGGTTTTAGCTTTCATTCTTTGTGCTTTGTCAGAGCGATATATATATATATATATATATATATATATATATATATATATATATATCGATCCGGAGGTTGCAAAAGGGCAGCAGACCTCAATCTACAGAGCACCGCTATCGCTTTTACGTTCCTGCTAATTAGGATAATAGTTGTGCATCCGTATAATACTTAAAGTCAGGTTCTTATTGACATGAGTTCAGTGCTTTTTTTTATTACTCACAAGAAAGTATTCACAGGTTAGCAGGTCCGTCTTTCAATCAGAGGATCGGTGGTTAAATGCTCATTCCTAATTGCTCACCGTTGCTGTGTCTACGGTCTACTGTATAGCATGTAAGTTGCTTTGGATAGAGGTGTCAGATAAATGAAATGTAATGATGCCAGCTCCTGAAAAGTGAAGATCGCCCCCTGGTGGCTGGAGGTTAGTTTACAAAGCACTTGATTTGATGCGCAGCTGAGCGAAGTACTCGTTTTAAACATCCACAGCGAAGTCCATCCTCTTCAATAACGTCTCTGGATTGTTTGGCTTGCAAAATGACCTTCAACTTGTTTTGTTATTCAGGTTTGAGAAGTTCAAATTCATATCTTTATTCCTTCCTTGTACAAGCTTAATGTTGTTAACCTGAAGAGAATAGTTACAGGTTTTCACGACATTTCATTCGGCATCGGTGACATTTTGTGTTGCCTCTGCAACCTCCCCTATCACTTCTGAAGATCCATATATCTACATGTTCGTCGTCCGTGTCCGTGTCTCCCGTGAGGGCATCGCTGTCATTGATTTGCTTGAAGAGCCAGAAGGAAAAACATCCAGACAATAAGTCCGAGGAGCCTTTAAGCCGGTGCCACTATAGAGGCCGTTCAAACTCATTGCACCTCACTTCAAAAGCTTGCTTTAGTAAGAGGTGAGCATTTAAAGGGCACAGGATGTTTTCATCCTCTCAATCAAGCGATAGGACACTTGCTTTAAGTGTCCCATCGCTTGATTGAGAGGATGAAAACATCCCTGTGTGTGCCGAGGCAACTATTAGGAGAAATTAAGGCCGAGAAGACATTCACAGATCGGTCGTCTTAGTGGATTGAACATGATGAAGAGGAACCAGAGGAGATGGTAGGGCCCTCTTTGTGTTTAAAAGATTTAGTCGAATGCTTTAATTCATGTAATACCTTCACATTTCTGTTGATAAAAAGAGAAGAATTATGAATTCATACATTTCAAGGACATCCGCAGGCTGCTGTGCAAAAGCCGAATGCCAAAAAGGGGAGATTCATGGCCGAAGACCCCTCTCGATCGTTTTAAAGACTTTTTTATGGCATTTCTGCTCTTTTATTCGGTTCTTATCGTTAGAGATAGAGGGCGTGACACGCAGCATAGGGGGATGGAAGGGATTTAAATCTGAGATTTCATAATGTGTGTGTGTGTGTGTGTGTGTGTGTGTGTGTGTGTGTGTGTGTGTGTGTGTGTGTCTGTGTGTGTGTGTGTGTGTGTGTGTGTGTGTGTGTGTGTGTCTGTGTGTGTGTGTCAGGGCTGTGGTCAATCAAAGAAAACTTAAATTCGGTGTACTCTTCAACGACAAAAAAAAAACAGAATAAATTAAATCAGCTCCAGTCCACTCCACCTTGCAGCCTAAATGCAATTTCAATTCAGTTTATTTTGTAAAACCCAGAATAACAAATTACAAATTGGCCTCGGAGGGATTTACAATCTGTACACACACGACATTCCTGTCCCTGGACCACACATCGGATTAGAAAAAAATCCCCCAAAAAGACAGAAAAACCCTTTCAAATAGGAAGAAACCTTCAGGAGAGCAACAGGAGGAGGATCCCTCTCCCCGGATGGACAGAAGCACCAGATGTCATGTGTAGAGAATGAACCATTCAAATTAAAGTAATTGTAAATGGACATGAAAAGCTGTTTGGAGTATATTAAATTATTTTGCCCATATTTCCAGGAGTTCTGAAGTAGTGAACTCAGGCTGTTTTTAACCCCACCACCACCACCCGACCTGTTCGCAGCTGCAAAAATATGCGTGAAACATCCTGAACGCAACCCGCGAACCGCCGGCTTAATGCGTTAAAGTAGCGCAATTGTCCAGACTGACATCTGAGAGAAGACCGGTAGGACAGCAGTGATTGGTCCTGATGCAATTTTTTTTTTCTCCCTTGAACCCTCACCCCCCCCCCAAAATGAATCCCATGTCCCCCGTGCACACCGGAACCACTCAAGACACAAAGCAGACAATTGCTGTCACCGTGTAATTTCCATCCCACAAACCAGCCTTTGATCAGCACCACGGACAGCAGCCGCAGCGCCACATGTATCTATGCTAATCTCACAGCCGGTCCTGGACCGGAGCGTTTGATGGGCAAGTCGGTCCAGCTACAAGGATGGAGAGGCCAAATGTTGTGGTCCCACATGGGCCCTGTGCAGCTTATATTTAGCCCCGCCCACTCTAGTGGGAAGATCTCGCTCTACATAAACAGACAAATTGTGCCAAACCGATTTTCAGTCTCCGTTTTTGGTCTCTTCTGTGGTTTCAACCAATCCCAGAAGCACATATCTCTCTTTAGCCAATAAATGTGTCCACCGGTGCATAGTGGAGTTTTTACACTTTTCACCACTGAAAAAAGCTGATTTACAGCTAAAAACAAGTTTATTTTGTATGCCTTACATCTGATTCCAGACCTACTGATTCATGCTAATACACTGAAAGAAAGAAGTATGTGTGTAACATTTAACAAATGCAGGTTTAAAATGCATTATGTTCTGCAAATGTTTTGTGGAAAAGTGCCCAAAGTGTTTCTTAGGCATCATTGGTATGCAACATTTACCTTTTGTTGACGAGAAGTGTAAAATACAATACGCAGCAAGGCCTTCTGTGGTTTGTTGACGAAACATTCTGAAAGCAGAAACTTAATAAAGAGTAGATTATGCAGTATGTACATTACAGGGTTTATACTGTTAAATATAATCCAGCAAATAAGTGTGACCATAATCTTTCCATTTAGAAATAAATCTGTATAATCCTGTTTCATGGCTAGTTAAAGACAGCACATGAAGCCCATATCTCAACTCACTGTTATGCAAATGGACTAAAACTGCATTTCCATCAGTGTTTAGCTGCAAGATATGACATTTCTTATTTTTATGCTATTCATTTGTATGGCCAAGTGGGGCTATTACAGGGGATTTGGGAAATGAATGATGAACCCATTTCCAAATGTCCCACGCCTCACGGCAAAGTGCCCCCCTCCCCCTCCCAACAAAAAAAATCAAGTAGTAGTTTATTCTTCAGACAAGCAATTTAAGAAAACTTCCGTTGCCGCCTCACTCAAGTGAAACAGACACAACGGGATGGACGCTCTGTAAATGTCGGAAATTATTCCAAAACTAAAATATGAAGAGCAGGAACTGGCTCTGTGTTTAGTATTCAACCTGTGGCGCAGTGGTTAGCAAGTCGGTCTTTCAATCAGAGGGTCGGTGGTTTGATCCCCGGCTCCAGCAGTCCATGTCGTTGTGTCCTTGAGCAAGACACTTAACCCTCATTGCTCACCGTTGCTGTGTCTACTGTATACTGTATATCATGTAAGTCGCTTTGGATAAAAGCATCAGCTAAATGTAATGTAATGTAATGTAATGTACACGACATAATTTGTCTTTATTTATTCATGAATTGAGCATATTTAGCTCCTTTTATTCTGTATATAAAATACAAAAAAAAAAAAGTAGCTCCATGAAATGCTGTATTTATTTTTGTATTATTATTATTATTTATAGAGGATAAGCGGTTCAGATAATGGATGGATGGATGGATGGATTATTATTTATCTTTGTAAACCAGACTGTCGGGGGATGATCGGCCATGTGGTGGCATGTTCTTCTTATTCCTGCTCATTAAATAATCGATTCATAGAAGCCAGATTTTCTGTTCCCCTCTCGTGTTATCGTAAATATCCCTGCTCAGTTCCAGGATTCAGCCATTAGCGGCTGTCAGCGAGGGCAGCGCCTTATGAAGGAGCGCTTCAGATGGATGCATAATTATCTAAGTAGGGCTGGAATAAAATCATATTTTTTTGACGGTTTTCCCGCCACTCTTGAGCGAGGCCACCGATGGCCACTTTCTTTTCAACTGCGGGTGATGACCTCTATTAACCTTCGGCCTTTATTTTTTTTCCCCTTCAGATTGGTGGTCTACGTTGGCACGAGAGATAATTTCAGTTTTTTTGTGGCATAGTTCATGAAAAGAGATCTAATTGACCCGCAGATTAGAGTTGAATTTAACACTTAATATGCTAATAAGTGTAATTATAAATGCGAGGATCTTCGCCTCAGCCGTGTAATGCTTCAAATCATTACATGTCCCATTACTGTCAGTTTATGTGGATTTTTTGGGGCTGAACATGGCGTCGACTAAAAAAAAAAAAAGGCTGATTTTGTAATGTTGACCTGATTCCAGCCACATGACTGATATATCTGGTCCCGAGAAAATTGCACCCGTCCAAAGTGATCTACGGCTGACGAGCCAAGGTCGTCCCTCTGACCCGAACACCTCCATCAGGATGTCGGACATTGATGAGGCCGAGTGGTTATGATGTTCAGTACTGACTCCCAGGAGCCCGGTTCAGGAGAAACACTGCTCATGATCACCACCAGTCTTTACTGAAGGTGGGCGTGTCTCTATTGGAGGTGGGCGTGTCCTTGTTGATGGTGGGCGTGTCTTTACTGAAGGTGGGCGTGTCTCTATTGAAGGCAGGCGTGTCCTTGTTGAAGGTGGGCGTGTCTTTACTGAAGGTGGTTGTGTCTTTACTGAAGGTGGGCGTGTCTCTATTGAAGGTGGGCGTGTCTTTGTTGGAGGTGGTCTTGTCTTTACTGAAGGTGGGCGTGTCTCTATTGAAGGTGGGCGTGTCCTTGTTGAAGGTGGGCATGTCTTTACTGAAGGTGGCCGTGTCTCTATTGACGGTGGGCGTGTCCTTGTTGAAGGTGGGCGTGTCTTTACTGAAGGTGGTCGTGTCTTTACTGAAGGTGGGCGTGTCTCTATTGAAGGTGGGCGTGTCTTTGTTGGAGGTGGTCGTGTCTTTACTGAAGGTGGGCGTGTCTCTATTGAAGGTGGGTATGTCTTTGTTGAAGGTGGGCGTGTCTTTGTTGACGGTGGGCGTGTCTCTCTGCTCCAATCCCTGGTTGTTTCAACCTTCACGTGTTACGTTAGTGATAGAGGGTGAAAACATTCCGGATGGTTTTCCCATTGAAGGAGACTTTTCCTTCACAGGACAAGGCTCACATGTCAGGAACATGTGGACCAGAGAACAACTTCATAGCTCCATTATTTATGTTTTTAATCATGTTTTATTGACAATTCCCTAATTCTTCACCCGATTTTGAGCCTTTTTTCAGGTACATTATATCGGGTGAAACATACCCGACGTTAGTGATGGAGTAACTATTTTTAACGTTAGTGTTCGAGGGTTAAGTGACTAAACCAGCTCACCGAACACCGGCCTCCTGATTGAAAGTCCCCTGCTGTACTCGTCTCCATCACCTCAGAGGTTGATTTCCATCGTGTCCCTGCTGTGGCTCCATCAACGCTTTAATGAGACTCAAGTTTCTCCTATTTGTGTTGACACATGTGAGCGTGCCCCCTCGTCTGATTCCCTACTTAGCACAGGCACACAGCTGTGCATGACAGATACTCTTCAAACGCTCAGAAACGCCGTCATCACCTTCGCCATCTACTGAAATCCCCGTGATCCTATAATACAGTTTATAGCATAATTATTGTATAAAAGAGAAGGTTCAGCTTGGATGCTGAGAGCATATTTTAGGCTACTTATATATGATGTATGCTATGATTTGCCCCACTTGAAAAACCTCTTTCTAGATTAGGTTTTTCTATTTCATTTGTTTCACTGTGAGGAATGAGGGAGAAAAAAAAAGAAGCTATTTATGGTGACTTCGACAGCCCTTATGACTCCCATTGAGAAATTGATTATTTCCGGGAGGGGTTTGTGTGATCAACATCCCAATCTATGTTGCCATTTTCTTCGGGTGTTGAATGCACTGATCCCGCAGCGTTTCTGGTCTCGTCTCGATTGCTTTCCACACTTGTACCCGATCACTTTATGTTGAAGCATTATGAATATAGCACAAGCATCGGGTTGCAATTTGTGCAAAATCATAATCTAGTATCAAATATTTGATTGCAATGTGATGAAACTGGCCGGAGCTCATACCTGCTGTTGATCCTTATAAAGTCGTACAATGCTTTATTCAAGGTTAGGAAAAAGAATTCAAAGATACAGTTTCATGCTTTTCAAGCGTGGACTTAAATCCAAAAGATGATGGATAATGAAAAAAATAAAATCAATAACTTAGTCGGAGAGCTCAATTACCTGCTGAAGCAATGTCAGCTGGGCTGCTGAGGTCAGACCAGACGCTGCTCGCAGATGTAAGTGGGCTGGAAATCACAGTCCTGGAACGTGTGTGTGTGTGTGTGTGTGTGTGTGTGTGTGTTTGTGTGTGTGTGTGTGTGTGTGTGTGTGTGTGTGTGTGTGCACAGTTATCTCAGTTCGTAAGAGAGAAGGAATGTGAATGCACGACATGCAGTGGTACGGTTCAGGTATGCTTTTGGGAAAGTCACAAGGTTTTAACAATGTAGATACATCGTATCTACATCGTATCTACATTGTATATACATTGTATATACATTGTATATACAGTTTATACAATGTATATACAATATACAATGTATATAACCTGCATGTATATATCATGTATATAACCTGCATGTATATAAATGCAGGTTACATACATGGTATATATATATATGTACAGGGCCGTCTTCGATGTGGCCTTTAATGTGTGATTGGTCAGTGGACCAGCGTGACTTGCGTAGCTGCTAGCTAGTTAGACTAATAACAGTTCAGGCTGAAACATAAGAGAAGTTATGACATTTTTAATGTTTTACTTGGTGTAGTTTTTTTAACACTCAAAGGCTGAAGGAGGAGGAGAAACAGACTTGGTGGTGGATTTACTGACAACGCAGACATTTTCAGCCCCTGAAACGCATGGAAACTTGGGCTGTCACTGGCGTTATAATCATAAACAAGCCACGGCGGGTTGTAAGCTGCTGCTGTTGCTGCTGCTGAGCCGCTGTAGCCTCCTGCCGGTTGCCGCATGCCGTGCCGCTGTGCCGGTACGCAGCCACAGTACGTAACCGGTATGTCTGATATGTATACAATTTCATAGGCACAGAAGGCCCAGGGAGAAAATGCACGGTCCGCCACTGATTTTTTCATACTTTCTTTGACAAATTATATTTGTTAACCTTTTTGACATATGATTTCTTTTCGGTTTTTTTGAAAAAGGTTTTTTTTTTTTTTACTTTTTTGACATACTATGACTATTTTCATACTTTTTTTGACAAATTCTAATTTTTTACTTTTTTGACATACTATGACTTTTTTGACCTACTATGACTTTTTCATACTTTTTTTGACAAATTATCGTTTTTTACTTTTTTGACATACTATGACTTTTTAACATACTATGACTTTTTCAGATTTCTTTTGACAAATTATAATTTTTTACTTTTTTGACCTACTCTGACTTTTTTGACCTACTCTGACTATTTTCATACTTTTTTTGACAAATTATAATTTTTTACTTTTTTGACATACTATGACTTTTTTGACATACTATGACTATTTTCATACTTTTTTTGACAAATTATAATTTTTTACTTTTTTGACATACTATGACTTTTTTGACCTACTATGACTTTTTTCATACTTTTTTTGACAAATTATAATTTTTTATTTTTTTGACATACTATGAATTTTTAATACTTTTTTGACAAATTATAATTTTTTACTTTTTTGACCTACTCTGACTTTTTTGACCTACTATGACTATTTTCATACTTTTTTTGACAAATTATAATTTTTTACTTTTTTGACCTACTCTGACTTTTTTGACCTACTATGACTATTTTCATACTATTTTTGACAAATTATAATTGTTTACTTTTTTGACATACTATGACTTTTTTGACCTACTATGACTATTTTCATACTTTTTTTGACAAATTATAATTTTTTACTTTTTTGACCTACTATGACTTTTTTGACCTACTATGACTTTTTTCATACTTTTTTTGACAAATTATAATTTTTTTATTTTTTTGACATACTATGACTTTTTAATACTTTTTTTGACAAATTATAATTTTTTACTTTTTTGACCTATTATGATTTTTTTGACCTACTCTGACTTTTTTCATACTTTTTTTGGCAAATTATCTTTTTTTACTTTTTTGACATACTATGACTTTTTTTGACATACCATGACTTTTTTCGACAAATATTCTTTTTTACTTTTTTAACATACTATGACTTTTTTGACCTACTCTGACTTTTTTCATACTTTTTTTGACAAATTATTATTTTTTACTTTTATGACATACTATGACTTTTTTGACCTACTCTGACTTTTTTCATACTTTTTTTGAAATATTATTTTCTTGTTTGTGTCGACGTCACTTCCAGATTAGCCACTTCCATTGCAATCACTTCCTGTTCCGGTTTAGTCACTTCCTGTTCTGGTTATATGGTGTACGACAACAGTACCTCGGGTTGAGCAAACATTTGTCAGTGGACCGCATGCTCCATCCACTCACACCACGTGGAACCATCCTAAAGCAACGCCGTGAGTTATGTCTTGTATAAATATGAAATGTATATTTGTAGCCTACACTCATTTTTCTAATTTGTGAAAATGTAATATTTAAGATTATGCACTGAATGTTCGTATTGTATTGTTTGCAGTTTTCACCACAGCATGATTGAGAGAGAAGAGTACTGTGAAAACATACAACGTCTGTCTTGATTGATTGCGGCGGTTTAACTCTGCAGAGTTTCATCAAGTAAGAATAGACACAGGGTTGGAGGTGTTGTCGTTACATTGAGAAGCTGATGTGGCCGTGGTGGAGGCTCAAGTGAAATATTGCTGCAAAGACAGAAGTCGTCTGCGACAGATTTCAAACTAAGTGGTCAAAATCGAGACACTAGAGATACAGTGGCTTTAAGTCACACATTATGGGTTAATATCCAGATGAGAGCCTACGCGCCCCGTGATACAACTTGAGACCATCTTTGTCGAATTGTCTATTATATAACGAACAGAGGGGGAGAATTTGGACACAGCCAGTGTGTCAGAGCTGCTCCGGAGCCACAGAAGACTTCATACAACGTCATTTTCAAAAGGCTGAGTCATACTGGCAATTACACAGAAAAAGGGAAAAGAAAGAGGATTAAGGGTGGCAAAATTGGGGAACTTTCTTTTCAGTGAATGCCTTTTATACTGGCACAAATCCTATTGTCTCATTGTTGCGGACGTTAACAATAACCTGCAAATTGAAATGAGGCGGTCAGATACGAATCATGGATGCGTTACAGGAAGTTGGTCAAATTGAACCTGTATTGGCAGGAAGACGTCCTCCTCCTGCCCCTCCCACAGGGCCGTAAGTGCCAGTCGAATAGTGCATCAGTCCTGGAGCCGAGCGCTCGCACACGAACTGGTTAAGTTCAGGGAAACATCATCGCTCTGCTAAGAATAGGGAGCCTCAGTTGTCATGGCTGCAGGGATAAACACGTGGCCGAGGCGATGCCTTAAAATACATCATCTGGTCGGGTTGAAGCCAAAAATGATCAACATAGTGTTAAAATGTAAGGTTGATCCTCCCCTCCGCACACACACACACACACACACACACACACACACACACACACACACCTGCTCCATGCGTCAGATAATGACACATCGAGCCTTTTTGGGTAATAATGCTTCTTTTTCACCAATACATACAAATGTTATTGCGAGAAACTTGAGGCGGATCTTTTCACTCTTTGTTCTTTCGTTTTTCTCGTCATTGTACAACGAGGGTTGCGCAACAAAAATAAATGCAGATTGTAGAACCATAGAACCAGTTTGCAACACAACAAGAAACAGAAGAAACATACAAAATAAAACTATCAAGGATTCATGGGATTTATTGGTTTGTTTCTTTGATTGTGAAATTTCACTTTTATTCGTATCTACTAGATTTCTGGCATTGTGAAATCCATAATTATGAAGTCTTAATCACTTGAATGGAAACATATAATGCTGTTGTTGTAAAGGACAGTGTCTGTTTTTAAGGTATATCTATATTTATATATATATATCCCTTAAGATAGGTTCTCTGTGATCCTTCTCAGATATTCTATTAAACCAGCTGTCTGAAAAACTATATCAGGTTTTCATATGGGAGCCGTCATGGTCCACAGACTAAAGCGAGCCGAAAGGAGCCAACACCTCCTGACATTTTAGTTTCAGTGTCTGAATTTGTGACTTTCAAGCTGATCAAAATCTCCTCTTGTCAGTCCTCATATTATTTGTTCCTGCTGGTGGCGAGGAAAGGACTTTTTCTGCTCTCCGCATGTTTGACTTCGCCTCGAGGGTTCATCACGCCGGTGCTGACCAGCTGGTTGGTCTGAATGTGGCATTGTGCATCAATAAAGCAACGCGGATAAATCCGATGAAAGGCTTGATAGGAGACGTTATTAAAAGAGTTGGTGAGGTGGCAAATCACCGAGGCGAGTGAGAGCCGGAAAGCCAACTCCCGAGCTCGGAGGAAAAGACACAAAGGCCACGCCCGGCCGGGAATGAAACAATAGATTCAAATAAGTCGACTCCAAATTGATAATCCAGCCGCCGGCGGGTTTCTCATCCGAAGCGGAGTGGTGCACCAGCAGGGTATAGTTAACCAGTAATCAAGTCACATCCGTCATCCAATTCAGGATTCTCCACCTCTCCCCCCCCCCTCCCTCCCTCCCCTCAGCCTGGCTTAAACTCGTCCTCCTGTGTTTTCCCTGAGTGGCCCTTGGAAGTCTGGGAAGAGGTTCCACTGATTGCCCTTGATGTGTGAATCAGATGCATCTGCCGGTTCCCAACTTCTCAGCCGTCGGTCAGCCGGAGGGAAACGAGACGGAGACGGAAAGCTGCAGGTGGACGTGTGATATTTGTCCGATGTCACAATTCTTTCAGTTTTATGACACCGTCATGCTTTCATAATGCCACGATATAAGACGACGCTAGGACTGCAACAGCACATTTACGGGTCTCCGGCAGCATATTGTACCGGAGGCCGCGTCGCCTTACATGAAAAGCACTTTTGCACAAGCCAGAAGAAATGAGTACTGGAGCCGACACACGTAGTCCATACATATAATGCATGCGGTGGGATATGCATCATATACAGGACCAGATGTGAATGTGTAGTTCTTGGAAAAAATTTGAATATTTGCAAGTGATTTTTGATGATGTTTTTGTTATCTGCATTGTTATGTGCGCGTTATTTACATTTTACTTAGTTTACGTTGTTTTTTTAAGCCCAACCATAAGGTTTTAAAAAAAATCTAACTTTTACTTTTAATTTCTTTCATTGAAATGTGAACCACGGTTTTACTGCAGTTGAGCGTCATAGTTTGGGTTTCTAAAAATGCCAAACGTCCAAACTTCAGTACGCGATACGACGGGATGAGAATGTGTTTTTAGTCCACAGGGGGGCGACATTTTGCCGCCACATTTGCTCGTCATGTGATCGCAGTCCAACTGTGTAAACAAACCGCTCGTCGACAGCGTGGCGCCGATGCGTGGGATCGGACACAAGGCGGCGGTTAGTGTGATGGTCAACAGCTGGACACACCTGTTTGGTCTGTGAGCGTCGTGTTGAAGTTGGCTCAGAGTCCATATTGACCAGCTGGGCAGAGGCGCTCGGTCTTGTTTGCACACACACACACACACACACACACACTCACACACACACACACAGGTATTTTAACAAGTGCTTAGTGCCGTCATGTGGCTGAAATCATCCATTAAGCACTTACCACCTTTGCTAACCACCTGGGGGAAATCCTGCAAATCCACGTTTCACATCAGCTGAAAGCTTCTGAGTGGAAGTTGTTGTTTTTAAAATGTCCTTAAACAACGTTCTGCTTTGGTGAAAAGCTATTCTCTGTCCTGGATTCAGACTTGTTTCACCAGTGCAATGCATTGTGGGAACTCCTGACCACATACGTTATATATGTTTGACTTTACATGCAGCAAATGAAAATGTATGAATTATAAATGTCCTTAAATTAAGAGAAAATATAAAAGAAGTCAATTCCAAATGCACCAAATGTTCTTGCCTATCCAAATCTGACCCAGGTGTGAATGATGAATGCCACTTAACACCATAAATTGGAGGCGTGTTGCTAATTGTTCATTATTAGAAAAGGTAACGCCCCCTAAACACTATATAAGGGCACGTGTTTGGCCGCGTGGCAATACTCTGGCACAAGCCAATTGGAGCGTTGCCAGAAAAACAAAACAGCTGGAGGAAGAAGTAGTGAATTGATGGCACGGTTACACAAACCTTTACAAATTAAACATGTGATTGGGAACCATTGGGTGGTTCTTTATTTAGCCTGTGAATTTGAGGAATACAATCTTTTTAATTTATTCCTCTAAAACATTTTATAATGTGAATTTTATTCTATAATATTCATGTTTTATTCCATGTTCCTTAAATTTTGAAATTGTTTCCTTCTGAAAATACCATCCAACAAACAAGATGTTTTTGTTTTTTATTATTTTGGTAAGAGTCCTCGCGACCACTCACCCAAACATTGAAAAACAATGGGCACTAATAGAATAAGAGCACATTGTGGATAAAAACAAAAATAAAAGGATATTTGTTTGTACATTCTGTCTTTCGTGAGGCGCAACGAAACCGGATTATGCATTTGTTTGTGCTTTATGTTTCACGTTCTACGCGTTTGGCGCCCGGTTGAAATGAAAGGAATAAACGCTCAGCATTGAACTTGCGGTGCTCATATCCTGAGGATGTTGCCTCTGGTGAAAAACAGATTACTTCTTGTAGCAACACTGGAGACAATGTTGGATTAGATGTTGTCACAGAATGAGTCTCTGAGGGAGGAATAAAAAGGAAAAGGTGAAGCTCTCCCACATGATGAAGGATGGCTTTGTGGTGCGGTCGGGCACCGGCGTCTGGCAGGGTCCGCCTTTTTAGAGGAAACAAAAAAAAGCTCGAGCTCAATCCAGCTTGATTATGGCGCAACAATTACTGAAGCTGGAAACAGTGTTGCACGGCTTTCGGAAAAAGCGAGGATGGGCAGAATTGCATTAGATTCACTCGAATCCCAGATTTAATTGAAGCTGGCAGCCGTGAGAGGTTCCTGGGATGCTTTTGAAAGCTGTCATTTTGTTAGAAACTGAACGTCAGCATCCCGGCGATGCCAAATGTATGTATTATAGTATAGTACATATTTGAGGCATCCAACTGGAAGGGAATATCTTCCTTTTGACCATCTTTTATGGTGCAGAGCCAACATAGCCTTACATAAATAGTATTTCTGAATCAGAATCATTTATTGCCATGTTTCTTTTCACATTCAAGGAATTTGTCCTGCCAGGAGGTACATATTAACAATAAATATTTAACAATACACATTTAACATTTAACAATAAACATGTAACAAACATTTAACAATAAACATTTAACAATACACATTTAACATGTAACAATAAACATGTAACACACATTTAACAATAAAGATTTAACAATACACATTTAACATTTAACAATAAACATTTAACAATAAGCAACAGGATAAAAGATAAGATATGATGCAATATGGTCAAATAATAAAAGATGAGCTCTGCACAGTGAGGAAAACACATTAATTATATTTAAGGAAAAAAGACTCTTGGTCCAGTCTTCGTGACATGTTTTCTCTCAACATGCAAACTTTCTCTAAGGAACTTGATTATTGATTGATGATTGTGGCGACTGTGATTCAGTGGTTAGCAGGTCTGTCTTTCAATCAGAGGCTCGGTGGTTCGATCCCCGGCTCCGCTAGTCCATGTTGTTGTGTCCTTGAGCAAGACACTTAACCCTAATTGCTCACCGTTGCTGTGTCTACGGTCTTTGGATAAAAGCCTCAGATAAATGAAATGAAATGTAATATTATATAAAATACTATACGTTATCGGCCTGAACAACTCGATTCATTTGGAATCAAAAACATCAGAAAGACGAGTCTGATGAGCTCAAAGCACTTCCTCTTCTCTTGACGTATGGCAGAAGAGAGAAGAAAAGTGTATTATTGTTATTATATTCACCGTGTGGCGTTCCTGTTAAGATTACGCTTCATAAGGAAGGTTTTTGTGTTTGCCAGCTCAGGTTTCACAGCTCCGCTGCATGTTTGGTCTCATTTGCGTCCGTATTGTTTCCGAGTGCATGGTGAGGCGTGATACTGTTGCATGAGGGAAGGTAATTGGCATCTACTTATGCATGAAAATGCCTGCGAGTAATCATTTAATTATTCATCTTAATATGTTAAGTATTTCTATTTCGATGCCTTAAGCCTCCCTCGGTGGAACGTTGCGTAACTTCAGTGATGAGCAGATTAGAAGAACTCTCTTCTGGAGGATGTGAAAATGGAGAGATCATATATCATTTTCATCACTGTTGTTTTTTTTGTTTTTTTTAGCAACTGCTGAATCATAGTAATAACAAAATAATTCAAACTAAATGGTTTAAAACATTTCTGGACAGTCTACATGATGAACCCAGAGGTCAACATTCACACACAAACATATTTTCAGGCATTAAATCTGATATTTTCCCTCAATTCCCCAATGGCATCATTGAAGAAAGAGAGAGAGATATGCAGAATATCTGCATTTATTGCCCATGTGTAAAATTGGTTTACACTACTTTAATTTCCTCTATCTAAATGATAAAGTACTTAACTGGAAATTGCTTTCCACTTAATTATTAAGCAGATGCATTCAGGCTCTTATTGTTGGATGGTTCTTGTTTCCAAATCATTATTTTTCAGTTATATGATCAGATTGGCTTTTTAATTTAACTAATTTAGAACACTTACTTATTATTTTTGCTTCTTGGCTTCATTATGATATATATATATATATATAATTTTTTTTCTATCAACTATCCTTTTTTTCTTTCTTTACTTAACAGAGTAATTTGTTCGCGTTTGCCGGGAAGAGAAACTCTTCCTCGACAATCGGCGTCGGCGACGAGTGCAACCAAACCCCGAGGGCATCTCGTAGTATCGCGCTCGTCAGAAACAAAGAACCACACGCGATAAAGTAACATAAAAGAAATACGCTCCTTACAAACACACATCCCGTTGCCCCAAAAAAAAAACTGAAATAACTTTACTTCAGAAGTTCAGGGTCACTTTGGGCCGTCATAAATTATCTTTGATCTAGTCAGCGGGATGAAAGAGGGATGATCATTGAACGTCTCCGGGAACACCGGCATTCCAAATAAGACACAAAAGGCATTAGTTAGATTTCAGTACAAAGTAATACTAACAATAAATTAAACGTACAACCACGTCAGTATTATCCATTATTTATTACATTGCTTAGAATTTTAGGTATGTTATCAAATCTCAATTGTACATTTCCAATAGATATCCTAGATATGTCGTGCGTTAGCTTTTGTTGACAAAGAAAATCGGCTTCTTCGCCACCAATGGTTTAACTAAGCCCCCCCACCCCCCCCCCACCCCCGCCCCCCTCTCCAATAAACAATTAAAGAAGATTTAGTGCCAGCCATCCCCTGACATGCATGCAATTACTATTCCCTGCTGTTTGCGATGCTTCTACAACAGTTGGTAAACATGAGTGACTTTAGTTGCAGATGTTGTACGGTGGTCATGCTCTGCTAGAGGAATATATTAACTCGCTGACAGGCCTTGGGCAGTCCGTCTTATTAAAACTATTTATTTGCCCCCCCCCCCGCCCATCCTAATGGCATAATTAATCCAGCCTGAAATTGGAAGTAGCACATGAACCGCTGTCTGCCTGTAATCTGCATGACGACAAATAAAGCTCCTCTTATGCTTTTGGAGCTGTTGGTTTCTGTGACCGCCGCCTTGTAAAATACAAAATATTTAACTTTGATCCTACAATGCGTTTTCATTTTTCTGGTCCAAGACTTGGAGGCAGCGCCCGGCGACACGATCTGAACATCTGCTGTCATCAGATGTTTACGTGACACGGGCACAACGTGTGAGGAAGTCCTTTAAGTGATGTTCCCGCCTTTTCTAGACACACAAAGACGCTTCACATTGGGGACAAACTCTGCTACTGTGGCTCAGTGGTTAGCAGATATGTCTTTCAATCAGATGGTCGATGGTTCGATACCCGGCTCCGCTAGTCCACGTCGTTGTGTCCTTGAGCAAGACACTTAACCCTAATTGCTCACTATGTCTACGGTCTACTGTATATCATGTAAGTCTCTTTGGATAAAAGCGTCAGACAAAGCAAACAAAAACAAACAACAAAAAATGGTAAATCTTCAGTGTTGGTGGGATTCTTAGGTGATTGGCGACATCATCGTATACGGTGTAGTGTACATAGTGAGCCGGACAAACATTTTCAACACATCCATCCAACTTTTGCAAATGGAAACTATAAACGTATGAAAATAACCCCTTGTAATGTTTAATGAAGTACACTTAACTGGACTGCTTGGTGGACAACATCCCATTAATATAAAAAAAATTGAAAAGAAAAATTAGAGTACTACTTGGTTGGTAATCTTGAGAAAACTACCTAGATTTATATAATCCTCCAACCAAAAAGTAGCTTGCAGTACAGCTCCAAAAGTGGATAAAACTCAAGAAAGTCGGCATCAAATGACAGCTTGTCTCTTCAGGCTTCCCTCCTAAGCCACTCCCCCAAAAGCATCATGATGGACGTAAACATCCAAATATCTATTGTCAGTACTCTGCTGTCGAGCTAGCAGCTGGTGGTAAACTCTGTTGATGCCCATGAGGCAGAAAACGTGAAGGCGTACAGGTGCGTAGACGGATAGGTGGCCCATCCGGTCACTACCAAATGGAATAAACAGATTACACATTTTTGTTTTGTCAGAGCATTTTGACTAATTGATTGCTGAGTCAAAGTATTTTTTTGAAGATTACCAACCCAGTCTTCAAACCAGACTCAAACGCCAACAAATTACAGTGACTATTGTACAATTTGTATTTGAGCTTGGTCCAGAAGCTGTTTCCTGTCCCTGTGTTGGTGTGAACCCAGCACTTTGGCAGTAAACTTCAAAGGGATCCAGCGTTCGTTCCCGGGACTTCTTTGCCCTGAATTGACCTCGTCAAGTGACACTTATTTAGCTCAGATTTGGATTTTTCAAGTCATGAGTATAAATTACTGACAAATACAAAAAAAATGATTTTTTTTTTTTTGCTTGAAGAGCTCGGTGGCCAATTTGTTTTTTGTATTTCGTTAATTTGTTTGTTGTCACGGATGATAGATGTTTCAGTAACAAGCCAAATAAGACGGATAAACAGGGTCTTTACTCTGGCTGTTTCCGATCCAAGAACAGTGGAGAAAAAGGACAGCTTCTTGGCTGTGTGTAGAATAGGGCTGTCAACGAATATTCTATATTCGAATATATATTCCAATAGTTGTTAAAAACCAAATATTCGAATTTGAAAATGAATATTCGAATGTTAAATTTTTTTTCTTTTTTTTTTTAAATACAAAAAAAAACACAACAGCGGCAGCAGCGGCAGCAGCGGCGCGACTGTCTGCTTTGCGGGTGTTTCAATCACTGAATGAAGCCATATTTGGGACAAGAATCGCAACCTTAAATTGCTTGCACAAAATTCTTGATCAGCACTCAGCATTTGTTTATTGTTGTTGTTCATTTAGAGAGAGAGGGAGAGAGAGAAAAAATATGTTGTTAAATATGTTTAAACTTAAATAAATTACCTATACAAGTAGTTATGTCTCGTTGTATTAATCTGTCCTGTTATTGACGTGCCTAATGCGCAACTTCGAATATTCGAATATGTTCGAATATGTGTTTTTTTAAAGGGAATATTCAAACGTCATTTTTGAGCAATTTTGACAGCCCTAGTGTAGAATATGCTCATTGGATTATAGTGCATAGATGACATGTGGAATGAATGATTGATAGAGCTCAGATTTCAGCTCTGGGTGGGTATTAAAATAACAGGTCTGGTGTTGGAGGAGCCTCCAAAGACACCGAGCCCAGGGGAATCCTTTAATTTGTTCTTGTCTGAACCGCTGGCTGCCTCCTGCGAATTTTCCAAAAATAGCAACGAGAGTTAATGTCGGGGAGGGGGAGACATTAGATTACTCAATCTGCTAACACTGAGCTCCTCTGTGACTATTTTACTGCAGCTAATTGCTAAGCAGAAGATGGTGGATGATATCCTCAACGTCCTTGTGTTAATAACTTTCATCCGCCTCTTCAAATGTGGAGCCATGTTTTTCAGATGGGTATCAACTCAGTTTTCTTCAGGATAAAAAAAAAAAAAAAAGGGCCAGAAGCCCCGTTGAATTTGTTTTTCGGTTTGTTATCATTTGTTCCCCTGTCACGGCGGCTCAAATTCCTGAGAGCTGGAAAACATGAAAAGGAAACTACAGACATGAGGCTTGGCCCAATAACTGGGAATGATGTGCGAGAGCTGACACCGAAATGCGACTTCAATTGTCCACATGGCGGCAATGTAATCAACGCCCGAAAATGCAATTTTGGAAAGGCCATATTCCTCACAATGTTAGTACGACTGACTAAAAATGAACACATGTCCAGCTCTATGTATTCTATAAATAAGACTTTTGCACAATATAAGCCTGCCGAACTAGATTTTCCATCATTTTCAATTTTTCGAAAAACACATTTTTGACCAACAGATATCTATCGGGATCATTATTCGACTCAAAAGTTATCAAAAGCTTGTTGATGTCATAGTTAATTTAAGATATTGGTCAATTTCAGCACATGAGTGGATCAAAAGCCGATTATTGCTAAACTTGCAGGATTTGTCCAAAAGAGTATCTGAAACAAACAGTTTCTTTCAAAATGATCGAAATGCAAATCATCAATGAGGAACAACACAAATCAGAATACTAATGAGAAATGTTTTGCCCAATCAAGCTACGGTGAGCAATTAGGGTTAAGTGTCTTGCTCAAGGACACATCGACATGGACTAGCGGAGCCGGGGATCGAACCACCGATCCTCTGATTGAAAGACGGACCTGCTAACCACTGAGTCACAGTCACTCCCCAAAACGCCACCAAACTTGTTCGATTTTATAATTACAATTGAAACGTTTCCCCAAATGCAAAGACGTATGACTGTTGGTACTCAGTGTGCGTTGTCATGAAGAAACAGTGCATTCTGGGTCTCAGTCCTTATTTACACATAAATAAAGCAGCTGAGGTGAGTTTGCTCAGCTTTCTTAACCCTTAAACCCTCTCGCTGCTGCCTGTTTTCTTTTAGGGCAATCGAGCCGCTCCCTTCTGTTCTGGCTTGAACCCGAAATGCCCACTCGCAGCTATATTTTTATTTTACTTGTATTGATTTTCTTTTGTGGTATCAACAGAGCAAACATGGGCAGAAGAATGATTCCCCAGCTGCATATATGCTCCCGAACAGCATATATGGAATATACTGAAGCACAAAATAAATAAAGAGGAGAAGCAAAGAAATAAAGATGAGCGAAGGCTATAGTTATATATAAACTTTACAATCCGGTACATCCAGCCTGGTCTCATTCCCGGGGAGTCCAATACGGATGCTCAGAGAAAGAGCTTGGTGGTGTGATGTATTATAAAGACAGGAAGGGGACAAACACAGGACTTTCAACCAGGAGACCGGTGTTCGCGTCCAAAGTTAATTTGAAGTATCGTACGTTTTTTTTCTCATGCAAAACATAATTTGAGGTACATTAATAGTAGTTGTCATGATGTGGGTGTTTTCTTGTTTCCTGTTTTATTTTGTAGTCCTGTCTTTGTGTTAGCCGTGTGTCTCCTGTGAGAACGTTTGATTTCTGTTTTTTACCACTGCAATTATCCAGTCTGTTAGAGACTGCATCTTGTTTTCTGGACTAATACATTCACTTTTTGAATTGTTGCTCAGCGTTTGGGTCCTCCCTTAACCCCGACCTTGACGGTAGTTGCAGTCTTTCATGACTTACTGTATGCATGCTGCATTCAAAGACCAGCCGTTGGTTACCAGTGGCCTGTGGAGCTCCTGCAGCCCTCTCTTTTAGGCCTGATGCCACCATTCAGGCTTCCTTTATTGAGCCGCTTGCTCTGGAAGTTGACCGTCGTATTCAGCGGAGCGTCCTTTGGCCTCAGCGGTTCTATCCACACTGCAGGGTCGGCGTCGTATAAAGACCCACTGTGACTCCAAGGGTAAGGAAATATTTGTCCTCAATAACCCGATCCTATAAATGATGCCTCCACCCCCTCAGAGTTTGATGAGTTTCTCGAAGACAGCCGGGGACTGATTTCAAACTGCGGATGTCTAAAATGAAAGATTCCATTATCTCTCCACCGCTGCTTTACGGCCGGCTGCCGGCTGGTGCCTTCTCTGATCGTAAGCCTTTTTGTGAGGCACTCCGGTCCCTCTTCATCACCCTTCTCTTGACTTTAAGAGAAGGCCATCTTTGTGTGGGAGGAGGTCACGGTGCGGTCATGCAGCCGTTACCTCGTGTTCGTAACGAGCGGTTTACGCACGACCGGTTGGGGGGAAACAATCCAGACTTGTGGTTTACATGTTTGTGTCAGCTGGACTCAAATTATGGGGTTTATTTATTTCATACCCGAGAGCCTGTTCCGTTGGGTATTGAATAATAATGCAGACGGGGAGGAATCTCTCACCCCATCCTTTTCCCCCCGTTGCCTGAACCTGCAATAAATTCCCCCGGCAGTGCCATATGGCGGCGAGTCATGTGTGCGACTCAGCATGCCGTGTTATTTATTTATTTCCCAGGTGTTGCTTTTCTATTAGTGATTTATGTGTTATTATGTATGATCTGCTGCTGGGATCCTTGACAAAGGTCGCGCAGGTTTTTTTTTTTTGGAAGAGGGCCCAGGCTGAAAAGGAAGCCGTGGATTCAGAATTATGGGGCGGAGCCCGGATCCATGCACCAGCAATTACAGGGTTTTTTTTTGGGAGGGGGGGGTTTGGACCTATTGTAAAGAACCGGTTCTCTTATGAAAAAGTGATTCATGTAAGTGAAAGATTTTGTGACTACCAGCAAGTATGTGGTAAGGAATTATTCAGCTGTATGGATGCTTGAAGCTGCTGCTGTCAGTTGAAGCATCTGAACAAATAGGAGGGTAAAAAAAAAGAGCAAATCATTTGTCATGAATTTCTTAATAAATCTCTTTCTTTATATAAGAAGCTGTGTTATTTATAGCTTTAGATTTTTAAACTCGGATAAGGTTTATTTGTCATCCTCCGTGTGTCTCTGTCTCTGAATAAAAATAATTCAGCTATCAGATGAGCGTAAAATGTTTCTGCAGAACTTTCCACTGAGCCCATCTATTATCAGTTCAGACTCAACCTTGGATTTACTGCGTCGTGTGCATGTATTTTGTGTAGATTATTAACCTCCATACATCAATCTGAAATTAGCTCTCATATAATAGTGCCTGTTGAAGAGTGAAATTGCTTTATTCATTGCATCGGTCTTGCTGCTTGTTTATTTCGACAGTCACCAGTGTACAATTTTGTTGTTAAATCATTTTTGCCAAGTTGCAAAGGAGTGTTGACACGTGATATTTTTTGGTTTTCCCCGTGTCCGCTCGCTGCTATCCGCAGAAGGTAAGGTCGATTATATAGATTATAACCAATTAGAATCATCAAAGTAATCAGATGCATTATGGGAAATGCATGGCCTCGAGTCTGTAATACGTGCAGGGAAACGCATTCAGATGCACTTCATTTGAAACACCTCCCAGAAGAGATGTTGCTGTCCTCCAGTCCGTAAACAAGGAGCTTAGATTAAATGAAAGATGTGTTTAGATTTGTGTCGGGCGGCGAAACGGAACACGTGGTGACCCGTAACTCTCATCTCTGATCCGGGCGATTAAAGGGGAGGAAAAGTAAATTAAGGCGTCAACTACGGAGCCAGCAGATGCCACATTTGTTAGGTCGTCTTTTAGCCTGTCCATCGGCCCCCTTAATGTCTTCTTTTTGTACCCGGATCTTCTTTGTGCCCAGACACTCAGTAGTGATCACAGCATGTCCCCTCGCAATAAAAAACAAACATTTATTATGGCTATAGTTCATGCAAACATCCTGTCAAGTGGTATTTGCCTCTCTGGAAGATCAGCAATTAATGACGGAAACACCTCCGCTGTGCCATTTCAATGGAGGAAAACATGATTTGACAAATGTAGCCTGTATAATTTTCCCCTTTTAATAATTGGATGGACTACATGGATTTTCTTTTTTTTGAATGGAGATACAGAGGCATAGCTCTGGGCACAAGACCTCTCTCTTTAAAATAAGCCTACACAAAATGTGGTTTATTGAAAGGAATAGAAGTTTTATTTCTTCTCTTATTCATCCCAAGGACTGCTCTGAGTAGATATTAGTTCTCTCCCCTCTCACAATAGTGCTTTTTAAAACACCTACTTTCTCCCAAGGGTGCCATTTATGAGTGAATTCTCCCAGCCAGCAGGCAGACATTTAATAATGAAATATCACCCTCTTGTTCTCTCGACAGACAAAGCTACGATGGGCTGGAAAAGAGGCTGAAGGAGGTCTTCAGTGAACGGAGCAGCATCCTGCACCAGCTCTCCAAGACATCAAAGGAGCTGGACAGCATAAAAGGCAGCCTTCAGGTTTGGAAATGCATTGTTTCCGTTTGAAAGATACAGTGATGTTGTGGCGCCGGTCCGGAGGTAATCCTCTACTGTCAGCCGCGTGGCGACCGTGAAAACCCACGGCTCTTCACTCTTATTTTTCATCAAATCTGTTGTAAAAGCAACCTCGCCGCTATTAAATGTTAAAATGCATGTTGTTGTTGTTTGTTTTCAATTTGATGCGTTACTGGAAAAACTGGAAAAAGCAATGCAGAGATGAAAAAGCAGATCAATTTGTGAGTGAATTCCTCTTTTAGCCTTAACGACAGCAGCAGTAACAAAGCTTTCTAGAAGAACGGCAGAGATTGACAGGACATCAATTCACAAAAATGCAAACACTGCTCCGTCCCATTTTCAAAGCATTTAACTGGAAGCATCAATACTCTGCTTGAAGGAAAACTACAGTTTAGCACGATCTGAGAGTTATTTTCAAATATTAGTAAAACATAACCACATACCCTCTACTGGTAGAGCGTTGTTTAGTTGAATAGTCCAGTGATGCACCCCATGTGAAATATGTTTTCAGCCAAGTACCTCATAAGCATTCTTGGTTGGAAATGCATGTAATACACAGTGCTGTGCCACCAGTGTCTGATTTAATATGGAATACATCAAATTCAGTTTATGAACACACTTATATTTTATTGAATATTTATTAAATAGCAATTTTTAAAGGATTTTTGAATGGATGTTACTTTCACATATATTTCTTAAATCTCACGTACCCCATGGAGTACCTTCATGTACCCTCAGGGGTACACGTACCCCCATTTGAGAATCACTGGTCTAGTCGGCCTGAGGTAATATCTATGGCCCAGACCTTGGTTCTAAAATACCAGTAGCCTAATCGTGCTGTGTATTGGTAAATCCATGCTGCTGTCCGTGGTGCTGAAGTAGAGACATTTAGCAGACGCTTCTATCCAAAGCGACTTACAATAAGTGCATTCAACAATAAGTACAAACTCAGAACAAAGTGCTGTAAGTAACTGCCAGACTCATTTCTAATTTACCTTTTTGCTGAATCCCGCCCCTCGAACACAGACCGGCCAATCATAGCGAAGCATGGGCCAGCTCTGACCAGGGTGGATGTGAAGCTAGTCGTGGTTAAACGATGTGTAATGGTGATACTCGCCACCCAGATGATCGTAACAGTGAATAACGACCTACCCGGCTTTACAGGAACAGAGTTCTTAATTTCATTGTCTTCTGTCTCGATCTCCAAGTGATGTGATGGTTCATTTTTACACTGTGATATGCAGCTGTAGCTTCTATCTTTATCTTTTCAACCTGTAGACGACCTACTGTAGACTCGCCTGCTTCTCTCTGAAATTGCTCTTAGTTTTTTACAAAAATATAATATGTACTCATGGAAGGCAGTTATTGACAGTGTGGGCTCCATGGTATCTCTGCCTGTGTGATGAATTATAGCAAGGGGGCGGGGCTTAGCAAAGGGTCAATTGCTAATTTTTTACTGAGTCCCACCCTCCTGTGCAAAACAGGTCCATCCTGAACAGTGTTAGCGTTACAGGATGGCCTGAGCTACTTCTTCAAGTTCATTTAATTAATGCCACACATTCACTCTGAAAGAATGTTGGAGACCCTTTTAAACCAGGAAGTAAACAAACGTGTAGCTCCCTCAAGACCAGTTTTTTAGAAATGCAAAATATTGTCATCTGAAGATGTTTGTATACCCCCCGCTTTAACTTTAACTTTACTTTGCCCTAATTAAATTTAGCCTGAAACCAAAGATGCAATATGTTTACCCCGACTTTTGGAGCGAGGCTGCTTTTGCATATTGCAAGAATAAAAATAAGACATGAGCTTTAGGTGGAAGGTAACCAGGATTAGTATCCGTGTTGCGAACGCTGGTATCTGTTAGGAAAAACGCTGGTCTTTTATTGAGTAACGTACTACACAAACTCTGTTATGATTCTATGAGCATTTCACAAAACAATTATCTCAGTGCCAGATACGTACTGCAAACACTTCCCACCAGTCAGTTTAGATCAACTTCATTTTGGCATTTGGCAATAACAAGAAATGAAAAGAATCTCAATTATACATTTGGATATTTTAATCATTTAATGTTTCAGTCGCATTAGTATATGCAACAATGATCCTGCAAAATATGCCTCCCTCTTGGACATTTAGCAGTGTAAATCTTCACCACCCCGTAAAGATTCGGATGCACAACGGTAATATAGAAAACCATCCCCAGTTTACTATATCACTGCACATGGCTACATTTTAATCATTAAATGCAAGCTTAACTCCCTTTTTATCTAGAAAATACTTTCAAATACTAGACTACGACAGTCTGCAATATAAAGAGCTGCATCTTTTCAATACCAGTGTCTGTGTGAGCTAGCTTATAAACATTACAAAAGCTAAACTATTTCCTTCTACATTGTATATGTGTTCTGTTATCTACAAAAGTAAGGTATTAACATGGTAACCTTGCCACTGAATTAGACCTCGGGTGCCCTGCGGTTACGAAAACGTAGCCGTGTGGATGTAGCCTCAGAATCTAGAAGTTTCCGTGCCTCCCTCATTCAGACCTCGGGTACCCGGCGGTTTCTCCCTCGAGCTGCAGTCTGAGTGACGGTTTCTCCTTTGCAGGGTACTGGATGTTGTCAGGCTCCAGGCCACTGCCAAAAAGAAAAAAGTTAGATGCAAATGTTTGTGCATGTGAGTGAGATATGACCCGTGTGTCTGGAAAGAAACGCTCACACGGACTACCATCATCCCCAGGATCTGGCTTTGATGTCTGGTCCCTCCAGGCTAGCTAGGCACCAATCTCCGCCCTGAGCCAGTGCACCGGGTCCAGGGCGGAGGTTGAGTTGGATTTGGAAAAGTGTGCTGTGGAACAACAGTATTCTTCAGGGGGAAAAACATCATCTACATAAAAATATACATCATGAACTTTAAAAAAAAATAAAAAGGATCAAGTCAAGCGGGAGAAGCAGCTGGTATTCCTGGAAAGATTTGATGGAGCAAGTGTTTATGGTTTTAATGAGTACCCCGTAGCTGCAGGTCAGCGACGCTCGTTATTGAGCTTCGTGGCATGGGGAGTTTATTCTCGGCAGGAACTCGCGGGTTAGATCCCGTGAAGAAGTCGCCACAAGTATAGGAGTTATTTTGGATTTTGACAACAATGTGGATTGTACTTTGAAAGATAACGGCATGCGACATTTACACACCAGTTAAAGGTAGCTGCTTTGTTGCTTTAGTTTTTTGAGTCGCTGAAAGGGTTGTGGAGCCTTCCTGCTCCAGTGATCTCATGCTGCAGATCTTCATTCACAGTGATTTACAGGAAGGATCAGATCCAGTGAACATGACGTCCATTTAGTTTTGACGTGCTAATGTAGGATGTGTAAATTATCACCATATTCACTGTGATACTATTTATAACTGCTGCAGCTTCTGCTGTGGATTATACAATGTGAGAGTGGGCCATTTGGGTTTTTGGCACCATTTAGTTGAGGTCAAGTAGAGAATCAAATCACACAAACACCTCCAGGTATTTGTATTTACGCCTGAAATGTGTACGCATATACAGAAAAAATGTAAATAAATAATGAATATATACATCCTGGAAAATGGCCAAAATGTGTATTTGATGAATTCTGGCGTCCAAAAAGTACATTATGCCTGTTTTCATCCTATTTATTTGTGGACTGGAGTAGAAGACTCGTGGTGCTATGACAGATGATACGATTATTGATTTCAAGGCGATATCACAACAACGAGAAGGCTCCAATTCGTGTAATTCTGCTAATAAAACACAATTCCAAGCCGTTTATTTCTCTAACTTCACAGCTGTAAAGTGAATATAACTTCTCTATTGTCGAGAGCTATTCCTGTCGCCTTTCTCTCTTCTTTCTCTTCAACATAAATGAACATGAAGTGAATTAAGGGACTCCTCTGAGAGTTTATTTCCATAACTGTGGTGTTAATTGGCACAGATTTCCCCTTCAAGAGCAATTTAAAGAGATGCTTTCTCTCCCTTTGAGTCCACATTTTCTTAGTAGAGAAGGAGATTTCTGTTAAGCTCATAGCAAATTAAAAAATATCTTGGAGGGCTTGTAAGGCAATCAGAGACCTAACTAATCCATAATTACCCATCAGGCAGGTGGTTAGGCGCCGGTTGAAGCCAATCTGCACCCTCGTTAGGATCTTTGGAAGACATTTATCACCCGATTGTTATCGGCTACGTCGTCTTTTGGGGAGAATCGACACCATCTCACATCTGCTCCATCATATCCACCGAAATGATCGCCTAAGCTGCCCCTCAGCTAAAGCTTTTGACTGTTGCTTGAAGGAACTTGTAACCTCGAGCACCTGGGGGCATTTTGACACGAGCAACGTGGATGCAGTCCTTGTTCTGTGTTGGGTGCTTTGAAATAATTCTCACTTTGAGTGTTGTCTGCTCTGTTTTTTTTTTTAGTCGCTGAAAAACGATGACACAGTGGCCAAGAAGGATGTGCAGAGGATTCTGGAGCTCAGCCACAAACAGAGGTAAAGTGAAGCATCGTGGATGACCGACAGTGTCATAAAAAAATATGTATGAGGAGTTTATAATAAACAGAATCAATTACTCGTGGCCTGGAAAACCTGGAAAAGTCCTGGAATTTTAAAATGGTTATTTCCAGACCTGGAAAAGTCCTTTAAAAAAATAAAATCCCCAAAGTTTAGTAAAAGTCATGTAAATGTTATATTCATGTGTTCATGTGGTTCATTTACGCTCAGTTTGAAATAATTAATATGCTTTTAAAAGAGACTCAAAATATAAGCAGGCATACGCTGAGTATATCTATAAATGTTTATTCTTTTAATCAAACTATTGTCTCTCATTCATTTGTGTCCTTTAAGGAATACTGTATGCTTTGGAATCCTCATTGTTAGTTTAAATACTACATTTTATCACTTTTTCATGGACACACCCAGATTTCACTAAATGTTTGGTCATGGAAATTTGGTTTAAAGTCCTGGAAATCTATTGGTCAAAATGTGTATGAACCCTGATAAATTGCTATATACACACATGTTAACTAATCTCAGAAGAGTTATTGTTAATATAACACTGGAATTAATCAAATTGCCCTTGTGGTTGAGGAGATAAACCAGTTTCAGTATGGGTACGAAGATATTTGCAATTTCTTGAGAAAACAGGTGGTATATTTACTTTGATCCTATTTCTTGGCCATCAACGAGCCAGATCAACCTATACTTCCCCAGATGTTGAGACCAAATGGATCATATTGTTGTGTGACCATTAATCTATTGATCACGATCACTAAACTCATTATTACATTTTGGCTTGTTCTTATTGGCTTCAAAAATTTGCAGGTATTATATATATTAGATACAATGTGGACGAGCTTATAGGCTGAGAGATGGATCGAATACCTTTTTAATGAAGTGTGATTTATTAGCACAAACATTCGCATTAGGTCCGAAAAAAGACCTAGATTCGTACCTCTGACTGGTTTTACCATTGGCGGAAGATCCCGCGTCCCCATTGGATCACAGCACTTGTGCGATAGCGAGACGTTGCACACCTTTAAATATTGTCTCACTCGCTCACTATTACCGGGGAGGGTTATTCCAAGGTGTTGCCCCGTTTGCGCTTACATGGCCGTGTACACAGGAGCAGGCGGATAAAACATAATCCAATCGTAAATCCTTCTTGTATATTCGAAAAAGAATTTGCCCGTCTGCTTTTTGGTGGAAAAAGCGTCCGTGACTTAGTGCTTTATCTTTTTTTGCAAGAGGGCAGAGAAACTGTTTACCTAAAGTGCTTTACCAGCTAGGATGCTCTGATTAATGCTGTGTGTAATGAGACTTTTAATGATTAGGACTCATTTGTGGCCTTCGGGCTCTCTGAAATGTCAGCCTGATTGAAGTCCAGCCCACTCTGGGCAATATCTTGATAGCCAATCAATAGCCTATCACCGGGCCAGGGCCGCTCTCTCATGTCGGCCAGCTAGAAAACCATAAAGCAGCAGGCATGGCTCAATGTTGCCTACCTTGCATTTGTGAGCTGCAATTTTCCCAAAGTGTTATTAATCCAACTTTGGAGTTCCACTCCCGCCGCGTGTGATTACTGGCCGTCTCCATCACGGCGGGCGCAGACAGGTGATTCATTGCAAGTCATTTATTTTTGACAACTCTTTAACAGCAGTTTGATTGCTTTCTGAAAATATGTTAGTTTCTTTTGCCACAAACTGTAATGCAACAAGAATGACCAGATACAAATGTAACATTTTTAACAATTAATTTGACTGATTTTTACTTGCTTCTCAGCCTATTTCCCCTCGCCCGGTGCTCTGTTGCCCTTCTTGTTGCCTTCAAGGTACATGTCAACAGCCCATTTAACTTTCCTGTCAGTGTGGTCAGTTTTGATCCCGCCTGTACGAAATATTTTCCCAGCATCGGTCGGATGCAGGAGATGAGAATATAAATGAAATGCCAAAGCAGCGGCGGTTGGCCGGTCGCTGTGAAGAAAAATATTTGCTCGGCTGAATTTATGCCAAGAGGACGATACCAGCGGCATATCAAAATATGAAAGGCATATCGCCGTCGAGGGGCGAGATACCTTTTCCGTACGGACGTCGGCCCGATCACGACGACGTGGCGTTGTTTTAAATTGAACGTTACCTCTTAATTCATCCGGACTGCCTTGTGATGTGATTTCAACAAGCGTTTTTTTTGGGAACCGCTGACCCACATCACTTGCCCACTTGATTCATAATTCAGTGTGCGTCGTTGTTATCGGTGCACGGGGGGCATCAAACAGGGCTGAAACAGCCATCGCATACCAATTCATTAACATTCATGGTAAACGCATAAAGAATGTAGCGCCGGTCTACGTACAGCATGCATTAAAGTCCACATGCTCATATGCTGCTACATAATACAACATAATGAATACTCTAGTGCACACTGTGTTTCCTTACATTCCCTTTTTGACCGATAAGGAAAATGTAACTCGAAATCTGAGATATTTTCCTTGGTGTGTGTTTGTTAAACTGTAGGTTATCTTTGGAAAAACTGATAATAATTGGCTGCAATTAAAATGTTAAATTCAAACAGGGAAAGAATGTTACATGACAGGAAAAAAATAAATGTTGTGACATCATTAAATATAAATGTGACAAAAGTGAACGCTTCAGGGTCTTAAGCCTTTTTCTCGATTTTAAATAATTTATTAAATTCACCATTTTAAAGCACTTGCATATGAGATATATATATACCCATGTGTTGCATTCAAAATTGCAGAACAATCTCAGCTCTCTATATAATGAGGCACCATTGTACCATGATCAAAGACCCCGAAGGGTTAATCGAGACAAATGTGTGACTGTGTTTGAACGATACATCAAAGCAATTTATAGATGTTTCTTTATTCAATTTTGCAACAAATATGTAACAAACACGTCCTCCTAAGCCTGCTAATTACAACGCCAATAAGGTGGGCTGGTTTGCAATATTGCATCATTTATTCCTATAGATCAATGTTTTTCAACCTTTTCTACAATAAAAAAAAAATCCGTGGCACACCAACAACCCAAAAAGTTACAAAATGTCCCATTGTAGCATAATACAGCACATGGTAGGTAATTATTGGCATTATTTGCGACAACTAACTTTTTTCGGACTGTAATGGAAAATCCTGTCACAGGAAATTAGACCCACCTGATCTCTCCCGATTGGTTGAAAATCACTGCTATACATAAAGATCAATAAATCAATCAATCAACTTTATTCCAGACACAGAGGTCCATATAGTCATCACAATACATATAAATATAAATATACCTAAAAAAAATATATAACACAAAAAAAAAAAAATAACATTTAAGAATGGAGCCGATGAGGCATCATTAATAAAACATATATAAGCTTTGAGTCCAATGTTTCCAGAAGCAAGATGTGTACCTTGTGTCACTCTTAGAAACGTCAACTATGGACACAATGATCATATTCTTAGATCCTGTCAGTCTGCACATGAATCTATACATCAAATTTCTTAAAACAGCGTTAAAAGTGGGCACATTGTTAGACACAAACATTTCACTGGCACTACTCCACCTAGGAACTTTAAGCACAATTCTCAGTGCATCATTGTAAGCCACTTGTAGCTTTCTCATTTTCAACTTACTAACATTACACCACAGGTGGGCAGTGTACAGTGGAGTGCAATATGTTTTGAAGAGTGAGATTTTTACATCAGGGGTACACATTTGGAATTTGCGTGCCAGCATATTTGCCTGCCCATACAGATTCCCACACTGACGCTGCACATCATCATCATCACAAAGGTCATCTCTTATCACATGTCCCAGATATTTAACTTTCTTTACAACCTCTAGTGGTTCACCTGCCAATGAAAAAGAAGGATAGACACACTTACTATCCTCCCTGGTTCTGGCGATCATGACCACACTCTTCACAGAGTTAAATTTTATATCAAACATTAATCCATACTGAGAACATATTCTAAGAAGTTGCTGCAGGCCAGCACTAGAGGGAGACAGTACCACCAGATCATCAGCATAAAGCATATGATTAATGAGACTGTCTCCCACCAAGCAGCCAGTTCTACAGCCCTTTAACTCCATAGATAAATCATCCATGTACATATTAAATAACAGCGGGGACAGAATTCCGCCCTGCCGCACTCCATTGGAGACATAGAAGGGGGATGACAAACTCATCCCCCACCTGACTTGCATGGTTTGGTGAGAGTACCAGAACTGCAGTATCCTAATTAGGTAAGAGGGGACACCACGCTCATGCAGTTTGCCAAACAGTTTCCCATGATTGATACGATCAAAAGCCTTTGACGCATCCAGGAAACACATGAAGACTGTGCTATTTCGTGATCTGTACCTATGGACAATTTCTTTAAGTGCATAAATACACAGATCAGTTCCATGCTTGATCTTGAAACCAAACTGATTATCTGTTGACGGTATGCATTCTGCAAGCCTATCCATAAGGATCCCCTCTAACACCTTGGATAGTATACTTGCAAGTGCAATAGGTCTATAGTTCTCTATACTAGTTAATTTACCAGTCTTATTTTTAACTATAGGTACTAGCAAAACAGATAACATGGATCCAGGAAGTATGCCATGCTTCATTAACCCAGAAAAACATAAAGCAAGTAAAACTGAAATACTTTGATCAGCGTATTTCAGATGTTCTGCTGTTATGTTATCCAGCCCACAGGCTTTGTTCATTTTAAGTTTGTCAATAGCGTAACATACCTCCTCCGACCTGATGACTACACCATCACAGTGAGGTATCTCTCCTATGTTAAACACATCACTAATCACACAGTTAAAAATGTTCTCATAGTGTCTCCTCCATAACTCAGCAATATTTTCAGGTTCAGTAATGCCATCGATACAAGAAGGCAGTGGCATTTTTCTGTTGTTAACCACTTTCACCTCCTTCCAGAACTCATAAACATTATTAGTTTGTAACTTTCTCGCCATAGAGTTCGCCCTCATAGCCTGCTCATTTCTTTTTATGAAACGCACAGCATATTTGAACCTAGCATTAGACTGTACCTTATACTCACAGACTGGGCCATGCCTAGGTTTGCCTGCTAAGACCCATCTTCTAAATGCATCTCTTGCCTCCAAATGTGCATCATGGACATAATCATTCCACCCTGGTCTTACATTATGTTGTTTCACCATTTTACTTAGTGGTTCACTTCCATCAAGTAAACAGTTCACAATTCTATCATACATTGCGCATAGGTCATTATTGTGACTTACATTCTTACAGCTGCTATCCACACACATAATTGCATCAGCAGGTAGCTCAATATTTCTCAAATGCACATCAGTCAGTAACTTGTAATTTTGCAGGTCAATTTCTGTGAGCCTTGTCCAATCCAGTATCTCACCTGGTTTATTGCTGTCACTACAAACCAGCTCAGGTTAACCCTTAATAATTATGACCATAGAGACAGGAATATGGTCTGCTGTGGCCAAATCATATACAATCTCAGCCTCCTTTATACAATCATGTGCATCAGCTGTAGATATACAATGGTCCAGCCAGGACGTAGTATGCCAAGCTTCACTCACATGTGTAAAGCTATCAGCTGGCAGTAATTCCTTAGTGGACAAAATAACCTTGTTATCTTTGCAGAATTGTGTCAAATGTTGACCAAACAGTGAATTGGTATCTGATATATCAGCATTTAGATCCCCCAAGACAAATATGGATGTATATTCACTTTCCTTTATGTAAGACCCTATATAAGCAAGCTTGTTCAGGTACTCATTTTCATTTTTAGTATGGGACGGCCTTGGCTCAGGCGCACGCATCTCTGTGTCAAGTGGTGCTTTTATAGCCGCCCCTACCGCAGCCCTAGGCTTGCGATTCTCATAGAAGCGCCTTACATAGGTCCCTTCTGGCCACAGCTGCGGCGCATACATCTCTGCTACTTCCTTGCATTCAGCTGTAACTTTAAAAGAGCTATAGCGAGTATACTCAGTGCCAATCCTCTGACACTTCACATCTCTGGAAAGTTGATCTTTTAGATAACTAGCCAAAGTCTCTGAATCTAGGTCAGGAGCAAGCTTTGTCACGAACACACTCACCAATTTGGTTGTCACTGCAAGTATGTTCTCCACCGTACCCGTTCCAACTATTCCATATGTCTTCTTCTCTCTAGGAGGATTCATACTGGTCCTGTTCAGTACTGCAACAGCAGGTCGTTTTCCAAAACGTTGCTTGCGTTTGCCATACTTTAATACACTGCTCCATGCAGGGGAAATCGCCACCTCCTCTCCCCCGCTAACGGTCTCCTCAATGACGGGCAACGCAGAGGGTCCGGGTGCAGGCTCCCTGTTACTTGTTCCATGGATCAGAGCCTCCTCACTGGCCATGGTTGTGGCTGCATTCCCCTTGCTGGCTCTGGGTTGCTCAATCACACTCACACAAAGAAAAACATGTGCTTCTTGATTCTTTCATTTATGAAACTTGAAATACAAACTTGTACGAATGCAAAAGTCACACGTGCAGAGATCCTTGTGATTAAATTGACGTTTACTCCTCAGCACTTCCGTCTAAGTGCCCTAAAACATCATGACTTATTGTACACCATAATAACAGGTCACAGCATGTAAATTACTGTCTTTTGACTGTACTATCGTTAAAAAAATTAAAAAAAAGCCTTTACACGAATACGTTTCTGTGCAAAATGGCTCTCGGCAGAAAGCCCAGCGGTGGCGAGGCGGCGGGGGCCTCAGAGTGTGAGGACGATGTGCTAACCGGGTGTTTCTCACTGTTTTCTCACTTGACAGGGAGGAGATGAGGTCCCTGCAGGCCGCCTTGCAGAAGCAGCTGGACGAGGCCAACGAGAGAGCAGAGAAGCAGCAGGCCACGGTAAGCCGGGGCCGACCCGACCGCCGCCGTCCGCTCTCCCCCTCTAACCGGGGCCCGTCACCTGTCACACGGGGCCCCCTCAGCGAGCCTCGCTCATTACCCAGCAGCCAGCGCTCTCGCCACACCGGTTCGCCAGAGAAGGCTTTGTGTCCAAAATGAATAAGAAGAGACAAATACCGCAGACGTTGTACTTATCTATCCATCTCTCCATCTACAGCGTCTACCTTTCTGTTTTTAATTAAAACTCAACACCGGTATCTTAGATGATATCTGGCAAATTAAATGAATCACTTGGTGGCGATGATCTCAGAACACTGTGCAAAATGAAAATGTGCCCATCACCATTTTCCCCAAAGGCCAAGATCATGCATTCAAAAGTGCTCATTTTGCTTATCTTCATATTGACCGCTTTAAAAAGGAATTGAACAGCTGGCGTCCATGTTTACGTCCTATTAGCTTATGTGATTAACATACGCTGCATCAGGAGATCAACTAAATCAATTAATAATTTTGGACTTAGTAATTTCAACTTTAAAAATGGGGCAAAGCCAAAGCTTTTGTTTTCCACAGAATAAATCAGATCCTAAATAATCATGAATGCAGATGATACTCATACAGTGATTATAAAGATCTAACCAAGGCATTGGAGGTTAAGTTGCATAATGCATCTGACTAATTGCAACTCAATGACAAAATAAAGTACATTAAAGCGTTAAAAGCTATAGGTGTCTTTTTTCAAGGAGCTGGAACAAATTAATCAAATTCAATTTCCAACTTATCATCTTGTCTTGTTTCCATGGTCACAGGATATTGATGGTATTAAAGAGAAAATGGGAAGGGGCATTCGATGCCAGCTGAAAATGTTGCCTTTGCTCACTATTAATGACAAAAATAATTTTATAAATGACTATTTGTCAATTTAATGTGGTCTGTTTCAAAATAAAAGCTCCTGATTTGTTAAGTAAGACTGCTATACTGGCCTTTAGTTGTCAGAACCATGGACACTGAAACAAGTAGGTATCAGACAACAAATTAATAATCTCTTAAAGTGACCATAAAGATTGTCTGTTCATCTAGAATCATTTTAGCAATTGTCTCAGATTAATTTATGGCCATAAATGTTGATATAAAATGAATGAATCTTGTTACGACATCCAGAGAAAAGGACCCACATGCCGATGTAAGGAGTAAAGTCAATTTAATGATAGAAAAAAACAAGGGGGAAGGTGCAGGTGATTAGACACAGCAGTGGACAATCACAGGGGCAGGAAGTGAAGGGAAACCGAGGAAGCATACGACAAGGACTTCAAAATAAAACAAGAAAAAAAAAAACTATGACAAATCTGTTGTGAATTAGATTATTTTACTAATCCAGACTAGTAAATGTTAAATAAATAAATAAACAAACATCCTAAGAAATTAAATATACTGCTCTGGAAAATGTAGCATTGCAAGAAAACTTCCATCCTTCGCTGGACAAACATTCACATTAACTTGTACGCTTCCTGTAATGTTGTCTGCTGTATTTTAACTCCCCTCAGGCGGCAAACCTTTGCTGGTATAAACAAAACCTCACTTAAAATGCATCGTAGCTCGTCTATGGAGATGTTGTGTCTCCCTCGCTGTATTGTCCCACTTTTCCATCCTCACATTATGCACCACCTCCCGTTATGCAACCAAACTCCTCATCACCGAATCAACATGAAGCCCGCTCGGCTGCACCGACAACTACGGGGCTCCCGGAGTTTTTTTCTTGGGATCGTCCATTCACACGCTGATGAAAAGCTTTTTCTGTTGGTTAAATGAGCGCGGCGACATTACGATCCACAATCACGCCGGATGAATAACAGCACGGCAGCATTTCACGTGACATTCTTGCCATTTTACCTAAAACCTTGTGACAAATCAGTCACTGGGTTTTATAGTTTTGCGTTTGACATTTATGTTCTGTTAAATGGTATTTATCACCCCTGCTGCGATTGAAGATTAAAAAGACCGCCTCTGCAGCATGCTAATGCCACACGCGTTCAATAGAACAATGAAATACTGTATCTGCTTTAGAGTCCCTGTGTCTACATAAAACTGAGAAAACGGATAACGGAGCTTTCAAAAACCCCAGAGTGAATCCACATGATGAATGTTACAAGCACCTTGCTTGCAAAAATATGTTTTTTTAAATATTTATTGTAGCTTCTGATGTGTGGAAACCATCGAAAGCACACACAAAGCAGAACACCATAAAAAGTGGTTGAATAAGCCGCTAGGTATGGGCAATGGGATTCAAGCCAACCTCTTGTTCAGACAGCATTCTTCATGAGGAAGATCTTTTTTTTGCTGATAGTGCATTTGGTGATGTCTGCATGTCAGACGCTGTGGTAAATATAATTGTTTCTGCAAGCAAAGGGACCTCACCGACCTCTTGGTTTATAATCCTGCTTTGGAAAAGTAGAAAAACTGCATATACGAAATACATTATTATACCTATAAAATTCTACATCTTCATATTGCTTGTTTAGTCCCATCAACAGTCAAAAAACAATGTTATTGCACGGAAATACGAGAAATGACCAGCACAGAAACAAGTTGCACCACACTGCATTAACTCAGTGTTGACAATTGGCTTCGCACGGGACGCGAACTACGGTCTCCTGGGTCAAAGCCCTATGTTTGACCCAAACTAAAAATCCAACTACTGTTATGAAATTTGGTTCAAATTTCGATGGCGCCCGGAAGATGAGTCTTGATGGCTTTTTCCTCTAGTGGCACCAAATGTCTTGACAATTTGATGACTTGCCAAACTATTTTGCAAACTAGCATGCTAAGCTAAGGTGCCAAAGCACAAGCATGTTAGCATAGCTAAACATGGCTAGCGTGGCTGTAGACTCTTTGTTTTGTTGTTTGTCAAATTATTAAACATTATCAAGACTGTTGCAGGTTTATTTCTGTATTTAACAGATGAATAATTGTATCACTACAATATTTTAACTTTCATACAAAATTACATTTGCATCTACTTGTCATTCAGCCCAGCTAGTCCATCATTTTCCTTCTTAACATTTCAAAATCCACAGAGCCAAAGCTACCTGATTTGTGTAGCTTAAAAATACATTTAATGATTAAAAACAACAGCAGACTGAACTAACTATGTAGGCTGTATTATTATGTTGCACCTCTCTTTTACTCCTAAATGCTGCACCAGGATGTGTTTTTTTAAACCCACTTCCCGGGGGATGTGGCGGTGACTGAAAGGTGCAAACATGAACCTTGATGTTATCGCGCCGAGCTCGGGGATGTGAGTCAACTGGTGAGGCTCAGTTTACAGTCCCCCCGGGCACACGACTGGTATGAGGTCACCAGCCTCGTGAATCTTTTCCCTTATTTTTTTTTGGGGTCTATCTTGATGACCTCACTCAAGGACGCCGAGTGCTTAAGAAAACGTCTTTTCAGAATTAAAAAAAAAAAAAAAAACTGAAAGAAAGACGCAACCTTGGCCTGTCCATACCGAGAATTGAATGCTTTTCAACATACGATGGATAGCCCGTGGCAGCGGTTTAAACCTCAGTCTGGCTGCTGAGCATCAGCCACAGGCCAGCAACCAAGACATGCTGAGCTCACGATAAAAGGGCTGCAATAAACAAAGATATCACTCCGACATGATAAGCGTATGGGGCTATTGGATCAGGCACACGGTGCTCACTGCAGGAATAAATGCCTCGGCGTATCATATTTGCCGCATTTAAAGACCCTTGGATGAAACATTTCTGGACACTTTGTTATGCCGAGCGAATATAATATGTGACAGAGGGTTTTTTTAAATATCAGAACGAGACAGTCTTTAAATCTCGATGGGTGGCCGGCCGAAAATTGTGTTTTCGTTTTATTTCACTTCAGCAAAGGGCCTCTGTGGCGCCGTCAGTTTAATAGAAACTGTGTTCATTTATTGAAGGAGGCTCAGCACATTTGCCTCAGTGTAAACTTACCAGCACTGCTCATACTGGTTAAATTAAAGACTATAAATCAGATGCGAACACTTGCACTGGTGTACTCCCAAGCTTTCAGGACACTTAGCTAATGCGCAGAGGCTGCTTTAATTACTCGTTTTATTCAATTACTAATCAGCAAACTGGATGGTGCACGAGGATGCTCTTTCTTTATGTTTTATATTTTCTATGCAATCTTTTTTTTTTTTTCATCGGGAGAAGTGAAGGTGACTGGACATGACCTTTGATATCATGCCCTCCGCTTGGGGGTGTGTGCCAGTTTATGGTTTCCCAGGGTGCTTTGCTAAAAGATGAAAAAAAAAAAAACCTGACTTTGAATTCCCTCCCCTGCTGTTTTGCTTCTGTACAATATGGTGCATATAAATATATAATAAAGTATGTATTGATTTAAAATGTTACATTAATAGGCTAAATAAAGGCTATTGGTTAAACACTTAGTCTGGTAATATTATATTCTATGTAATGTGTCCGCACCGGAGACAATCGTGGGGATATCTCTGGAACGACTGGAGGGAATTTCTTCATATTTGGCACAAATGCCTGATATTGGAGGTCTGTAAATCACACATCTGTTATAGTCATCATCACTTTCATGCAATGCCCTTTATAATGCCACATATGCTGCTTGATTAAAGGGTAACGCTCAGCGTCCGTAACCTTCATTCAACGTGTTCACTGAATGGAGAAACAAAGGATGAAGTGGGTCATTCGGCATTAACCGTCTTTCTTTTGTCGTTTCTGTCTTCAGATCAAATTTCTGAAAGTGGAGATGGAGAAAAAAAACAAAATCATCAAGGATTTACAGCAAGAGGTGAGTCATCGACGTTTCATTTCAGGCTGGTCTTAATCCTGCATTCAGTTGTATGGCTTCATGAGGTATATATATATGTGTGTGTGTGTGTGTGTGTGTGTGTGTGTGTAATCATAAAGGAAGCATTTACTCAAATTTATTGATCAAGAACTCACTCCTCCTGCTTCACTTCCATTTCATTTAATGGTTTTGTGTGTTTGCCAAATGCCTTGTGACAGTCTTTCCATCAGAAGGTGGGCATAAGCGCTGGCATGAATACGTCGGTTTTACCCGCTCCTTTGTAAACACAGCAGGCCGCCTTTGATCACGATGGCGACCGCTACGGTGAGAAATTGGTCGCTCTTCTTCTGCCTCTTCTGCGATGGAAATCTATCCGCCGTGATTGTCGAAGATTAGTGCAAGATAGTTCGTCTAAAAAGACTTTGATTCTGAGGGGGCCGACACCAAAGTCTGACATTTACCGCTGAGGCCTTAGACAGCTGGAGGGAAATCTTTTTTTTTACTGGCAAATACTATTGTAGGTGTACTGAAAATATGTGACACCGCATTATCTTCCATTTGGCGTTCCATCCGGAGGAATAGAGTAAAATACAGCAACACAAAGCCCAGTCAAAAGAAAACAAGGCCATTAAACGCAACACGGCTGCGTCGGCAGCAGCCGCCTTCAAGTTGGTTTACTTTGGTTTCTTCAGGGTTGTTCCATCAGCTATGTGGCATGAAAAAAAAGCAACAAAATGAAACCTCTGCAGTCCAATACTGTGACAAATTAATTTTAATCATGCAGTGCCAGCCACTCTATTGATTTTTCTGAATTTGCTAGATAAGGAAGAACCTTCCCTCAGTTCAAGGTGTAAACGTTCTGAGTGAGGCATCTTTTTACTTCCCTCCCATTCTGATGTCTTTCAGTGACATTCAGTGACTGTGGTTCAGTGGTTAGCAGGTCCGTCTTTCAATCAGAGGATCGGTGGTTCGATCCCCGGCTCCACTAGTCCATGTTGTTGTGTCCTTGAGCAAGACACTCAACCCTCATTGCTCACCGTTGCTGTGTCTATGGTCTACTGTATAGCATGTAAGTCTCTTTGGATAAAAGCCTCAGCTAAATTAAATGTAATGTAAACATGCTTTTGAGGTGATTGACTTAAAATACTTCTAGTACACTCATAATTAGCCTTAAAGCATGTTTTTTTTCATTTTCCAAATAGCTGTATGACCTTATGAACACATGGTGCTTGTGGCAGTACACAACTATCCTTAGCTATTAAGACTTTCTGACTGTAATTAAAATATAGGCCCATAATGCCCTCTGTTGACACTCTACGTTAACAGTACTGTCGATATTTTTTTCTTGCGTTTTGAAAGGCAGGCAGGCAATTTAATTACAGCACAAGATCATGAAAAAGGATGATGAAGAGATACTGACAAACTGCCAAAGCTCTCTGCTGCGGTGAGAAAAACGGATTTTCGACCAGATGTTTTGAATTAGTTTGAGACCAAAATTTGACTAAACTCTGCTTTGGTAATGCGATAAAGTGTCTCAAAGGAAGAACCAAATGATGACATAACGACGTCAATTTGCTGTGATCAAAGTGAGAGACGTACCTGCTGTAATGCAGGTTTCTGTGGATTTATGTGATCACAGAACATCACAAAAGAGAGAAAGGAGCTGATGAATGGGCGGCTACTGGGCTTTGTGTCTGTCAAAGGCCATGGAAAAGAAAAGGAGGAAATGAATTCATACCTGGAGATATAATACAAAAGGTTTAGTTCATAATTTGTGAGGGCGATCTTAAGTCTATCAAAGATTGGGTAAAAAATTGTCTTTGCAAATGTTTTTATTTGAAAGAAGCAACACAGAAAAGTTCCTCAGAACAACATTATGTCTAAAACCAGTCGCCATGCAGACCCTGATGGTTATTTCCCAGCATCTGAGTACGTCACCATCACAAACACTCAGCCCACTTCTCTGGTGATATAAACCCTGGCAACGGGTGTCATTGTAGATATCCACTAAAGAAATAGATCCAATAAGCAGTAATAGTGAATAAAATAGAAAAGCCTTGAAACATGTTTCATCGCATTTCAAAAGTAATATCTCAGGTAGCAATTTAATTTAGAGGAGCCGGTGGATTTGTTCTTGCGTGCTTAACGCCGTACGGGGTAATCAGAGGTAAATGTGGAGACACTTCCACGATCCATCAAGTCATTTTCACAGCAGGAGCCTGCGCATGTCGGTAGCACCGCGAGGCAGAGCGCTTGTAAGGGACTAAATGACCCGTAAAGTAGGGCCATGATTTGACTTTGTAATGAACAATTAAGGATTCCTTTAGTCTTTAAGCAACATCTTGATTTTGGGAAATGGAACCGGTATCGAGGCGCTGAGGGGGAGGTGTGAAAACTCTTTGAAGTACTTGTCGATACAAAGAGCTGGTGAACTCTGACCAGAGGGTTCGTTACTGGTGATCTACTCTGCTGCTTCGTAAGGGAAGCGCCCTTTCATGGCCGGGTCTCCTTGTTGACATTTCCAGGTTTTCCAGATCTACATATCGTGGACCTTCTAGGTCTGAGGGTCCTTTATGAAGATAATCACATACGGGTCGCTCGCGGTCAAGAGAAGTCTGAACTTTCCTGACATCTGCGACACTTTGGCATTTAAGTCACGGCCACCACACGCAGAGCATCACCAGAATGATTTCCCTGCATCTGTTGCACTCGTGAGTTGTAAACTCAAAAAGGTCAGAAGGTTCAAGCGACATCTTTTTGCTGCTGCAGGGTCCTGAGGACGCCCATGAACTCTGCTCCTTAGCAAGGGAGGCAAACATACATACACACTGACATACATACTGACATACACACTGACATACATACACACTGACATACATACATACACACTGACATACATACATACATACACACTGACATACATACATACACACTGACATACATACATACACACTGACATACATACTGACATACACACTGACATACACACTGACATACATACTGACATACATACAGACATACATACATACACACTGACATACATACATACACACTGACATACATACATACACACTGACATACACACTGACATACACACTGACATACATACACACTGACATACTTACACACTGACATACATACATACATACATACATACATACATACATACATACATACATACATACATACATACATACATACATACATACATACATACATACAAAGAAGCGATGCGGCTGTAACTAAACGTATTTCCCTGTTGGTGGATAACTGTAAATTGATAGTTTTCAAAGAACCTCAATAGCAATAGTTTATTTGCATCTGTAGAAATTTAAAAAACATCTACATTCTTTTTTTCAAAGCCCAAATAAGCAAAACTGTTTAAAAAAAACAGATAAAAACTTCCTGACAGTGTAAATAATATTTCCCGTCTTGTTCCAATTCAAGATGCAGTGCAATAAAAAGTAGTATTTCCTTTGAATATGAACACGTCTGAAAGCATAGATGACAGTCCATCACTATGCCTGGTATTTTATGTTAATCTAAAGCCTAAGAATGTTTTATAGGACTAATATTTTAGTTTCCATCTTATTTGATTCACCTATAATTTTTTTAACCTACTACGAGAGCCCTGAAGTAAATCTTCATGACAGGTTTAATGTTCAGTTTTCTTTTTGGGTGAAACCGTTTTTAGAGTCGATTCGACATCACGATCATTTCTTGCAGGCTGCTGATTACGCCGCTGCAATAACTGCGTGATTCCGAGAGCGGCGTTTCCAATATCCCGTCGACCGCATTTCTATCGATAAAGATTGTCGAAATATTACAAACCCTCAGTACTACACAAATGAAAAAAAAAATATCTATCCATCATAACCTTCATGAAGGCAGGATGTATTGCAGGGCCTGTTGTACCAGACTGCATTCAATAAGTGGATCTAATACGCGGGCACGCCGGCTAGCACTCGAGTCCACTTCCCGTGACACCATTACTCAGAACTGGGATTCGGTGGCCGTGTGTAAAGTGTACAAAAAAATGCCTGATAGAGCTGAAATGAACACTTTGTTTACAGCGGCACTCTGAATGTGTTTTTTATTTGCACATCACAGTGAGCGGTGCGGCGGTGTCAGCGGGAATGCTTTATGGCTGCAATCCACCGTGAAGTCATTATCAATGATTTGCTTTCAGGGCTTATTATGAGTATTTTTGACGGAGGATGATTTACAGAGCGACTTGGGCCCCCGCTGGGATTCATCAGGTTCTCACGGAGCATTGTAATAGACGGCTTTGCCAACCCCGCTCGGCTCGCTCGCTATTTTTCAGTCCAAAATGGCTTCCCCCGTGCCCGCCGCCCTGCCTTTCATGTCTTTCCTGATGTAATTTTGCCGGCTAAACGGCAGAAAGAGAAATCACCCAGCGTAGAAAAAAAAAGTGAGAAGGAGCAAAAGTAGGCGGAAAACGGCGTCATTGTGTGTTGAACAGAACACAAGACGAACCAGATGAAACCGCGGACGTTAAGAAAGGTTTAATATCAAAGTCTTTTACCAGAATCACCTCCGATTGGTGATATAAAGTTACCCGTTCACGATCTTCAGAAAGTGTTAAAACAAACATTAACATCAAAATGATCCGCTTTATTGTTATGTAAAGTGCAACTGAAGCACAAATTAGAAAATGGGAGGCTGTGCATCTGTGAGTTGTCTTCTATTTGGGCAGTAAAATGCCTGAATTGTCTATTTTGTGGGGGAGAAAAACAAACGGATTATAATTCCCCATTTTCTCGTTAAAAACTCAACCCGGCGTCACTGCCTCGGGGAGGACGCGGCCTCGTCGCTGCTCCACCGCTGTGTTTCTTACCCAGCGTCTCAATCGGCCACTGCATGAACACAAAGACGCGCTAGACACCATCGAGACGCCGTCAGATCTGCTGTCGCACGCGTGGTCGCTGAGACGCTGAGAGCAAAAAGTCTGCCGACGAAACCGGAGGGTTGAAGTGAAATGGAGCGCAACGGGGGCGACGGCGGGCGCCGGACGGACACGGTGAAGCACGGCCGGATCGATCGCGCTCACACATCGGAGACGGCAGCAACGACCTGCAACGGGGGGCTGGACATCCGGCCAGAGTGACGCCGTTTATTGTAAATGAAACCGGTCTGGTTATGCAGATGGAAATGACAGATTAGAATCGCAGTAACAACTTTTCACATAATCTCCTATATTTGTGTTTTTTACCGACAATACAACGCATGCATAACTTATACTCTGCATGTTTGGTGCTGTGGTAAGCTAAAGAGAAGAAGACAAAAGGCTATGATCATGATCACAAGGGACCCCATCATTACAATAGTGGGCGGTCTAGGGAGTGGTTATTATTTGCATAGCATGTGACCAGTAAAACAGACCAGTGTCCATTGGCCCTCGCTTGCAGGTTGCATCGGCCTACAAAAGAGAAAATGTCTATTCCCCAATTTGAACACGCTTTTGAGGCATGATGGCCTGACTGAGGATTTTGATGTGAGTGTTATGCTGTAAATCAAAGTTTTTAATTGTGGAATTTAGGATCTGTGGTTTGACGACCTCTGCCTGGCCCCTTGTTCTGTACTTGGTAAATTCTTTGTTTCTCTTATAGATCTGGGATCTTTGTTGAAGGACGGCTCAAGCTAGATCCCTCTCAAACTCATATGATATTACGATAAGGGGATCTGTGGTTGTATATGCTTTGTTTTCTGTACATACTGTGTGGCATAAACCTCTCAGTACTACTTTAAAGCGGTACTTACCTGGAGGCGGGGCCTCCAGCTCCAGGGTGTGTGCAGGTGTACCTCATACAGTGAACGGGATGCGGCTTGCTTGTTTCTACACCACCTGCCGATCCATCTGGACCACGTTGGCTCCGATGAAGGTCCTTTTTACACCGAAAGCTAAAACATAAAGTTTTTCTCTGCAGAGATTTAAGTGTGCGGATATCTCTTCTACCAGAAGCACGAAGCTTTAAAATCATCCCGTCAAGCTAAATTCTGAGAACTAAACTTCTTGCAGAACAGGCTGTTCTGGTACACTTTGCCGCTGTACTTGTTCATATATAGCCCACAGAATCTATTTGTGATCCACGAGCATGTGAACCAGGAAGTATAAATAATGATAACGTCGGCGGAGGGAGGAGGTCAGGGTGGAAGGGTCGGTCCAAACTAGCGGAAATTGACACGTTGCTGGAGAACGCGTGAAGAAAATCTCATCAGATGTCATACAAACCGTTGTCTGAGGGATGTGTTGAGAAGAAAATATATATTTTTCTGCCCACCCACGCTCTCAATATTCTCACGATCCCAAGAAGGTCGCAAACCTTTCACTGGTGGGAATGGAAGCTATACGGCTAAATTATGCACAGTATTTTCAATGTATGATTTTATTTCTTTTTTTCCCCTTCATCTGAGCAAGTTTTCTCAGATGCACACATCTATTTCCACAGGGGCCGAGATGTTGACCTTTTTCACTAAAAGAAAACATGGCATTTCTTTTACATTACATTAAGCTTCTTTGTGCATTGAGCATGGAATCTTAAACAATTTATATGATGTGGATGCAAATTTGATGCTCATTATGTTCCTTGAATAATGTGCAAAGCATGCGAGCTAACAGTCGAGCTAAAAGATGCAGGAAGTAAAAAAAAAAACAGACGTTCCACAAAACATCAAATAGCTGAACATCAGTTTGTTTCCGACTCGTCTGAGGGGCGTTCAGGGGCGTTCAGGTGCGTGGGCATTTCATTTACATGCAAATATGAATCTCGGCAAGAAACCCAGAAGAAATATCCACACAACCTTATATACTATGGGATGGAGCCGGAGGAAATGCACAGAATTTACAAACATCATAGTCGTACATTTAGGAGAACAAACACGACCATTCTCTCCGGTTAAAGTGGACTTTTTTTTTTAAGAAGGAAAACTTTGAACATTTTTGGTAAACAAATCATGAGCATCCCAGAGAGAATCTCCAAAAAACTGCTATTAAGTCATACCATTTAAGGTTTGAATTAATTTCATCACAGCGAGCAGTCGAACCCGCTGTGTTACCATGGTAACAAACAGTTGTTTTTAAGGGGCTTCAGGCGTCACAAATAACACAACTGCTTGTAATAACAGATTATTATAAGAGTTTGCCGGCCCCGAATAAACTGATGAGAATGGATGGATTGACACTTTGAGTCCGCTAACATATACTATTATATACTATTTACAGATATATATCTTCAAATTGGTAATGTTTTTTTTTTATATTGGAGTATATTTAAGTTTTGTTCTCTAAATCGCCGTTGGACATTTCTCACGCTGAGAGCATGCACATTCATCTCATGACACCATGCTCATCGCTCATCGCTCATTTCCGGCACCAGAACCAGCTGTGATCTCCACAGCGCCGCATGGAGCATTGATTGTCACTCCATGGGGATCCTAAGCCCCGCCCCCCTCTCATGGCAGACAGCTTTGCATTCAATCAGAAGTGGCTCGGGTGGAGTCGGTCGGTGAAAAGACAGCGGACCCATCTCTTCTTTAAACGTCTTCCCGGAGTAAAGAAGTGCACGTTCCCGTTTTGCTGACTCATATCAACCAACCGAGTAGCGTCTTCCTTTCGCTAACGCTGGACTTGTTTACGCTAAAATGCTGAGTCAGCGTCTGCCTCCCTGACATTGACAGGTTCCAAACTGGAGAAGCACTGCAGCGGGTTTCCTGCAGCGCTGCATCACAACGGTGCTGAAATCAGTCCTTGAAGTAACTTTATTTCTCCTGGTTTATCTACTGCCTCACTGTGAATATGGTCTTCTTCGGATAGAAGTGATCAATGTGAGTTCTTTGCTCTTTAGTTGCAGAAGAGGCCGTTTTTATTTGTTTGTCTCTGCACAAAGAGAAAGCAATTTATTTGACATCACTGTTGTTGTTTTTCTTTTGCTGTGCTCCAGACTATTATATTTAGTAGACTTAATTAAACGCCTGTGTCTATAAAACGCAAACGCTTTTGAAAATTGTTCTTTACAATTTCAGGAATGCAAAAATGTCTCACAGACACTAAATAAAGAGGCACTAAGTATTAAGAATACTCCGAGCTGCAGGAGTAGTTTTGCATCGGCAGGGTTCAAAGTGAAAGTCGAGGATTTGGATGCCGTGAGCGGCACGGATAATACCTGCAGTGGATTTGAGTGTTTTCATGATCTGGGTTAGGTTGTCTTCTATAGCAGAGGCTGCTGTGCTGGAGATGCTTTCTGGCATTGTTCGTAGATTTATTATCAGCAGGGCCGCTTATGCAAGAGTTGACGTCAAGGTGAGGAACTTTGTGAACCGTTCGTTTCTTAAAAATGTTGTGTTCTTTGTTCCATTTTCTTTATTAGAACTGATAACCCAGAGCAGAGGGATTGGCAAACGTAATTAGGCCTCATTAAATCCCCGTGTGTGAACCAACATAAGGTCTTCCGCAATGATTCTGCACACAAACACGGAAAACAAATCTAAGCAGTTTATGGGAGGAAAAAAAAATGCTTTTTAGAGAATTTTCAAAATCATGAAGTACAGTAATCCTGGCAGAGCTCGTCTCTAATGAAATGTGGAGTTGTCGGTAGACCTGAAAGCAGATTGTGTTGAGTTCAGTGTCTGGCGCTAACAGGAGGGCGTGTTCCTTGCGGGTGGGGGGGGGGGGGGGGGGGGGGTGTATTAAATCTGCATTTCCTCTCAATAGTGCCAAAGTGCTGCGATATGCAAAAGAAAAGGGACCAAATGCAGTTACCATCTGTGAAATAGTCAATAAAGCAATCTTCTTTTATTTACAGGTAATATTTCACTTCCAGAAATCCCATATAGTATTGTCACAGTCTGGGATCGTCCAATTAGTTTGAAACCATAAAAGTATTTTCTGACAACAAAGTGTCTCATCGCACAGCCGAGGGATGCTCTGATATCTCGTCATTTAGCAGCACTTCCTGTTCCAAAGTGTTCCCCGACATAAACAAAAACTATTGGGATGCTGTCACGGTCAAATTTTCAATCTTTTCCAATCATTTTCTGTGCAGCTTCAAATGTGACAATAAAAACCTTAAAAGACCATTTAACCATAAACCATCAAAATGACCCTGAAGCCCACGGATACAGATTTATGAGTTGAAAAATTCTTCCTTTTTTGTACAGCTGTACAATTCATATCAAAGGCAGGAACACCACTAAATGTAAGATTCACAATATGTTATTTTTCATGGCCGAGGAAAGTCCAATCAATATTTGTGAACATGGGCTACTCTTTCTTTCTCAAATCCAGAAACCAGAGAATTCAAAGATGTGATGAAACTAAAAAACAAGCAGCGATGTATGCAGCAAAAAAAAAAAAGTATATCCCGAACCTTGGTGTAAAGGTAAAAACAGTGTGTGTACAGGTGTCCTGTCCACTGTTCACTAAAAACCCTGTTCAAAACACTAAAAGTGAGAACCCCCCTGTGTGTCTCTGGCCACAGAGTAGCCGTTTGTGTTTGGCGATGCACTCAGCTGTGTTATCCCCGCCGGCCCCTGGCGTCCGGTTAGGAGAGGTGAGCGAGGAGTCGGCCCGCGATCGATGTCGGAACCAAACGGGCAATAAAATGAGTTTTTTGAGAAAAAGTGTGAATCACTGAGACCACGAGAGGTCCTTTGAGCATGCAGCTATATCAATATAACGCAGTTTGCTGCAGCACGATGCAAGATTTACTGTGGACAGACACAGAGTTGCACGCACGCACGCACGCACACACACACACACAATTAATGTATATGATTGCATGATTCTCCTGGCACAGATAAAAGTAAAAGCCTTTTGTACTGACCCTGACCACAGCTGCTTTGAAACTTATCAAAACTTGGTTAACATTCTTAAAGATGTCTAGATTCCATATTACAGTTAAATGCCCTGGCATGAACTGTGTGTTGAAATATAATCATTAAAATCCTCACACACACACACGCAACCGAGACATCTGAAGACCAACACTTTCCACTCGAGCTTTAACCTCGGTGTCTAGACATTTAAAGGGCCTTCGAATCAATTCAGCGCCTGCTGAGATGTATATGTTTTTATTTACACCGCAAGAACGCTGAGACTGAAGCGACATGTCGCCTCACAGCTTTGATGATCCCACGTTTTTTATATATATATATTTATTGTTGCATTTTGCAAGCCATCAACTAGGGATGCAACGATACCATTTTTTACAAACCGATACGATACCGATATTTTTATTTGTGTACTTGCCGATACCGAGTACCGATACCGATACTTCTTAAATTTGGTCTCCATGAAAGTGCAATTAATTTGGAGGCAGATTTTATTTTATCCTCTGCAGATTATGTCAAGCCTATAGTACAAAATTAACAGAAGGCTATCCCAAGCTTTAAACTTCTTGTGGAAGTCCCTCTAATGTCGGACCATAAAACGCCCCGTGTCCGGGTTCATAATGTAAGCGATAATATTAGGTATGAGCAATTATATAGGAAGCTGTGTTCCAAGTTATGTTTCCGGTGCTTTTATTGTGGAGGGAGAAACGGAAAGGAAAAGAGTGGAATTGTGGGATATACGTGTGTGAAGGAGATAAAAAAGTGGTTCAAGTTACCCTGCAGCGTGTTTTCATTTTATTAGAATTACAAATATAGACACACAACAGACACTCGGCTACAATAATATCATCCGTAGCCGCACAACAGCGTCTGAATGAGGCCGCTGCCAGCGCTACTTCGGGTGGATCAGCAGCCGTTTGATTCAAACCGGCAGGACGGCGGTGATGACGCGCAGAGCTTCTCAATTATAGATGTATTAAATATGGAAAATTTCAACTCTCGCGTCTAACGTGCCGCCGGCGTAAATTTGCGTCTGTCGCAACCACACGCGTCTGTGCATAGACTTTACATGTAATCTGGTCGCGCGAAACATTTGCGTCGCGTTGGGACGGACTGATTACAAGTAACTCCGGGGCTGTCAGCCACTAACAAGAGCACTAATATGAGCACTAATATGTCATCCACACATATGCAACACCGGTTAATAAGCACAATATCGATAAAGTCTTGTATTGTACTCGCGTCTCACTTTTCTCCTGTCTATTGAAAGAAGTGAGCGCTGCGTAGCGAGGATCCAAGATGGCGGCTCCAGATTCTGCTGTTGAGACAAACTGGCCATCTGATTGGACGGCAAAACAACTTGGATAGCGTGATTGGCTGCTCAGAAGTTGAGACTGTTGAGACAGTTGAGACAGAGAAGAGTGTCTCCGGCTCCGCCACGGGGTTGCTTCTCCACAAAGCGCGACCAGTTTGTTGTAGTGAAATACTGTTGAGTGAGTATCGGTTATTGGTATCGGCCATTGAAACCGATGCGAGTACGAGTATTTAACGCAGTATCGACCACCGGTATCGGTGCATCCCTACCATCAACCCTCAACTCCGCAGTGAAAGCAAAAGGTAACAATCAGCACAGAGTTACCCCCGGCATCACGGAGATGCTTCTCTTTGAGCTTTTGCGTCAATTTGAAGTAAAAATATATAAATATAAAATCCCACTTCCTCATTTGCGGTGTGTGGGACGTCTGTCCGGGTAACTCAGCCGCCTGCTGGCAGCTCCTGCATTTATGCATTAAATCTCAGACTTTCTCCTTCGAACTCTGATTAAATTTGTGTCACTCTCCTCGTTGTTTTGCACTTAATACTAAAGCGTCGAGTCTGTGTGGCTTCGTGGGCACCGGCGCTGAACTCGAATCATAGAAAGTTGTTTGAGGGAGGTAAAGACGGGTCCATGCGCTCAGAGGCGTCATGCTGTCACTTAGCGGCGTGGCTTTCTTCCTCACAGCCTGCCATGGGTATTGATTTCTGGCCCTCAGCTTCCAGACAAGTGACTGGTTTTCTCTGGTATTCAGCTGTGACACTATAAAGTGGATGGTCTATATATTTTTATATATATATTTTTTTTTTACAGAAATACAGCCAAGTGCTTCAAGACTGATGAAAGCTGTGACTGCCGACATTTCTGTGGCGTCTTCACAAAATGACATTTTGTTTTTCCTTTACTTTACTGTGGCTGGAGGTTTTCATAACAAACTCTGGCAAAACAGGATCAGTCACTTTCAAAAAGTCTTGAACCCAGAAGACAATGTCAAGATACCAGAGAACAGTTTGAGGAAAAAGGAGCCTTATTTTAGGAAATGAAAGCAATATCTTCAACTTTTTTTTTTTTTGTGTGTTTTTCATTCTTCTGATGGGAAGTTTTGTAGCCGGGCTAATAAAAATACTGATAGATTCATCTGATAAAACCATAAGATATAAATATATATATGGTTTAAATGTGCGATAATCTTTTCAATCTTTTTCATTCAATTCAACCTTTAGATATTTCGCAAAAAAATAATTTGGGAATTAGCGCATTACCATTAATCTTCTCATTGTGGTCTGATTAATAGTAAATCCATAAAAAAGACATGTTTTCTTCCACCACTTCAATGCAGAGAGAGGATAGCGATGCTTTGGGTCCGTTGTGTTCACTCAATCTGAGGTAATATCCATTAGTCTTGGTATTTCTCATATTTTACTGTTGAAGTGTGCTTCAATTAATCTCTCGGATAATAATTCACTTCCAGCACCAGAGGCGTCACTGTCATCATTTCCACCTGATTTATCAGATTGTTCAGACAAATGCAAGGAATGGTGATGAATTAAAAGACCGGAAAAGATTGCCGTTGAGGTGGGCTGCAGATCTTTTATTATGCTGATGGTTATTAAGACTACTTCACATGGGGTATTTCAACTTCTTTGAAACGTCAGCCTTCCCTCGTTTCCCTGCGACGATCAATAGAGTTCATCTAATCTCTTTTCTTCAAATAGCCCGAAGCCTTTGTCGGGCATCTTGCACAACTGCTCACTCAACAGGTATTCAATGAAGAATATCTGGCACGAACCACCGAGCAGAAGCTCGTGGTCGGGTCAAATGAGGATACCGTTTCAATCAAAGCAACTTCTAATGCATGGCGATAGAGGTGGTTTAGGGCTGAAAATGAATACCTTAAAAAAGTTCAGAGAAAGACCGATAACTGTGCCAGTTGTAATACTCGTGGTCAAAGCAGCAATGATACCAAATAAAAGTTTGGAAAGTACAAGAACTCACAATTTAGAGAAATGACCTCTTGTGAGTGTGATTCTTATTTAATTGGATTATTGATACCGATATGCGAGTAGCATTTTATTGTGATAGTTGATCGAGGTGCAAGCTACCGCTCGTGTCGCTCAATCCGTAACGCCAATGCATCATATTTATTAAGCTCATATGTCTAATATTTTGAAAGAGGGAAAAATGTCCCATAAATTAGAGTGAAAGCTTGAAATAAAATGAAAAGGTCAAAGTGCAAATACAAAAGTAACATATTTGTAATCCGTTTTATTCCACTAGTCCCCGATGGAGTCTGAGCTAAATGTATTAATTCTGTATTACATTTAGTTTGAGCTAAACGTTGACATTCATTCAACGTTGTCTATTCATTCTGTTTGAACCCCGTGTTTCTGCACATTTGCAGCTAAAAATTAAGCTCCACTAGTACTTGAATAAGATTCCAGTAATAAAGGCATCGTATCATTTCCGACTGGTGTGATCCAAATGTTTCCAACAAGTCCAGAGCGTTGGAAAGTCAAAATTTATTTAGAAAGATCGAATTTCCAAAATTCCCCCAAAACACCACAAATGTTTTTCAAGAATAACATTTTCACTGCAGTCAAACATCTTTAAATCTTAATATCTAACAAGACCGTAAATTATATTTATATACCCACAAAAACAAATTATCTATTTTTGCAAACCTTTTATTACATTAAAAGTTTTAGTCGAAAAGCTAAATTGGAGTTTTGAATAAAGACCAAGAGAAGATGTTCAGCACAGCCCGACATTCAGCAGAGAACAACCACACTAACTGTAGCCTTTAAAAACCCTTCTGGCATTTCATGTCAACGTTAAGTTCTTAAAAGGCTGATCTTTAAAAGTTAACTAAATCTTTTGAGGAGCACAAGAAAAATAAAGGACTTTAATTAAATGATATATGATTTGACTACCTGCCCCTTCAGTTTCGTTTCGTTTAGCTCAAAAGTAGCCGAGGGGTTACACGCAACTTCTCAAAGACACAGCTATTAAAATATGTAGCATACACGACATTCACACGTCTGCAGCTCTGAATTGCTGCCGCTCTTATTTTACCTTCCAGTTGTGCGGGAGACTGTGGCTCAGTGCAGGGTCGTCCTTCAATCAGAGGATCGGCGGTTCGATCCCCGGCTCTGCTAGCTCATGTCAATGTGTCCTTGAGCAAGACTCTTAACCCCAAATTGTTCCCATAGCTGTGCATACGGTGTTTATGCATGTGTGTGAATGTTAGTTAGGCCTGATGGGCGGGTGGAACCTTGGCCCCGCCCATCAGTGAATGAATGGGTGTAAACGGGTGAATAATGACAAGAAGTATTTGAGTGATTAGAAGACTAGAAAAAATAAGTGCATTTACCATGTAAAGAACTTGGTTAGGTTGAGAATCAGGCTTTGGATTAAAGTACTACTTAAAATAAATCAATGTTGACTTATGTAAACATCCACATGCATAACTGTATCGCTCTTTGTACTACTTCAGTCTAATTCTCCTGTACGCCGCCATAAGTACGGCCACCCACGACTTGGGAGTAGATATGAGCATTATGGGATGTCTTCACCAGAACACCCATGTCTCCGACACTCAGCGACAGCTTACTGTTTGCACACGTGTCAGAACAATGAAAGCCGTCTTTTTCACTTATGCGTAATCCTCCCTTTGACCTCGAGAGTCCGTAACGTACTCAGCAGGATGAGTTCAGCTCCAGCTGCCAAACGCCGTGTAAGATGTCTGCGGCTATGTCATATTTAATAACTTATCCACAGCCAACGTTTACTTTGCTAATGCCAGTGATGTATATTGGATGCGTTCGACAGCCACATAAGTGCTGACGCGCCGTCATAATTTTCTGGAAAAGTGGGTGGAAGTGTGAGTTTAATAATTTCGCTTTGAGGAAGCAGACAAGCCTGTCGGACTGTACGGACAGAGAACGTAATTGAGTGTGTTATGTGTGGAATCTGCTCATTAATGTGTGACAGAGCATGTCAAGTAGATAGACCCTAGAATGTGTTATTATATTAAATAAATGCATTCTTAATTTAAAAAGGAGAAACAAAGGCCAATGCCTTCGACAATGTCAACAGGGCTGGCGACACATCAACACTTTATAATGTGTGAAAATAACTGCTGAGTTCAGTCTGATAGGCATTTTCTGAGTGCGCCGCAATCCTGTGGATGGTTACTGATTGCCTACACTGCTGGGTATTGGTGTCCGTTTCATTTGGTCTACGTAACTTTACTTCATTCTTCAACCCCCTGCGATCTAAAATTGATGTTTGTGCGTCTAAAATTAAAACACATTGCCAAGCTAGATGGGCACTCGTAGAGCGCGGACCTCCAGCGAGGCAGTTTCCAGAAGGGAAAAATAATGTGTGCAGCCGTCCTTTGATTTGGTGCCGCTCCAGATTGTAATGCGCTCTCGCTCGGCCCCATGCTGCAACCTTCCACCGAGAACCATGCTGTAGTTTTTCATAATTCATGCTGAAAAACAGACAAACAAAGTGAACTGAAATCACAACCTCCCTGGCAGAGGTACAGATACCAGCGCTCCATCATGCCTTTGTCTGATTTGTAGTCCAATTGGGACTCCCACAATAGTCATGGATCTGGAATAAAGGCCCTGTGGCAGACTGGATAGAGACAGATCTTGATAGCTTTTGCATTTTTCCTAAATAGGAAATATGAGCAACATTTAAATGTAAAAAGAAATGTTCCTTTATTTTCAGGTCAGCAGAATGACAGCGCAGCGGGAATAATACGTTACGACATATGGGGCTCAGTGTATAAGAATTTGCATAATGCGCCGTGACACAGAAGCTCCAGAGGATCTCATTTTCGCTCTCGAGTCTGTCCCGGGGCTAAACTACGTCAGGTTTTTATGACAGCTGCCAGTTCTGCATGTCCTGGTGTGGTGGTCCTCCGGTAGGGGTGAGCGCAGGTGCAACTGTGAGGAATTGATACCCGGACAGTTTTTGCCTCACTGAATCTCAAAACAACTCCCATTCATGCTCACTTAGCTCTGCTCGGTGTAGTGCATGTGTCGGGTGCATATAGTACACTGTACGCGTGTGTTTGTGTGTGTGGGAGTGAGAATTGAATTGCAGAAAATGTACTATATTTGCACTGTATATGATCAACTGACACTGTTTGAACTAAATGGAGCTTTTTGCTGCCTGCCAAATTATAGTAATGTACAGAGAGCAGAAATGTTTGTTCACAATTTCACAGCAATGCATGAAATGGTTGAGCTATTTCAGTCCGGAACAAACTAAATAAACCAATTTGATCATACAGATGCAGCCGTGTTCTGCATGATTGTCAATGCAATCAGTACATTCATGACACAGAGTGAGAATCGTGCAGGTGGCCAGTTTATAAGTAGATGGAAAGGGCCAGCTGGTGGATGCACACGCCCCTTTCTCCCCCTGCATCCCAACTGTCCCCGTGGTTCACAGCCAACTTGTCACCTAATAACATTGAGCTGTCTCCAACATCGAGCAGCAAATCTATCGTCAAAGCACCGCCGCATAATAGCCAAATGTGTTATCTTCACCCAAATTGAATGAATGCCATCTATAATCCGTAATTTGCTATAACGTAATATTGGATTTTTCAAAAATGCCTGTTGCTAGAGATGAAAACAAACTGGCCTCGCCGGCTCTGGAGCCAGAAAAGCACCAACTGGACTCTGAAGGGTAGAAAGACAAACAGGCAGACAGAGTTACCAAACAAAAAAGGAAGGAACCAGTTGGTCCTCTTGATTATTTCCCAATCTGCACTGGTTACGTTGATCATGGGATTGGTCTTGTGCGTTTATGTCTCCGTGACTCAGTGTACCTCACAGCTTTCTTCTTCACTTTTAGTATTTTGAGCTATGGGCTAACAAACTGCTCTGCAACCAGAGACACGGTGAGGGGAAACAGTTTGCATACTGTTACTGTTTTTGACAGTGTGTTTGGCTAAAGGCTAACAAAACTATTACTGCTGAGTACCTCTCGGCCATTGCTCTGCAGCCAGAGACACGGTGAGGGGAAACAGTTTGCATACTTTTACTGGTTTGGAAAGTGTGTTTGGCTAAAGGCTAACAGAACCGTACGCACACTGCTGAGTACCTCGCCGCCCACTCCTCCGTAACTATTGCTATGCAGGCAGACAGCTTGGTGAGTTTAATTTTGGTTTTGAACCAAAGACCATATGAATGTCTGCATACATTGCTGCATGTTTTTGACTTTTTGCGTTCTACAACACATTACAGCCAAGATGTGGAGATGACAAATTGTGGGTTGTATTCATTCAATCACTCAATGCAGCACTGGTCCTTGCAGACACAACTGCTGAAGATCAGCACTCTACTGAGTGCACCTTGAAGTTAAATATGGTTTTCCTTCAGTTTTGACGTTACAATTTAAAAAAAAAAAATATATATATATATATATATATCTGATTGTTCCACTCCTCAATCATTTGGGGATGTTGACAGTGTCATACTTTGTTGTATGTTTATAGTCCGGAACATAAGTCATCTCCCATGTAGATCTGACAAGAGTTACCTCCCACATGGCAAACATTGTGGTTTTCTGGTCCATTCGCCGTACAGTCAGGAGATTACTGCCTTTCGTGAAGCCCAGCAACACTACAGTCCTGGCGACGCTCAGGACCACCCTGCTGGCATCCACCATCATGCTGTTTCAAAGTCTGTTTGATCACACCCTATAAGCCCATGCACTGTAATCCGTTCACATGCAGAACAAGTGTGAGAAAGAAGTCGCTGCTGCATTCATTTGTTCATGTAATGTACTGTACTGCATCAGAAGAGCCGTGCTCTGTTTCGGTCTTTGAGTGCAGTTTCCTTGAATTAAAGCAGGTCAATGAATATGCATCGCTCTCACTTGAGTTCTGCAGGATGGGTTTGAGGAATAGACCCTCGACTACAGGTAATTGGCTCATGGATAGACTCATTAGGAATTTAAAATGTGTTGTTGAGTCAATGAAGAGCGTTAATAAATCCCTACTGCTTGCTATGATGAGGTTGCACTCATTTCTTTTTAACAGATATGTTATATTACCATTTATTTAAATTTTTCAACACTTTTTTTATTCTCTTTTTGCCGTGGTGGAATGCATGAAAAAAAATCCAAGAAATTATGGGATCACAGGGTGAGAAATTTATATACACATTGTCATTTTGTGGGTGAAGTATTTGCCCATAAATCTTTGCATGAGTTAGAGCTTTAATAAGTCAGAATAAGTAGCAGTTTAAAGATGCTGTAAGCTTGAGACTTCAATAAATGATCTGCACATACAGCATGTGTAGGCCCTTATATATTTTATGTCATGAATTGTTACATACATTTGTTCTCTCCGCTGCATAGTTCTTTTTTACACCGTAAAAGCATTTCTGAGTCCGCCAATCTCATTTTAAATCACTGTTGTAACGACTATCTGCCTCGAATGACCTTCTCTTAACTGCAGATGCTGGAGAATGTCCAATTTCGGTTCTTTCAGACCTAAGTGAAGCTTTCGTCATGGCTGATCGTGTTGCTTTATTGGGTCATCTTGAGATCTGGATGGTACTTTGGGTTAAGCATTAAGTTTCTTTTGGACCATTCTTACTAACAGATCATTGTCAATTAAAAAGGGAAAAGGCTTCCCTTCAAATGCTGTAATCGCCCTCAGGTCCCATTCTCTTCAGTCTGTACATGCTCCCTCTTGGCTGTGTCATTTGCAGGCTTCCTTTTGAATATATAGCACTGCATTGTACTCGAACTCAATTTAGACAAAGATCTTGGTATTGTGCCCTCTTACATCGAAACTGCACAACAGATTTTTGTTTAACCGAGGGTATTCAAGTTCTCGTGGAATCTGATATTAGGAAAAAGATTTTATTCACAAAAGGAGAAAGAAATAAAAGTCCCGTTTTAGAATTCATATATTGTAGACAATGGATATGTTGGCTTTATATGTCATCATCTGGTAATCGGAGTAGTGCTAGCAATGTTATGCCTCGATGGCAATGACAACCACGAGACAACAAGTTTCTGCGTGTTGTCCATTGTGCGTCCATCTGTCCGTCCGGTCCATTGTCTTTGAACATGGATCACCTGGAGGGAATTTCCTTAAGTTTGGTACAAACATCCACCAGCACTCAAGGATGAACTGATTAAATTGTGATGATTAAAAGGTCAAGGGTCACTGTGAAGTCACGTCCGCCCCTTTCTTGTGAACACAATATTGCAGGATTGTCTTAAGCAATTTTTTTTATATTTGACACAAACGTCCACTTGGACTCAAGATTGAAATGATAAGAATTTGGTGATAGTCACTGTGACATCACAAAACATATTTTTGGCCATAACTCAAGAATTCCTGTGCCGAAAAGGGCAATTTCAAATTGTATTTTGTCAAGCCAATAGAACCAGATTGAATATATATTACATTGATGTAAAGTCCAAAATTACTGGTTGGCTGAGGCATACAACGTGAGGCTGTAATTATTTTAACTTGTAGCTGCATCCCTATAGCATTGTCTTTGTAGTAGATTATTAATTTGTCTTGCCCTGTCAGTGTGAGGGTATTCCACATACACAATAAGCGTAGGCGGGTCTTGGAGATATTATCAGGGACCCGGCACTACCTCTGGCATAGAGACATCTTTTGCAAATCCATGGGAGGATAGTAATGTACTGCATTGCACTGCGTGGCGTCTCTTGCACTGTCCAAACAAACAAAAATAATTATACACAAAAAGGATATAGTTGGCACCAAACAATGGGACCTTTTGGCCCATACTTTGGCATCCATCCACTGGCTGCCAGTCAAATGATTTTAAGGCTTCACTGATCCTCTTTAAAGTTCAATGGGGGGTCTTGCCCTGAGATACAACGCTGACCTTTTAGTTGCCTATGAGCCCAAGTGCACTTTCAGATCCTCAGATGGGGCACTTCCGACTGCTCTCGAAGTCTGGCTTGAAATCGAGAACCAACCAAGCACTCGCTGTCAGAGATCCTCAACAGTCAAGGGCCCTGCTTTAGAAACGGAAGACTACTGAATAAATAGGACTTCTTTTATAAAGCAGCAAAGAGGGAACATACAGTGCCGAACACAGGGCACACACACCACGTTCACCCCTTTCTATTCTCTTTTTCAGAACAAGAGCTTGAAAACGAAACTACTTTCTGGACACAAGCGTTGCGACGCCTATGCTGAAGAGGTAAGGATTTCCAATTTGTACATTTTCTTTAAACACATACATAATTAATTCTCAGCTCCAGCTACTTCATTGTTCAGTGTTCATGGAAGAGGTGGGATTCATGGTAAAATATAGCGGATTCATTTAGTTCTCCTGTGAACAAGCAACATTAACAAAATTATAACTAACCAAGCAAATGTTGTCTTGGGCTCTTCATCCTTTTGGATCATTAACTTTCCTGTGATGAGAAAACTCTTTCACCAAAAAGATCCACTAAAGTCTACTCCTGTCGCTCTCACGCACAAGCTAACCCGCACACATGCTTGGTTTTGGCTGCCCAGTGAATCTCGGAACAACTCGTCTCTGACACTGAGCTCTTTGATGGCTGCACAGAGCAATCTCAAGAACTCAGGTTGTAGCGAGAGCTGCTTTGAGTACATTTTGCCGGTGTCATTTTTGCTGTCACCTACTTTTCCCTCTTTTTCTACTTCGGCTCTTCTGCCGGTTGTTACGGTCCCCGGCGTCCATCAAGGTTCACATATTCAAGCCTAGAGCTGAGCTTTGAACTGCTGCTTTTGCCTTCTTGCTGACCAATGCCTGTGCTGTAATTTAGCCATGCAGGATCTCACAAGGCAGCGGGTCCGGCGGGCGTCGTGAGGACATGCCCAAGTGAGTGCAGCTGCTGCTGTGTAATCGCTGGCTCAATAGTTATGCAGTTGTGCAGTTGGTGATCCATTTCCTAAAGCCAGGCGACCGTATGAGGAATAACTTTAGATTTAACAACACAGAGCAGCGTGGCGACGCAGACAGGTTGATCGATAGCCACCGTGTTGTGTAGATGGAGATTTTTCTTTTCAAAGACCCTGGGCTGGACCTCCCTTCGGGCAGGTGAGTCTTGGTCAATGCTACTGGAAACAATATCAACAAGGTTTTTGAACGGCAACGGTTTTTATTAGCTGACATTTTCAGGTGATGTTAAGGAATTCAATCTTTACCCTAAAAAAGAAAGGTTTGCCCTTAGATTACTAAAGTAATTAATGAAGCCTTAAACTTGCATTCTTTCTAATGGCCACCAGGGGGCAACTCCTATGCTTGCATTCAGAAATGTGATTGTATAGAAGTATATTTGAGAATGACCCTATTTCTCACTTTATTTATGACCTCAGTAAACATTGTAAGTCTTCTTCAATACAGCATGATGGGCATTTAGTAAATTATGGTCCTATTTAGAGTAAAGTAGACGATAAAGCCGAATATACTTACACCAAGGCCAACCTTATACAACCTTAACCTTTTCATAGTGTGTTTTAACTTCATGAAACATCAAATATAACCTTTTTGCTTGCCTAAAATATCCTATTCAGAGTTCAGTTGTAGTTGGTCCTTTGGTGCTCCTTCTGGTGGCAAAGAACCAAGATGGCAACGAGCAAAATGACAAACTCAAGGTATCAAAAACGTCTGTTACAAGTGACACAATTCTGATTATCATTAAAAATGTGAATGTGAACGGTCGATCCCTTCCCATAATAATGATGTTGGTCTAACATTATAAGCATTGGAAATGATGGACTAAATATACATGCAAACTGGAGCCAAAAGTTCCACAAAGAGAATTCAGTGTTTTGAAGCTTTTGATGTTGAAGAGCTTTTCACCGACTGTGAAGTCTGCTCCAATACTGAGGTCATGCTCGAGTTCCTGTTGAGACACGGGCAATTGGTGTGGAAGATTACAGGCTTCTTTTCTTCTGCAAACCCTCCTGATGAACACCCCTAATATTTCACGTAGCTTATCTTATCCAAGCCATCATCACATATTGAAACGCAGAGAATGATGATGGCACATTTCCACAAATGCAGCGAAGGCTGATTATAGAGCTTCAGGAAAAGGTTCTGAAAGGCCGTGAAGATGTCCTGATTGAAGTATCGGCCATCCGACGCACAGCCAGAATATTCTTGGCCACATCAAAGAGAATGATCTAAGTGGTGATAAAACTATTGGCTTTGTGCTTGTAGATGATAATGTGCTCATGTGTTGTTGTCCAGTGGTTTCTTTGTGCGAAGGGTTATTTCTGCAGAACTGGTATTAGGGCAACTAGACTTTGAGTTCCTTAGGGAACAAATTGCTAGCAGGATTTCCTGGAACACTGGAGGTCACTGACTTCAATTCCCCTGGGGAAGCTATAAAAACGAAGTAAATCAGTGAGAGGAACATTCTCACATGCGCCTACTTTCATCCTGGAAAGTTATTTATATTTTAAAAGGGTTGCGGTTAAGGACTGGACCTGTAATCACACTGTAATGGCTGCGGAGATCCACAAAGAGATGGATACTAAAGCTGCAAAACAAGCGCCGCGAGTGCAGATAATTGCAAACAATATTCTATCGTAAGTGTGTCTCATGGTGAAGGAGTAAGATACGCTTACTCAAACATAACTTCTGTTTATGGGGTAGAAATTACTATATCTTCTCTGTATGGAACCATTAGGGAAGAGGGTTTTTTTATTGATCTATTACACTGTTCACTGATGCGGATGTCAATCCAAAACATTAAAAGTTGAAGAACATGTTTCCACTGAAACTTTTCTCAGATGCGGTCTGGAAATTCTGTCTTTGTGCTCCAAGGATTGTTTCAATTACGACTTCCTCTTCATCTTTGGATCTTAAAATAGGGCTTTGAAGCCATGTCCAAGAACTGAGATTAGGCCAGATCGTTTTTAGCGGGCCTTGGATAAACTCTCTAAGTGTAAGCTCCTTGTGTTGCACACAATACATTTCAAGACTGTGTATGAGTAAACAGCCGCTGTCCTTTTAGTTGTGATTTGCGTTCTCATTTTGTGAAAATTGGCTTTGGGAATTCCCGCGTTTACATATTGGAATACATTTAATTTGGTGTGGTAATCGTTTTTTAGAAAGCTGCTTCAACTTGTGCTCCGCTCGCTGTGCGAGGTGGAGGATCAGGATTTGTGAACTTAATCTGTGTTGTGACACAAGACACAAAATTGCATGTTAACAACACCGTAAAGGAGGTTGTACGGTTGCTGTGACAGTAATATGCCTGAGCCGCTCCGGTTTTATCCACTGACTGTAAGATATATAACTTGGGTGATGATACCTGGAGTCCAGAACAAATGGGTTTTCATTAGAAAATAATACAAGTTATCATTAAAAGACGTATCCGCAAAATGATAATGTTATGCTTTTGGACGATTTCCTGATCTAGGAATTGGCTTTTTAGGAGTGATGGCTCAGACTGGGTTGGTGTGACTGCTCATCACCACTCGGTTGGGTTGCACTTTGCTCATTATCTTTATGATTAATCAATAAATCATTCGATGCAAAATGTAAAAAAAATACCTCACAATTTCCTAAAAGCCCTGACATCTGTAAAGTGCTTCGTTTTGAGAAAACAACCCAAAGTTATTCAGTTTACATTCACTAAAAAGTAGCAAATACTCACAATTGAGAAGCTTAAACCAAGGAATATTAAGCTTTTTTTTTTTTTTAAAGAAAAGCCAAATAATTCAATAAGATAGTGACATTAATTTGCTGCGGTATTGTTTCCGCTCTGGTAAAGGAACATCATCATTTAATGTAATGTCATATGTTCAACTATATTAAATAACAATACCATTATATCCAACTTCAAAGAATCTAATTATTATTGTGCTGCTATCATTTGGCCTTTTTAACCTTCTTAGTGAGAATGTGGAGCTTAAGGAATAGTCAAACGTGCCGAATCCGGTCAGTTGGTTCAAACTATTTTCATCCATTTGGGCGTGAGGAGCCGTTTGGACTCCGTTTGCCGCTCTGAGGGTTAACAGGGCCGGGGAGACTCGTGGCCTCATTATTCCATCTGCCACTGCTTCATTAAAGAGAATTCAGGGATGTTGCACTAAAATGATTTCAAGTGATTAATAATGGTTCCTTTCTGGAAATCCACCGATACCGCATATGGTAGGATGGATGGATGGAAGCACTCGTCCGTGCTCATTTCCGTTCTGAATCTCAAACAGCACAGAAAGACAGTGGGTGGATCGGCCATGTTCACACGTGATCGCATGGACGCCTGGAAAAGGGTAGCGCGAGCTTAGTGGGGTTCAGTCAGGGCTCAGTCGGGTGTTTTTTCACTTCGCCAATCATGAACTCTTCCCAAAACCAGCGCTCCATATGAATTGGAAAGGACGCTCACCGGGTCTCTGCAGCCGGTGAAGCCGCTGCCATACCTGTCTATTGTTTTTTAACTCATTGGGAAAGGAATGGCATGACCTTTCTGACCCGGACGACGATGTCCTCAAGGGAAAAGCAATCGGAGCGCTTAGAGTCAAAGTCGAGGTTAACACCTTTCAGCGAGGGGCATTATGGGATGTCGTTTAATCTGGAGCAAATTCCTCACTTGTTTCCTACTCCGTCAAATGCATTGCTGCTCATAATTTGGATGAAGGATCGTTGTTTATACAGTTCCACCATTCCAGCACCGTTATCACGAGAATCGTTTCATTCTTACAAAAGCATCTCGTAAAACTGAACCGTGTGGAGATGAAATCCAAACCCACTGGATTTCGGAAGGATTTCCTGTAATAACGGATTTCAAGGCAAATGGCCTCGCTTGATTCATTCTGCAGAATCCTTTTGAATGCCATTATCATCCAGTTTATTTTGGGGCCATAATTCAAGCAGATCACATCGCCTTTGTTAACGAAGCATCCGGTATTTATTTATTATTATGTATTTATTAATACGCTTTGGATGTGTGTGTGCGTGAGAGAGAGAAGGAGGGAAAGGAGTACGATATGTTCTGTGCTCAAATCATTCTTTATTCTTGCTCTAATACATATCTAAAATGAGTCGAAGATCCCATATAGGTGATAGGTCAAATTCTAATATCTGAATCTAAGATATTATCGTGTTTCTGAGATGGGCTATTTTTCAACGTTGTACAGGGAGATAAATCGAATTGTTACTCGCTGCATTATTTATGTTAACAGTAAACGTATCGGAGATGATAAGATTAGGTGTGGGAACGAGGCGTTACCACAGTTGGGTCGCCGTGTCGGCCCTCGTCCTTTTGTGTCTCTCCCAGTGTGCATCAATTATTCATGCGTTCTTTATCGTTTCATCTTCTGTCCGAACAGGAAGCAGCAAAGAGATGACATGCAAGTCATGTCATTCGTAATATAATGCAAAAATACACACATGAATGTTGTATTTCTACTACTTTTCGTTGCTACACCTACAAAAAGTAATGCACTGTAATTGTAAAAGGACACATCGATGCCACCGATCCTCTGATTGAAAGACAGATCTGCTAACAACTGATCAGGTGCACAGACGGCACAAACACAACCAGAGCTGCTCTTTGCCAAAAGCAAGACAATGTTCGTCAGTAACAGTGTAAGTCAATTGCTACTTGTCATCCTGACATGAAGCCTTGACGGCGTCAACAAAGGATGAATAGAAACATTAGAAAGGCATCGGTGCCGACGACTCGTATTACACTTGTGACGGTTTCTCGTCTACCTTTGATGTTCCCTTCGTGACCAAACCGAACTCTGCCCGTCTCGACTCGATTACCCTTTTTTTATTTTATTTTTTTATCATCTCTATGTTTCCAATCCGAGACGCGCTCACACACTGTGTCATATATACTGCAGGCTATCTGAACTTGGATAATGAGAAACCCTTAGAGCCTGTGCTGCCATACGTTAGAAGATCTGCCTTTTTAGATGCAGAACTGGATGGGGCGGCTGCAGCTTTAAGTTATTGATACCGACTGAAAATGAAAGGATGAAAGAAATCCATGTTTTGTAATTCAGGCCAGTTAATTGGACATGTGCAAAAAGCATGTCGCTGTGTTATTTGAAGAAAGGAAATGTGCCAAGATAAGGGCGAAGAAATGTAAAGATGTATAGATTTTGTTGCATTTTCCGTTGCTTTCATATTGATTTCCATTATTTAACAATGACTAAGAATATGCATGTTATCCTTGTGCCTCGGTCTCTGGACCCGCCCAGCACCAAAAGACGGTCATAATTAGCGCCTAGCTGGTTAACACAGTGCCGCATTTAGCAGCTACAGAGACAGGAGCTACAAGAAGAACGAATATTGGATTTATTTTGACAGGTCCACACAAACATGACTGCAATTGAATGCTAATGTGTGTCTGCCGAATGAGTGAATAACCCACTGGTTGCCAACGTTCATCCACTAAATGGACCAAAGATAAGTTAAAGAAAGTTTTGCATGATATATATGTCTCTATATATAAATATGATATATATGTCTCTATATATAAATATATATAGATATAATGTGATATGGCAGTACAACACTGAGTTAGCAGGGTTTAAGTCCAGAACAACTGACACTAAACATGAGTGAATAAATCCCTAAAACATCCTCTCTAATATATTATAATCTCAGAAGACCAAATCCCCACAGTGCTTCCTCTCTGCTTGCACACACGTGGACACGGCTGTCCTTGGGATAGACAGCAGGAATTTGACAGTTTTTTTTTTCAGCAATCTCACAAGGACGATGACTCAAAGCGATGCATCGCCTGAATATTTTTCATAAAAGTTACGGAGAGCCGTTAACCCATAAGACACCGAGTTTATGAAAGACCGTACCGCTGTATTTTGTTTGGCTTGCAGGGCTCCACCCTCGCAGGACTCGAACCATCAGGAACAACAAGGCGGAGATGCCGCTGTGATTCTCTCGGGCCGAGGAGACGGCTCACATGATTTATTTCCGAGTAAATAATAGCTTGATGCTCGGGAAAGTCTGACAGCTCAGCACATTTAGAGATTCAGATATTTGCATTTAGCAGTCAACACTCGGTTCTGTAGCCTTTTTAATATCATTCATTCCATTCCCAGGGAATGTCTCCAAAAGCTCCACTTAACCGATACAAATACAATTAATTCATTAGCATCTCATGTTACGACCCGGGCCACGGAAAAACCTTACGTAACGATCGCAAATCCAATATGTGGCTCGCCCTCTGTGAGTTGGGAGTTAGGAAGTTAGCTCTGTGTTTATTTAACCTCACAGTCTTATTTCATGAGGGTGCCCCGGGATGCAATTTCTGAATCCAGTTACACATGACATGAGATGGGTGTCTTGGGACATGGAAGCACCCTGAGAAGAGCAATAACAAGATAAAGACTCGTGAAATAAATAAATAAAGGCGCAGGTGCTCTTGTCAAGTACACAAACCCCTTTGAAGTGAATTTGTCCCTCAGCGTCGTGCTTCTTGTGCTTCGGTGAAAGATTAGACCTAGATGTCAAACTTTTACTGCCTGTGTCGAGGAAGTACAGAGATAGATAGGAAGGAAGCGTGGGAGGTTTATAGAGATAGACAGTCGACTAGAAAGAAAGAGATAGACGGCCGATCGATAGAAAGAGATGGATAAGACAGATATGGTAGCAAAAAAGAGATACGAGTCATGTTTCCTTCCTAATGTAGTGCACATTTTTCGCAAAATTTGCAGGAAATGCAAATTCTCCAGTCGGTTGTTACTTAACCGTTGCAGCAGATGAGGGGACTAATCCTTACCTCTTTGTTTGTGATTCCTTCGTTGTTGTCTCTTTGGTGAAGCTGAAGCTTTTATTCTGTGTAAAGAGCTCCATAAAGAATTCAGAGCAAATCTACGATTGAGGGATTGTCTCCACACAGCTCTCAACATAGCGACGCCAACAGCGCAAACAACAGTGCTGACAGAGCAGTGTTTACAGGATTCTGATTCCAATTACAACTTTGTACATTTAGTTGTTATTTTAATCAATATTGGGGATTTTGGGGACTTTTTGTGGGTAATTTTATGTTTCCACGTTTATGGTGTTTCATGCACAAAATTAACACACAAAACAGGTGGATAGAAAGTCACCTACACCCAGATACAGAGGAGGATATGTAGATAGATAGATAGATAGATAGATAGATAGCTAGATAGATATATTGGGGGGGGGGGAAACAACATATACAGTAAATAAGTTGTAAATAGGTTTCATATAAAAGAACCAATAAATCCTCATGACTGAAATTTGGTTCTAATGGGGTCAAGGCCATGTTATTTGCATACCAAATGAATCCCGTTACAGTCCTGCATGGCTTCACATTAATATCTATAAGAATCGCTCCTGACTGCAGAGTCCTGTGGAGGCTCACGTGTTCACGCTCTGAGGACGGCGGTGTATCAAGCCATCCAGGAGGCAGCCTCTGTGCTCCATGTGCCCACCGATGTGGAGCGGCAGAGTGAATGTCAGGCGGAGCTGGTCACTGTGTCTGTTTCGGGGGGGCGTCAGTAAGGATCTGCTTTGTGTGGTTGTGTGTGTGCGCACGGCTTACCGTTGGCAGGCGAGAGCCCGTCGTAGCCGAGGATGGCGCACGTGATGTGATGGTGGCGGTAATGTGTGTAGTAGGAGTGGGAATACAGGTTTAGACAGTGGGCGAGAAGCCAGTGCGTGACTGCATCATTGTGTGGACTATACAGTTCAGTGAAGGGGAGATTTGATATTTTCTTCCTCTCAGTAGAGCCTTCCTTTAAGCCAGAGCTTTGCCCAGGGAACACTCACAAAGGCTGCAGCTGGCAGAATCCTGCTACGTGATCTAAAACCAATTCCGCTATTTGAATAAGCTAACACTTATTTTCTTATCTTCCCCTTGCAGTCGAAAAAAATCCAGGCTCAACTGAAAGAACTGCGGTACGGGAAAAAGGATTTAATTTTTAAGGTAAGTTCAAACTGAAGGGGGGGGGGGGCGACGGGGGGTTGTCTTTACAGTAGCTCCAGACCAGGGGTAAACGGGTACTTCAGACCACCTTGAAAAGGATGATCCCATCACAGGAGGTACTCCAATTATTTCAGTCCGCAATTACAAAGTCCCTCCCAGTCCGTGGCGTGACAAGCCAATTGGCCAGCGATTAGTCCAAACACCGCCATCCTGTCTGCCGATTCCCTTTCAATGAGATCCGTGTAAAGCCAAAATAAGACGTACGCGCTGGATGAAGCTTATACAGATTTATGGCTAAAATCATGAAATGGAATCTTTAAGACTCAAATGCAGATGGCATCATGCATCGCTATATTCCAGTGAGCACCGTGTATTATGGTGGTGGGAAACCGATAAGACCTGCAGTGAGATTACCCCCCCTGGAAAGACCTTCTGAGATGGCTGAACATTTTTTATTTTGATGTAATTGATACCCGTAGTTGAATTTGTGTCCAACCAACCCCAACAACTCGTCCAATCCCGTTGCTTGGTGAGAGCTCATAAGCTTCAAACTATTTGATACTCTTTTCAAAATAAACTTCTGTGTTTGCAGGAAGTTAGGTCGAGGCCACAAACCCAACAACGTAGGTTTAGGATCCGAGCACGGTTGACGTGAACTTGACATTTGTTTGATCCGTCCACCATCTTGCTCTTTGTAGGTACAACGAACCTTGTTGGTCTTGCAAATATATTTGTTTGCCTCTGGCCTCAATATTTGGTACCCAGGCATCTGATTGTCAAACTTTTGGAGGTTACCTTTCATAAGTCTCAAATTACTACCACTAAAGTTTTTAATGGTCCATCGGAAATGCGTCTCCCCCTCATCATACTTCCTTTGCAAGCACCCGCACATACTCCACTGCCCCTTGAATTCCAACGAGGTAATATTTATTGGCATTTTCTGGCACATTGATCGACCTTTCTGGGCCTTGTTTGCGGCGTTAAAATATGGGTTGACATTTCCGCCAAGAACAATGTAATTTCTTAAATGTATGTTTTGATCCTTTTAAATCCATCATTTTCTAAATTTGAGTCAGACATAAATGAATAAATGGGAATCGGTTCTCACGGACTGAGTTCTTCGCCTGAACACACTGTCCTGGATGCCCTGTTACTTGTTCTATTTCGAGCCCGTGAATGATGGATGCATTGACTTGTTTGCTCGGTGTCACCGCTCGTAAATCGTTGTCTCTAAATTGCATCAGTCACCCACACAACACAACCTTATTGCTCAGTGTCCCCAAACATTTCATGTGGACCTTCAGAACATTATGTTCCGTGGTGATTTGCAGGTGCAGATGGATTAGGCTCATTTTATCATACTCTCTATTTTAAAACCAGCCATCTTTGGGAGATGACAGTCTGCTTTTTTTTCCCCCTGATGGAAAGGTCAGAAGGAAATGAATCATGCCTCTCTGAGCCCTCTTGCAAGTCCTGAACAACTCATATGTATTCCACATATGCTGTGATCAAAATCCCGGAGGGGGGGCGAGGGAGAAAGTGGAGAAGAGTCACTCCAGATTCGGAAATGTCATCAGCTTCTCATGGGGGGGATGTCAGTTAAGGCACCTTGACCGGGAAGCAGTCAAATTGGTTGTGACGGCTGTTGTACCGCATCAAACCGCATTTTTCAGCCCGTTGTCGAAGTACAACAAAGACAGGACAATCTCACAAGACGAAATAAAGAAACGTAAAAAAAAACCCAACTAATTGTTTTATCTTGGGAACAATTCAGCCTTTCTTAGAACTGACAGGTACAGCCATAAAAGACAAAGAACGGAAGAAAGAACAGAAAAAAAAGAAGAGGGTACTGTTTTTGACAGACGCAATAATGCAGAGTCACGAGCCTGTTCTCATTGCCAGGGCGTCAAATACCAACGCTTTGTCGAGCCCCTCTGCGTCTGATCCCAACACACTCTTTAGCGTCCGATGCGACAGGCTTTTAAAATACAATGTAAACCCAGGCAAGGCCTTAATATATGCTGAGAAAACCTGTGATCATATAGTTTAAAGACCAAAAAAAAGACTCACACTGGGTAAAATGGAGACAAATGTTCCAGACAGATTATAGATATGTTATTATATAACAAATTATTTTAAAGTTACGAGCTTTCCTGATTTATATTGCCATACCATGATGCCTTTCCTGAACCTCACTAAGAGATTGTGTTGCCTAAACTCAAGCAAGTGTTTCTTGTTTGAATTCACAACACCGCTGTGTTTACTGCGACCTCCTGGTCCGACGTGCCGGGCAATATAAAGTGATGTCGATGTCCCGGCCAGGTGTCCGTGTGTGACGAGTCGGGAGGGGAACGTTTCAGGATTCACAAGATGAAGACGTACACCGACAGTACCAGAGAAAGGAGCAGTTTCAATGTTGTCTTCAGGGGATCATTTGCATAAATAGTCCTTCCCATTTGAAGGACAACTTAAAAAAAGAGACCCAACTCCTTGAATCCAAACTCTGCAGTCCCAGCACATGACTGTAAACACTACACACAGGTTCCTCTTCACTTGCCAAAACATTAAAAACTTCAGAGAAACCGACGGTGCCATCCGCCGCGTTTCCCCCCACCCCCATGAGACTGAATTATTTTGGCAGTCGCATTCAAGCCCTCACATCTTCTTCACTCCTTCGGTCCACTTTTTAAATTTACCCCTGGAGCTGTTTCTCCTCCAGCTTAGAAAAAAAAATAGAAAAGAAAAGAAAATGGAAGGCTTGATTTAGCTGCATGCCTCGTCTAGCAGAGTGGCCAGTACCCTACTGACCCCACACCTCTATAATGGATTCAGCACAAAAATATGGAGCTTTAGACTTGGAGGCACTATCCCTGAAAGTCAACCCTTCTGGGTCAGTTCTCGTAGCACTATGATGCTGCGTGTAATGGACGGTAATGGTTCACCACTATAATGCTGCACATCCTTGTGTGTACACATGCGTCTTTAGATCCGTTAGCGGATGCGCTAAGAGCAGGCTGCACTTGTTTTTCCCTGTGCTTGGGAGCAGCACCGGACTCATTATTATTCATCACTCTACACTTTCTTAAAGCCATCCATTCGCACTCCCAATGCGTCGAAGACGGCAGCTCGGCCGGTGCCTCCTCGCCGGCTTGACACCGACGCCCGGAGGCAACGCTAAGTGTCTGTATGCGATGCACCGGGCTCGCAACAGACTCCAATTTAAAAGAAAACACACCCACACAGCCTTATTACACTCAGTATATAGTGTGAGACTGACTGAGCACCGAGCGCCAGAGGGGCGGTGGACGGGTCAGCTCATAGTGCTGCAGTCTGTATCGGTAGCATCCTCAGCATCTCCATGATCGCCAGTCTTTCTTTTGTACCTTACCAACCAGTTTACACACACATTTCACACACATTTTTGAATTTCCGTTACATGTGTAGAACATTTGTGATTTGTTTTGTTCATTTCAAGAGAAGCAAGCAGTGTTAGCTACTGCCACCTTACAAGCTAATCTAGCTAATCCCATCATTCCAGAGTGATGAACCAGTAACAACACACACCTTTTTAAAGGCAGAGGACCAACGGTACATTCATTAATAAGCCGTTTCTACCTCAGGACATATGCAGCATCTCCACGTCTTTGCTGAACTCTGTTGTAATAAGTAGGCAGCTGGACCTTTTGTTTTCATTAACCGCGCTATAGAACGACATATAACCAATAACAAACTGCTAATAGGCATCATAACCTCATAATATATTGTCTGCCAACTCTTGTTCCAACTCTCCACATAATGACGCTTGTTCAAGAACCCTTGACTTCACTTTCTAAGGCGCCTTTGGTGGTTAATGTTGTAGTCAAACAAAAACACTTTCTTAGGTTGAGGGACCAAAACCACTTAGTTAGGTTTAGGAAAAACATCATGATTTGGCTTAGAATATGTACATCAAATTACATTACATTATATTTATCTGAGGCTTTTATCCAAAGAGACTTACATGATATACAGTAGACAGTAGACACAGCAACGGTGAGCAATTAGGGTTAAGTGTCTTGCTCAAGGACACATTGACATGGACTAGCGGAGCCGGGGATCGAACCACCGATCTTCTGATTGAAAGACAGACCTGCTAACCACTGATCCACAGTCGCCCCATATAAGTAAAAAGTTAAACCATGTAACATGTATGCATAATAACCTAACTTTAAAGTAACTCAACAATATCTTGAGACAAAAACGTCGGTCTCCTGGGTGAAAGTCCTGTGTTTGCGTGGCCCATTCACCGCCACTCCCTCCTGCCCTGTGCGTAATGTTTCAGTCCGAATACTCTGGGTGTCTTTTTAATGTGGCGACTGGATTTGCATTGTAGTGACTTGAAAGCCGCCTCGTGCAGACGCTAAAGGGTACCTTGTGCGTTGTCCAGTGCCAAGATGCATGCCAGGACGTTGGCATTTGATGCCCTGGAAATGAGTGCAGGCGGTCCACTGCCAGAACTGTAATAGCAAATATCAAATAAATGTTACAAGTCCCTTTTGAAATTGGACTATTTTCTTTTTTTTTGCAAGTAACCTTCAGGATCCCATTATGCTGAAAATAATCCAAACATGTATCAGTGAATACTTATGCCTCCATTTGCCATTTGCCACAATGAGATCATGTGCATTCCTTTGTGTTGATGATTAAAGTATTGTTCCCCCAAAACTTGTATTACCTTTGGATCCCCTCTCGAGCGCATAGCCCGACAGCTACAAATGACTTTGTGCGGTTGTCCTGAGCTCCCTGCAAAATGGATTAAAAGCAAAATAGATATTCTGAGAGAAAGATTTGGTTTCTTTGGCTTCTTCCAACAGCCGTCGTGGTGAATGTTGCCCCGTCCTTGACGGTCACTGCATGACTCGTCTATCATGGAGAACTTAGACATCCTTGTGTCAGACGTGTTCATCATTTAAAACGACCACTTTTGCTGACGGAAATCTGGATGAAATGAGATGAATGGCAAACACGCCACGAGTTCCCACGAAGCTCCCCGAGGAACCCCGGAAGTCTTTCAAACTCTCCAGGAAACATCAGTCAGTCTCATCCCCCATGTCGGGAATCCCAAACACTGTTTTCCCCCCCAGAAGATTGTGGATGCTGTTTGATGGGATATCTGACCTTGGGAGTTTCAGAGTGTTTGCCCATGCAGAGGCCAGTAAAAGACACCCAGCAAAGGTTCATGGCTCAAAGAAAGCATGACAATAATAATAATTATTATTATTAAAATACAAGTTTCTGTAACGCCCAGACCCACAATGTATTTTTAAACATACTTATAATCTGCTTATAGCACTGTATGATCATGAGAAGTCAACAATATACATAAAGCTGCATAGCAATAATCAAAACACATGCTGAAATATTTTATAAAGATTTATAACGTCAATTTTCATAATACTTGATAATTGCTGGAATAGGTATACATTAATACATATATAATTCATTATATTTGCACCATGCAATTTATTATCACTGCTTACAATGTGTTGAAATCACTATAAATTAAAGTTAGTGAAGTATAATAAATATTATTATTATTATTAAATACAACATGTGGGTTTTTCTTGCTTACACTTTTAATTGTATTTCACTTTACATCAGAGTAACATGTAATCCTGTTATAATGCATTACAACAGTGATTAGAATACATTGTAAAAAGATAATAAAATAAAAATATGAAAAATATTATACACTATGATCCTCAAAGCGTATTACAGCGTCTTGTTTCTGCTCACATAAATTCAAAAGCAGTTTAAAGTTAAAGCTGAATGGAAACAACATTTGAAAACATTTCCTCAAATGCAAAAAGTTTTTTTAATGCTCACTTGATGTGATTTGTCTTTGTCAAAAAAGAGTTGAGTCACTAAATGGATTTCTGACAATATTTAGGTCACATTTAAATAAAGTATTTAAATAACAAAAATTCTTCTCAGATGGAACTGTGGATCCCATATATTGGGTTATATTGACTCATTTACAGAACAAATGTATTTGGGTTTTCTATTGCACAGTTCAAAATATTTTAACAATGCCCTGCTCTTTTAAGGGTGCTCTTAAAACCCTGAACCCTCTAAAGGAGAGCGAATAAAAGGAAGGAACTATTTCCTTATACCCTTTTCCGGGTTCCTTGAAAACAGACCATAAGAAATATTGGACAAAACACTTCAGTGCTATTTTCATACCAAGAACGTATGGATACAACGCAGCCAGGATCCTGTGGAAAGACCCAGGGAACCACTGAGTGCTCAGTCCTTTAGCAGGGCTGAGTTATTGAGGAGGGTTGGGGATGGAGACGTGCCCAAAGCCAACGGAGCTGCTTTAAAAGTCCCGTCTTTCTTCAGGGGCAGCAGCTGATGGACCTGGAGCACAAGCTAACTGTAGCCAAGGAAGAGCTGGAGAAGACTGCGCTGGATAAGGTGAGTAACCCTGCTTCAATTATGATGTTATGTAATATTTATTTTAGGTTGTATACTTTTAACCCTAGGACACTAACGTTAAAATAGTAACACCATCACTAACGTAGGGTATGTTTCACCCGATATAATGTACCTGATAAAATATACTTCTATTAGCATCTATATATTCAAATACAACAATACAAGGCAAATTGAAGTACTCTTCTTTTATTTTACCCTATAGAACTTCTCATAAAACTAAAAACAGGTATCATGATGGGACCCTGAAAAAAGGTTCAAAATCAGGTAAAAAATGAGGAAATCGTCAATAAAACATGATTAAAAACATAAATAATGGAGCTATGAACTTGTTCTCTCGTGGAAAAGTCTCCTTCAATGGGAAAACCATCCGGAATGTTTTCACCCTCTATCACTAACGTAACACGTGAAGGTTGAAACAACCAGGGATTGGAGCAGAGAGACACGCCCACCTTCAATAGAGACACGCCCACATTCAGGAAAGACACGCCCACCTTCAATAACATCAGTGAGCAGCATGAAGCTACACAAGGACCCACGCAGCTCAGACAAAAGCAACACAATGAAAATAACGTAACCAGTAAAACTCACCCGACGTTAGCGTTCTAGGGTTAAACTAATGTTGTCTCTCTCATGTGACCCATTTAAACCCTGCAATGTCCAAGACTTCATTTGTTTTAATCATTTATACATAATATAAAATAAATGTAAAAGCTATTTTCATGGGAACCGATCTCATTATGGAAGCTCCGCTTCGACAGGTTGAACGCATGTAACACATATAATTCACGAGGCATAATGTTATTTTTATACAAGCTTATTGACACACTGTCGCTGGAGGCAAGTTGGATGAATTAAAAAATACATGTGGAGCAAAATGCTGCTGTGGAAAACAGGTGCTCAGCTCAGGAGTGGTAAAAGACACCAATCATTCTGTCCATTATTATTATTGATTAAAAGTAAATGATCTCTCGAGCATTACTTCGCTCGTATTGCTCTGAGCTCCGCCTCATGTCTCGCCTAACGACTGGAGTCCCTTTAAAGCAGCGCCAATGGCCTCCACACTCAAGACCAATCATGTGGACGGACGTGGGGAAGATGGTCCGGAGGGATTCAGGAGTGTGTGTGTGTGTGTGTGTGTGTGTGTGTGTGTGTGTGTGTGTGTGTGTGTGTGTGTGTGTGTGTGTGTGTGTGTGTGTGTGTGTGTGTGTGTGTGTGTGTGTGTGTGTGTGTGTGTGTGTGTGTGTGTGTGTGTGTGTGTGTGTGTGTGTGTGTGCGCCAATGTGATTTAAGAGGACATTTGGTATGAATACACACCAACATAAGCAGGACATCTGACATTAGCAGGACAGGGCCGGTGTCCTGCTAATTCTTGTAATAAAATAACAGTGTAGAAGTGTTTCTATGGGTGTAGATAGCTTAAATACCAAAAATCTCCAAAAGTCCTTTTAGTTCACATTTACCTGATTTTGTGTAAAATCTGTGTATCAGCACAGTGCCCCTGCTTTTGTTTTGCGGTACTGCACCCGCTCATGAATATATTCACACAGTGTATATTTCGGAGCTTCTGATTGGCTGGCGGTCAGATGTCCTGATAATTCAGGTTTTTATGAGAAAAACTGTGTAACTTAGATTTCAACACATGATCCTTTGTTAATCAAGACACTTCAGTTGCCACAACTGCAAAAGCAGTTGACTTACTAACTTAACATAACTAACTGATCACTCTACTATATATAAATAATTTTAGTTCTACAAAAATTATATTACATTTTTATTTCATAACAGTAAATACATTTTGCTATTAGACATACCAACTATACTTATAATATTGTAATTATTAGTATGGTAGAAGTAGTTATATTATATTATATACTTTGTATACTTAATTATACTGTATTATTACTAATACTACTATTATTACACTGCACATACCTTATACTATACTATACAGTTCTTTATTATACTACACCATGTTATTAAGATACAAAATACTTTATTAATCCCCCAGGTGGGGGAAACTGAGTGCCATCATACTTATAGGACAGACTACAGGTGAGATAATAGGAGAAGACTTCGACATCTCCAGGCAATACAAAATAAGGTGATAGCACAGCACCATAATACATATTGTAACTGTACTAGTAAATGACATCAACAGGCACACATTTATGAACACTAAGATTACCACCATTCTCAGTACAACCAACAACCTTGTCATCAATGTCAGACTATAATCTGAATCATCAATAGTAACAGTCAGAGCATCATACTCAAATGACTGCCTGAATCTCTGAAGAGCACCTGGACATAACACGCCTTCCACTAAAAGAGCTCTTTCCCTCGCTCAAAACATTGAACATTGGATCGTCATTTTGCATAACTCTCTGGAGCTTCCCCACATCTAACGAGTCAGGGGACAAGCCAATCAGCCTGATCAGATTGCTGATGTTGTTGTTCCTGTACTTTAAGCCTCTGACACTTGCTTAAATACTTTGATAAAACACTTGCATGATGAATTTCAGTCCAGCCAATTATCCACGACACCTGAGTAGTTACAAGAGGAAACCAACTCAAAGGCCTCACCTTTACTCAGAATAGGGATCAATGCAGCCTTTTTCTTATGCCGTTTTTTTTTAGTAGAAGTGTTGTCCGTCACTACTTTCACCAAAATGAGAGAGGAACTGAGACTTTATGGGACTGAGGAATGACTTCATACTATAGATCAAGCTTCATGGGGTGTGTGCAAATGAAAAATGAACATTATAACTATATTATTTACTATATATTTGAGTCAAAATATGTACTAAAAAGAAAAACAAACTATTTACTATGTTTTACTACTTTTCACGTAATCACGTAGGGGTTCACAGAGCAAGGGAGTGGGAACTCCAGACTCTGGCGCAACAGCTGATTCATATTTCTGTGCCATTTTTGAGAAACCATAATCACATTCTGGGTTATTTTATAATGATATCACAGTCAGAATTTCAAAACATACAGATGTAAATAGATAATAAATAAGACAAATGCATTCCGCTGGTAGAAATCAATCCTGCGCGTATAAGCAGGACACAGAACACTATAAATACCACACTGTGCATAAATACTAAATGCAGTTTAACAGATAACAGACTACAGAGAACACATATCCGTTCTGACAGTGATGATAACTGTGTCTTTATTAGTATAAGTAGCTAGTAGTTTAACACCATTAAATCAACTGAAAATATTTTAAGTGGATTGTTATTGGAATGTTTGCTAAAAACTCTCTGGACCAGAAAACAACTCTGTTACACTGATCATGTGTACTGGAAACTGACCTCGCTTCACGTGAAGCGTCACGTGACGCTTCAGAGGAAAGTTAGTGAGTATGAAAAAGATTCGTGATGAGGACCATTAAAAGCTGTATATACTTGGGGCTGTCTTCGGCATGTGGCCGCTACCATTTGAGTTTTGCTTCAAATATAGTTAATCTTTTTGATGCAACTATTTATTTAGAAATTCTGTGATAATAATGAAGAATATAAATAAAACATTACCACCCCGTACGTTCAACAATACGACATATTGTAAATTTCCCCACTGTGGGACTAATAAAGGATTATTTTATTTTAGCTTATCTAATCCTTCCATCAGCAAAAAGTTAAAAGACCCCCCTCCCATTTTTTCTAACTTTGGTATGGTCCTCAAATCCTTCATTCTTCTGCAGCAAACCTGGCTGTCCTTTAATTCTCCAGAGTGAGGTGAAGGTCAAGGTAAGATGGTATTTAAACTATAAACACTCAAAAACTTCAAATATAGAAACTAGTTAGCCATGTTTAGTTTCATATTGGCGGCTTGTTGAAAGTGTTTTGAGCCAGATGTGACAAGACATGTGATGCTAATGCTAGCTTAGTTTAGAGACATGTGTCAGCATTTTTTTGGTCAGTAAATCTACAATTGTTATTTACAGGATTTATTAACATTACCATGGTAAGCATTTGTAGATATTAGGAGTCAGAAACACAGGAGTATTCTTTTCCTGCTAAATTGAGCTTCCATTAAAGTAAAGATAATGTACCATTAGCATGCTTTACTGATACAACAGGGTAACCTTGATGATGTTAGCATTACCATTATGGGGAGGAAAGCTTATTACTAGCTGATAAAATAGCTGATTTTGAGCATCAGCCTGGCCAACTGTTATTGAAAAAGTTCTATCACAGTTTGTGAATCAGTGTAAAGAGGTCAGTGAGCGAATCTGGAATCTGACATCTGACATGCTCGGATTCAGTTTATAAAATATCCAGATACATCTGCTAATTGCTGACTGTTACCTATGTTGTTACCTATGTTGCAGCCAGCTTGTCAGTCATGTGTTACTGCATCTCAGTGTTTATCTAAATGTACAGCCAATACATCTTTTGCATGCTACAGTGTCTCTTTAGTGATGGGGTTTCGACAGTGTCACAAACAGTGATAGTTACTCTGAACCATTTTTAATATGTCATGATGTATAAATCAAATCACATGTTGTGCAGTGACATTATTAACATCAGGTCTTTGCAGGCTATGGCAGCAGTGAGGCCCCGGAGGGCCAAGGTAAAACCGAAAGAAGAGGCTGCATATTATTCATCCTTGTGTAAAGACAAGTATGGATTTGATGTGAAATACATTAATGCATTCAAAGGTGAGTTGCCAAAGTATTTGTTTATCTGTCTTTAGAACAGGCCTATTTTTAATTATTGTTTTAACTTCATCACTTTTCCAAACTCATCCTCTTTTTATTGTTAGGTCGAGGAGTGTTCAGCTGCCGACCCTTTCAAAAAGAAGACTTTCTTATGGAATACAGAGGGGAAGTAATAACTAAGCGTGAATATGAAAACAGGCAAAAAGTGTACCATGATGCACTTGCGGTTTTCATGTTTGAATTTCGTTATAATGGACAACAGTTATGGTATGTGTCTTTTCTAAATGTGTCATTCACCCAGTGATACAAACTGCCATTTCTTACTCACTCCATGTTAGGAACAGTTATTGTAGTGGGTTATGTGGAAAAGGTAATGTTATTTATGTTTATTGTTGGATGAATATCCCTGTAACATGCCTTCATTTGCTAGTGTTTGGTATAAATACATAAATATTTATAAATATAACAGTTGTGTCTTTGTCATTTTAGTGTTGATGCTGCCAAAGAGGACGACTCCCTTGGGAGACTTGTCAATGACGATCATGTGAACCCAAACAGCAAAATGAAAACTATCACAGTGGATGGAAAGCCTCATCTGTGTCTATTTGCATTGAAGGACATCAATCAGGCGGAAGAGATCACATATAACTATGGAGATTCATATTGGCCATGGAGATGCAAGGTATTTACCAATTAAACTTCACCACCGCTCTTCTGTGTGATTGTACTCACGTAACACTGTTTTCACTGCAAAATCAAGCTGTACTATGTGGAGTAGTTTTTCCAATATGGTCGTGTCCTTTTTTGTCACATTACTTACCATTACTCTTGTTGTCGCTGAACACCAATTAATGTTATTCCAAATAACTGGTCATTGTTGTTAAGGTGATGATCTGTTACGGAACTATGAAGTGAACTTGCATCACCTTCAAGAACAGCCTCTGTGTGCAAAACGGAATGTTTAGTGATTAAACTTTGTCACTTTACCCAACAAGAGTTCAACTGAGACGGATCTTCACCAAGCTGATGTGGCTGTGTCATCTGAGTCCCTCAATGACGACATTCAAAAGGTAAATGAATTACCACTATATTAAAGTATGGACCTTACTGTTTCACTAGGAATGTGTGTTTTGTATTCAAAAGTATAGGATGCTTAAAATGATGCTGTGATATAAATGTTAGGCCATATCGCCCAGCCCTAACTCTGGGTAAATACTATTTGGGTTTTACTCTTCTGAATGCTTGGATGAATTCTCAAACTTAATTTGTTAACTCACAATAGCATGCATGTATTGTCATTCCTTCAATACATGTATGTCTTCTTAATCCAGAACATCCTTGGTATGCAAAATGTAATGTTTAGTGATCCATCTTTGTCCATCTTCCCCCGATAAGATTTCAACTGAGACAGATCTTCATGCTGATGTGGCTGTGTCATCTGAGTCCCTCATTGACAACATCCAACAGGTAAATTAATTACCACTGTTTTCTTTAATCAGAAGTCTGTGTTTTGTGTTCAGGAGTGTAGATACACAGGTCCTGTGTAAAGCTGTACTGGACAGGTGTAGACACTAGAAGGACTGTGTTTTGTGTTCAGGAGTGTAGATACACAGGTCCTGTGTAAAGATGTACTGAACAGGTGTAGACACTAGAAGGACTGTGTTTTGTGTTCAGGAGTGTAGATACACAGGTCCTGTGTAAAGATGTACTGAACAGGTGTAGACACTAGAAGGACTGTGTTTTGTGTTCAGGAGTGTAGATACACAGGTCCTGTGTAAAGATGTACTGAACAGGTGTAGACACTAGAAGGACTGTGTTTTGTGTTCAGGAGTGTAGATACACAGGTCCTGTGTAAAGATGTACTGGACAGGTGTAGACACTAGAAGGACTGTGTTTTGTGTTCAGGAGTGTAGATACACAGGTCCTGTGTAAAGATGTACTGGACAGGTGTAGACACTAGAAGGACTGTGTTTTGTATTCAGGAGTGTAGATACACAGGTCCTGTGTAAAGATGTACTGGACAGGTGTAGACACTAGAAGGACTGTGTTTTGTATTCAGGAGTGTAGATACACAGGTCCTGTGTAAAGCTGTACTAAACAGGTGTAGACACTAGAAGGACTGATGGGGGTGGAAGGTATAAAAGGTAGATAAAGGACACTGTTATGAATTTAAACTATACCGTGCTGAGGGATAGAGCCTAGAGGTGCACCAATTGATCAGCCGTCATCAAAATGGGCCTTAATTCAGCTGATCGACCATGGCTGGTGACCATTTACGTTTATATTTTCTGCCGGTCAGATTTACCACTGCCTCAATTTTATATGCACAGGGAGTAACGTCACAGCCACATAATTATGTGTGTATACATATAGACGCACACAAATATATACATATATATATAATTACAATTATTAATTCACAGTTTGTATTAATCAAAGCAAATATTTAATAAATACTATGATCTTATTTCCTATTAACTTGAATTGCATATGTTTTGCAAGTAAGCTGTAAAGACTAGATTGTTTTACTGTTTACATTGACATCAGGATGGTTAAAATTATGCTATGCAGTTTCAGTACTAGTGCCATACCCCTTCAGGAGTTTTTAGTATAAAAACAGGAATGTTGTGTTAACTTGCATCACCTTCAAGAACAGCCTCTGTGTGCAAAACGGAATGTTTAGTGATTAAACTTTGTCACTTTACCCAACAAGAGTTCAACTGAGACGGATCTTCACCAAGCTGATGTGGCCAAGACATCTGACTCCCTCAATGACGACATTCAAAAGGTAAATTAATTACCACTATATTAAAGTATGGACCTTACTGTTTCACTAGGAATGTGTGTTTTGTATTCAAAAGTATAGGATGCTTAAAATGATGCTGTGATATAAATGTTAGGCCATATCGCCCAGCCCTAACTCTGGGTAAATACTATTTGGGTTTTACTCTTCTGAATGCTTGGATGAATTCTCAAACTTAATTTGTTAACTCACAATAGCATGCATGTATTGTCATTCCTTCAATACATGTATGTCTTCTTAATCCAGAACATCCTTGGTATGCAAAATGTAATGTTTAGTGATCCATCTTTGTCCATCTTCCCCCGATAAGATTTCAACTGAGACAGATCTTCATGCTGATGTGGCTGTGTCATCTGAGTCCCTCATTGACAACATCCAACAGGTAAATTAATTACCACTGTTTTCTTTAATCAGAAGTCTGTGTTTTGTGTTCAGGAGTGTAGATACACAGGTCCTGTGTAAAGCTGTACTGAACAGGTGTAGACACTAGAAGGACTGTGTTTTGTGTTCAGGAGTGTAGATACACAGGTCCTGTGTAAAGCTGTACTGGACAGGTGTAGACACTAGAAGGACTGTGTTTTGTGTTCAGGAGTGTAGATACACAGGTCCTGTGTAAAGATGTACTGGATAGGTGTAGACACTAGAAGGACTGTGTTTTGTGTTCAGGAGTGTAGATACACAGGTCCTGTGTAAAGCTGTACTGGACAGGTGTAGACACTAGAAGGACTGTGTTTTGTATTCAGGAGTGTAGATACACAGGTCCTGTGTAAAGCTGTACTGGATAGGTGTAGACACTAGAAGGACTGTGTTTTGTGTTCAGGAGTGTAGATACACAGGTCCTGTGTAAAGATGTACTGGACAGGTGTAGACACTAGAAGGACTGTGTTTTGTGTTCAGGAGTGTAGATACACAGGTCCTGTGTAAAGCTGTACTGGATAGGTGTAGACACTAGAAGGACTGTGTTTTGTGTTCAGGAGTGTAGATACACAGGTCCTGTGTAAAGATGTACTGGACAGGTGTAGACACTAGAAGGACTGTGTTTTGTATTCAGGAGTGTAGATACACAGGTCCTGTGTAAAGATGTACTGGACAGGTGTAGACACTAGAAGGACTGTGTTTTGTGTTCAGGAGTGTAGATACACAGGTCCTGTGTAAAGACGTACTGGATAGGTGTAGACACTAGAAGTTTTGTATTCAGGAGTATAGATCGCCAAATATATTAAAGATCAATTCTCGAGATTTGATTTAAATAAAATCCAGAGCAGTAGAGAGGGAGGAACTGTACTGAGTTTTGGATCTGTAGAGGACCCTTTTCACAGGACAAATGATTCAAACTTGGAAAATATTTTTAAATGTTTCACAATATCTTTAACTCTTCAGTGTTTGTGTTTGTAACATTATTTTATGTATTTATCCTTTTTTGTAGCCATTAGAAGAGATAGATTCTCCTGTCACAGACATGACACTTGTGATGTCTGACTGTCACACAGACAACATTAATCAGGCAAGTTGTTAATGATGTAATTACATTTTCTTTCCCATTTGAATGCACCAATAACTAAGCTGGTACTAAGTATCACACCTTATCTATATTCATATTTTAATATAATTATTGGTTGGATGCATCATTTGGTTGAAACGATGAAGGGAATCGGTCAAAAATTAAAATGTCTCTCAGTCTGTATAAAGCTAGCCATCCTCGACCGCCTTGTGCTCCACTGCTGCACTAATTTAGCAGCTAGCTGGGTGCAGATGGCGTTAACATTGTTTGACCTTTGTCTTGAATAGCACTTATATCTGTGTTTCAAGTAGATCTAGAATGCTGTCTGTGTTATGTATAATAAGGATGGTGCTTTTATTGGTTTCACAATATGGGACACCATGTCACTAATTCATAATTTTCCATCACATCATCTTCATGTCATATATAAGGCAAACCGAGAGGTATTTATATTAAAGGTTAATATAAATAAATGACAACCATGGCCAATGGGCTGTATTAAGCCATATTGGTATAGTTATGACATTTAATGAGAATATTTTGAACTATGTTAAATTAAATTGGACACATTAGTCACATTAGATTGCCTCTCATGGAACAATAAACAATATTAAATTGTTTAAACATTTCGACTACCTAAACTTTCTAGTTAACCTCTAAAACGTTAAGTTCAAATTTATTTCAGTTTAGGATAACAATGGAAAGGTTCTCATGCACTTGTTACTCTTCTACAAACAATAGCAAAATATATACATTTGTCTTTGTCTCTGATTTTTAAATATACCTGTAATGTTTTTGACAGTAAAGACAATTTTTTGAATTGCAACTTTAATGTAGTGTTTTTATTGTAATCTCATAAATTTTTTGTCAACAGAACTGTAAACATGACTTGGTCTCCTCAGTCGTTCCAAGCTTAGAAAAGTGTGCCGTGTGTAGTGGACCCTTCTCCCCATTGAAGTGGATTGGTGTGAGATGTAAAGGTGAGTATTTTGTTTTGATAAGTTGATTATCTGTCCATAAGTGAATGTTTCAGTTTAGTGTTTCAATTTGACTCACCTTTTCAAATTTGGAATAGATTTGTTTTATTTTACAAGTCTCATACAGACTGTAGAAAAATAGGGTAAACATCATACATGCAAAAAGGTTTTCTACAAATAATTGTAGAGAGGGCAACAACTTCCTTGTGGTGTCAATTTTATTTTTAAGTTATCAATGTCCTCTGTCTAGTTTGCTTCTGCTTCTGGCACAAATCCTGTTATGTGAAGACCAACCTTGAACCCCTGCCATTGGTAAGTGTATTTGTGGAATTATATTTCAAAGTTATGTACCTGAAAGGCTCAATGTAGTAATTCTTTTTTTACATCAGGTTTCTGAAGAACCAAGTTCAAGTGAAAGTGCATCCTCGGAGGAGGAATATGTACCTGGTACTCATTCAGACAGTTCTGACAGTCATTCAAATCTTTCATTGGTTGTCCAAAGAGAGCCTTCAAAATATCTGAACGTTAAATTACACTCAGAAGTAAAGAATGTGGAAGTGTCCTGCAGTGAGTCTGCTTCAGAAATTAAAAAAAGGAGATACCGCCCAGATAGCCTGTTAGAAGAGGAAGAATCATTGCCTAAGGATGCTGTCAGCTCACCACAGCTTGGAATGAGTTGTTGGGAAGGCCAACAGGTGGATGTATCAGGAGTTCAGGCTAAAGTTCAAACTTCAAAAACATCCTCTTCTATTAATCATAAAACCTTTTGCTACATTTGTGGAAAATCACAGTCAAAGTTTACACGTCACTTAAAAACCCATGAAAAGACGAGTGTGGATGTCGCTCAAGTTTTGTCACTCCCAAAGAACTCCAAAGAACGCAAGAAATTACTGAACAAACTACGGAACAAAGGGAACTACAAACACAATATGGAGGTGACAACAAGTGGGACTGGATTGCTTAAGCTTAAACGGAAATCAAAGAAAAAACATGAACCAAAAGATTATGTGCACTGCATGTATTGCCAGGCTTTATATCTTCGGAAAGTTCTGTGGCGCCACGTTAGAAAATGTTCTTCAAAACCAGGGGAAGCCAATGCAGAGTCAGGAAGAACTAGGGTCTTGTCTTTAGCCACAATGTCGGAATCAGCGCTGTGCCAACAGATATCCCAAGGTGTTTGGAAGCTGTTAACTACGATGAATGATGATGACATTTCTGGAGTTGTGCGCAGTGACTTCTGCATTCTTCAACTTGCCCAGTCATTTTTCAATAAACACGGACAGGATCCAACCAAATTTGACTATATTCGACAAAAACTCAGAGAAGTTGGAAGACTTCTGCTCACACTGCGCAGAGATTTTTCAATACAAACCCTTGAGGATGCTGTAAGACCTGCACATTTTCATGTTGTTATCCAAGCGGTCAAAAAAGTCTCCGGGTTTGATGAAACAAAACACTCCTACCAAACTCCAAGCCTCGCGCTTAAGTTGGGTCACTCATTGCAAAAGATAAGTGACATCCTTCACTGCAGAGCTCTAATGGCAGAAGACCATGAGCTGATAAAGTCAACCCAGACTTTCAAAACATTGTATACCACAAAGTGGTCTGAACTTGTGTCACACACAGCTTTGACCACCTTGCATGAGGGACACTTTAACAAGCCATGCACTCTGCCTTTCACAGAGGACGTGCAGCTTCTTCACCAACATCTTGAAAAAACTGCAGGTTTAGCATCTGAGAATCTGGGAAAGACACCATCACCACAAGTCTATGCTGACCTTTGCAAAGCAACTCTGGCAAAAATAATCCTATTTAACCGAAGACGTGGAGGAGAAGTTGCAAAAATGCAACTAAAGGGCTTCCTGGAGAGGGACACAACTGCCTTACACAAAGATGTTGCTGTTGGCCTTTCAAAGTTTGAGCAAAAACTCTGTAAACATTTCAGCCGTGTAGAAATTAGGGGTAAAAGAGGACGGAAAGTTGCCGTTCTGCTATCACCAGACATTGTTAATGCCTTAACACACCTCATAAGCCAAAGAAAAGAATGTGGAGTTCCAGAAGATAACCCTTTCCTGTTCGCAAGGCCTTATTGTTGGACTCCTTACAGAGGACAGGACTGTCTAAGGATTTATGCAAATGAGTGTGGTGCTAAGAACCCGGAACTCCTCAGATCGACGCAGTTACGCAAGCATGTGGCAACCTTGTCACAGGTTCTGAACCTCAAAAACCACGAGTTGGACCAAGTTGCTGACTTCCTTGGACACGATATCCGGGTCCATAGAGAATATTACAGACTTCCAGAGGCTACAACCCAGCTGGCCAAAATATCCAAGCTGCTTCTTTCCATGGAGAAAGGGTCCCTTGCAAATCTTCAAGGCAAAACACTTGAAGAAATTGAAATTGAAGGTATTTCTATTTAAAGTTCTGTTTTTGTGTAGGTTAGGATAACGAGTCTTGATAAAATTTACTGTAGAAAATACGACTTAACTATAGACGAGCTCTACCACAATTACTTTATAGGTAAACTTGAACAGCTCCAGATTTCATATCAATATGTATTAAATTGTAACTCATTTAACATTTGCAGTTCTGAACTTCTGTGATGCTCGGATGCTTTTTGTTAGATAATATCGACTTGACTGATTCCGGGCAAAGTGAAGACAGTGAGGCTGAGGAAGAGGACCCTGACACACATCCACAGACAACAATGGGTAAGTGCACCTAAACATACAAACGTCAAAATATCTGTTCCACATAAGTAGCGTAGATTATGATGCACTCTAAATTTAAAGTATAGTTCAGATATAGATGTTTACTGATACAGTATGGTCATTTTGTGAGAAAGTCAAACATTTGGAGCTCAATTTGAATTGCGCAAACATTCAAATGAGGGCCTGGGCACACAGACTGTGTGGACATCTCAAGGCAAATATGTTTATTCATAACATACGTATATGAATTAGCACTAACCTGTATATATCACATGACCAACTATATTGAGCTTTACTTTACATTCTGCAGAGATGGAGAGAAGCAGGCTACCTGTTGAGGAACCTCCAGGCACCTCTGATGGTAAGACCCCTTCTTCTGTCCACCAGCATGCTCATGCTCAGTTGGCGTGTGTAGTTGGTTTGATTCATTTCATTTAGACTGAGCAACGTTACTGTTTCTTGTGCTGTATTCCTAATTACCGTTTTATTTTCCCAGACATTGCTTCCGCCGTAGAAGGCACATCTAAAGTTATGACGGGAATATCATTTTTTAACTAGCATGTCTCTTGAGAAACTATCTTAAACGGCATCTTTGTTTGGTCAATAGATTCATATGCATACCCTGATACCAAATTATTAAGGATCTGCTTGAAGCTTAAACCTTAAAATAAATTGCCATCTATGTTTTGGAGTTGTACATTTAGAATTTCCTGTGAATGACATGACTGGTGAAATGAAAAATAAATATTCACACATTTTGGTTGACATTGACAGTTTAAAAAAAATCTTTTGCAGCATTTAACGAAAATGTGGACAAACAGCCCGGCAGAAACAGGGAAGTGGATGAGCAACCTGGTAAGTGCACACAACAAATACACAAGAGTCTACCACGGAGTCACTTTATGAGAGTGGAGGCTGAACTAGAAGTTTTGTTTTGTCTGTTCGGAAGTCAAAATAAATTTGTACATGTCAAACAAAGTTTGACAGCAGGAAAGCAGCTCAGAAAGTTTAACAGCTTTAATAAAAAAAAACGCACCGTTACCTCACATATAGAAGAAGAATTATTCTAATGTGAACTGCTAGTTAGCCAGTTAGTTTTGCATGTTTTGAAAATGCTGAAGAGACCGTTAGTATTTGATCACCACAAGCTATTTTTCAGTACTAGTACCATCAGTTCGGGATATCAGTATAGGTTAAGATATAATGAAAGGACAAAGATCAGAAAATAAAAGTTGGCTCCAGCTAGAGAGCTTTTTTTTTTCTTACATTATACTTGAAGGCCTCTGTTGTCTTCTGACATGCTTTGAGTGGGAGGGGTGAGTGGAGGGGTATTCAATTGGATGCATCTCTAGCCTGTTTATTTGAGGTGCAGATTTAGTAATTGCCATAACAGATCAAAATAAAATCAAGTGTTTACTGAGTTTGATTTCAAATTGACAAATCTCTTTTCTTCTTTTGTAGTGTATCTTGAAAATGCTGGTGAAAAGAATCCTAGGAGGAAACAAAAACAGCAGTGGTCTCCAAAAGAGGTTGCAGCAGTGATGAGACATTTTAACATACACATCACAAAGGGGAAACTAGCCACTATGATTGAATGCCAACAGTGCAAGACTGCAGAACATCCTTCTCTTGCTAGTCGCACGGTTCAAAATATAAGAGACTTTGTCAGGAACCGGGGCTTAACTCTTAAAAAAAAACAGTTGGCAAAGAATTGATTTTGAAGGGAATTGTTGCGGACGTTTGTTGAAGGCCTTAAATGAGCCGCTTGCTTCCAAAGTTTTTTCAGGATAGTTCAGTTAGCAGTTCATAAATGTTGAGACCTGAAATTATTTTCTTTTACACATGGGAGAATTTTCTTATCTGTTTTTATAAGGAGAACATTATTATTTTTAACCGTATTCTTTAATTATGGTGCAATTTATCCTTTTGTCAGTCTGTCATGCTGAATATATATATACATGTCAAGACATACAGATGTTTATTCTTTAAATATGGGACATTTATTATCAAGAGAATATTATTTTATATTATGTTGAAAAAGAACGGTGATTAAACCTGGCTCCTTGTTCACTAATTGTGCATTGTTATGTCTTTGTGTATCAGCTTTTTGAAGGTCATGCTGGATATAGATAAGTAGTCTTATCACACAAATAGACTTTTTTTATATCAGTGACACACCAGTTTTGGCAAATGGTCTGCCTGTAACATTATTGCAATGAACAGTGATGCATGTGTACTGTAAGAAATTACTTTGAAGTCTAATAACTCATTCATGTGCTTGTATGTACATGAACAACTAAGCAGAGGGGCAAATAGGAGTAACAGGAAACCCCTGAGAGCAGGGTATTAAAATATGGTTCTGCATTTGAAAACCACAAATAGATTGCAAACTTCAAACGGGCAATAACTAAATGAAAAGCACAATACTAGGCTACTAATACTCTATATACTGTCCACAGTCCTCTTATGTCAGGTGTGTTCTTTTAATACACAATCCCTTCACCTTTGTGTTTGTGTGTAGCCATGTTCCATTTAATCATCTTTGACCCTTTAATGCACTTCAGTGACGTGTGTGTGTGTGTATAGCTACTGTCCTGACAATTTACGTTTGTGTCATGGGCGGGGCTTATGCTCCTAATTATGCTGTCCTCCTAATGATGCATGGTTTCAGGTTGTTGTATTTTGAGTTTTGTTTTGTGTATTCAAGATTTAAAGTGAGATTGTTGTTGTACTGCTCAAAACATATTTTTTGATATTCAACACATCTTTGTGAAACAAGTGGAAAGGGGTGTCCCTCTAACGATGCGATAAACTTGTTTGGGAGAATTGTCCTTTTAGTACACAGAAACCCGTATGTGTGTGTGTGTGTGTGTGTGTGTGTGTGTGTGTGTGTGTGTGGACAGGAGTCGCAGCTGAAGGCGCTGAAGGACACCGTTCACATCTGCTTCTCAGCCGTTCTGCACAACCAGCCCGGCAGCAGCCACAGATTCCCCACCTCCCCCGCCCACCTGTTCAGATACTCATCGCTCATCAACAGCTCCAGAGTCACCTTCCAGCAGCCACACGCCAAGGTAACTCAGTATTCCACTCGCTTCCATCCCATTTAACGTGCATCCAGAAGACGCCGCGGGTCGCTGTACAAACCTGGCTTTTCTCTCATGTTTAACGAATCGATCGAGCGGCAGCACTCGGTCTGCCGCGCCGGCTGCCGATGAGGTCCTGCTGTCCTTGAAGTCTCATAAGCGTCTATATTTAAGAAATGTGCTTGTTATTGATAAGCATGACGAAATGGGTCTTTTAAACAATTAATAATACGTATTAGTGATAATGACTACATTTCTGCTTTTTCTTTCATGAAATGGTTTAAAAAGGACATTTAATCATGTTCAAAAACTACCTGTTTCTATTTATTGTCACACAAGAAGATAATTAGCTTTAGTAAATCAATCAATGTGGCATTCTATCTCATCAAAACCCCACTCGGCAGCAAATTTTTAAGAACATTTCTAAACATCATCACCATCATTTTTTTAAATTTTACTACAGCGTGCAATGGTGAAAACATGTCATGATACTATTGAATCCAGAGTGTATCTATTGCCTCCACACAGCTCTCAAAATGGAGACGATGGCTAGCTGCTAACGGGGCAAACAGCGCAAACTGTGAAAACAGTGAACACAATAGCAACAGTGTAAACAATAACAGTGAAAACAATAGCAACAGTGAAAACAATAACAGTGAAAACTAGAAAATTTCGCAAGAAATTTTGAAAGTGTGGCGCCTACTGCCGTAATAGCTGAAAATAATTGAATATTGCTGAATAAAGCTCAATCTAGCTCAATAAAGCTGAAAATAGCTTAATATAGCTCATTTTAGGTGTAAACTGCTGAATATAGCTCAATATAGCTAATAGCTGAAAATAGTTGAAGATAGCTCAATAAAGCTGAAAATAGCATAATATAGCTTAATATAGCTCATTTTAGGTGTAAACTGCTGAATATAGCTGAATATAGCTAATAGCTGAAAATAGTTGAATATAGCTCAATAAAGCTGAAAATAATATAATATAGCTTAATATAGCTCATTTTAGGTGTAAATTGCTGAATAAAGCTGAATATAATTATAGAATATAGAAACAGACAGACAGACAGACAGTATGTGTGTGAAACAGCCCTGATTAGCTCATTTGAAGCACCTGTGTCACCAGGGTGAAGAGCAGACGAGATCTTAAGACTCGTACGTCTCTCTATGTATCTATAACAAGTATATGTGCATGTATATGTCTGTTAATGTAGGTTAAATAACTACGTGTGTGTGAAACTGCCCTGATGACCTCATTTGAAGCACCTGTGTCACTCAGCAGTTAGTGTTTCCCACACGCGCGCGCCACGGTTACCATGGCGATTGGAGAGGCACAGCTCTGTCCCTTAGTGAGAGATATTTAATGAAAACAACCTGTCAAACTAATGAATTTGATAGGAAGACCGTAACTCCGTATGAAAAAACGAAGACATCGTGAGAAGCACAAGACTTTTGTGAACGTTTACGTGTACTTAAATGTTTGGTGGGTTTAGAAATGAGCGCTTAGAGGCAGTTCAGAAAGAGCCCCCGTTTGCTCATTTAGAGAAAACTCTGCTCCGATTTAACATGGGGCTGAATGGAGCGGTTGGCTGACTTCATGTCGCTTTCTTGCTTTTTGACAAAAAAGTAAATGTTTTTGGGACTCCACGACACATTTGTACAAGCAAGCACAAGATTTCCTACGTTTTGTGCTATAAATTATGCCTGTAGAGTTAATATTGGGGCAGTAATGGCAATTTACAAATATTTATTTCTGATGAATCTGAAGCTTTCTCGTGCTCTAGCGATGACATCACGTGCTCTGAGCGTGCACTTCACGTGCACTTCACCCCACACACACCCATTGTAAATTTTTTCGCCGTTTTTTGCGTTTTTCAGGAAAACCGCCGGTCGAATCTCTTAGCAGGGTCATAGCACACGATTCCCGATCAGGCCGCTCGTTTTGATGTATTTTGTACGCATGTGCTGGCAACGCTCCGGGACGAGATACGGTCCAAAGTTTAGGCAGAACGGGAATAATAACTAGAAAATTTCGCAAGAAATTTTGAAAGTGTGGCGCCTACTGCCGTAAGATGTTGCAATATATATATTACCGGTAGTGAGATGTGTTGTTGAGGTTATTGAGGAGTCATTTCTGTATTTGTGATGGACTTGAGAGCAACGTTGAAGTGCTAAAAGCTGAAGCTTACATTTTAAATATAAAAAAGCTTAAAAAAGTTAAATTAAGCTGAATATAGCTCAATATAGCTAATAGCTGAAAATAGTTGAATATTGCTGAATAAAGCTCAATTTAGGTCAATAAAGCTGAAAATAGCATAATATAGCTTAATATAGCTAATTTTAGGTGTAAACTGCTGAATATAGCTGAATATAGCTGAATATAGCTGAATATAGCTGAATATAGCTGAATATAGCTGAATATAGCTAATAGCTGAAAATAGTTGAATATTGCTGAATAAAGCTCAATATAGCTCAATAAAGATGAAAATAGCATAATATAGCTCAATATAGCTCATTATAGCTATAAATTAATGAACGAAGCAGAATATGGCTAAATATAGCTGAATATAGCTAATAGCTGAAAATAGTTGAATATTGCTGAATAAAGCTCAAAATAGCATAATATAGCTTAATATAGCTCATTTTAGAGAGAGAGAGAGAGAAAGAGAGAGAGAGAGAGACAGACAGACAGAGGGGAGGGGTGGGAGAGACACAGAGAGAGAGAGACAGAAGGAGAGAGAGATACAGGGGGAGAGGCAGACATTCAGAAGTCAGTTGCCCTATGTGTGTGCGTGTATCTGTCAATCAAAGGTTTCCACGGTGATAAGAGCAGTTGGTCCTGTCCTGACGAGCTGGTGATTCGAAACACCTGTGTCAGTTAGTGACTGAGAGGGAGACTTGACTGTAGATTTAACCAAAACAACCTGTCAAACAAATGAATGTGATAGGAAAACCGTAACTCCGTTTAAAAAAATGAAGGCATCGTGAGAAGCACAAGACTTTTGTGAACGTTGCCGTGTACTCAAATGTTTGGGGGGTTTAGAAATGAGAGCGCAAAGGCAGTTCAGAAAATGCCTCCGTTTGCTTCATGAGAGAAGATTTTGCTCCGATTTAACATGGGTCTTAATGGAGCAGTTGGTTGACTTCATGTCGCTTTCAGGCTTGCTGACAAAAAAGTAAATGTTTGTGGGATTCCACGACACATTTGTACAAGCAAGCACAAGATTTCCTACGTTTTGTGCTATAAATTATGCCTGTAGAGTGAAAATTGTGGCAGTAATGGCAATTTACAATTATTTATTTCTGATGAGTCTGAAGCTGGTTCGTGCTCTAGCGATGACATCACGTGCTCTGAGCTGCCACATACACACCCATTGTAAAGTCAGAAATGGTCTGAATATTTTCCAAAACTTGAACAAATATTGGAGGAAAACTGTGCTAGCTATCAAAAAATGTCCAATTAGGAAAATAAAGTCCATCCTTTTGTTAACGTTTCAAAGGTTTAATCATTTCTCTACGTTAAAGTATGGCGAGTCAATATGGCCACAAAGATGAGTGTTTCTTTTGCTCTCTTTTCGCCGAAACCCCATGTAAGCGGATGGGACAATTTCTCGCCGTTTTTTGCATTTTTCGGGAAAACCGCCGGTCGAATCTCTTAGCAGGGTCATAGCACACGATTCCCGATCAGGCCGCTCGTTTTGATGTATTTTGTGCGCATGTGCTGGCAACGCTCCGGGATCCTTAGTGGTCCAAAGTTTAGGCAGAACGGGAATAAATAATAAGCCCGCAGGAGAACATAAAGTTGGGCTGCTGCAAGGGCTATGAGCCCTTGCTGGCAGCGCCACACTTAACTAGAAAATTTCGCAAGAAATTTTGAAAGTGTGGCGCCTACTGCCGTAATAGCTGAAAATAATTGAATATTGCTGAATAAAGCTCAATCTAGCTCAATAAAGCTGAAAATAGCATAATATAGCTTAATATAGCTCATTTTAGGTGTAAACTGCTGAATATAGCTCAATATAGATAATAGCTGAAAATAGTTGAATATAGCTCAATAAAGCTGAAAATAGCTTAATATAGCTCATTTTAGGTGTAAACTGGTGAATATAGCTCAATATAGCTAATAGCTGAAAATAGTTGAATATAGCTCAATAAAGCTGAAAATAGCATAATATATGTTAATATAGCTCATTTTAGGTGTAAACTGCTGAATATAGCTGAATATAGCTGAATATAGCTAATAGCTGAAAATAGTAGAATATTGCTGAATAAAGCTCAATATAGCTCAATAAAGATGAAAATAGCATAATATAGCTTAATATAGCTAATTTTAGGTGTATATAGCTGAATATAGCTGAATATAGCTGAATATAGCTAATAGCTGAAAATAGTAGAATATTGCTGAATAAAGCTCAATATAGCTCAATAAAGATGAAAATAGCATAATATAGCTCAATATAGCTCATTATAGCTATAAATTAATGAACGAAGCAGAATATGGCTAAATATAGCTGAATATAGCTAATAGCTGAAAATAGTTGAATATTGGTGAATAAAGCTCAAAATAGCATAATATAGCTTAATATAGCTCATTTGAGAGAGAGAGAGAGAGAAAGAGAGAGAGAGAGAGACAGACAGACAGACAGAGGGGAGGGGTGGGAGAGACACAGAGAGAGAGAGAGACAGAAGGAGAGAGAGATACAGGGGGAGAGGCAGACATTCAGAAGTCAGTTGCCCTATGTGTGTGCGTGTATCTGTCAATCAAAGGTTTCCACGGTGATAAGAGCAGTTGGTCCTGTCCTGACGAGCTGGTGATTCGAAACACCTGTGTCAGTTAGTGACTGAGAGGGAGACTGGACTGTAGATTTAACCAAAACAACCTGTCAAACAAATGAATGTGATAGGAAAACCGTAACTCCGTTTAAAAAAATGAAGGCATCGTGAGAAGCACAAGACTTTTGTGAACGTTTACGTGTACTTCAATGTTTGGTGGGTTTAGAAATGAGCGCTTAGAGGCAGTTCAGAAAGAGCCCCCGTTTGCTCATTTAGAGAAAACTCTGCTCCGATTTAACATGGGGCTGAATGGAGCGGTTGGCTGACTTCATGTCGCTTTCTTGCTTTTTGACAAAAAAGTAAATGTTTTTGGGACTCCACGACACATTTGTACAAGCAAGCACAAGATTTCCTACGTTTTGTACTATAAATTATGCCTGTAGAGTGAAAATTGTGGCAGTAATGGCAATTTACAAATATTTATTTCTGATGAGTCTGAAGCTGGTTCGTGCTCTAGCGATGACATCACGTGCTCTGAGCTGCCACATACACACCCATTGTAAAGTCAGAAATGGTCTGAATATTTTCCTAAACTTGAACAAATATTCGAGGAAAACTGTGCTAGCTATCAAAAAATGTCCAATTAGGAAAATAAAGTCCATCCTTTTGTTAACGTTTCAAAGGTTTAATCATTTCTCTACGTTAAAGTATGGCGAGTCAATATGGCCACAAAGATGAGTGTTTCTTTTGCTCTCTTTTCGCCGAAACCCCATGTAAGCGGATGGGACAATTTCTCGCCGTTTTTTGCATTTTTCGGGAAAACCGCCGGTCGAATCTCTTAGCAGGGTCATAGCACACGATTCCCGATCAGGCCGCTCGTTTTGATGTATTTTGTACGCATGTGCTGGCAACGCTCCGGGATCCTTAGTGGTCCAAAGTTTAGGCGGAACAGGAATAATAATAAGCCCGCAGGAGAACATAAAGTTGGGCTGCTGCAGGGCTCTATGAGCCCTTGCTGGCAGCGCCACACTTAACTAGAAAATTTCGCAAGAAATTTTGAAAGTGTGGCGCCTACTGCCGTAATAGCTGAAAATAATTGAATATTGCTGAATAAAGCTCAATATAGCTCAATAAAGCTGAAAATAGCATAATATAGCTTAATATAGCTCATTTTAGGTGTAAACTGCTGAATATAGCTGAATATAGCTGAATATAGCTAATAGCTGAAAATAGTAGAATATTGCTGAATAAAGCTCAATATAGCTCAATAAAGCTGAAAATAGCATAATATAGCTTAATATAGCTCATTTTAGGTGTAAACTGCTGGATATAGCTGAATATAGCTGAATATAGCTGAATATAGCTGAAAATAGTTGAATATTGCTGAATAAAGCTCAATAAAGATGAAAATAGCATAATATAGCTCAATATAGCTCATTATAGCTATAAATTAATGAATGAAGCAGAATATGGCTAAATATAGCTAATAGCTGAAAATAGTAGAATATTGCTGAATAAAGCTCAATAAAGCTGAAAATAGCATAATATAGCTTAATATAGCTCATTTTAGGTGTAAATTGCTGAATAAAGCTGAATATAATTATAGAATATAGAAACAGACAGACAGACAGACAGACAGTATGTGTGTGAAACAGCCCTGATTAGCTCATTTGAAGCACCTGTGTCACCAGGGTGAAGAGCAGACGAGATCTTAAGACTCGTACGTCTCTCTATGTATCTATAACAAGTATATGTGCATGTATATGTCTGTTAATGTAGGTTAAATAACTACGTGTGTGTGAAACTGCCCTGATGACCTCATTTGAAGCACCTGTGTCACTCAGCAGTTAGTGTTTCCCACACGCGCGCGCCACGGTTACCATGGCGATTGGAGAGGCACAGCTCTGTCCCTTAGGGAGAGATATTTAATGAAAACAACCTGTCAAACTAATGAATTTGATAGGAAAACCGTAACTCCGTATGAAAAAACGAAGACATCGTGAGAAGCACAAGACTTTTGTGAACGTTTACGTGTACTTAAATGTTTGGTGGGTTTAGAAATGAGCGCTTAGAGGCAGTTCAGAAAGAGCCCCCGTTTGCTCATTTAGAGAAAACTCTGCTCCGATTTAACATGGGGCTGAATGGAGCGGTTGGCTGACTTCATGTCGCTTTCTTGCTTTTTGACAAAAAAGTAAATGTTTTTGGGACTCCACGACACATTTGTACAAGCAAGCACAAGATTTCCTACGTTTTGTACTATAAATTATGCCTGTAGAGTGAAAATTGTGGCAGTAATGGCAATTTACAAATATTTATTTCTGATGAGTCTGAAGCTGGTTCGTGCTCTAGCGATGACATCACGTGCTCTGAGCTGCCACATACACACCCATTGTAAAGTCAGAAATGGTCTGAATATTTTCCTAAACTTGAACAAATATTAGAGGAGAACTGTGCTAGCTATCAAAAAATCTCCAATTAGGAAAATAACGTCCATCCTTTTGTTAACGTTTCAAAGGTTTAATCATTTCTCTACGTTAAAGTATGGCGAGTCAATATGGCCACAAAGATGAGTGTTTCTTTTGCTCTCTTTTCGCCGAAACCCCATGTAAGCGGATGGGACAATTTCTCGCCGTTTTTTGCATTTTTCGGGAAAACCGCCGGTCGAATCTCTTAGCAGGGTCATAGCACACGATTCCCGATCAGGCCGCTCGTTTTGATGTATTTTGTACGCATGTGCTGGCAACGCTCCGGGATCCTTAGTGGTCCAAAGTTTAGGCGGAACAGGAATAATAACTAGAAAATTTCGCAAGAAATTTTGAAAGTGTGGCGCCTACTGCCGTAATAGCTGAAAATAATTGAATATTGCTGAATAAAGCTCAATATAGCTCAATAAAGCTGAAAATAGCATAATATAGCTTAATATAGCTCATTTTAGGTGTAAACTGCTGAATATAGCTCAATATAGCTAATAGCTGAAAATAGTTGAATATTGCTGAATAAAGCTCAATATAGCTCAATAAAGCTGAAAATAGCATAATATAGCTTAATATAGCTCATTTTAGGTGTAAACTGCTGAATATAGCTCAATATAGATAATAGCTGAAAATAGTTGAATATTGCTGAATAAAGCTCAATATAGCTCAATAAAGCTGAAAATAGCATAATATAGCTTAATATAGCTCATTTTAGGTGTAAACTGCTGAATATAGCTCAATATAGATAATAGCTGAAAATAGTTGAATATTGCTGAATAAAGCTCAATATAGCTCAATAAAGCTGAAAATAGCATAATATAGCTTAATATAGCTCATTTTAGGTGTAAACTGCTGGATATAGCTCAATATAGCTAATAGCTGAAAATAGTTGAATATTGCTGAATAAAGCTCAATATAGCTCAATAAAGCTGAAAATAGCATAATATAGCTTAATATAGCTCATTTTAGGTGTAAACTGCTGGATATAGCTCAATATAGCTAATAGCTGAAAATAGTTGAATATAGCTCAATAAAGCTGAAAATAATATAATATAGCTTAATATAGCTCATTTTAGGTGTAAATTGCTGAATAAAGCTGAATATAATTATAGAATATAGAAACAGACAGACAGACAGACAGACAGTATGTGTGTGAAACAGCCCTGATTAGCTCATTTGAAGCACCTGTGTCACCAGGGTGAAGAGCAGACGAGATGTTAAGACTCGTATGTCTCTCTATGTATCTATAACAAGTATATGTGCATGTATATGTCTGTTAATGTAGGTTAAATAACTAAGTGTGTGTGTGAAACAGCCCTGATTAGCTCATTTGAAGCACCTGTGTCACCAGGGTGAAGAGCAGACGAGATCTTAAGACTCGTACGTCTCTCTATGTATCTATAACAAGTATATGTGCATGTCTATGTCTGTTAATGTAGGTTAAATAACTACGTGTGTGTGAAACTGCCCTGATGACCTCATTTGAAGCACCTGTGTCACTCAGCAGTTAGTGTTTCCCACACGCGCGCGCCACGGTTACCATGGCGATTGGGGAAGCACAGCTCTGTCCCTTAGGGAGAGATATTTAATGAAAACAACCTGTCAAACTAATGAATTTGATAGGAAAACCGTAACTCCGTATGAAAAAACGAAGACATTGTGAGAAGCACAAGACTTTTGTGAACGTTTACGTGTACTTCAATGTTTGGTGGGTTTAGAAATGAGCGCTTAGAGGCAGTTCAGAAAGAGCCCCCGTTTGCTCATTTAGAGAAAACTCTGCTCCGATTTAACATGGGGCTGAATGGAGCGGTTGGCTGACTTCATGTCGCTTTGTTGCTTTTTGACAAAAAAGTAAATGTTTTTGGGACTCCACGACACATTTGTACAAGCAAGCACAAGATTTCCTACGTTTTGTACTATAAATTATGCCTGTAGAGTGAAAATTGTGGCAGTAATGGCAATTTACAAATATTTATTTCTGATGAGTCTGAAGCTGGTTCGTGCTCTAGCGATGACATCACATGCTCTGAACTGCCACATACACACCCATTGTAAAGTCAGAAATGGTCTGAATATTTTCCTAAACTTGAACAAATATTAGAGGAAAACTGTGCTAGCTATCAAAAAATGTCCAATTAGGAAAATAAAGTCCATCCTTTTGTTAACGTTTCAAAGGTTTAATCATTTCTCTACGTTAAAGTATGGCGAGTCAATATGGCCACAAAGATGAGTGTTTCTTTTGCTCTCTTTTCGCCGAAACCCCATGTAAGCGGATGGGACAATTTCTCGCCGTTTTTTGCATTTTTCGGGAAAACCGCCGGTCGAATCTCTTAGCAGGGTCATAGCACACGATTCCCGATCAGGCCGCTCGTTTTGATGTATTTTGTACGCATGTGCTGGCAACGCTCCGGGATCCTTAGTGGTCCAAAGTTTAGGCGGAACAGGAATAATAAATAACTAGAAAATTTCGCAAGAAATTTTGAAAGTGTGGCGCCTACTGCCGTAATAGCTGAAAATAATTGAATATTGCTGAATAAAGCTCAATATAGCTCAATAAAGCTGAAAATAGCATAATATAGCTTAATATAGCTCATTTTAGGTGTAAACTGCTGAATATAGCTGAATATAGCTGAATATAGCTAATAGCTGAAAATAGTTGAATATTGCTGAATAAAGCTGAATATAGCTCAATAAAGCTGAAAATAGCATAATATAGCTTAATATAGCTCATTTTAGGTGTAAACTGCTGAATATAGCTCAATATAGCTGAATATAGCTAATAGCTGAAAATAGTTGAATATTGCTGAATAAAGCTCAATATAGCTCAATAAAGCTAAAAATAGCATAATATAGCTTAATATAGCTCATTTTAGAGAGAGAGAGAGAGAGACAGACAGAGGGGAGGGGTGGGAGAGACACAGAGAGAGAGAGACAGAAGGAGAGAGAGATACAGGGGGAGAGCCAGACATTCAGAAGTCAGTTGCCCTATGTGTGTGCGTGTATCTGTCAATCAAAGGTTTCCACGGTGATAAGAGCAGTTGGTCCTGTGTGAAACAGCCCTGATTAGCTCATTTGAAGCACCTGTGTCACCAGGGTGAAGAGCAGACGAGATCTTAAGACTCGTACGTCTCTCTATGTATCTATAACAAGTATATGTGCATGTATATGTCTGTTAATGTAGGTTAAATAACTACGTGTGTGTGAAACTGCCCTGATGACCTCATTTGAAGCACCTGTGTCACTCAGCAGTTAGTGTTTCCCACACGCGCGCGCCACGGTTACCATGGCGATTGGGGAAGCACAGCTCTGTCCCTTAGTGAGAGATATTTAATGAAAACAACCTGTCAAACTAATGAATTTGATAGGAAAACCGTAACTCCGTATGAAAAAACGAAGACATCGTGAGAAGCACAAGACTTTTGTGAACGTTTACGTGTACTTAAATGTTTGGTGGGTTTAGAAATGAGCGCTTAGAGGCAGTTCAGAAAGAGCCCCCGTTTGCTCATTTAGAGAAAACTCTGCTCCGATTTAACATGGGGCTGAATGGAGCGGTTGGCTGACTTCATGTCGCTTTCTTGCTTTTTGACAAAAAAGTAAATGTTTTTGGGACTCCACGACACATTTGTACAAGCAAGCACAAGATTTTCTACGTTTTGTACTATAAATTATGCCTGTAGAGTGAAAATTGTGGCAGTAATGGCAATTTACAAATATTTATTTCTGATGAATCTGAAGCTGGTTCGTGCTCTAGCGATGACATCACGTGCTCTGAGCTGCCACATACACACCCATTGTAAAGTCAGAAATGGTCTGAATATTTTCCAAAACTTGAACAAATATTGGAGGAAAACTGTGCTAGCTATCAAAAAATGTCCAATTAGGAAAATAAAGTCCATCCTTTTGTTAACGTTTCAAAGGTTTAATCATTTCTCTACGTTAAAGTATGGCGAGTCAATATGGCCACAAAGATGAGTGTTTCTTTTGCTCTCTTTTCGCCGAAACCCCATGTAAGCGGATGGGACAATTTCTCGCCGTTTTTTGCATTTTTCGGGAAAACCGCCGGTCGAATCTCTTAGCAGGGTCATAGCACACGATTCCCGATCAGGCCGCTCGTTTTGATGTATTTTGTGCGCATGTGCTGGCAACGCTCCGGGATCCTTAGTGGTCCAAAGTTTAGGCGGAACAGGAATAATAACTAGAAAATTTCGCAAGAAATTTTGAAAGTGTGGCGCCTACTGCCGTAATAGCTGAAAATAATTGAATATTGCTGAATAAAGCTCAATATAGCTCAATAAAGCTGAAAATAGCATAATATAGCTTAATATAGCTCATTTTAGGTGTAAACTGCTGAATATAGCTCAATATAGATAATAGCTGAACATAGTTGAATATTGCTGAATAAAGCTCAATATAGCTCAATAAAGCTGAAAATAGCATAATATAGCTTAATATAGCTCATTTTAGGTGTAAACTGCTGAATATAGCTCAATATAGCTAATAGCTGAAAATAGTTGAATATAGCTCAATAAAGCTGAAAATAGCATAATATAGCTTAATATAGCTCATTTTAGGTGTAAACTGCTGAATATAGCTGAATATAGCTAATAGCTGAAAATAGTTGAATATAGCTCAATAAAGCTGAAAATAATATAATATAGCTTAATATAGCTCATTTTAGGTGTAAATTGCTGAATAAAGCTGAATATAATTATAGAATATAGAAACAGACAGACAGACAGACAGTATGTGTGTGAAAGTGCCCTGATTAGCTCATTTGAAGCACCTGTGTCACCAGGGTGAAGAGCAGACGAGATCTTAAGACTCGTATGTCTCTCTATGTATCTATAACAAGTATATGTGCATGTATATGTCTGTTAATGTAGGTTAAATAACTACGTGTGTGTGAAACTGCCCTGATGACCTCATTTGAAGCACCTGTGTCACTCAGCAGTTAGTGTTTCCCACACGCGCGCGCCACGGTTACCATGGCGATTGGAGAGGCACAGCTCTGTCCCTTAGGGAGAGATATTTAATGAAAACAACCTGTCAAACTAATGAATTTGATAGGAAAACCGTAACTCCGTATGAAAAAACGAAGACATCGTGAGAAGCACAAGACTTTTGTGAACGTTTACGTGTACTTAAATGTTTGGTGGGTTTAGAAATGAGCGCTTAGAGGCAGTTCAGAAAGAGCCCCCGTTTGCTCATTTAGAGAAAACTCTGCTCCGATTTAACATGGGGCTGAATGGAGCGGTTGGCTGACTTCATGTCGCTTTCTTGCTTTTTGACAAAAAAGTAAATGTTTTTGGGACTCCACGACACATTTGTACAAGCAAGCACAAGATTTTCTACGTTTTGTACTATAAATTATGCCTGTGGAGTGAAAATTGTGGCAGTAATGGCAATTTACAAATATTTATTTCTGATGAATCTGAAGCTGGTTCGTGCTCTAGCGATGACATCACGTGCTCTGAGCTGCCACATACACACCCATTGTAAAGTCAGAAATGGTCTGAATATTTTCCAAAACTTGAACAAATATTGGAGGAAAACTGTGCTAGCTATCAAAAAATGTCCAATTAGGAAAATAAAGTCCATCCTTTTGTTAACGTTTCAAAGGTTTAATCATTTCTCTACGTTAAAGTATGGCGAGTCAATATGGCCACAAAGATGAGTGTTTCTTTTGCTCTCTTTTCGCCGAAACCCCATGTAAGCGGATGGGACAATTTCTCGCCGTTTTTTGCATTTTTCGGGAAAACCGCCGGTCGAATCTCTTAGCAGGGTCATAGCACACGATTCCCGATCAGGCCGCTCGTTTTGATGTATTTTGTGCGCATGTGCTGGCAACGCTCCGGGATCCTTAGTGGTCCAAAGTTTAGGCAGAACGGGAATAATAATAATAAGTATGCAGGAGAATATAAAGTTGGGCTGCTGCAAGGGCTATGAGCCCTTGCTGGCAGCGCCACACTTAATAAGCCCGCAGGAGAACATAAAGTTGGGCTGCTGCAAGGGCTATGAGCCCTTGCTGGCAGCGCCACACTTAATAAGCCCGCAGGAGAACATAAAGTTGGGCTGCTGCAGGGCTCTATGAGCCCTTGCTGGCAGCGCCACACTTAACTAGAAAATTTCGCAAGAAATTTTGAAAGTGTGGCGCCTACTGCCGTAATAGCTGAAAATAATTGAATATTGCTGAATAAAGCTCAATATAGCTCAATAAAGCTGAAAATAGCATAATATAGCTTAATATAGCTCATTTTAGGTGTAAACTGCTGAATATAGCTGAATATAGCTGAATATAGCTAATAGCTGAAAATAGTAGAATATTGCTGAATAAAGCTCAATATAGCTCAATAAAGCTGAAAATAGCATAATATAGCTTAATATAGCTCATTTTAGGTGTAAACTGCTGGATATAGCTGAATATAGCTGAATATAGCTGAATATAGCTGAAAATAGTTGAATATTGCTGAATAAAGCTCAATAAAGATGAAAATAGCATAATATAGCTCAATATAGCTCATTATAGCTATAAATTAATGAATGAAGCAGAATATGGCTAAATATAGCTAATAGCTGAAAATAGTAGAATATTGCTGAATAAAGCTCAATAAAGCTGAAAATAGCATAATATAGCTTAATATAGCTCATTTTAGGTGTAAATTGCTGAATAAAGCTGAATATAATTATAGAATATAGAAACAGACAGACAGACAGACAGTATGTGTGTGAAACAGCCCTGATTAGCTCATTTGAAGCACCTGTGTCACCAGGGTGAAGAGCAGACGAGATCTTAAGACTCGTACGTCTCTCTATGTATCTATAACAAGTATATGTGCATGTATATGTCTGTTAATGTAGGTTAAATAACTACGTGTGTGTGAAACTGCCCTGATGACCTCATTTGAAGCACCTGTGTCACTCAGCAGTTAGTGTTTCCCACACGCGCGCGCCACGGTTACCATGGCGATTGGAGAGGCACAGCTCTGTCCCTTAGGGAGAGATATTTAATGAAAACAACCTGTCAAACTAATGAATTTGATAGGAAAACCGTAACTCCGTATGAAAAAACGAAGACATCGTGAGAAGCACAAGACTTTTGTGAACGTTTACGTGTACTTAAATGTTTGGTGGGTTTAGAAATGAGCGCTTAGAGGCAGTTCAGAAAGAGCCCCCGTTTGCTCATTTAGAGAAAACTCTGCTCCGATTTAACATGGGGCTGAATGGAGCGGTTGGCTGACTTCATGTCGCTTTCTTGCTTTTTGACAAAAAAGTAAATGTTTTTGGGACTCCACGACACATTTGTACAAGCAAGCACAAGATTTCCTACGTTTTGTACTATAAATTATGCCTGTAGAGTGAAAATTGTGGCAGTAATGGCAATTTACAAATATTTATTTCTGATGAGTCTGAAGCTGGTTCGTGCTCTAGCGATGACATCACGTGCTCTGAGCTGCCACATACACACCCATTGTAAAGTCAGAAATGGTCTGAATATTTTCCTAAACTTGAACAAATATTAGAGGAGAACTGTGCTAGCTATCAAAAAATCTCCAATTAGGAAAATAACGTCCATCCTTTTGTTAACGTTTCAAAGGTTTAATCATTTCTCTACGTTAAAGTATGGCGAGTCAATATGGCCACAAAGATGAGTGTTTCTTTTGCTCTCTTTTCGCCGAAACCCCATGTAAGCGGATGGGACAATTTCTCGCCGTTTTTTGCATTTTTCGGGAAAACCGCCGGTCGAATCTCTTAGCAGGGTCATAGCACACGATTCCCGATCAGGCCGCTCGTTTTGATGTATTTTGTACGCATGTGCTGGCAACGCTCCGGGATCCTTAGTGGTCCAAAGTTTAGGCGGAACAGGAATAATAACTAGAAAATTTCGCAAGAAATTTTGAAAGTGTGGCGCGTACTGCCGTGATAGCTGAAAATAATTGAATATTGCTGAATAAAGCTCAATATAGCTCAATAAAGCTGAAAATAGCATAATATAGCTTAATATAGCTCATTTTAGGTGTAAACTGCTGAATATAGCTCAATATAGCTAATAGCTGAAAATAGTTGAATATAGCTCAATAAAGCTGAAAATAGCATAATATAGCTTAATATAGCTCATTTTAGGTGTAAACTGCTGAATATAGCTCAATATAGCTAATAGCTGAAAATAGTTGAATATAGCTCAATAAAGCTGAAAATAATATAATATAGCTTAATATAGCTCATTTTAGGTGTAAATTGCTGAATAAAGCTGAATATAATTATAGAATATAGAAACAGACAGACAGACAGACAGACAGTATGTGTGTGAAACAGCCCTGATTAGCTCATTTGAAGCACCTGTGTCACCAGGGTGAAGAGCAGACGAGATCTTAAGACTCGTACGTCTCTCTATGTATCTATAACAAGTATATGTGCATGTATATGTCTGTTAATGTAGGTTAAATAACTAAGTGTGTGTGAAACTGCCCTGATGACCTCATTTGAAGCACCTGTGTCACTCAGCAGTTAGTGTTTCCCACACGCGCGCGCCACGGTTACCATGGCGATTGGAGAGGCACAGCTCTGTCCCTTAGGGAGAGATATTTAATGAAAACAACCTGTCAAACTAATGAATTTGATAGGAAAACCGTAACTCCGTATGAAAAAACGAAGACATCGTGAGAAGCACAAGACTTTTGTGAACGTTTACGTGTACTTAAATGTTTGGTGGGTTTAGAAATGAGCGCTTAGAGGCAGTTCAGAAAGAGCCCCCGTTTGCTCATTTAGAGAAAACTCTGCTCCGATTTAACATGGGGCTGAATGGAGCGGTTGGCTGACTTCATGTCGCTTTCTTGCTTTTTGACAAAAAAGTAAATGTTTTTGGGACTCCACGACACATTTGTACAAGCAAGCACAAGATTTTCTACGTTTTGTACTATAAATTATGCCTGTGGAGTGAAAATTGTGGCAGTAATGGCAATTTACAAATATTTATTTCTGATGAATCTGAAGCTGGTTCGTGCTCTAGCGATGACATCATGTGCTCTGAGCTGCCACATACACACCCATTGTAAAGTCAGAAATGGTCTGAATATTTTCCAAAACTTGAACAAATATTGGAGGAAAACTGTGCTAGCTATCAAAAAATGTCCAATTAGGAAAATAAAGTCCATCCTTTTGTTAACGTTTCAAAGGTTTAATCATTTCTCTACGTTAAAGTATGGCGAGTCAATATGGCCACAAAGTTGAGTGTTTCTTTTGCTCTCTTTTCGCCGAAACCCCATGTAAGCGGATGGGACAATTTCTCGCCGTTTTTTGCGTTTTTCGGGAAAACCGCCGGTCGAATCCCTTAGCAGGGTCATAGCACACGATTCCCGATCAGGCCGCTCGTTTTGATGTATTTTGTACGCATGTGCTGGCAACGCTCCGGGACGAGATACGGTCCAAAGTTTAGGCAGAACGGGAATAATAATAATAAGAAGAAGAAGCCCGCAGGAGAATATAAAGTTGGGCTGCTGCAAGGGCTATGAGCCCTTGCTGGCAGCGCCACACTTAACTAGAAAATTTCGCAAGAAATTTTGAAAGTGTGGCGCCTACTGCCGTAATAGCTGAAAATAATTGAATATTGCTGAATAAAGCTCAATATAGCTCAATAAAGCTGAAAATAGCATAATATAGCTTAATATAGCTCATTTTAGGTGTAAACTGCTGAATATAGCTCAATATAGATAATAGCTGAAAATAGTTGAATATTGCTGAATAAAGCTCAATATAGCTCAATAAAACTGAAAATAGCATAATATAGCTTAATATAGCTCATTTTAGCTGTAAATTGCTGAATATAGCTCAATATAGCTCATTATAGCTGTAAATTAATGAATAAAGCTGAATATGGCTAAATATAGCTGAATATAGCTAATAACTGAAAATAGTTGAATATTGCTGAATAAAGCTGAATATAGCTCAATAAAGCTGAAAATAGCTTAATATAGCTCATTTTAGGTGTAAACTGCTGAATATAGCTGAATATAGCTGAATATAGCTAATAGCTGAAAATAGTTGAATATTGCTGAATAAAGCTCAATATAGCTCAATAAAGCTAAAAATAGCATAATATAGCTTAATATAGCTCATTTTAGAGAGAGAGAGAGAGAGACAGACAGACAGACAGAGGGGAGGGGTGGGAGAGACACAGAGAGAGAGATACAGGGGGAGAGCCAGACATTCAGAAGTCAGTTGCCCTATGTGTGTGCGTGTATCTGTCAATCAAAGGTTTCCACGGTGATAAGAGCAGTTGGTCCTGTCCTGACAAGCTGCTGATTCGAAACACCTGTGTCAGTTAGTGACTGAGAGGCAGACTGGACTATAGATTTAACCAAAACAACCTGTCAAACTAATGAATGTGATAGGAAAACCGTAACTCCGTTTAAAAAAATGAAGGCATCGTGAGAAGCACAAGACTTTTGTGAACGTTGTCGTGTACTCAAATGTTTGGGGGGTTTAGAAATGAGAGCGCAAAGGCAGTTCAGAAAATGCCTCCGTTTGCTTCATGAGAGAAGATTTTGCTCCGATTTAACATGGGTCTTAATGGAGCAGTTGGTTGACTTCATGTCGCTTTCAGGCTTGCTGACAAAAAAGTAAATGTTTGTGGGATTCCACGACACATTTGTACAAGCAAGCACAAGATTTCCTACGTTTTGTGCTATAAATTATGCCTGTAGAGTGAATATTGGGGCAGTAATGGCAATTTACAAATATTTATTTCTGATGAATCTGAAGCTTTCTCGTGCTCTAGCGATGACATCACGTGCTCTGAGCGTGCACTTCACGTGCACTTCACCCCACACACACCCATTGTAAATTTTTTCGCCGTTTTTTGCGTTTTTCAGGAAAACCGCCGGTCGAATCTCTTAGCAGGGTCATAGCACACGATTCCCGATCAGGCCGCTCGTTTTGATGTATTTTGTACGCATGTGCTGGCAACGCTCCGGGATCCTTAGTGGTCCAAAGTTTAGGCAGAACGGGAATAAATAATAACTAGAAATGGCATTTCCTGCAGAAAATGCGTTGGAGTGCTAAAAGCTGAAGCTTAAACTTAAATATTTGAAAAAGATAAGTGAAAATAGCTAAATTAAGCTGAAAATAGCTCAATATAGATCAATATTGCTGAATAAAGCTCAATATAGCTCAATAAGGCTCATTATAGCTGTAAATTGTTGAATAAAGCTGAATATAGCTGAATATAGCTAATAGCTACAAATAGTTGAATATTGCTGAATAAAGCTCAAAATAGCTCAATAAAGCTCAAAATAGCAGAATATAGCTGAATATAGCTAATAGCTGAAGATAGTTGAATATTGCTGAATAAAACTCAATATAGCTCAAAATAGCAGAATATAGCTCAATATAGCTCATTATAGCTGTAAATTGCTGAATAAAGCTGAATATAGCTGGATATAGCTAATAGCTGAAAATAGTTGAATATTGCTGAATATAGCTCAAAATAGCAGAATATAGCTCAATATAGCTCATAGCTGTAAATTGCTGAATAAAGCTGAATATAGCTGAATATAGCTAATAGCTGAAAATAGTTGAATATTGCTGAATAAAACTCAAAATAGCTCAAAATACCAGAATATAGCTCAATATAGCTCATTATAGCTGTAAATTGCTGAATAAAGCTGAATATAGCTAATAGCTGAAAATAGTTGAATATTGCTGAATAAAGCTCAAAATAGCAGAATATAGCTGAATATAGCTAATTATAGCTGTGAATTGCTGAATAAAGCTGAATATAGTTCAATTTAGCAGATAGCTGAATATAGCTAAATATAGGTTAAAATAGCTTAAAATACAGAAAAGAGAAACTACCTGCTCAAAAGGGGAGGGGTGGGAGAGACAGAGAGAGTGAGAGAGACAGAAGGAGAGAGAGATAGAGAGAGAGAGCCAGACATTCAGAAGTCAGTTGCCGTATGTGTGTGCGTGTGTATCTGTGTCTGTGTGTCTGTCAAACTGCATTAAGCTGTGTGCTGGTAACATCAAAGGTTTCCATAGTGACACTGCTCCTGTGTCAAACTGTCCTGAAGAGCTAATTAAAAACAGCTGTGTCAGTGAGTGACAGAGGGAGACTGCACTGTAGATTTAACAAAAACAACCTGTCAAACTAATGAATGTGATAGGAAAACCGTCACTCCGTTTAAAAAAATGAAGGCATCGTGAGAAGCACAAGACTTTTGTGAACGTTTACGTGTACTCAAATTTTTGGGGGGTTTAGAAATGAGAGCTTAGAGGCAGTTCAAAAAGGGCCCCCGTTTGCTCCATGAGAGAAAGATTGTGCTCCGATTTAACATTGGGCTGAATGGAGCAGTTGGCTGACTTCATGTCGCTTTCTTGCTTTTTGATAAAAAAGTAAATGTTTGTGGGATTCCACCACACATTTGTACAAGCAAGCACAATATTTCCTACGTTTATATGTAAAAATTATGCCTAAAGAGTGAGAATTGTGGAGTCAATGGCAATTTACAATTCTTTTTTTCTCGAGATCCTGACGCTTCTCTGCACTCTAGCGATGACATCACGCACTCTGAGCTGCGCCATACACACTCATGTTAAAGGCAGAAGAGGATCTTAAGATTTATTAAATTCAAAAATTCATAGTTTAAAATTCTTAAAAGATAGAAAATATCTAAAAATATGCAGTCATAGTTGAAAAATATGTCTACATTTTAAAGTTGAAATGGTATCTTTAGCTGAAAGTATGCTGAACCTATAAGCTGTTAAAGTTGAGGATTTTCTCCATAGGAATCCCATGTTAAAAAAAAGCATAAAAAGATTAATATTAAGAAAAGTTGAAAAGTTAAAAATATGAAAGGTCATAGCCCCCCTCTCCTGAAGAAGCTGAATTTTTTAATATTTGAAAAGTTTAAGTAGCTGAAAAGCTGAAGGAGTTTAAGCAGTTCAAAATACGTACGGAAGAAATAGAATAATAATAATAATAATAATAATAAAGATTCGAAGAACAATAGTTGGGTGCTGAAGCACTCCAACTAACTAGAAAATTTCGCAAGAAATTTTGAAAGTGTGGCGCCTACTGCCGTAATAGCTGAAAATAATTGAATATTGCTGAATAAAGCTCAATATAGCTCAATAAAGCTGAAAATAGCATAATATAGCTTAATATAGCTCATTTTAGGTGTAAACTGCTGAATATAGCTCAATATAGCTGAATATAGCTGAATATAGCTGAATATGGCTAATAGCTGAAAATAGTTGAATATAGCTCAATAAAGATGAAAATAGCATAATATAGCTCAATATAGCTCATTATAGCTATAAATTAATGAACGAAGCAGAATATGGCTAAATATAGCTGAATATAGCTAATAGCTGAAAATAGTTGAATATTGCTGAATAAAGCTCAATATAGCTCAATAAAGATGAAAATAGCATAATATAGCTCAATATAGCTCATTATAGCTATAAATTAATGAACGAAGCAGAATATGGCTAAATATAGCTGAATATAGCTAATAGCTGAAAATAGTTGAATATTGGTGAATAAAGCTCAAAATAGCATAATATAGCTTAATATAGCTCATTTTAGAGAGAGAGAGAGAGAGAAAGAGAGAGAGAGAGAGACAGACAGAGGGGAGGGGTGGGAGAGACACAGAGAGAGAGAGAGACAGAACGAGAGAGAGATACAGGGGGAGAGGCAGACATTCAGAAGTCAGTTGCCCTATGTGTGTGCGTGTATCTGTCAATCAAAGGTTTCCACGGTGATAAGAGCAGTTGGTCCTGTCCTGACGAGCTGGTGATTCGAAACACCTGTGTCAGTTAGTGACTGAGAGGGAGACTGGACTGTAGATTTAACCAAAACAACCTGTCAAACAAATGAATGTGATAGGTAAACCGTAACTCCCTTTAAAAAAATGAAGGCATCGTGAGAAGCACAAGACTTTTGTGAACGTTGCCGTGTACTCAAATGTTTGGGGGGTTTAGAAATGAGAGCGCAAAGGCAGTTCATAAAATGCCTCCGTTTGCTTCATGAGAGAAGATTTTGCTCCGATTTAACATGGGTCTTAATGGAGCAGTTGGTTGACTTCATGTCGCTTTCAGGCTTGCTGACAAAAAAGTAAATGTTTGTGGGATTCCACGACACATTTGTACAAGCAAGCACAAGATTTCCTACGTTTTGTGCTATAAATTATGCCTGTAGAGTGAATATTGGGGCAGTAATGGCAATTTACAAATATTTATTTCTGATGAATCTGAAGCTTTCTCGTGCTCTAGCGATGACATCACGTGCTCTGAGCGTGCACTTCACGTGCACTTCACCCCACACACACCCATTGTAAATTTTTTCGCCGTTTTTTGCGTTTTTCAGGAAAACCGCCGGTCGAATCTCTTAGCAGGGTCATAGCACACGATTCCCGATCAGGCCGCTCGTTTTGATGTATTTTGTACGCATGTGCTGGCAACGCTCCGGGATCCTTAGTGGTCCAAAGTTTAGGCGGAAGAGGAATAATAACTAGAAAATTTCGCAAGAAATTTTGAAAGTGTGGCGCCTACTGCCGTAATAGCTGAAAATAATTGAATATTGCTGAATAAAGCTCAATATAGCTCAATAAAGCTGAAAATAGCATAATATAGCTTAATATAGCTCATTTTAGGTGTAAACTGCTGAATATAGCTGAATATAGCTGAATATAGCTAATAGCTGAAAATAGTTGAATATTGCTGAATAAAGCTCAATATAGCTCAATAAAGCTGAAAATAGCATAATATAGCTTAATATAGCTCATTTTAGGTGTAAACTGCTGAATATAGCTGAATATAGCTGAATATAGCTAATAGCTGAAAATAGTTGAATATTGCTGAATAAAGCTCAATATAGCTCAATAAAGCAAAAAATAGCATAATATAGCTTAATATAGCTCATTTTAGGTGTAAACTGCTGAATATAGCTGAATATAGCTGAATATAGCTAATAGCTGAAAATAGTTGAATATTGCTGAATAAAGCTCAATATAGCTCAATAAAGCAAAAAATAGCATAATATAGCTTAATATAGCTCATTTTAGAGAGAGAGAGAGAGAGACAGACAGAGGGGAGGGGTGGGAGAGACACAGAGAGAGAGAGACAGAAGGAGAGAGAGATACAGGGGGAGAGCCAGACATTCAGAAGTCAGTTGCCCTATGTGTGTGCGTGTATCTGTCAATCAAAGGTTTCCACGGTGATAAGAGCAGTTGGTCCTGTCCTGACGAGCTGGTGATTCGAAACACATGTGTCAGTTAGTGACTGAGAGGGAGACTGGACTGTAGATTTAACCAAAACAACCTGTCAAACAAATGAATGTGATAGGAAAACCGTAACTCCGTTTAAAAAAATGAAGGCATCGTGAGAAGCACAAGACTTTTGTGAACGTTGCCGTGTACTCAAATGTTTGGGGGGTTTAGAAATGAGAGCGCAAAGGCAGTTCAGAAAATGCCTCCGTTTGCTTCATGAGAGAAGATTTTGCTCCGATTTAACATGGGTCTTAATGGAGCAGTTGGTTGACTTCATGTCGCTTTCAGGCTTGCTGACAAAAAAGTAAATGTTTGTGGGATTCCACGACACATTTGTACAAGCAAGCACAAGATTTCCTACGTTTTGTGCTATAAATTATGCCTGTAGAGTGAATGTTGTGGCAGTAATGGCAATTTACAAATATTTATTTCTGATGAATCTGAAGCTTTCTCGTGCTCTAGCGATGACATCACGTGCTCTGAGCGTGCACTTCACGTGCACTTCACCCCACACACACCCATTGTAAATTTTTTCGCCGTTTTTTGCGTTTTTCAGGAAAACCGCCGGTCGAATCTCTTAGCAGGGTCATAGCACACGATTCCCGATCAGGCCGCTCGTTTTGATGTATTTTGTACGCATGTGCTGGCAACGCTCCGGGATCCTTAGTGGTCCAAAGTTTAGGCGGAACAGGAATAAATAATAATAATAAGTATGCAGGAGAATATAAAGTTGGGCTGCTGCAAGGGCTATGAGCCCTTGCTGGCAGCGCCACACTTAATAAAGAAGCCCGCAGGAGAACATAAAGTTGGGCTGCTGCAAGGGCTATGAGCCCTTGCTGGCAGCGCCACACTTAATAAATAAGCCCGCAGGAGAACATAAAGTTGGGCTGCTGCAAGGGCTATGAGCCCTTGCTGGCAGCGCCACACTTAATAAGCCCGCAGGAGAACATAAAGTTGGGCTGCTGCAGGGCTCTATGAGCCCTTGCTGGCAGCGCCACACTTAACTAGAAAATTTCGCAAGAAATTTTGAAAGTGTGGCGCCTACTGCCGTAATAGCTGAAAATAATTGAATATTGCTGAATAAAGCTCAATATAGCTCAATAAAGCTGAAAATAGCAGGCTATAGCTGATTATAGCTCATTTTAGCTGTACATTGCTGAATGTAGCTCAATATAGCTCATTATAGCTGTAAATTAATGAATAAAGCTGAATATGGCTAAATATAGCTGAATATAGCTAATAGCTGAAAATAGTTGAATATTGCTGAATAAAGCTGAATATAGCTCAATAAAGCTGAAAATAGCTTAATATAGCTCATTTTAGGTGTAAACTGCTGAATATAGGTCAATATAGGTAATAGCTGAAAATAGTTGAATATAGCTCAATAAAGCAGAAAATAGCATAATATAGCTTAATATAGCTCATTTTAGGTGTAAACTGCTGAATATAGCTCAATATAGATAATAGCTGAAAATAGTTGAATATTGCTGAATAAAGCTCAATATAGCTCAATAAAACTGAAAATAGCATAATATAGCTTAATATAGCTCATTTTAGCTGTAAATTGCTGAATATAGCTCAATATAGCTCATTATAGCTGTAAATTAATGAATAAAGCTGAATATGGCTAAATATAGCTGAATATAGCTAATAACTGAAAATAGTTGAATATTGCTGAATAAAGCTGAATATAGCTCAATAAAGCTGAAAATAGCTTAATATAGCTCATTTTAGGTGTAAACTGCTGAATATAGCTGAATATAGCTGAATATAGCTAATAGCTGAAAATAGTTGAATATTGCTGAATAAAGCTCAATATAGCTCAATAAAGCTAAAAATAGCATAATATAGCTTAATATAGCTCATTTTAGAGAGAGAGAGAGAGAGACAGACAGACAGACAGAGGGGAGGGGTGGGAGAGACACAGAGAGAGAGATACAGGGGGAGAGCCAGACATTCAGAAGTCAGTTGCCCTATGTGTGTGCGTGTATCTGTCAATCAAAGGTTTCCACGGTGATAAGAGCAGTTGGTCCTGTCCTGACAAGCTGCTGATTCGAAACACCTGTGTCAGTTAGTGACTGAGAGGGAGACTGGACTATAGATTTAACCAAAACAACCTGTCAAACTAATGAATGTGATAGGAAAACCGTAACTCCGTTTAAAAAAATTGAAGGCATCGTGAGAAGCACAAGACTTTTGTGAACGTTGTCGTGTACTCAAATGTTTGGGGGGTTTAGAAATGAGAGCGCAAAGGCAGTTCAAAAAGGGCCTCCGTTTGCTTCATGAGAGAAGATTTTGCTCCGATTTAACATGGAGTGTAATGGAGCAGTTGGTTGACTTCATGTCGCTTTCAGGCTTGCTGACAAAAAAGTAAATGTTTGTGGGATTCCACGACACATTTGTACAAGCAAGCACAAGATTTCCTACGTTTTGTGCTATAAATTATGCCTGTAGAGTGAAAATTGTGGCAGTAATGGCAATTTACAATTATTTATTTCTGATGAGTCTGAAGCTGGTTCGTGCTCTAGCGATGACATCACGTGCTCTGAGCTGCCACATACACACCCATTGTAAAGTCAGAAACGGTCTGAATATTTTCCTAAACTTGAACAAATATTCGAGGAAAACTGTGCTAGCTATCAAAAAATGTCCAATTAGGAAAATAAAGTCCATCCTTTTGTTAACGTTTCAAAGGTTTAATCATTTCTCTACGTTAAAGTATGGCGAGTCAATATGGCCACAAAGATGAGTGTTTCTTTTGCTCTCTTTTCGCCGAAACCCCATGTAAGCGGATGGGACAATTTCTCGCCGTTTTTTGCATTTTTCGGGAAAACCGCCGGTCGAATCTCTTAGCAGGGTCATAGCACACGATTCCCGATCAGGCCGCTCGTTTTGATGTATTTTGTACGCATGTGCTGGCAACGCTCCGGGATCCTTAGTGGTCCAAAGTTTAGGCGGAAGAGGAATAAATAACTAGAAAATTTCGCAAGAAATTTTGAAAGTGTGGCGCCTACTGCCGTAATAGCTGAAAATAATTGAATATTGCTGAATAAAGCTCAATATAGCTCAATAAAGCTGAAAATAGCAGGCTATAGCTCATTATAGCTCATTTTAGCTGTACATTGCTGAATGTAGCTCAATATAGCTCATTATAGCTGTAAATTAATGAATAAAGCTGAATATGGCTAAATATAGCTGAATATAGCTAATAGCTGAAAATAGTTGAATATTGCTGAATAAAGATGAATATAGCTCAATAAAGCTGAAAATAGCTTAATATAGCTCATTTTAGGTGTAAACTGCTGAATATAGGTCAATATAGGTAATAGCTGAAAATAGTTGAATATAGCTCAATAAAGCTGAAAATAGCATAATATAGCTTAATATAGCTCATTTTAGGTGTAAACTGCTGAATATAGCTCAATATAGCTAATAGCTGAAAATAGTTGAATATAGCTGAATAAAGCTCAATATAGGTCAATAAAGCTGAAAATAGCATAATATAGCTTAATATAGCTCATTTTAGGGAGAGAGAGAGAGACAGACAGACAGACAGAGGGGAGGGGTGGGAGAGACACAGAGAGAGAGATACAGGGGGAGAGGCAGACATTCAGAAGTCAGTTGCCCTATGTGTGTGCGTGTATCTGTCAATCAAAGGTTTCCACGGTGATAAGAGCAGTTGGTCCTGTCCTGACGAGCTGGTGATTCGAAACACCTGTGTCAGTTAGTGACAGAGGGAGACTGGACTGTAGATTTAACCAAAACAACCTGTCAAACAAATGAATGTGATAGGAAAACCGTAACTCCGTTTAAAAAAATGAAGGCATCGTGAGAAGCACAAGACTTTTGTGAACGTTGCCGTGTACTCAAATGTTTGGGGGGTTTAGAAATGAGAGCGCAAAGGCAGTTCAGAAAATGCCTCCGTTTGCTTCATGAGAGAAGATTTTGCTCCGATTTAACATGGAGTGTAATGGAGCAGTTGGTTGACTTCATGTCGCTTTCAGGCTTGCTGACAAAAAAGTAAATGTTTGTGGGATTCCACGACACATTTGTACAAGCAAGCACAAGATTTCCTACGTTTTGTGCTATAAATTATGCCTGTAGAGTGAATATTGGGGCAGTAATGGCAATTTACAAATATTTATTTCTGATGAATCTGAAGCTTTCTCGTGCTCTAGCGATGACATCACGTGCTCTGAGCGTGCACTTCACGTGCACTTCACCCCACACACACCCATTGTAATTTTTTTCGCCGTTTTTTGCGTTTTTCAGGAAAACCGCCGGTCGAATCTCTTAGCAGGGTCATAGCACACGATTCCCGATCAGGCCGCTCGTTTTGATGTATTTTGTACGCATGTGCTGGCAACGCTCCGGGATCCTTAGTGGTCCAAAGTTTAGGCGGAAGAGGAATAAATAAATAAAGAAGTATGCAGGAGAATATAAAGTTGGGCTGCTGCAGGGCTCTATGAGCCCTTGCTGGCAGCGCCACACTTAACTAGAAAATTTCGCAAGAAATTTTGAAAGTGTGGCGCCTACTGCCGTAATAGCTGAAAATAATTGAATATTGCTGAATAAAGCTCAATATAGCTCAATAAAGCTGAAAATAGCATAATATAGCTTAATATAGCTCATTTTAGGTGTAAACTGCTGAATATAGCTCAATATAGATAATAGCTGAAAATAGTTGAATATTGCTGAATAAAGCTCAATATAGCTGAATAAAACTGAAAATAGCATAATATAGCTTAATATAGCTCATTTTAGCTGTAAATTGCTGAATATAGCTCAATATAGCTCATTATAGCTGTAAATTAATGAATAAAGCTGAATATGGCTAAATATAGCTGAATATAGCTAATAACTGAAAATAGTTGAATATTGCTGAATAAAGCTGAATATAGCTCAATAAAGCTGAAAATAGCTTAATATAGCTCATTTTAGGTGTAAACTGCTGAATATAGCTGAATATAGCTGAATATAGCTGAATATAGCTAATAGCTGAAAATAGTTGAATATTGCTGAATAAAGCTCAATATAGCTCAATAAAGATGAAAATAGCATAATATAGCTCAATATAGCTCATTATAGCTATAAATTAATGAACGAAGCAGAATATGGCTAAATATAGCTGAATATAGCTAATAGCTGAAAATAGTTGAATATTGCTGAATAAAGCTCAAAATAGCATAATATAGCTTAATATAGCTCATTTTAGAGAGAGAGAGAGAGAAAGAGAGAGAGAGAGAGACAGACAGACAGAGGGGAGGGGTGGGAGAGACACAGAGAGAGAGAGAGACAGAAGGAGAGAGAGATACAGGGGGAGAGGCAGACATTCAGAAGTCAGTTGCCCTATGTGTGTGCGTGTATCTGTCAATCAAAGGTTTCCACGGTGATAAGAGCAGTTGGTCCTGTCCTGACGAGCTGGTGATTCGAAACACCTGTGTCAGTTAGTGACTGAGAGGGAGACTGGACTGTAGATTTAACCAAAACAACCTGTCAAACAAATGAATGTGATAGGAAAACCGTAACTCCGTTTAAAAACATGAAGGCATCGTGAGAAGCACAAGACTTTTGTGAACGTTGCCGTGTACTCAAATGTTTGGGGGGTTTAGAAATGAGAGCGCAAAGGCAGTTCATAAAATGCCTCCGTTTGCTTCATGAGAGAAGATTTTGCTCCGATTTAACATGGGTCTTAATGGAGCAGTTGGTTGACTTCATGTCGCTTTCAGGCTTGCTGACAAAAAAGTAAATGTTTGTGGGATTCCACGACACATTTGTACAAGCAAGCACAAGATTTCCTACGTTTTGTGCTATAAATTATGCCTGTAGAGTGAATATTGGGGCAGTAATGGCAATTTACAAATATTTATTTCTGATGAATCTGAAGCTTTCTCGTGCTCTAGCGATGACATCACGTGCTCTGAGCGTGCACTTCACGTGCACTTCACCCCACACACACCCATTGTAATTTTTTTCGCCGTTTTTTGCGTTTTTCAGGAAAACCGCCGGTCGAATCTCTTAGCAGGGTCATAGCACACGATTCCCGATCAGGCCGCTCGTTTTGATGTATTTTGTACGCATGTGCTGGCAACGCTGCGGGACGAGATACGGTCCAAAGTTTAGGCAGATAAGGAATAATAATAATAACTAGAAAATTTCGCAAGAAATTTTGAAAGTGTGGCGCCTACTGCCGTAATAGCTGAAAATAATTGAATATTGCTGAATAAAGCTCAATCTAGCTCAATAAAACTGAAAATAGCATAATATAGCTTAATATAGCTCATTTTAGGTGTAAACTGCTGAATATAGCTCAATATAGATAATAGCTGAAAATAGTTGAATATTGCTGAATAAAGCTCAATATAGCTCAATAAAACTGAAAATAGCATAATATAGCTTAATATAGCTCATTTTAGCTGTAAATTGCTGAATATAGCTCAATATAGCTCATTATAGCTGTAAATTAATGAATAAAGCTGAATATGGCTAAATATAGCTGAATATAGCTAATAACTAAAAATAGTTGAATATTGCTGAATATAGCTCAATAAAGCTGAAAATAGCTTAATATAGCTCATTTTAGGTGTAAACTGCTGAATATAGCTCAATATAGCTAATAGCTGAAAATAGTTGAATATAGCTCAATATAGCTGAAAATAATATAATATAGCTTAATATAGCTCATTTTAGGTGTAAACTGCTGAATATAGCTGAATATAGCTGAATATAGCTGAATATAGCTGAATATAGCTAATAGCTGAAAATAGTTGAATATTGCTGAATAAAGCTCAATATAGCTCAATAAAGATGAAAATAGCATAATATAGCTCAATATAGCTCATTATAGCTATAAATGAATGAACGAAGCAGAATATGGCTAAATATAGCTGAATATAGCTAATAGCTGAAAATAGTTGAATATTGCTGAATAAAGCTCAAAATAGCATAATATAGCTTAATATAGCTCATTTTAGAGAGAGAGAGACAGACAGACAGAGGGGAGGGGTGGGAGAGACACAGAGAGAGAGAGAGACAGAAGGAGAGAGAGATACAGGGGGAGAGGCAGACATTCAGAAGTCAGTTGCCCTATGTGTGTGCGTGTATCTGTCAATCAAAGGTTTCCACGGTGATAAGAGCAGTTGGTCCTGTGTGAAACTGCTCTGATTAGCTCATTTGAAGCACCTGTGTCACCAGGGTGAAGAGCAGACGAGATCTTAAGACTCGTACGTCTCTCTATGTATCTATAACAAGTATATGTGCATGTCTATGTCTGTTAATGTAGGTTAAATAACTACGTGTGTGTGAAACTGCCCTGATGACCTCATTTGAAGCACCTGTGTCACTCAGCAGTTAGTGTTTCCCACACGCGCGCGCCATGGTTACCATGGCGATTGGGGAAGCACAGCTCTGTCCCTTAGGGAGAGATATTTAATGAAAACAACCTGTCAAACTAATGAATTTGATAGGAGAACCGTAACTCCGTATGAAAAAACGAAGACATCGTGAGAAGCACAAGACTTTTGTGAACGTTTACGTGTACTTAAATGTTTGGTGGGTTTAGAAATGAGCGCTTAGAGGCAGTTCAGAAAGAGCCCCCGTTTGCTCATTTCGAGAAAACTCTGCTCCAATTTAACATGGGGCTGAATGGAGCGGTTGGCTGACTTGATGTCGCTTTCTTGCTTTTTGACAGAAAAGTAAATGTTTTTGGGACTCCACGACACATTTGTACAAGCAAGCACAAGATTTCCTACGTTTTGTACTATAAATTATGCCTGTAGAGTGAAAATTGTGGCAGTAATGGCAATTTACAAATATTTATTTCTGATGAGTCTGAAGCTTTCTCGTGCTCTGTCGATGACATCACGTGCTCTGAGCTGCCACATACACACCCATTGTAAAGTCAGAAATGGTCTGAATATTTTCCTAAACTTGAACAAATATTAGAGGAAAACTGTGCTAGCTATCAAAAAATGTCCAATTAGGAAAATAAACTCCATCCTTTTGTTAACGTTTCGATGGTTTAATCATTTCTCTACGTTAAAGTATGGCGAGTCAATATGGCCACAAAGATGAGTGTTTCTTTTGCTCTCTTTTCGCCGAAACCCCATGTAAGCGGATGGGACAATTTCTCGCCGTTTTTTGCATTTTTCGGGAAAACCGCCGGTCGAATCTCTTAGCAGGGTCATAGCACACGATTCCCGATCAGGCCGCTCGTTTTGATGTATTTTGTGCGCATGTGCTGGCAACGCTCCGGGATCCTTAGTGGTCCAAAGTTTAGGCAGAACGGGAATAATAACTAGAAAATTTCGCAAGAAATTTTGAAAGTGTGGCGCCTACTGCCGTAATAGCTGAAAATAATTGAATATTGCTGAATAAAGCTCAATATAGCTCAATAAAGCTGAAAATAGCATGATATAGCTTAATATAGCTCATTTTAGGTGTAAACTGCTGAATATAGCTGAATATAGCTGAATATAGCTAATAGCTGAAAATAGTTGAATATTGCTGAATAAAGCTCAATATAGCTCAATAAAGATGAAAATAGCATAATATAGCTTAATATAGCTAATTTTAGGTGTAAACTGCTGAATATAGCTGAATATAGCTGAATATAGCTAATAGCTGAAAATAGTTGAATATTGCTGAATAAAGCTCAATATAGCTCAATAAAGATGAAAATAGCATAATATAGCTCAATATAGCTCATTATAGCTATAAATTAATGAACGAAGCAGAATATGGCTAAATATAGCTGAATATAGCTAATAGCTGAAAATAGTTGAATATTGCTGAATAAAGCTCAATATAGCTCAATAAAGCTGAAAATAGCTTAATATAGGTTAATATAGCTCATTTTAGGTGTAAACTGCTGAATATAGCTGAATATAGCTGAATATAGCTGAATATAGCTAATAGCTGAAAATAGTTGAATATTGCTGAATAAAGCTAAATATAGCTCAATAAAGATGAAAATAGCATAATATAGCTCAATATAGCTCATTATAGCTATAAATTAATGAACGAAGCAGAATATGGCTAAATATAGCTGAATATAGCTAATAGCTGAAAATAGTTGAATATTGCTGAATAAAGCTCAAAATAGCATAATATAGCTTAATATAGCTCATTTTAGAGAGAGAGAGAGAAAGAGAGAGAGAGAGAGACAGACAGACAGAGGGGAGGGGTGGGAGAGACACAGAGAGAGAGAGAGACAGAAGGAGAGAGAGATGCAGGGGGAGAGGCAGACATTCAGAAGTCAGTTGCCCTATGTGTGTGCGTGTATCTGTCAATCAAAGGTTTCCACGGTGATAAGAGCAGTTGGTCCTGTCCTGACGAGCTGGTGATTCGAAACACCTGTGTCAGTTAGTGACTGAGAGGGAGACTGGACTGTAGATTTAACCAAAACAACCTGTCAAACAAATGAATGTGATAGGAAAACCGTAACTCCGTTTAAAAAAATGAAGGCATCGTGAGAAGCACAAGACTTTTGTGAACGTTGCCGTGTACTCAAATGTTTGGGGGGTTTAGAAATGAGAGCGCAAAGGCAGTTCAGAAAATGCCTCCGTTTGCTTCATGAGAGAAGATTTTGCTCCGATTTAACATGGGTCTTAATGGAGCAGTTGGTTGACTTCATGTCGCTTTCAGGCTTGCTGACAAAAAAGTAAATGTTTGTGGGATTCCACGACACATTTGTACAAGCAAGCACAAGATTTCCTACGTTTTGTGCTATAAATTATGCCTGTAGAGTGAATATTGGGGCAGTAATGGCAATTTACAAATATTTATTTCTGATGAATCTGAAGCTTTCTCGTGCTCTAGCGATGACATCACGTGCTCTGAGCGTGCACTTCACGTGCACTTCACCCCACACACACCCATTGTACATTTTTTCGCCGTTTTTTGCGTTTTTCAGGAAAACCGCCGGTCGAATCTCTTAGCAGGGTCATAGCACACGATTCCCGATCAGGCCGCTCGTTTTGATGTATTTTGTACGCATGTGCTGGCAACGCTCCGGGATCCTTAGTGGTCCAAAGTTTAGGCGGAAGAGGAATAATAATAAACTAGAAAATTTCGCAAGAAATTTTGAAAGTGTGGCGCCTACTGCCGTAAGATGTTGCAATATATATATTACCGGTAGTGAGATGTGTTGTTGAGGTTATTGAGGAGTCATTTCTGTATTTGTGATGGACTTGAGAGCAACGTTGAAGTGCTAAAAGCTGAAGCTTACATTTTAAATATAAAAAAGCTTAAAAAAGTTAAATTAAGCTGAATATAGCTCAATATAGCTAATAGCTGAAAATAGTTGAATATTGCTGAATAAAGCTCAATTTAGGTCAATAAAGCTGAAAATAGCATAATATAGCTTAATATAGCTAATTTTAGGTGTAAACTGCTGAATATAGCTGAATATAGCTGAATATAGCTGAATATAGCTGAATATAGCTGAATATAGCTGAATATAGCTAATAGCTGAAAATAGTTGAATATTGCTGAATAAAGCTCAATATAGCTCAATAAAGATGAAAATAGCATAATATAGCTCAATATAGCTCATTATAGCTATAAATTAATGAACGAAGCAGAATATGGCTAAATATAGCTGAATATAGCTAATAGCTGAAAATAGTTGAATATTGCTGAATAAAGCTCAAAATAGCATAATATAGCTTAATATAGCTCATTTTAGAGAGAGAGAGAGAGAAAGAGAGAGAGAGAGAGACAGACAGACAGAGGGGAGGGGTGGGAGAGACACAGAGAGAGAGAGACAGAAGGAGAGAGAGATACAGGGGGAGAGGCAGACATTCAGAAGTCAGTTGCCCTATGTGTGTGCGTGTATCTGTCAATCAAAGGTTTCCACGGTGATAAGAGCAGTTGGTCCTGTCCTGACGAGCTGGTGATTCGAAACACCTGTGTCAGTTAGTGACTGAGAGGGAGACTTGACTGTAGATTTAACCAAAACAACCTGTCAAACAAATGAATGTGATAGGAAAACCGTAACTCCGTTTAAAAAAATGAAGGCATCGTGAGAAGCACAAGACTTTTGTGAACGTTGCCGTGTACTCAAATGTTTGGGGGGTTTAGAAATGAGAGCGCAAAGGCAGTTCAGAAAATGCCTCCGTTTGCTTCATGAGAGAAGATTTTGCTCCGATTTAACATGGGTCTTAATGGAGCAGTTGGTTGACTTCATGTCGCTTTCAGGCTTGCTGACAAAAAAGTAAATGTTTGTGGGATTCCACGACACATTTGTACAAGCAAGCACAAGATTTCCTACGTTTTGTGCTATAAATTATGCCTGTAGAGTGAAAATTGTGGCAGTAATGGCAATTTACAATTATTTATTTCTGATGAGTCTGAAGCTGGTTCGTGCTCTAGCGATGACATCACGTGCTCTGAGCTGCCACATACACACCCATTGTAAAGTCAGAAATGGTCTGAATATTTTCCAAAACTTGAACAAATATTGGAGGAAAACTGTGCTAGCTATCAAAAAATGTCCAATTAGGAAAATAAAGTCCATCCTTTTGTTAACGTTTCAAAGGTTTAATCATTTCTCTACGTTAAAGTATGGCGAGTCAATATGGCCACAAAGATGAGTGTTTCTTTTGCTCTCTTTTCGCCGAAACCCCATGTAAGCGGATGGGACAATTTCTCGCCGTTTTTTGCATTTTTCGGGAAAACCGCCGGTCGAATCTCTTAGCAGGGTCATAGCACACGATTCCCGATCAGGCCGCTCGTTTTGATGTATTTTGTGCGCATGTGCTGGCAACGCTCCGGGATCCTTAGTGGTCCAAAGTTTAGGCAGAACGGGAATAAATAACTAGAAAATTTCGCAAGAAATTTTGAAAGTGTGGCGCCTACTGCCGTAATAGCTGAAAATAATTGAATATTGCTGAATAAAGCTCAATCTAGCTCAATAAAGCTGAAAATAGCATAATATAGCTTAATATAGCTCATTTTAGGTGTAAACTGCTGAATATAGCTCAATATAGATAATAGCTGAAAATAGTTGAATATAGCTCAATAAAGCTGAAAATAGCTTAATATAGCTCATTTTAGGTGTAAACTGGTGAATATAGCTCAATATAGCTAATAGCTGAAAATAGTTGAATATAGCTCAATAAAGCTGAAAATAGCATAATATATGTTAATATAGCTCATTTTAGGTGTAAACTGCTGAATATAGCTGAATATAGCTGAATATAGCTAATAGCTGAAAATAGTAGAATATTGCTGAATAAAGCTCAATATAGCTCAATAAAGATGAAAATAGCATAATATAGCTTAATATAGCTAATTTTAGGTGTATATAGCTGAATATAGCTGAATATAGCTGAATATAGCTAATAGCTGAAAATAGTAGAATATTGCTGAATAAAGCTCAATATAGCTCAATAAAGATGAAAATAGCATAATATAGCTCAATATAGCTCATTATAGCTATAAATTAATGAACGAAGCAGAATATGGCTAAATATAGCTGAATATAGCTAATAGCTGAAAATAGTTGAATATTGGTGAATAAAGCTCAAAATAGCATAATATAGCTTAATATAGCTCATTTGAGAGAGAGAGAGAGAGAAAGAGAGAGAGAGAGAGACAGACAGACAGACAGAGGGGAGGGGTGGGAGAGACACAGAGAGAGAGAGAGACAGAAGGAGAGAGAGATACAGGGGGAGAGGCAGACATTCAGAAGTCAGTTGCCCTATGTGTGTGCGTGTATCTGTCAATCAAAGGTTTCCACGGTGATAAGAGCAGTTGGTCCTGTCCTGACGAGCTGGTGATTCGAAACACCTGTGTCAGTTAGTGACTGAGAGGGAGACTGGACTGTAGATTTAACCAAAACAACCTGTCAAACAAATGAATGTGATAGGAAAACCGTAACTCCGTTTAAAAAAATGAAGGCATCGTGAGAAGCACAAGACTTTTGTGAACGTTTACGTGTACTTCAATGTTTGGTGGGTTTAGAAATGAGCGCTTAGAGGCAGTTCAGAAAGAGCCCCCGTTTGCTCATTTAGAGAAAACTCTGCTCCGATTTAACATGGGGCTGAATGGAGCGGTTGGCTGACTTCATGTCGCTTTCTTGCTTTTTGACAAAAAAGTAAATGTTTTTGGGACTCCACGACACATTTGTACAAGCAAGCACAAGATTTCCTACGTTTTGTACTATAAATTATGCCTGTAGAGTGAAAATTGTGGCAGTAATGGCAATTTACAAATATTTATTTCTGATGAGTCTGAAGCTGGTTCGTGCTCTAGCGATGACATCACGTGCTCTGAGCTGCCACATACACACCCATTGTAAAGTCAGAAATGGTCTGAATATTTTCCTAAACTTGAACAAATATTCGAGGAAAACTGTGCTAGCTATCAAAAAATGTCCAATTAGGAAAATAAAGTCCATCCTTTTGTTAACGTTTCAAAGGTTTAATCATTTCTCTACGTTAAAGTATGGCGAGTCAATATGGCCACAAAGATGAGTGTTTCTTTTGCTCTCTTTTCGCCGAAACCCCATGTAAGCGGATGGGACAATTTCTCGCCGTTTTTTGCATTTTTCGGGAAAACCGCCGGTCGAATCTCTTAGCAGGGTCATAGCACACGATTCCCGATCAGGCCGCTCGTTTTGATGTATTTTGTACGCATGTGCTGGCAACGCTCCGGGATCCTTAGTGGTCCAAAGTTTAGGCGGAACAGGAATAATAACTAGAAAATTTCGCAAGAAATTTTGAAAGTGTGGCGCCTACTGCCGTAATAGCTGAAAATAATTGAATATTGCTGAATAAAGCTCAATATAGCTCAATAAAGCTGAAAATAGCATAATATAGCTTAATATAGCTCATTTTAGGTGTAAACTGCTGAATATAGCTCTATATAGATAATAGCTGAAAATAGTTGAATATTGCTGAATAAAGCTCAATATAGCTCAATAAAACTGAAAATAGCATAATATAGCTTAATATAGCTCATTTTAGCTGTAAATTGCTGAATATAGCTCAATATAGCTCATTATAGCTGTAAATTAATGAATAAAGCTGAATATGGCTAAATATAGCTGAATATAGCTAATAACTGAAAATAGTTGAATATTGCTGAATAAAGCTGAATATAGCTCAATAAAGCAGAAAATAGCTTAATATAGCTCATTTTAGGTGTAAACTGCTGAATATAGCTGAATATAGCTGAATATAGCTAATAGCTGAAAATAGTTGAATATTGCTGAATAAAGCTCAATATAGCTCAATAAAGCTAAAAATAGCATAATATAGCTTAATATAGCTCATTTTAGAGAGAGAGAGAGAGAGACAGACAGACAGACAGAGGGGAGGGGTGGGAGAGACACAGAGAGAGAGATACAGGGGGAGAGCCAGACATTCAGAAGTCAGTTGCCCTATGTGTGTGCGTGTATCTGTCAATCAAAGGTTTCCACGGTGATAAGAGCAGTTGGTCCTGTCCTGACGAGCTGGTGATTCGAAACACCTGTGTCAGTTAGTGACTGAGAGGGAGACTGGACTGTAGATTTAACCAAAACAACCTGTCAAACAAATGAATGTGATAGGAAAACCGTAACTCCGTTTAAAAAAATGAAGGCATCGTGAGAAGCACAAGACTTTTGTGAACGTTGCCGTGTACTCAAATGTTTGGGGGGTTTAGAAATGAGAGCGCAAAGGCAGTTCAGAAAATGCCTCCGTTTGCTTCATGAGAGAAGATTTTGCTCCGATTTAACATGGGTCTTAATGGAGCAGTTGGTTGACTTCATGTCGCTTTCAGGCTTGCTGACAAAAAAGTAAATGTTTGTGGGATTCCACGACACATTTGTACAAGCAAGCACAAGATTTCCTACGTTTTGTGCTATAAATTATGCCTGTAGAGTGAATATTGGGGCAGTAATGGCAATTTACAAATATTTATTTCTGATGAATCTGAAGCTTTCTCGTGCTCTAGCGATGACATCACGTGCTCTGAGCGTGCACTTCACGTGCACTTCACCCCACACACACCCATTGTAAATTTTTTCGCTGTTTTTTGCGTTTTTCAGGAAAACCGCCGGTCGAATCTCTTAGCAGGGTCATAGCACACGATTCCCGATCAGGCCGCTCGTTTTGATGTATTTTGTACGCATGTGCTGGCAACGCTCCGGGATCCTTAGTGGTCCAAAGTTTAGGCGGAAGAGGAATAAATAAATAAAGAAGTATGCAGGAGAATATAAAGTTGGGCTGCTGCAGGGCTCTATGAGCCCTTGCTGGCAGCGCCACACTTAATAAGCCCGCAGGAGAACATAAAGTTGGGCTGCTGCAGGGCTCTATGAGCCCTTGCTGGCAGCGCCACACTTAATAAGCCCGCAGGAGAACATAAAGTTGGGCTGCTGCAAGGGCTATGAGCCCTTGCTGGCAGCGCCACACTTAATAAATAAGCCCGCAGGAGAACATAAAGTTGGGCTGCTGCAAGGGCTATGAGCCCTTGCTGGCAGCGCCACACTTAACTAGAAATGGCATTTCCTGCAGAAAATGCGTTGGAGTGCTAAAAGCTGAAGCTTAAACTTAAATATTTGAAAAAGATAAGTGAAAATAGCTAAATTAAGCTGAAAATAGCTCAATATAGATCAATATTGCTGAATAAAGCTCAATATAGCTCAATAAGGCTCATTATAGCTGTAAATTGTTGAATAAAGCTGAATATAGCTAATAGCTACAAATAGTTGAATATTGCTGAATAAAGCTCAAAATAGCTCAATAAAGCTCAAAATAGCAGAATATAGCTGAATATAGCTAATAGCTGAAGATAGTTGAATATTGCTGAATAAAACTCAATATAGCTCAAAATAGCAGAATATAGCTCAATATAGCTCAATAAACCTGAAAATAGCAGAATACAGCTCAATATAGCTCAATAAACCTGAAAATAGCAGAATCCAGCTCATTATAGCTGAAGATTGCTGAATAAAGCTGAATATAGCTGATATCTGAATATTGCTGAATAAAGCTCAATATAGCTCAATAGAGCTAAAAATAGCAGAATATAGCTCATTATAGCTGAAAATTGCGGAATAAAGTTGAATATAGCTCAATATAGCTGATAGCTGAAAATTGCTGAATAAAGCTCAATTTAGCTCAATAGAGCTAAAAATAGAAGAATATTGCTCATTATAGCTGAACATTGCTGAATAAAGCTGAATATAGCTGATAGCTGAATATTGCTGAATAAAGCTCAATATACCTCAATAAAGCTGAGCATAGCAGAATATAGGTCATTATAACTGTAAATTGATGAATAAAGCTGAATATAGCTGAATATAGCTAATAGCTGAAAATAGTTGATTATTGCTGAATAAAGCTCAATATAGCTGTAAATTAATGAATAAAGCTGAATATGGCTAAATATAGCTGAATATAGCTAATAGCTGAAAATAGTTGAATATTGCTGAATAAAGCTCAAAATAGCAGAATATAGCTGAATATAGCTCATTATAGCTGTGAATTGCTGAATAAAGCTGAATATAGTTCAATTTAGCAGATAGCTGAATATAGCTAAATATAGGTTAAAATAGCTTAAAATACAGAAAAGAGAAACTACCTGCTCAAAAGGGGAGGGGTGGGAGAGACAGAAGGAGAGAGAGACAGAAGGAGAGAGAGATAGAGAGAGAGAGCCAGACATTCAGAAGTCAGTTGCCGTATGTGTGTGCGTGTGTATCTGTGTCTGTGTGTCTGTCAAACTGCATTAAGCTGTGTGCTGGTAACATCAAAGGTTTCCATAGTGACACTGCTCCTGTGTCAAACTGTCCTGAAGAGCTAATTAAAAACACCTGTGTCAGTGAGTGACAGAGGGAGACTGCACTGTAGATTTAACAAAAACAACCTGTCAAACTAATGAATGTGATAGGAAAACCGTAACTACGTTTAAAAAAATGAAGGCATCGTGAGAAGCACAAGACTTTTGTGAACGTTTACGTGTACTCAAATTTTTGGGGGGTTTAGAAATGAGAGCTTAGAGGCAGTTCAAAAAGGGCCCCCGTTTGCTCCATGAGAGAAAGATTGTGCTCCGATTTAACATTGGGCTTAATGGAGCAGTTGGCGGACTTCATGTCGCTTTCTTGCTTTTTGATAAAAAAGTAAATGTTTGTGGGATTCCACCACACATTTGTACAAGCAAGCACAATATTTCCTACGTTTATATGTAAAAATTATGCCTGAAGAGTGAGAATTGTGGAGTCAATGGCAATTTACAATTCTTTTTTTCTCGAGATCCTGACGCTTCTCTGCACTCTAGCGATGACATCACGCACTCTGAGCTGCGCCATACACACTCATGTTAAAGGCAGAAGAGGATCTTAAGATTTATTAAATTCAAAAATTCATAGTTTAAAATTCTTAAAAGATAGAAAATATCTAAAAATATGCAGTCATAGTTGAAAAATATGTCTACATTTTAAAGTTGAAATGGTATCTTTAGCTGAAAGTATGCTGAACCTATAAGCTGTTAAAGTTGAGGATTTTCTCCATAGGAATCCCATGTTAAAAAAAAGCATAAAAAGATTAATATTAAGAAAAGTTGAAAAGTTAAAAATATGAAAGGTCATAGCACCCCTCTCCTGAAGGAGCTGAATTTTTTAATATTTGAAGAGTTTAAGTAGCTGAAAAGCTGAAGGAGTTTAAGCAGTTCAAAATACGTACGGAAGAAATAGAATAATAATAATAAGCTGAATAAAGATTCAAAGAACAATAGTTGGGTGCTGAAGCACTCCAACTAATAAGAAGAAGAAGCCCGCAGGAGAATATAAAGTTGGGCTGCTGCAGGGCTCTATGAGCCCTTGCTGGCAGCGCCACACTTAACTAGAAAATTTCGCAAGAAATTTTGAAAGTGTGGCGCCTACTGCCGTAAGATGTTGCAATATATATATTACCGGTAGTGAGATGTGTTGTTGAGGTTATTGAGGAGTCATTTCTGTATTTGTGATGGACTTGAGAGCAACGTTGAAGTGCTAAAAGCTGAAGCTTACATTTTAAATATAAAAAAGCTTAAAAAAGTTAAATTAAGCTGAATATAGCTCAATATAGCTAATAGCTGAAAATAGTTGAATATTGCTGAATAAAGCTCAATATAGCTCAATAAAGCTGAAAATAGCATAATATAGCTTAATATAGCTCATTTTAGGTGTAAACTGCTGAATATAGCTGAATATAGCTGAATATAGCTAATAGCTGAAAATAGTTGAATATTGCTGAATAAAGCTCAATATAGCTCAATAAAGCTAAAAATAGCATAATATAGCTTAATATAGCTCATTTTAGAGAGAGAGAGAGAGAGACAGACAGAGGGGAGGGGTGGGAGAGACACAGAGAGAGAGAGACAGAAGGAGAGAGAGATACAGGGGGAGAGCCAGACATTCAGAAGTCAGTTGCCCTATGTGTGTGCGTGTATCTGTCAATCAAAGGTTTCCACGGTGATAAGAGCAGTTGGTCCTGTGTGAAACAGCCCTGATTAGCTCATTTGAAGCACCTGTGTCACCAGGGTGAAGAGCAGACGAGATGTTAAGACTCGTACGTCTCTCTATGTATCTATAACAAGTATATGTGCATGTCTATGTCTGTTAATGTAGGTTAAATAACTAAGTGTGTGTGAAACTGCCCTGATGACCTCATTTGAAGCACCTGTGTCACTCAGCAGTTAGTGTTTCCCACACGCGCGCGCCACGGTTACCATGGCGATTGGGGAAGCACAGCTCTGTCCCTTAGTGAGAGATATTTAATGAAAACAACCTGTCAAACTAATGAATTTGATAGGAAAACCGTAACTCCGTATGAAAAAACGAAGACATCGTGAGAAGCACAAGACTTTTGTGAACGTTTACGTGTACTTCAATGTTTGGTGGGTTTAGAAATGAGCGCTTAGAGGCAGTTCAAAAAGGGCCTCCGTTTGCTTCATGAGAGAAGATTTTGCTCCGATTTAACATGGAGTGTAATGGAGCAGTTGGTTGACTTCATGTCGCTTTCAGGCTTGCTGACAAAAAAGTAAATGTTTGTGGGATTCCACGACACATTTGTACAAGCAAGCACAAGATTTCCTACGTTTTGTGCTATAAATTATGCCTGTAGAGTGAATATTGGGGCAGTAATGGCAATTTACAAATATTTATTTCTGATGAATCTGAAGCTTTCTCGTGCTCTAGCGATGACATCACGTGCTCTGAGCGTGCACTTCACGTGCACTTCACCCCACACACACCCATTGTAAATTTTTTCGCCGTTTTTTGCGTTTTTCAGGAAAACCGCCGGTCGAATCTCTTAGCAGGGTCATAGCACACGATTCCCGATCAGGCCGCTCGTTTTGATGTATTTTGTACGCATGTGCTGGCAACGCTCCGGGATCCTTAGTGGTCCAAAGTTTAGGCGGAAGAGGAATAATAATAAATAAATAAGCCCGCAGGAGAATATAAAGTTGGGCTGCTGCAAGGGCTATGAGCCCTTGCTGGCAGCGCCACACTTAATAAGCCCGCAGGAGAATATAAAGTTGGGCTGCTGCAAGGGCTATGAGCCCTTGCTGGCAGCGCCACACTTAACTAGAAATGGCATTTCCTGCAGAAAATGCGTTGGAGTGCTAAAAGCTGAAGCTTAAACTTAAATATTTGAAAAAGATAAGTGAAAATAGCTAAATTAAGCTGAAAATAGCTCAATATAGATCAATATTGCTGAATAAAGCTCAATATAGCTCAATAAGGCTCATTATAGCTGTAAATTGTTGAATAAAGCTGAATATAGCTGAATATAGCTAATAGCTACAAATAGTTGAATATTGCTGAATAAAGCTCAAAATAGCTCAATAAAGCTCAAAATAGCAGAATATAGCTGAATATAGCTAATAGCTGAAGATAGTTGAATATTGCTGAATAAAACTCAATATAGCTCAAAATAGCAGAATATAGCTCAATATAGCTCATTATAGCTGTAAATTGCTGAATAAAGCTGAATATAGCTGGATATAGCTAATAGCTGAAAATAGTTGAATATTGCTGAATATAGCTCAAAATAGCAGAATATAGCTCAATATAGCTCATAGCTGTAAATTGCTGAATATAGCTGAATATAGCTAATAGCTGAAAATAGTTGAATATTGCTGAATAAAACTCAAAATAGCTCAAAATAGCAGAATATAGCTCAATATAGCTCATTATAGCTGTAAATTGCTGAATAAAGCTGAATATAGCTAATAGCTGAAAATAGTTGAATATTGCTGAATAAAGCTCAAAATAGCAGAATATAGCTCATTATAGCTGTGAATTGCTGAATAAAGCGGAATATAGTTCAATTTAGCAGATAGCTGAATATAGCTAAATATAGGTTAAAATAGCTTAAAATACAGAAAAGAGAAACTACCTGCTCAAAAGGGGAGGGGTGGGAGAGACAGAGAGAGTGAGAGAGACAGAAGGAGAGAGAGATAGAGAGAGAGAGCCAGACATTCAGAAGTCAGTTGCCGTATGTGTGTGCGTGTGTATCTGTGTCTGTGTGTCTGTCAAACTGCACTAAGCAGAGCACCTGTGTGCTGGTAACATCAAAGGTTTCCATAGTGACACTGCTCCTGTGTCAAACTGTCCTGAAGAGCTAATTAAAAACACCTGTGTCAGTGAGTGACAGAGGGAGACTGCACTGTAGATTTAACAAAAACAACCTGTCAAACTAATGAATGTGATAGGAAAACCGTAACTCCGTTTAAAAAAATGAAGGCATCGTGAGAAGCACAAGACTTTTGTGAACGTTTACGTGTACTCAAATTTTTGGGGGGTTTAGAAATGAGAGCTTAGAGGCAGTTCAAAAAGGGCCCCCGTTTGCTCCATGAGAGAAAGATTGTGCTCCGATTTAACATTGGGCTTAATGGAGCAGTTGGCGGACTTCATGTCGCTTTCTTGCTTTTTGATAAAAAAGTAAATGTTTGTGGGATTCCACGACACATTTGTACAAGCAAGCACAATATTTCCTACGTTTATATGTAAAAATTATGCCTCAAGAGTGAGAATTGTGGAGTCAATGGCAATTTACAATTCTTTTTTTATCGAGATCCTGACGCTTCTCTGCACTCTAGCGATGACATCACGCACTCTGAGCTGCGCCATACACACTCATGTTAAAGGCAGAAGAGGATCTTAAGATTTATTAAATTCAAAAATTCATAGTTTAAAATTCTTAAAAGATAGAAAATATCTAAAAATATGCAGTCATAGTTGAAAAATATGTCTACATTTTAAAGTTGAAATGGTATCTTTAGCTGAAAGTATGCTGAACCTATAAGCTGTTAAAGTTGAGGATTTTCTCCATAGGAATCCCATGTTAAAAAAAAGCATAAAAAGATTAATATTAAGAAAAGTTGAAAAGTTAAAAATATGAAAGGTCATAGCACCCCTCTCCTGAAGAAGCTGAATTTTTTAATATTTGAAAAGTTTAAGTAGCTGAAAAGCTGAAGGAGTTTAAGCAGTTCAAAATACGTACGGAAGAAATAGAATAATAATAATAACTAGAAATGGCATTTCCTGCAGAAAATGCGTTGGAGTGCTAAAAGCTGAAGCTTAAACTTAAATATTTGAAAAAGATAAGTGAAAATAGCTAAATTAAGCTGAAAATAGCTCAATATAGATCAATATTGCTGAATAAAGCTCAATATAGCTCCATAAGGCTCATTATAGCTGTAAATTGTTGAATAAAGCTGAATATAGCTGAATATAGCTAATAGCTACAAATAGTTGAATATTGCTGAATAAAGCTCAAAATAGCTCAATAAAGCTCAAAATAGCTGAATATAGCTAATAGCTGAAGATAGTTGAATATTGCTGAATAAAACTCAATATAGCTCAAAATAGCAGAATATAGCTCAATATAGCTCATTATAGCTGTAAATTGCTGAATAAAGCTGAATATAGCTGGATATAGCTAATAGCTGAAAATAGTTGAATATTGCTGAATATAGCTCAAAATAGCAGAATATAGCTCAATATAGCTCATAGCTGTAAATTGCTGAATAAAGCTGAATATAGCTGAATATAGCTAATAGCTGAAAATAGTTGAATATTGCTGAATAAAACTCAAAATAGCTCAAAATAGCAGAATATAGCTCAATATAGCTCATTATAGCTGTAAATTGCTGAATAAAGCTGAATATAGCTGAATATAGCTAATAGCTGAAAATAGTTGAATATTGCTGAATAAAGCTCAAAATAGCAGAATATAGCTGAATATAGCTCAATAAAGCTGAAAATAGCAGAATATAGCTCATTATAGCTGAAAATTGCTGAATAAAGCTGAAAATGGTTTTATATAGCTCATTATAGCTGAAAAAGTCTGAATAAAGCTGAATATAGTTGATAGCTGAATATTGCTGAATAAAGCTCAATTTAGCTCAATAGAGCTAAAAATAGCAGAATATTGCTCATTATAGCTGAACATTGCTGAATAAAGCTGAATATAGCTGATAGGTGAATATTGCTGAATAAAGCTCAATATACCTCAATAAAGCTGAGCATTGCAGAATATAGCTCATTATAACTGTAAATTGATGAATAAAGCTGAATATAGCTGAATATAGCTAATAGCTGAAAATAGTTGATTATTGCTGATTAAAGCTCAATATAGCTGTAAATTAATGAATAAAGCTGAATATGGCTAAATATAGCTGAATATAGCTAATAGCTGAAAATAGTTGAATATTGCTGAATAAAGCTCAAAATAGCAGAATATAGCTGAATATAGCTCATTATAGCTGTGAATTGCTGAATAAAGCTGAATATAGTTCAATTTAGCAGATAGCTGAATATAGCTAAATATAGGTTAAAATAGCTTAAAATACAGAAAAGAGAAACTACCTGCTCAAAAGGGGAGGGGTGGGAGAGACAGAAGGAGAGAGAGATAGAGAGAGAGAGCCAGACATTCAGAAGTCATTGGCGTATGTGTGTGCGTGTGTATCTGTGTCTGTGTGTCTGTCAAACTGCACTAAGCAGAGCACCTGTGTGCTGGTAACATCAAAGGTTTCCATAGTGACACTGCTCCTGTGTCAAACTGTCCTGAAGAGCTAATTAAAAACACCTGTGTCAGTGAGTGACTGAGAGGGAGACTGCACTGTAGATTTAACAAAAACAACCTGTCAAACTAATGAATGTGATAGGAAAACCGTAACTCCGTTTAAAAAAATGAAGGCATCGTGAGAAGCACAAGACTTTTGTGAACGTTTACGTGTACTCAAATTTTTGGGGGGTTTAGAAATGAGAGCTTAGAGGCAGTTCAAAAAGGGCCCCCGTTTGCTCCATGAGAGAAAGATTGTGCTCCGATTTAACATTGGGCTTAATGGAGCAGTTGGCGGACTTCATGTCGCTTTCTTGCTTTTTGATAAAAAAGTAAATGTTTGTGGGATTCCACCACACATTTGTACAAGCAAGCACAATATTTCCTACGTTTATATGTAAAAATTATGCCTGAAGAGTGAGAATTGTGGAGTCAATGGCAATTTACAATTCTTTTTTTCTCGAGATCCTGACGCTTCTCTGCACTCTAGCGATGACATCACGCACTCTGAGCTGCGCCATACACACTCATGTTAAAGGCAGAAGAGGATCTTAAGATTTATTAAATTCAAAAATTCATAGTTTAAAATTCTTAAAAGATAGAAAATATTTAAAAATATGCAGTCATAGTTGAAAAATATGTCTACATTTTAAAGTTGAAATGGTATCTTTAGCTGAAAGTATGCTGAACCTATAAGCTGTTAAAGTTGAGGATTTTCTCCATAGGAATCCCATGTTAAAAAAAAGCATAAAAAGATTAATATTAAGAAAAGTTGAAAAGTTAAAAATATGAAAGGTCATAGCCCCCCTCTCCTGAAGAAGCTGAATTTTTTAATATTTGAAAAGTTTAAGTAGCTGAAAAGCTGAAGGAGTTTAAGCAGTTCAAAATACGTACGGAAGAAATAGAATAATAATAATAATAATAAAGATTCGAAGAACAATAGTTGGGTGCTGAAGCACTCCAACTAATAAAGATTCGAAGAACAATAGTTGGGTGCTGAAGCACTCCAACTAATAAGTATGCAGGAGAATATAAAGTTGGGCTGCTGCAGGGCTCTATGAGCCCTTGCTGGCAGCGCCACACTTAATAAGAAGAAGAAGCCCGCAGGAGAATATAAAGTTGGGCTGCTGCAGGGCTCTATGAGCCCTTGCTGGCAGCGCCACACTTAACAATAGCAACAGTGAAAACAATAACAGTGAAAACAATAGCAACAGTGTAAACAATAGCAGTGAAAACAATAGCAACAGTGTAAACAATAGCAGTGAAAACAAAAGCAACAGTGTAAACAATAGCAGTGAAAACAAAAGCAACAGTGCTGACGGTGCTGACATTGTTTCGCTTGCAAAATTTGCAAAAAAAGTCTGTGCAAAAGATATTTATTTGCAGGGTAAGTGCTCAGTCTAGGAGATGCATTATTGGTTGAACACATTAAATCTAAATCTCAAACGTTGCCGCTGCAATTACCGATGAACCGGCAGCGCTGTTATCTGACTACGTAATGATGACGGCGGTGAACATTTACCGCCGCTGCAATCAGAACAAAGTCACGCGTTGTTGTGCCGTTCAATCATTGCCGTTAGCGACGACTCCGTTCCGTTTAAGAGCCGGCGTGGACGGTAGTAACGCCGTGGAGCGGGTGGAGCTAAGTGGAGTCCAGCCCTCATCCGTCTTATTAATTACACCCGCGATGAAACGGCGTCGCCTTTGCCTCACAAAGTCTGGTCCATTTGATCGTCAGTGAGTTCAAACCCAGCAGCCACAACATCCAGATGAGTTCAGAGGTTTGTTGAAGTCATGATCTGAAGCGAGGTGGATTCGGGGGCTTTGCCTCTGTAATGGCGGCGCACGCTTTCCCTTTTCTGACTTTCCAGATAAGATAAAGAGGGCCGCCGCCGTTCTTCCCCCCGCTCCTCTCCTCGTAGACACTTTCCCAATTGAAATTCCTTTCACACCGTAACTCCCAGCTCGGTGACATCATGGAATACAGCTCAGTGCCAAGATATCCAGCTCACCGCACATCAGAGCGCCCATAATGCACTGTCTGCGATGAGAATTTAAGTGTCAGGCGATTATTACCTCCTTTTGAAGTGACTATTTGTCAATCTGATGCCCCGAGCATCACTCTCCAGAGAGAAATATAGCCCGGGAAATAATTACTACCAAATATATAACAGTTGGGCAAACAGTTCTCGAGGTTGTTCAGAATGACAACGCGTCGCGACTCGAGCGGCGGTCCAAGTCGTTTTTTGTTTTTTTTATTCCTTGGTGCTGCTTTTGGAGGTAAAGCCCAATTACTTCCAGTGCATTATGGGAGTTCTGGTATGTTGGGTTTAAAATCTGCTCTCTGTGAAATGATTAACTCCATCTGACACAGGCTTTGTTTGGAGCCTCTCAAAGTCAAGGTCACAGTAGATGCAACTAGGGGCTCAGGATTTAATCCCTTTAAGAGTAAGAAAAAGAAGAAAAAAAGGTGACTGGAAAGAGGATTCCTTTTAAAAAAAAAAAAAAAAAAAGGATTATAACATCAGTGGAGATATTGCTTCTTGTTTTGCTCGACATTTTAGATGTCAAGTGTTGAGATTTTACCCAGTCGACATAGCGACAAGTCTTTCTGTGACTCTAAAGAGCGAGAACTGCAACGCCAGCAGGATGAACGCATCGCTTTTCCGAACAGGACGACCGAGTTTCAAACTAAAAGTCTTGTTTCTCCCGTCGTCTTCCCTTCATTACCATGAGCCCGATGAAATCAAGCACATAGGGGGGGAAATAATCATCGCTCAAAAGAAAAGACAAGTGGTGGAAAATCTGGATATATGTGTTTTTCTTTATGCTAATGAAGTTTATACTTTCCACTTCATTAGCATACAAATGGCAGCGCTCCGCTCGCGAGCTCCATTATCTCCCGTTGGCGCCGCGCACGTTGACGGGCCGTCTGATGAGTCTGAGCACGGCCTCGCTGTAAAGATCACCGGGGCGCTGCATCCGAGCGCGAGCATGCGGAGGTGGGTCGGATCTCATTTACATCACTGCCACATTTATCTCAAATTAAGTAGTTTTTAAAAAAGAAAGAGAACGGCGCACAATGGTGCTCGCCGGGCATGAAGGCGCCCGAGCGGCTGCGGAGCTGGGTATCGACCACGTGGCGTTCCTCGTTATGCTTATTAATAACGGCACGGATGCAGGCAGCAGGGTTACGAAGAGAGCTGCGCATGGAGTCCAGACGGGAGCAGCGGCAGCAGCAGGGGGCGGAGACTAAAGACTGAGGTCAAGTCGGACAGTTTTCAGCTGACTTCAAAGTTTACACAGGAAGTCACAGAAAAAAGGACTTCCTGTTAGTTGCGATCTGTAGGCTACTTGTAGTTTAAAGATCACGTTTGGATTTATTCACATGTTTATAAATATATATTCATGTAGAAATGTGTGTGTAGCTGCATCCTTTATTATTATGCCTGTGAAATAAATTACTGCTGTTTTTGATATGTTATATAAATAAACTTTATTATTATCAACCACACACACAATATGTTTTCAGATTAAACATTAGACTAATAGCGTGTAGTATTACAACTACACATAAAATAAGAATTGTCTACAGATTTACTGATTGCCAATCAGCTCTCTTATGTAGCGAGAGCCAGGCGTTTCCCATCATGCACTGGGCCACGCAGTCGGTGGAGAGCCGCTGCGGGGCGCCTGGCTCTAAAATCGGCAGCCTCGCTCTTGCTCTATTGTTGGACACAAGTCTACCCAGCATGCATTGCGCACCGATCAATTCTGCGCAGGACTGGCTCATCTCCAACGGACCTATTGATCCTTCATCCTGGTTTCTGTTGAACCCTGCCATATTAATACGTTGGAATTGTGGCTAATTGTACAGTAATTATTTTTTTCATGGTTGCACCACCGTTGGCGGGGCCGGGAAAGAAAAAAATAACAACGCTCCAAAGCTTTTATGGATCCGGAGGAAGAGTTTCATCCACCAACTTCATGATAAAACATTTGAGCTTCACAAACACACTTAAACTGAAAATCCACTTTTTGTGTTTTTGAAACCAACGGTGGGTGAGAGGGATGTTTGTTCAAGCACTCACTGACACCACTGTGAGCTCCTGAGTTAACATAATGGGCCTTAAGCTCTGGTAGAAGCCACAGATAAGACTCTCCCAGACCTTTTCTCACACACACACACGCACACACGCACGCACGCACGCACACACACACACACACACGCACGCCCTTCTTGCTGGTGAAAGATTCATTAGTGTGAGGATGCAGAGATCAGCAGGATTGGAGCGGAGCTCGCTTCATATTTAACAGGCTCGGGGAGGGAGCCAAGTCTTGCGGTCCGATAGCATGCAATTTTCATCAAAGTAATGGGAGACGATGTCTTAGACGCTCGGAGCGCCGCGCCGGAAGAGGAGTCGGGCCTCCCATCGCCCTGCTCCCAGCTCTTACCGTTTACTTTTATGATTGTTTTCTTGTCTACGTAAATGGACGGCATATTCATCTCTGCCACGCGAGGCGGTGGTTGACAAAGCAAAAAGCAAACATATTAAGAAAGTGGTTTGAAGATATTCATCAGCTGGATTCGGATGCCGGAATAACATTCGCACCGTGCTGCGAAGACGGGAACGCTCACGAAGAAAGTGCACTAAAAGGAACAAAGTGCAGCATTTATCCAACCAACTGTGTGATACAACATTTGAGGTTGACGAGCACACTTGGGCTGAAATGGGAAAAGTGTTTTTAAGAACCAACAGTGGATGAGACGGATGTTTGCTCGAGCACTCACTGACACCACTTTGAGCTAGTTTGAGTTAACATAATGGGCCTTAAGCTCTGGTAGAAGCCACAGATAAGACTCTCTGGTCCCACACACACACACACACACACACTTGCAAGCTCT